>JAPMIB010000065.1:0-730000 GCA_034770305.1 Trichogramma dendrolimi | reverse complement strand
TTGTTGACGTTGCTCTTACTGCTGCTGTTACTCGTCGCCGACTGCTCCGGCAAGCAGCGAAATGCCAACAAGCATCACAAGGGCCAGGGCAACGCTGGTGGCGCCGCCGTCGCGATACGCGGCAACGCCAATATCGCCCACGGCAATATCAACAATGGCAACAAACAACAACAACAATCATCATCACAGCAACAACGCGGCCGAGCGAAATTCGGAATTCGTCAAAGGAAAGAGTAAGTATAGTGAGTATTGGACGAGAAAGAGAAGTTTTTTTTTTTTGTTTTTTTTTTCATTTTTTTTTTTTTTTTTACTTCTCTACCTAATCAATATTAATGAGTCACTTGCCCCCCCTATAATGGAGAGACACACGTCTTGGTACATATATATATATATTATATTCATTGCTAATTAATTCAAATCGTGTCATTTTTACACGAAATGCTAATGATTAGATTTGTAACACAGCCTCTAATTTGAACATAATGAGAACATTTCAAAGACAGCAGCCTCTCGAGGTTGGGCCATCTTTGAAGAGCTGCGTTACACTTTTTCATACATCGATGTGAAACGAGACTTTCGACTGCACACGTCGTCGCGCTGGAAATTATAAAACCATCAGCGAATGGTCAAATTAGCGTCCAAAGTCGAGCATATAATGATTTTATAAATTTTCCGTCGTCCAGTCGTCTGGAGACAAATTACGCACACCGTACCTTTTCATTGCCCGCAACAACGACCCACGCACTCGACATAATTTCTCCCTCTCCCTCTCCCGCCTCTCTTTATCCCATTGAATTATATTATCATTTGGATATATTTATTCGGGAGCTGTCGCGCGCGCCCGAAAGGCAGAAGACAGAGAGCTAGGTCATATCTATGGGTGCAGGAAGTGAAACTACTACGCGCGAGATATATATATATATATATATAACAGCGCAGAGAGACCACAGCTCGCGACGTCCATTAAGGCCTGTAGATAATAAAGGCGTGACCCACTACGAGGCCTCGCAGCTCCGTTTACGAGTCATTATATTGCTATGCGTAGCAAAAAGGAGCAACGATATCATTGATATAGGCGCAATATGGCTCGACTCGCTGCAGATCATGTGATTTAATAGCCGTTTGTCTCGGCCGCGCGAATAATTTCTGCGTTGGAACCTTCTTTTCATTTCATCGTGCGTTATACTTTCGCAGGTGAAAACCCCCGCGTCGACCGCTGCCATATTCTCACGCAATTATATCGGCGCGCGGGCCATTCAAAATATATATACGTCGAAAAGCAGCTCTCTCGCGCCCATTAGTTCGTCATACATATATACAGCCAACTTATTATTGATGCTCGCCTATTAGGGGCCTACGAGTGTATTTTTTTTTCAATAATAATAATAATAATAGTTAGTCCAAGGGATGAGCCCGAGAGGAGATGCGTAATTAATTATAATACCGTGACGATCGCAGGACGAGGACGGGGATATAGTTTCAATTAACGAACGGCACTACGCGCGTATGTGTACCACCACCACCACCACCTCTATACTCGCACGATCGTAATCAGCGCCGCCGCCGTTGCCGCTGCTCGGCACAACTTCTTGGGTGGCGCTCGTAATCGATCGTCCGCAGATATTTACACAGGCGTAATATAATGTATTATATATATGCCTGCGCGCGGCTTTTGACATGTACGTAGCCGCTCTGCATTTATCATCGCCGATCTCGACGATCTCGAGTGAAAAAATGGAATCGAGGAAACGAGAGAGAGAGAGAGAAAAGTCGTATGGAGAGATCGGAATTTTATCTATGTAATGTTGATGTTGTTGTTGTTAAAGCCGCGTTTATGTGTATTTATGATATAGGTGTACCTATATATCTATTGCGATCGGCAATCGCATTTGTTTGACTTGCCTTCTATAATCTCTTTCACTCTTGCGGCTCGGCTCTCTCTCTCTCTCTCGCGCGCGCGCACACGCGATCGATCTATAAATACGTTACGAGCGTCGTTGCACTTTTCTATTATATTTTACGCGATAAAACAGGTTGATATCGAGTTTTACGCAACAGCATACGCGCGTGCGCGTGTGCGGAAATTTTCGTCGACTTTATACTGCGAATATTGTGCGGAGACTCGAGACACGAAAAACTGGACACACTTTAAACTTTACCATTCAACGAATTCTCGTGGCGAGATTGAGCTGTCGCGCGAGCGTGCACAGCATTATTGACAAGAGTCGATGAGTTACGATCGCTTTGAGAATCTGCGCGCGCAATAACGATATTTCACCCGCTGAAACCCGATGGAAAATATAAATGTTAAACCGAGATTGGCTGGATTTCGCGTGTCGCGTTGTTTGTACAATGGGTGTTTGACTCGCTCCTCGCGCGCCGGGTGGGATTTTTTTTTTACTCGATACCGATCGATAAACAAATTTACGCGTCGACGCGTCGCGGAGATCGTTCGGGTATAATACATTGCGTTTTTGAAAGTACATCGATATTATTTCATTTTTTTTCTCGATGGATCATTTTTTTCTTCTTGATCCTTTCGGACGTCGTCGTCGTCAACTTTTTGAAATTAGCCGATTCCGCGATGATGCCCATTGTCGATAATATACACGGTTCGTCGATTCTGCCCCGAAGTGCGGCTATAAACGTTTCTCTCGCTGAAATGATAAATGAGCGAATAATTGGGAGTTATGTACTCGAGACAATTAATAACAACATCGATCGCTATATGCTTATAAGAGAGTACACACACACACACATCGCCGGCTCCGCCATGCGTTAAATCCTCGCGCAGGCCTTACGAAATCATCAACCCGAGAGAGGCAGCTGAGAGTAGTTGTAGTGCACGCGAAGTCGGTGGATGCACGTGCGTAATATTTTTTTTTTTCCACGAAGATCGCGACAATGAGCCAAGCTGCCAAGAATGCCAAAAAAATAAAATTGATACATCCGAAAAATAATATTTTCCCTAAAAGTCGCTGCTACCTTACGCGTGTATATATATAATATACCCGGAATCTCTCGGTGTACATCTATATCTCTCGTATACGCGCATGATACATCCTCTACTCCGACGTCCATCCCTCGGCGCGCACAAAAGGGAATATTACGAAGGGAAAAAGTACGGGATTAGCCCCGCGCACGCGGGTGTAGGTATATGTAGCGAGAGAATCTGATCGCCGGACAATGCCCAGGCAACAAAAGCAGCAGCAGCAGCAGCAGCAGCAGACAGCTGCCTGGAAGAAGAGTCAAAAGCGTAGTATTTTTTAACGAGATTCCTCGGGTGGATGGTTTTTTTTTTAGCTCCTCGATCCTTCATACATATAATACACCTTTATCGACCGAGAGAGAGAGAGAGAGAGAGAGAGAGAGATCATTAAAGGCGATAATTTAGGCATTTCTTTTTTTGCGCAACGCGTGTTATATATACACACATCTTATACACGCGAGAGAAAGAGAGATGATGGAGAAGTTCGCGCTATCTTTTTGGATGATTTTTCAGATTGCTGCGTCGCGCGGCGCAGCAGCGTACAGCTATACATAATATAATCGATAAATGCCGATGAAGATGGCCGAGCTGTGACGTGGTATTTCTTTTCATGCCGCCTCGATCTTCTACTCTCGAGCCATATAGCGTGTTATATTATTGTAACGATGTTACCACTATACTCGCGGAGTCCTTTTTTCTCTCTTTCTCTCGCTCGATTCTAAAAGATGTTATACACATATATATACCTGCGCTAGAGAGGTACAAGGAGGTAGTGTAAAAATGATTGATTACGAAAAGTCGCGCACGCACACAAACACACACACTCGCGATATAAATATAAAATTAAAAAAAAGTTCCATGTAATTGTCCGAAGCGCGCGCGAACACCCCGTATATATATATACGAATGTTGCGTTATGCGCTGCGCGCGACGATCCTTAACGAAGAAATGTGTTGTGTGTGTGCGTATATAGTATATAAATCTTGAGCCGCGAGCGGGTAGGTCAATCTCTCTCTCTCGCGCTAACAAACGATGGATATTTTAAATATAAATTTTTCGCTCGCAATAGCAGCAGCTGGCCCGTGTATGTGTGTGTATGCGTGAGGAATGTTCCAATTAAGCTCTCGCGCGAGCCTCGATTTTCGCAGGCAACAAAGAGTCGCGTCGACTCCGAGCCTCTCTTGTATTCACCACACCAGCTCGGCTCAGCGCGTTGATAGTATGATGCTGCATTAAAAGTACATTAAATTCTCGCCGATGTATTATATACGCTGCTGCTGCTGCTGCTTTTCGTCAATTCCGAGAGACCCGCGAACAATTATATTCGCCTGCGCGCCTTTGTAGCGAAGAAAGGTGCGCGCGGACCTGTTCGCGCCGCGAGTAATTATCTCCTTTTGACTCGTTGACCATTATATCGCCATTATGTACAGAAAATACAGGCGCGTAATGAGTATTTACAATATTCATAGAAAAATCTGACTCGGAGCTTTTCGACCATTTGTCATTACGCGATATTGTACGGTCGAGTCTTCCTTTTGTGCGTCGCGCGCGCAGCAACATCAATTATAAAAAGCGGCTGAATTACCTGGAAATGCAAAAAGACGCGTGTAAGCCGTTTTTTTTTTTGTCGGCTCGCACGCGCGTTATTACCCGGTGCTTCTTTCAATTACTTGCCAGAAAAACTCGTGTACCGCGTACTGCAGCGCACTTTTTCGAGCGAAAAAAAAGCACACGTACTCACACATGCTCCATCCTCTATCAAGCGTGTATTCAATTTTCTACCTCTTTCTCCTTTATCGCGGCGCGAGATGATTTTTTATTATCATCCCCGCGTCTCTGATTTACTAAGCGGACACGAGAAAGTTCGCTAAGGCGATCCCTATACGTGTATATATATATAGCAGACCTTCGATCCTCATCGTGTGGAATTTCGAGCCGCAGAGAGAGTTGATAATCGCACAGTCGTGCTCCGGAGTCGCTCGAGGCGCAACGCACGAAAGAACAACAGAGCAAGAGAGAGAGAGCAAAAAAAAATATTCAACGCGCGCGAGATGGACGAAGCTGGCTCGAAGTGCGGGATAAGAAAATGATGGAGTAAAAACGACGCGCGGCGCAGTCTCTTTTTTTGGCGTAAAATGCGTATACAGTACCGCGCGCGTGATATTATTTCAGCGACGCACTCTCTGCAGCGAGCGAAAAAAGGTAACACACGAAATCGGATTTGTTCCCCAAAAAAAAAATAAATAAATAAAAATAAAAAGCAGAGAAAAAAGTTATGCGCTTACGTGTAGTACACACATTTTAAACAGTCATCCTTGAAGAATCGCTCGAGCTGCTGCAGCATAATACATATATATAAGTGCAATCGCGCGCGTCCTTGAAGTCGCCAACGCGCGCGCTCGCACCGATAATCATTGGCTGACTTGTACGCGCGAAGTAATAATATATAAACTCTCTGCGGAGAGAATATGGCATATTTGCGTGACTCGTCGCAATAATACATACATATATTAACGTATGTGTGCGCGAGAGAACGACTTATTTGAGAAAACGGGAAAAATTCGAGTCCGAAGGGCTGCGTACACACACACACACACACACAAGTATGTGTATACTTTGATTATTGCGCGTCGCGTTATCGACTTTAATAAATTACATAGCCTAGGCGCCCGTCGATCCGACGTAGACGACAACGACGACGACGACGACGACGACTTTTTCCCGCAGGAATTCGAAAAAAATAAAGATCGAATAAAGAGACCAATAAAAATCGCGCGTGAAATAGATTAAAGAATCGACTCTGGCCTGGCTCTGGCGTGAGACCAATAAACTATATACACGCCGGTTTAATTGACGATCGCGCGCGCGCGAGCTTGTGACCGTTATATATACACACACGTTACGAATACCTTTTTTTCCACAGTCACAATTTTTAATTTCGATTTTACGATCTTTGGGTATTGGCAGAAAGAAAGAAAGCAAAAAAATCAGAGTCGATTATTCGCTTGTATTATATTTCTCGTCGTGAATCGGTCGTGTGTTCGAAGCTCGCACACTCATGCACACGCGATACACGGGTACGCGTTATACACATCGTCTTCTTCGCGTCCATCTTCTTAGCACCACCAGTTGGAACGTTACTGCTTTTTTTTTTCTTAATTTTTTCATCCTCGTATAATATGGGCAGAAAGAGAGAGAGAGGCCGATGGTTATTTCGCACCTATAGGCCTCGCGTAGTCTCTCATTTGAGGCCGCTCGGCTCGAAGCCCTCTCTAAGATTTGGAGCCCACATTAGAGGCCGCGTACACACACACACACACATACACACACGTGAGGAGGGCCCCTTCGGTCGCCTCGAGGGTATTATATGATTTGCGTAGGTTTTAAAGCTCGCGCTCGCATACACGTATATAGCATATACGTACGAGAGTTGGCGCGAAGACACGACGTATGTAATTTTTTTCACTCTCTCTCTCTCTCTATTTCTCATCTTCTTTTCTCATTGGGGTGCTGGCTGGCCGCGAATTATATGGGTGCCAATGTATCGAGTTTAAAAAATTTCTGCAGTCGGTTATATTATTGCGACCTGCGAAAGATATGTACTTTCGAACCGAAAAATAGACCTCGAGAGAGAGAGAGAAATAACTCGTCTCGCTGCGAGTTTATATACCGAGAAAAGCCGCATACATATACGTATACGCTACAATAATAATATGCAAAAATATCAAATTTCTATTCATTATGTTCTGTCTAAGAGCAGCACACATAATGGTATTGTCTTCTTTCTGCGCGTTCTTTCTTCGGCATATTAGTCAATATATATATATTATATATGTGTGAATACCTATCCTATACCTATACAATGGCGGATAGAGAGAAAAAAATATATTATTTTTTATACATACCCAGCAGAGAGAGAGAGAGAGAGAGAAAGAAAGAGAGAACCGAGCGTGAGGCGACTCCACCTTCGTGACCGTAACCGTACGTACGTACGTGTAGCGGAGGCCATTTAGGCGCATTTACAAAACCATAATATGCGCGCGGCACAAGGCCCTCGCGGCGTATCGATGTTTACGAGTCTAAAAGGATGCGCTGCTCCTCGCGCGCGAGCAAGGATAATACTTATGATATTGCGCGCCGCTGCAGCCGTAATGGCCCTCGCATATATATAGCCAGCTGAAAGCTGCTGCTGCGGCGCGGCCGACGCCGAAGCAGAAACGAGACGACCGACCGTAAGAGCCGAAGAAAAAAAAAAAATTATCGTTTCGCGCCCACTTTTTGGCGGTGCGAATAGGCGCGCGCGAGTGTAAAGAAAAAAAGAACAGGAGAGAGAAAGAGAGAGAGAGAGAGAGAGAAAGGTTTATATATACACGTCGTGCGAGCGCGTAAATATCGACTTTTACGATTTTCGAGCCGCGCGCACTGAATCATCTGACGCAGCATTGTAAAAAAAAAAGACAAGAAATACGAATGAAGGAATGCCAAATCGATTTTATTAGGCCTCTCGCGCGCGCTGCGATCCTTTGAACGCGAAAAGGTTTCGAAATGTATATCGAATTTTCCAATATATCTATATAATGCATAAATTTTAACGAGCAGCAGCTTGAGAGACACACGCGTATATAGCAGCTATATATATACGCGTCAAAGTTACAAGAGAGATAGAAATTCCTCGTACTAGGTAGCTCGGAGAATCAATCAGACTCTGCTGCTCCTGCTGCTCGGACGAGGCTCGTGCTTTACAAGAATTTTCTTTGTTTCTCGAATCGGTCGCTGCTGCTGCTGCTGCTGTCTTCGCCCAGTGCACAACACACACACACACACATACATACGAAGTAGTATATAGCATATAATGTATACATGGCGCATAAAACCTTGTGGTTCTCGTTCAGAGAGAGAGAGAGAGAGAGAGTAAAACCCTTCGGTGTAAGTAATATCGCGAACGACGGACAGTTTGAGGGATATATACGGCCCTCGTTAAAACGCAGCAGCACAACGGTATATAGGTACATATATAAGAAAGATCGTTTTAGTGAAAAATCGGGTCGCACTCGCGCGCGATGCTGCCCCTTTTATATAAAAGAGCTCCTCGATGCGATCAGCAGCAGCAGCAGCAGAGTACAGAGTACAGAGTACAAAGTGTAAATTGCTTCTCGCGCGCGCCTGCAAAAGTTATCAAGCCCGGGCGTAATTATACGACACTGCACTGCACACGCAGCAGCCCTCCGATCTCTTCGCGAGTATATATATATTTCGATACGTAATTTTGAGGCTCCAGCGAGTGTGTCTGTCGATTTGCCGGGGTAATAAGCGTTAATATACGTCTGTACGGGTACACGAAAGCGGCGAAATAGATTCAACGTTTCGCACATTAGAATACGTTTGTATGCGTATTATTAGCATAAAAAAGCGATGCTCGTGTCTCTATACGCGCGCGCCGAGCTATAAAATAATTTCTCTCTCTCTCTCTCTGTACAGACGCGCATAGAAGACGCGAACCTCGAAAATTTCGACGCCGTCCATGTATACGCGAGCAACTACTACGGTATATAACTATCTTCTTATATACGTATACATGCGAAACGGATGTGTCGCGCTCGTAAGAAAAAAGGAGACAGAGAGAGAGTTGCTCAATCGTCGTTGAATTTTTTTTCTCAAATAGCCCATAAACATACAAATAGGCCGGATGTGGGTTGAGTAAACATTGCTATTCAATAATTTCGCTAACACTACTATATATATATATATATATTATATATATTCATTGCATCCAAAAATTAATCAACGAGATGATAAATCACCGGCGAGGAAAAACGAGGCAGAAAAAGTCAATGCGATGCAGCGCACAAACTAGAAGACAACGCGGAGTAATGAACGCGCGCGCGCGCCCATGCGTGTGACCTATGAACGCGTATACACGTGTGTGTGTGTAAAGGATATGCAAACGTATTTTACACGCGCTCCTTATATATATACGGACGATCCTGCAGGCGACAAGTTTCTTAATGGCCTCTTGCTCGATGCAGCGCCGCGAGATCGTCTCGTTATCGTGCGCATACATACACGTAATATATATATATATATACTATCGGGGGTCATGCGAATGTTGTTGCACCGACGAGAGTACCTTTACTCGCGCAGTATTTATGTAGCGCCAGCGAGAGACTTTGTGTTCTTGTTCTCTCATAATACACATTGAGCGCGGCGAGTGCCGATTATCGCGTGGTCTATGTGCGGCGGCGACGGCGGCGGCGACTGTCATTACGCACGAGAAAGCAAATTAGAGTCGAGAGGATTGATTTATATTTTTGTTTTCCTTTCTTTTTTTCACGCGACGACGCGACCAACTGTATATTTAATAAAATGCGTGGCTTATATATATTTCATATCGATACGACTTCCTTTCCGGCCATGTGTATATATATATATATACGACTAGCTGTGAAAGTCACACTATTAATTGACCGATAATGTGACTACGGCTTATATAGACATAGTATGAAAATATGATTATTCATAGAGGCGATCTCGTTCAATAAAAAAAATGAAAAAAAAAAAGGTCGCGCAGAAATGAAAAAGTCATTCGCGCCCACTTATTTCGCGCGCTCGCTATAGCTATATATAATAGTTCGCACGTATACGTGCGTGTATGTTTTTGTACCTGTACGCGCGCGCGTATACATATATATCTTCTTTCTTGCTCTCGTGGGTGGATCCCGCGTGCGTAGATATATACCTAAAGTTTCCATTGCCTTTATCTCGCTTTATCCGTATGTATATCCAAGCCTCGTACGTATACGCATGCGGCTTTCTCCCATGTGTGTATACGCGAGAGGCTCTTTCTCGTTATATTATACATGTATGTGTGCAGGACTCGCCTCGACTATATGTATATATATACGTACGTGTGTGCACATACACGCACTTTATAGTCGGAGGAGCTTGTTTGCCATAGGTCAAGACGCACGCGCGGCCTCTCCTGCCTTGGCTATATGGATGCCTTTTTTTGTTCCTCGTCTACTATATATATACAAGCGGAGAGCTATATAACATGGACGTTTGACCGGAAGTGCAAGGCAAATCCTTCGCTCTTTTGCTCTCTCTCTCTCTCTCTCTCTACCTCGTTTTTTCCAGCCGATGGATGAATGATTATGCGATATGATGGATGACTTTATATACACGAGCTTCGTGTGTGTGTGTGTATATGTTCCTACGATCTACATCGCAATCCTTTCCATTCGCGTTTATGTGAACTAGCTCTTTCTTAGGTGCGTTTCGCGCGTATACCGTAGAATTATTTTTAATTCCTCGTTTTTTCGTAATAACGATATATCGATTCTTCGATGATGGAATTATATTGACTTGGTTTTGCTTCGTTTACGTTAAACTGTTGAAATTTCATAACACGAAAAAACTAGGGAAGAGCGTATACGGAGCTGTGTTCGCTATAATTTGAATAAGTTGTGTCTTTGCACACAGCGCACACCAGTTTACGGCACTCGCGGCAAAATACCGCGAACCGGATAAGACGCGCTGAGAGTGCGCGCATGCCCTGCACGACGCAAACCACAAAACTATAGCAGCGGCTCTGCGTACGTGCTCTTCGCCAGTAATTTTTGAAGTGAAACGAAGCGGATTTTTAATTGTAAGTCTATGAAATAACGCTCGAGTTGATGCCGTTCCGTGTAGCCCCAAAACTGTTTGCGCTATTTAGCGCATCGATTTTTTTTATTTTTTTTTTTTACACAATAATCGGATTATACTCATCGCTTCGGCAAAAAAAAAAAAAGGAGCAGCTAAAGAAAGAAACCGCTCGACATCGATCACTGTCCCATCTCGTCGAGAATCCGGATTGTCTCCTTCGGACAGATCACGCACTCGTATACGTACAACTATCGCTGTGAGGTCTCTCCGAATGCTAATTTATAATAGCCATCTCTCGGGTTGTTAAAGAGCTAAATACACCCTTATTCTCTCCTCTCTCTCTCTCTCTCTCGTTGCGCTCGCGCCGAACCACATATACATATGCAGCAGTTGCAGCAGAGGTGAGAGTTCGGAAGTCCGTTATTATGTCCGGCCGTAGATCAAGACAACGTGTGTATACGATCGTATGCGCGTACGCCTACACATTTACCGGTTGCCTAATTAGCTGCGCACACGCGTACACAAGTACGTACACACACCAGTCCGAGCAAAAGCTTAATGAGATATATTATATTATACCCTGCACACATTACACAATAGTTGGCTCTAAATCTCAAAATTGTTATTGTCTCTCGCTCTCTCTCCTCTTATAATAATAAGCACGATCCTTACTGACCGTTATCGTTTTTGTCTCGTGTTCGCAGTATGCATCGGCACGAACGGCCGCCTCTCGGTGCCCTCGAACAAGCAGCACCACTATCGCAACCTGCGCGACCGCTACACCAACTGCACCTACGTCGACGGCAATCTCGAGATCACCTGGCTCCAGAGCCCCGAGTACGATCTCGGCTTTCTCCAGCACATACGCGAGGTGACCGGCTACGTGCTCATCTCGCACGTGGACGTGCCCCGGGTCGTGCTGCCCCGCCTGCAGATCATACGCGGCCGCACCCTCTTCCGCGTGGAGATCCAGAAGCAGGAGTTCGCCCTCATCGTGATGAACAGCCAGATGTTCAATCTGGAGATGCCGGCGCTGCGCGACATACTGAACGGCAGCGTGGGCGTGATACAGAACTACAATCTGTGCCACATCAAGACCATCAACTGGGACGAGATCATCACGGGGCCCGGCCGCAAGTACAACTACAAGTTCAACTTCACGACGCCCGAGCGATCCTGCAGCGAGTGCGACAAGAGCTGCGAGCAGGGCTGCTGGGGCGACGGCCCCGAGAACTGCCAGCGCTTCTCCAAGACCAACTGCTCGCCCCAGTGCTGGCAGGGCCGCTGCTTCGGGCCCAACCCGCGCGAGTGCTGCCACCTGTTCTGCGCCGGCGGCTGCGTCGGCCCCAAGCAGTCCGACTGTCTGGCCTGCAAGAACTTCTACGACGACGGCGTCTGCACCCAGGAGTGCCCGCCCATGCAGAAGTACAACCCGACCACCTACTCGTGGGAGGTGAACCCGGACGGCAAGTACGCCTACGGCGCCACCTGCGTGAGGAAGTGCCCCGAGCACCTGCTCAAGGACAACGGCGCCTGCGTGCGCTCGTGTCCGCCCAAGAAGAAGGCGCTCAACGGCGAGTGCGTGCCGTGCGAGGGCTCCTGCCCCAAGACCTGCCAGGGCGACCAGACCGTGCACTCGGGCAACATCGACAGCTTCAAGGACTGCACGATAATCGAGGGCTCGATCAGCATCTTCGATCACACGTTCAAGGGCTACCAGCAGATATTCTCCAACAACGGCTCGTTCGGCTCGCGCTTCGAGCCCATGCACCCGGACCGCCTCGAGGTCTTCAGCACGTTGAAGGAGATCACGGGCTATCTCAATATCCAGGGCGACGACAGGAATTTCAAAAATCTCTCGTACTTCAGGAATTTGGAGGTGATCGGGGGCCGAGCCCTCACCGAGTACTTCTCCAGTCTGTACATAGTGAAGACGTCGCTGGTGTCGCTGCAGCTGAGCTCGCTGCGGAAGATCAATTCGGGCTCGGTGGCGATACTGGAGAACAAGGATCTGTGCTACGCCAGCACCATCAACTGGGACAAGATCAGAAAGTCGCCGGAGCACGAGAGCCTGCTGGCCAACAACAAGAATCAGACCGAGTGCAGTGAGTATACCGATTTTTATAATTCTGCCGATGATTCGAAATCGTCGAGTCGCGTGTAACTTCATGAATTTCCATTTTTTTTTTTTTAATGCAGTCAAAGAGGGCTTGGTGTGCGACGAGCAGTGCTCCGAGGAAGGCTGCTGGGGCCCCGGAGCGCACCAGTGTCTGTCCTGCAAGAACTTCATGCTCAACAACAACTGCGTCAAAAACTGTAACTCCCCAGGGTAAGCATTTTTTTTCAACCACTTGAGCATCTTAAAATTTTGAATAAAGTGAATTAATCGTTCGTCTTTTATTCGCATACAGAATCTACCAAGCCGACAGCAAGAACTGCATGCCGTGCCACGAGGAGTGCAACGGCACGTGCACGGGCCCGTCGGCCGAGCACTGCGTCAGCTGCAAGCACGTGCGCGACGGCCCGTTCTGCGTCAAGGAGTGCCCCTCGTCCAAGTACAACGAGGGCGGCGTCTGCAAGCCCTGCCACGAGAACTGCGTGGGCGGCTGCGAGGGCCCGGAGAACAACATCGGGCCCAACGGCTGCCACAGCTGCGACAAGGCCATCATGTCGTCCAACAGCGAGGCCCAGCTGCCCGAGGGCTGCCTGCAGAAGAAGGAGGTCTGCCCGGACGGCTACTTCCGCGAGTGGGTGAGCTCGCAGGAGCAGGGCGCCTTGAAACCGCTGGCCGGCAAGGAGATCTGCCGCATGTGCCATCAGGGCTGCGCCAAGTGCACCGGCTACGGCACCCACGAGACGGTCTGCCTCGAGTGCGTCAAGTACAAGCGCGGCCATCACTGCGAGCTCGAGTGCCCGGCGGACTACTACGTCGAGCCCGGCACCCAGAACTGCCTGGCCTGTCACGCCGAGTGCCTCGGCTGCCGCGGGCCCGACAGCACCGACTGCACCAAGTGTCGCAACTTCAAGGTCTTCCTCGACAGCGACAGCAGCAACGACCTGAGCCAGGACAACAGCACCCTGTTCAACTGCACCAAGGCCTGCCCGCCCGAGTTCCCGCACAAGAACTTCCCCGTGAACGAGGGCGAGATCTACTGCTCGCAGGAGCGAGCGTTCGCCTTCGATACCGAGCTGCAACCGGCTATCCTCGGCGGCGTCGGGATCTTCGTCATCATCTTTCTGGCGTTCGCCGGCCTGATGATGTACCAGTGGCGTCTCAGGGCCAAGGCCAAGGAGAACACCGTGAAGATGACCATGGCCATGACCGGCTTGGACGACAACGAGCCGCTGAGGCCGACCGGGGTGAAGCCCAATCTCGCCAAGCTGCGCATCATCAAGGAGGAGGAGATGCGCAAGGGCGGCAAGCTCGGCTTCGGCGCCTTCGGTAACGTCTACAAGGGGGTCTGGGTGCCCGAGGGCGAGAACGTCAAGATACCCGTGGCCATCAAGGTGCTGCACGAGGACACGAGCGGCGCCAACACCAGCAAGGAGTTCCTCGACGAGGCCTACATCATGGCCTCCGTGGAGCATCCGAATCTGCTGCAGCTGCTCGCCGTCTGCATGACCTCGCAGATGATGCTCGTGACTCAGCTGATGCCCCTCGGCAATCTGCTCGACTTCGTGCGCACGAACAAGGACAAGATCGGCTCCAAGCCCATGCTCAACTGGTGCACGCAGATAGCTCGGGGCATGGCCTACCTCGAGGAGCGCCGCCTGGTGCATCGCGACCTGGCAGCGCGCAACGTACTGGTCCAGACGGGCAACTGCGTCAAGATCACCGACTTCGGTCTGGCCAAGCTGCTCGACATCAACGAGGAGCAGTACAAGGCCGCCGGCGGTAAGATGCCCATCAAGTGGTTAGCCCTCGAGTGCATACAGCACCGCATCTTCACCCACAAGTCCGACGTCTGGGCGTTCGGCGTGACGATCTGGGAGGTGCTGACGTACGGCGGTAGGCCCTACGAGAGCGTCTCGGCGCGCAACGTGCCCGAGCTGCTGGAGAAGGGCGAGCGACTGCCCCAGCCGGCCATCTGCACCATCGACGTCTACATGATCATGATCAAGTGCTGGATGCTGGACGCGGAGTCGAGGCCGAGCTTCAGGGAGCTGGCCGAGGAGTTCGCCAAGATGTCGCGCGACCCGGGCCGCTATCTGGCCATCAAGGGCGACAAGTACATGAGGCTGCCGTCGTACTCGCTGCAGGACGAGAAGGAGATGATACGCAATCTGGCCTCGGCCATGGACGGGCCCGAGGCGCTGGTCGACGCCGACGAGTACCTGCAGCCCAAGTGTCGCGCGCCGCTGCCGCCCAATCTGCTGTCGTCCAACGGCACGGCCTCGGCCGGCTCGGGCTCGCCGCCCGCCACCCCCGTCAAGACGTGCTGGCCCAACGGCGGCGCGTCGCTCACCGGCCCCGGCAACAACGCCATGATGGACTCGCCCACGCCCATGCAGAACCAGCAGAACTGGGACCGGGAGCTGCTGAGGTACGGCACGGCGGTGCTCATGCACCAGCAGGCCCAGGCGCAGGCCCAGCAGCAGCAGCTGGCGGCGGCGGTGGCGGCGGCGGCCGCGGCTGGCTCGACCAACGGTTGCTCGATCGTCGCCGGTGTCGGCGCCAGCGCCAATCCCGGCGTCACCAATTCCCTGCAGAGGTCGCACTACGGCCGACCGAACGGCCACTGCCACCAGGTCGGCATCAACGGCGCGACGGCGACGGCGACGGCGACGGCTCAGCAGGTCAACGGCTCGTCGGCCATCTCGGAGAACGGCAGCACGCGCTACTGCTCCGATCCGCTCAAGATGGTCAGAGGTGAGTGTCTCGTCGATTTTTACCCCGCGACGATGCCGAGTCGTCGTCGCTGCGTCAACAACAGCGAGTACACGTTGTCGTATCATTTATCAGACTGCGACGTGACAGATGACGGCTTCGCCGCGGAAGCCGCGGTGCAGCAGCAGCAGCATCACCAGCAGCAGGCTTCCGTGGGCGGCGTCAAGCTGGATCTGCCGATCGACGAGGACGACTACCTCATGCCGTCGCCCGCGCTGCCCACCACCAAGACCCAGTACATGGATCTGATCAGCGAGGTCACGTCAGCCGGTAAGTCGACATTTCTTTTTTTTTTTTGGCTATGTTGTCTCGCGATAATCAGAGGCTCACGAATTTTGTTCTCTTTTGTTTCGCAGAATCACTAGCCAAGCGTCTGAACAACGGCTACCGCAAGTATCCGGACTTCCTCAATCTGCCGGGCAAGACGTCGCTCGACAATCCCGAGTACATAATGTCGCAGGACGAGCCGCCGCTCACCCCCCAGCCGCTGGGCATACCGACGTCGCCCAACGACCTCGAGAAGGTACTGGCGAACGGCGCGTTCGCCGGCATCAACGGCCAGCAGATCAAGCAGCGCGCCAGCGAGGAGGAGTCCGACCACGAGTATTACAACGACTTCGATCGACTCGAGCGCGAGCTCCAGCCGCTCAAGCCGCTGCGCAAGAACGAGACGACCGTTTGAAGAAACTCGTTATACGAAAGAATATATTTATTATATATATATATATATATATACGCACAAGCAGAGTGTGACCCGCCGCGCGAACAAGGTGGGCCGTACTTTGGATCTCGAATTTATTTAATTAGAATTGTATAAACGCGTTGTGTACAGAGAAAGATAGGAGAGAATTAGCGCACACGGACACGAACGAAATAAAAAAAAAAACAAAAACGGTGCGACTATTATTATTAACTCGTAAGAATTGTACAGCTGTATAGAGATAAGTAAGTTGTTTCCTAATCTAATTGTTTTCTAATCGAAACTATATATTATAATGTACGTTGTAATTTTTTCCTCCGCCCCCGATGTATCGTTGTTGATCGAAGAATAACGCGAGCGCGCGCGCCTTACAATGCGATACACAAACGACTCTGTGTATCGCGCGATGTAAAATTGATGTTTGTGTGTGTGTGTGTGTGTGTGGTGTGTGTGGTGGTGCTTGTTTGTGCTGTCTAAGCGCGCGCGCGCGAGGGTGTCGACCAAACTGCTTTCCCTTAAGACGGAATGAATTTCACGAATCTTTTGTGCTTCAAAGACAGAGAGAGATGGCACTGAATCGGTTCGACGACGCCCTATATATATATACGATAGCGCAATTTGAGCGATTCGAAAATTGCCGCTGACCTATACATGTATTACGTGAAAAACGAAAAAAGAATAATAATTTACTGTACTTAGATCTTCCTTGAGTGAAAACCGAGCGTGACTTGTTGATTGTGATTGTGTAACGATGTAATGCATAGACCGTGCGTGAAAGGACGAATACGAGTAAGAGAATGTTGGGTTAAACCTGGACTTGAAGAAGCAACAAAAAAATTATGAATATATATTTATAAAAAATGTTATGAATAAAAGCCACGATCGTGCGATCGCATCGATGCGACTGTTAAAAAAATGAAATTGATTTAAAAGATATATGAAAATCGATGCGTCGCTCGCTATCCCGGCTCTACACAATGAACTTTAGTGCAAATGGTATATACTTTTTTATATAAATTCTTAATGTGCCATTTTTTACGTGGCTTGTATATATGTGTAATTTACAAATCGTAGATCGTAATATAAATCTCATCTACTATGAACAAACTTCATAAATTGTGTATAAATTTAGATTATAGATTGAATTAAAGTCATTGTTTTTTTTTTTACAAAATTACGTGTAAGTAAGAGAATATATTATGATTAAATATATCTCACAAGTAGAATGACAAATAATTTTTGCGATTCTTTTTTTTTCTTCTTATTTTTCCAATTACTTTTTTTCTTTTTTTTTCAATTATGCTAATATTTTTCGGTTAAACGAAGTCGAAATTTCGTTGTAACACCGATGAACTGTGATAGAAAGATTTTATCATTGAAAGAACGAACCATTGAATTAATCAATTCGATGTACAATTTTTTTAGACGTACCGTATCGGAAATAGATCATCAATCGAAGAGCGCTTCCGAATCATTGTAATGAAAACCGTCGAAACCAGGTAAACGATTGTGTTTAGGACCAAAGTAGCGCTGACGAGTCGTTTTTACGACGAAAAAGAGATAATCAAAATTTTTGATGGGCAACATTTCTACTTAAATTTTTAAAACTGCTTCTTTTGTACGTGAGAAAATTCAATCGCACAAAGTTTAACTATATTTGTACAATGGGTGACTAACTAACATGAATTCTGCCGTTCGTTGCATTGACCATATCAACAGAACTTGAATTGTACATGAACTACGTAGACTATATGAAAACTGTTCAATAATTATACAATAGATGAAAAAGTACTTGAATCGACTAGTTTTATCAACTAGCGGAAAATTAATTTATACAGATAAGAGCGTAATTTATAAAATTTATACACAACGTAACTTTACGAGGCCTACAAAGGTGCCATTTTGTACAGAAAATTTAAGAAAAGTGTGTCAAACGAATCATTGACAATAAAGGCGTTTTTTATAATCGAGTGAATTTTCAAAGCTGGCGCGTGTTGGAAAAATATTTTTTATTGTAATTTTATCAAATTGTTATGAAAGTAATATATTTATTAATCAGATTTATTAAAAGAAATCAAATCATGACATCGAAAAAAGAATGAGCAAATTGTACATATATATTATTTTTGAAGGACACCAACGCGCAAAAGAACATAACGTTAAGTCAATATTTATAATATTGTGCATATTATCGACTAAGTGTTACTAATTATTATTATTGTATTTTGGTATAAATTTTAAGATTACGGTTTATTTCTCGACCCTATACATGACTACTACGTTTTATTGTGTACATCGTGTAAGTTTGTAAAATACGCGAATGAAATATCATGCCTCCAACAACAACAACAACAAAAAGAGCAATAACGGATCGACCAATTAATATAACTAAGGAAAATACGTATTTTTCGAATACAGGCCACCGACGATGCGATAAAAGTTTTTTCATCTCCAAGCCGAGAAATTTGTGTAAAATATATAGAAAATCTGCAACGAAACATTTGTCACGCGGTCGGTCGAGTGGCTCGCATATAGCTTTTATAGATCTTTATTATTGTATATCTTTATAAATATATTATTATATCAACCCAAAAGTATAGATAATAAAAAAAAAAAAAAAAAACAAGAAAAAGTCAACAATTCATAAATGATTGTATAGCTCTTGTGTCATTCATCCTCGCACAACATAATATAACGTTTGGCATCGTGTCTGCGCGCGTGACGCTTATTAGCAACTCACATATATACGCTCCGAGCGAGATACGCGCGCGCAGAGACTTATAATTCGTCGAAGAGAAGCTCTCGAGCTCGAAGTATATAATCGCGAAAAAAATTCAAACAAAGACGCATTCTGCTGAGTCAATAGCCGGCTCGTTTCTCTTCGGCGTCGATGATTGATTCGAAAATAAAAAGGTCTCTCTCTCTCTCTCGAATCGTCGCGATATTATAAGCAAGGAAACGGAGAGATACGACGATTATCGGCGTAATATATTATAAAAAATATATATATATATATAACGCACAGAGCACGCGCGCCCGTGTACAAACAATCGCATAACAATTACATCGACGTTCATAATAATAATAATAGATAGAATACATCGTAGGCGTGTGTAAAGTAGTAAAGGAAGCGCGCACCAACCCCCGGCTTATTATTTATCAACAATATAGAAGAAACAAAGAGCGTCTAGTGCGTCGTTGCCGATCGTCGTTGACCGCGGATCGCGACCAGTCTCGGCGCTTACTACGACGACGTCGGACGATATAGGAGAAAGCTCTCGGGGACAGCAGCAGCAGCAGCAGCGCCCGTAACTTTTCACGCCGCAAGCCATGGCCAGCAAGGTAGCGGGAAAAATCTGCTGGAAGAGAGTCTGCGGTACGAGACCGTTCGAGATTCCGAGGCGAAAAATCGGCACGTCGTCAGCAGCAGCAGCAGCGTCCGGTGCGGCGTCGAAAACGCAATTCGAGTCCCTTGGCCGCGACAAGCCATTCAGGTAAGCGAGTATATATAGTCGAAGGTTTGAAAATCGTCTAGGAGCGCGCGACATCTAGCGGTTCTTTCGCGTCTTTTTTCTGCTGTACTTTCTGTAATAACATTATACATCTACACGCCTAGTACACACACGCGCGCGCGTATCTAACGTGGATGAAAATTGCAAAACACTCCTTATCTCGTTGACGAATGGTCTGTCAGGTGCGCGTCGATCCGTAAAAACGCACTCGACGCATAAGTAAATGTTAAAAATCGCACACAGTAAACGAGCGTACCGATCGCTGCTCACAACGGCTACAACGGCTCAGCTTTTGAATAATAGTCAAAGCCCGATTCTAGAACGACAATGAGTATCGGGGTTGATCCTTACCTTAGACACCTGTTCGATGCCGATCCGGCCTTCAACGTCTACAACAGCAGCGTGGTGAATCTGTCGGTGGGCGCGCCGGGACCGGATCTCCTCAAGCAGTGCAACACTCTGCTGGCCACGGCGACCAGGCATCGTTTGGTAAATACGTATATGATATTACGAAGCAAAGATAATAAACAACGCGATTCAAGGGCGGTTTTATGTAAATATACGAATTTGGCGATTTTCCGCCGCAGGAAGAGGAGGAGAAGGAGGGCAAGTACTATCTCTTCCAGTACGGGATCACGTCGGGCCTGTGGGAGTGCCGGGAGGAGCTGGCCAAGTTCCTGACGCGGCGCTACGGCGACCCGGTGGCCCGCGAGGACCTGATACTCACGTGCGGCGCCACCCACGGCCTGCAGCTCGTCCTGACGAGCGTCGTGGCGCCCGACGGCGTCATCTTCGTCGACGAGGTCACCTACATGATCGCCCTCGACGCCTTCAAGCAGTTCCCCCTCAAGCGGGTCGTATCCGTGCCCATGAGGAACGACGTCGTCGATCTGGACGAGCTCGAGAAGCTGGTGCGGGCGGAGAGGCACAAGAGCTACACGCTCAACGAGAACAAGATATTCTGGGCCATGTACTACACGGTGCCGACCTTTCATAACCCCACGGGGATGACCCTGACACCCGGTTATTACGACTTTTTTTTGGTCGCCATTCGATTCCATCAGTTGTTTCAGCGTATTGTTCATTGGGTCAATTTTTTACCGCAGACATGTGCAGGAGGGTCGTGAAAATGGCACGGGACAACGCCTTCGCCGTGGTCTGCGACGACGTCTACAATCTTCTTCATTACAATAACGAGTATCCACCGCACAGACTCTTCAATTACGACGACTCCAAGGATCCGGACTACACCGGTGGAAATATCATTTCGAACGGATCCTTTTCGAAAATTCTGTCGCCGGCGTTGAGAGTCGGCTGGATCGAGTGCGGCCCAAGAGTTGTAAATATTTTGAAAAACTCGTGAGTAATGCCTTGATTTTTGTACCCGGTGAACATCCAGAACAGTGACTTGATATTCGGATTTCAGAGGTATATTGAAGAGCGGAGGAGCCGTCAATCATTATGTGTCAGGACTAGTTGCGAGTCTTTTGCACCTTAAATTAGAAGATCGGTATTTAGACAGTCTGATAGAGACTTACAAGGTAGGATAAAACGTTGAAAACATTTTGTTTTTCTTCGCTATACACTTGTTTTTGCATGACCTTCGACAGGGGAGAATGAAAGCACTGTGCGACGTACTGGATGAACATTTACCAAATTATTGTTCGTACAATCATCCTGAAGGCGGATACTTTGTGTGGATAAAATTGCCTGAAGGTAATAATGTACTTGAAAAAGTGAAATAAGTATCGATATACAAATGAGAATGATTTCAACTTTTTTTTCAAGACATTGATGCTCTTCCGTTCATGGAGTGGTGCAAGCAGGTTTACAAAGTAATGGCAATACCTGGAGCTAGATTTTCCAATCACGGCGAATCAAAAAATTGTATAAGAATCAGTATTGCTTTTCATTCTGCTGAGACTATAGCCAAAGCTGCAACTATCATGTGCAATGCCATTACAGAATACATGAGAGACAAAAATATAAAGCCAAATTTGAACATGTGAATTTTTAAGATGTAAAAATGTATAATTATTATGTACATAAAATAAGTTATTTTAACTATATAAAATATATCCAATAAAAAAAAGTAAAAGAATTATGTTTGACAATAAGTGAATTCTATAGTTGCTTTATATTTATGATCTATAATATATAATCAACTTGTGCACAAGGTAATATAAATAAAAATAAATATTTGTTTAAGAAACCATTGTTTAAACAGTAAAAATCAAGATTATAAATATTAAGTGAATTTCAAAAACAATAACAGTTAGTTAATTTTTACAATTTACATAATCTCATGAGAAATAGAAATGATTTAATCACTACCACCTGTTAGCTCATTTTGTTTGGATTCCAAAATCAAATTTGCTTCTTTCAAGTATTTCTCGCATAATCCTTCAACTTGAGTTTGCATTCTTCTAATTTGATCTTGCGATATACCATCTTTTTTACTTAATGACTTTACTGACTTGGTTCTAATATCTTTTATCTGATCTCGATATTTAACAAATATTGCCTTTGCATTTTTTGACAACGTCTCTCTGTGTTCTTTGGTAACTCTGCAAATTCATGAAGTATTTTAATAAAGAATAATTTAATTTCTGTTTATTTTTCTTCAATATACTTACTTAGGAATTGGCATAAACACAGTGGTACCATCCTGCTGAGGATTGATATTTAAACCACTTTTTTCCACAGCTTTAATTACTTGAGGAATAGCTGTTGGAAAAGCTGCTAAATTAAGCACTAACATTTTGGGTTTTCTAGCAATTTGTGCGAGTTCTTGTAGCTTATATTCTTTGCCATCAACTTTGACTGGCAAATTGTCTATTGCTCCAGTTGTTGATCGAACAGTTAGATTTTTAACGAAATCCATTTTCATATTTTCCACACACTTACTCATTTGATCACTCAGTCCCTCTGCATCGAGTACTCCTGATAATTCTCGCAGATCAAGTTTTCCTCCTTTTGGTTTTTTTTTATCTTTACCTCCACCTCGATCTTTGCCCTTTTCCAAAGTTTGAGAGCTAAATATATTTCTTAATTGTGAAGCACAATTCAAAATAATGTTATTCTGTTTAACGACTGAACATTCATTTTTAAATAAAAGAGGATTTTTAGTATTAATATTTACTTCTGGGGAACTGCTTATGCAGATACAAGTATAATCTCGAGATTGGAAATTGAAGATATTCACTCTTTTACTTCTTATTAAATTAACGAATCGTCCTAATTCCTTCAAGTTCTTCATTTTGAGTGATAAATAAATGCTTATCTAAAATTCTTGGCAACTTTCAATTTAGATTGGACAGATTGTGAGGTTAGAAGTCACTATTTATCAAAAACTTTGCATTTCTGACAGTATTTACAATTTATTTTTGTAATAATCTGCGAGACTTTTATTCGTTAATGCAAGAGTAACTTTTATCAACAACTAGATGACAACTTGTAACTGCAGTAAAAAACTCGTTTAAACGTGTTTGTTTTGATTTTTTTTCCCTAGCTTGCAAAATATATATGCCAAGTTTGTTCCGCTCGCCAAAACATGCGTCATTCGTGGAGAATTATCAGTGAAATGAACACTTATGGCGCGTCACGTCGTGTTTCGGTCCAGGTGTAAACAGTTTTCAGTCTGCTCTTAGTTGCAGCGAATACCAATAAATTGAATGGGCAGAATATCTTTGTCTTTTATCTAACTGTATGTTTTAGTTTAGGCAAAAGATTATCGTGAGAAGTGATTCTTATAATTGTTTTTAATCAGTTTGTCGTTTACGTCTGAAATACAATCAGGTAGGCAAGATTGATGTTATTACTTCTAAGAAAATGAAGTTTTTCATTGCTGGCTCCTAATACAAGATGAATTCATTCATATTATTTTCAGCCATGAGTCTATCAATAAAACAAGCAAAGACACCTGTTTCTTTATTACAAGAAATAATGATTAAGCGAGGTTGTGTACCCAATTGGCAACTTATCCATGATGGTGGTGGTGGTCATGAAAATACATTCACGGTTGGAGTCTCATGTGATGGATTGAAAGCCCAAGGAACAGGCAGAAGTAAAAAGGATGCCAAACATAATGCTGCGAAAGCTTTGTTACAAAAAATAGCTGAACGTAACAACTTGCCACAGTTGCCTCCAAGTGTTACTGAATCACCCGTTCGCACTCCACAACCAATTGAGATACCGACTTCCACACAATTACCACCAGACATGCCTTTTCACAATGCAATAGGCAATTTGAAGGTAAATATTATTTTATTAAATTATTTTTCTGCACTTATTGAATCAATCTTTTTTCATACTAAAAATTTTTTATTTCCTAGGACCTGTGTACTATTAATCATTTAAAAGATCTTAAATTTGAAACTATTGATGAAGTTGGACCACCTCATGCCCGGATATTTACTGTTGAATGTACAGTCTCTACTTTCCGTGAAGTTGGCATTGCCACATCAAAAAAAGAAGCCAAACATAGAGCTGCAAAGGAAATGTTGGCCAAAATTCATGACCTTGTATCGGATAGCTGTTTTATTAATGATAGAGAATTAACTGAAGAAGAAAAAGAAAAGATGGAAGAAAGTCTTGCAAAAGCTTTGGAAAAGTATCCTAAATTAACTGTTTTGCATAGAGAAAACATTCAAATGTCTCCAATAAATTGGGGTTTAAAGTTTAGCAACTTTTATAAAGCATATACTGAGATATTTGAAGAAAGGCAAGGTGAAGTTTTGACAACATTGAAAGTATTAAGAGATATGTTGGGCCAAAGTCAGCTTGATAGTGACGTAGAAAATGTTATAGACAATCTTACAGAACTATTCAAGGCTTTCGATTTTACTTTTGAGTCGTTGGACATTACATCAACTGACCCATCTGAACATATGACATGTATACGATTGTATTGTTATCCTCCAGTATATGAAATGGGTCTAGGTAATACCAAAGTAGAATCCCAAATAAGGTGTACCGAAAATTTTCTTGATACTTTAATTGAATTTATGGAATAGTTTTTAGAGCTCGTGTTTTAAAATTATATAAATTATTATATATAAATTTACTTCATTTTTTAGTCATCCTCTAAAGGAAGCGATGTAAGGAAAATTAGTATAATAATAATTGTATTAATAATGGTGATAATATATTATACGTATTTTTAAACTAATAAATAAGTAATTTGTACTTAAGTGTAAACTGCATTGTATTTTTTTGTTTTACAAGAACTAGACATTTTTATTTGATGTCGCACAACAGAGCCACTCCTCGCAGCGTCCAGTGTCTAGGATTGTGATCGGTCTCGAAGTCAATGGAACCGACGTACTTCTGATCCGTTCTCTGCGGCTTTCTGTATATCGGGCACTCGTACAATTTCGGATCTTTTCCCGCCGTGGTATTGATGGAGTATATGTAGATGACGGGCATCTGCTCGTACAGCACTTTGGGCTTGCTCTCCACGAGCTTGCCGCTCTTGCGATCCAGCGAGGCTCCCTCCAGGAACAGGCCGTGAACGTACACGCCCTCCGTGGGTTGCTCCTTGATGTCCTCCTTGTTGTACTTGGTGATGAGATTCTGCAGGACCACGGAGTCGAGGGCCCAGCCCTTGTGGGCTCTGGTCACCTCCTGGCGCATGGCCGTCAGGAAGCCCTGGGGATTGAAGAAGCCCGTCATCCAGAAGACGTTGGGCCGGCCGTGATTGCACCACGTACGGAACTGAGCGTCCCGCTCGAGCAGCTCGGTGAACCAGAAGCCGAGGGTGGCCGACTCCCAGGATATCCTCAGCCACTTCTCCGGCAGTCGGGCGTCGTACATGGCGTCCAGCGACTCTCTCAGACCCTGACTCATGATGATGGTGCCGTCGATGGCCAGCTTGAGATTGGTCAGGGTCGTGCGCACCTCCTTGATGACCCTCGACATCCGGTCGATCTCCTGCCTCAGAAATATGTTCATCGGTAGCAGCGGGCCCATCCTGTTCAACGCCTCCTTCACCTCGAACGCGTTGTACTCCTTGGGCAGCTTGGCCAGCATGTCCTCGGCGAGCTTGTACACGACCGTCTCGCGGGTCTCGCCGCCCTGCGAGCCGCCCTCCTTCGGCTGCACGTTGAGAATCGTGTCCAGTATACCCTTGGCCGTCTGTATCTGATAGGTGATGTCGGCGTTCGAGTGCAGGCCGAAGACCTCGGGGGTGTCGGTCGCGGGCAGACCGTTGATGTACTCGACGTAGCTGGACAGATTTCGCGTCTGCGGCACTCGGTAGCCGCGATAGAACTCGAAGCCGGCCCTGAGCAGCACGTCGCAGAACCAGACGTGGGTGAAGGTCGTGAGCAGTCGCTTGTCGAAGTCGTCGGTGACTCGGCCGCCGTACTGGACCTCGCCGAGCATGTAGCACACGGTCGGCCACGAGACGCCCTTCTTCGGGTCCATGTCGTCCAGATGATTCTGTATGAACTGCACCGAGGCGGCAAAGTCCGCCTGATTGAACTCGTACGGCACGTTCCAGCCGAGCGGGCCGAACTTGCGTCTCTCCTGGACGACGGTGTGCAGGAAGGCGACGGCGTAGAGCAGAGGCGGCCACTGGGGCTGGGCGCTGTAGTCCAGGGTGTCCTGAGTGACCGACTGGTAGGTGCGCCTGAGACTCGCCCTGATGCCCTGGGGCGGCTCGTTCGTGAACTTGATGCCCATCTGGAGCAGACCGATGGGAAACTGGGCGTGCACCTCCGTGGTCATCCAGAGGCGAAAGTTGTCGTCCACCTGGTCGGCGTCGATCAACGCGTCCATGGCCTCGGTGCAGAATGGCAGCGACAGGTGGACGTTTTGCAGGAGTACCCAGCCGCCCGCGGCCATGCAGTCGTTGATCATCTTGCGCGCGTGAAACTCTTGGCCCTGGCCCATCGATACGGATTTCAGCGCTGAGAAATAAAATAAAATAGCGATAAATATACCCGGCTCGTTTTTTCTTCATAAGCTATGACTCAGGGTTGTTAGCATTCAATTGAAAAAATTATTTAATTATCAGAATAATCGACAAATACTTTTCAATTATTATATGAAAACTAATTCAAGTAATGAATGATTTTGAAAATCAATTAGATCAATTTAGAACAATAAATACTTGTTAGCAGTCGTTGATTTTCACACCTCAATAGATTTTCAAATTTTCATTAATTTTAATAGGTCATTAAAAGTATTTATGCCTCAAAATTCATTCAATTCATTTTCAAGTATCAAATAAAAGTATTTACCAAATGAAATTCATTTAAATAATTTTTTTATCTAATAAAAATGTTCATTGATTGAAATATAATAATCAATGTTCCAAATCATTTGTTACTTGAAGTTATTTTCAAATAATAATTGATGAATATGAAATGATGATTTGAATACGAATAATTAAAAGTAACAAATTCAATACTCAGTGAATATTTTAAACCAATTAAATCTCGTTTTTTTTCTTCCGGGTTAGTTGTATTACAAATGAACAAAATCGTTCCTATATACTCACTCGTCTGCTTCTGCTTAGCCAGTAGAGTTATGAGCGGACTCGGATCCGATCCGATCGACAGTATGCAAATCAGCGGCGTCCTCGGCTCGGACTCGGCCCACGTCAAGTCCAGATCCAGAATCTTCGCCTCGCCGTACTCCTTCCCGAGAGACTCGACGATGTACTTCTTGGCCTGGGACACGGTTCGATCGGGGCTCCACGAGCGTATGAGCAGCAGCTTCCGAAAAACGTCGAGATTCCTCTGATAGCCGCAGGGCAGATCCTCCTCCTCGGGCTTCTCCTTCTCGTACCAGAGCCGCCACTCTTTCTCGCTGAACTCGATCTTGGTCAGTATCTCGGAAAAGACCTCGAGCTTGCTGATCTCCACGAGATTCAGCCAGGTGATGTCCAGTATCCAGCGGAACGGCTTGGGCTGCACGGCGTTGAGATCCAGCGAGGCGCCGCCCTTGATGAAGGCCATGAACTCCGTGTGCGATATCAGGCCGCGATGGCAGTCGATCTTCATGGCGAGCATGAGGGTGAACAGGGACTTGTGTCGCTCGTACAGGCTGCGCAGAGTGAAGCTCCAGACCTCGTAGGTGAGGTGGCTCAGGATGATGTCGATCCGCTCGCCCGTCGACGCGCTCTTCTCGGACTTGGTGATGGAGTTGTCGAATATCGTCAAGAACTGCTTGAGCGAGTTCTGATACATGGCGTTGACGTTGCTCATCTCCACGATCAGGAAGTAGAGGATCGAGCCTCTCGCGGCCACCGCTCGAAACTCCTCCCGGGCGATGGTGATCTTCTTCTCGGTGAGCGCCGCGACTTTTAGCTTCTCCTTCACGGACTCGGAGGTCGACTTGGTCTCTCTCAGCACGCTGATCAGCGCCTCGTCGTCCACGAGCGAGCCCTCCGACGAGGTCAGCCTGTGCAGCAGCGTACTCTCCAGCTCCTTCATCGATCTCTGATTCGTCATGACCGACTCGAACAGGGCCACTCGCTCCGCTTCCAGATCGGCCTTCTCCATGAGGATCACTCGGCCGAGCAGCTGATCCTCCAGTCCCTGCATCGTCACCGTGAAATCGATGATGGACGTCTTGGCCGAGATCTCCGGACTGTAGGCCGGATTCGGCAGTTTCGTGGTGATGTAGAGCATGAAGCCGGGCATGACGTCGCACTCCTTGTCGCCCACCACGACCTTCTCGATCGAGCCGGACTTGATGAAGTTCTTCTCGAGGACGTTGTCGATCACCGGGTCCAGCTCCTCGGCCACGTCCTCGATCAGCAGGGGCCTGCCCAGCGACAGGCTGTCCTCCAGATGGCTGCGGAAGTACTTGTGATTCAACGAGGTGAGCTGCAGCTCGTTCTGCGCCTCCTTGTTCTTGATCCACATCTTGCCCTGATTCTGCGGATCGACCAGCAGCGGATACGACGACGACTTGGTGACTATGAGGGCGTTCTGGACCGACAGCTCGTCGTTGGGCAGTCCCTGCAGGGTCCACTCGGACACGGTGGAAGTGTCGACCAGCATATTGGTGATGTTCAGGTCCTGGGTGAACGGTATGTCGCGGCAAGTCAATACGGTCATCCAGGCCGCGGTGAGCCCGGCGCGGTAGTGCTGATTGTAGGGGCCGCAGTAGGACAGGAATCCGGTGGCCAGCAGCACGTCGCCGACCAGCTTGCCCAGCTGAACCTTGAACTCCTTGCTCATCTCGGTCCAGCGGATCTTTTCGCCGCCCAGGCCGTTGATCAGGGCCGTGGCGGCGGTCATCTTTCGCAGGCAGATGTTCGCGTCGTCGGTGAGCCGCTGCTTCTCAGCGACGGCGGCGTCGTATTGAGCTGGAACAGTTTTGGAATAAATTAATTTTTTTATAGGGTGAACCTGCCGCGCTGCTCGACCATTCGAGAAAAATTTAGGCGTGACGGTGAAAATTTTTTCAAAAAATACATTTTGATAACAAAAAAGAAAATCTGTTGAATGAGTACTTGCACTTGACGAAAAAAAGTTGGAAATAAGTCTAAAAAAGGTTCTGAAGGTAAAAAATGCGAATCGTCTAGTTGCCGATCACCCTACTGAACTATCAATGGCATGAACTTGTTTATATTTTCATTTTCGAAGAGCGAACGCATTGTAAATGAGTGTAGATGTCTTGGAAGGTACGTGGAACCTATTTTCGATCTCCAAAATTGAATTGAAACATTTACCTAGAAATTATTAATCTTTATTGTAGATGGTCGAATAAATCTTATTAAAAAAAAACAAAGGAAATTATTAAAATTCAATTTTATGCTTTTGTATTTTATTTTATATAATATTTTCCATATGAACGGCAGAAAAAAACAAAATGAAACGCAGCTGAGCTTCATAAATGAATACAAAATCGTGGAAACAATCACAATAGCCAAGAGCGACATTCGAATTTATAGTGAGAATTTTCTTACAAAGAAAAATGTCGATTATTGAAAAATTCCTTCGATTACAAACGGAGCAAAATGAAATGATGCCCAGGAGAAAAACGAAGTTATTCGAATTCACTTGTAGTTGGAAAGTGGATGACCTTCGTGGACTGTCTTTCGGTGGTTTTGCAAATGTTGTCTTCGTCCAAATTTTTTCTCGCATTTGTCGCAAGCAAAATCTTTGTGACCTTCGTGCACTGTCCTCTGGTGTGAAAGCAAATTAAATTTATGTCCGAATTTTTTCTCGCACTTGTCGCACGGGTAATCTTTACGACCTTCGTGTACTGTCATATGATGGAAAAGCAAATTTGATTTTTGCCCAAATTGTTTCTCGCATTTATCGCATGCGTAATCTTTACGACCTTCGTGGACTGTTTTTTGGTGCTGAATCATAATCCATTTTTCACCAAATTTCTTCTCGCATTTGTCGCATTCGTAATCTCTACGACCTTCGTGAAGATTTCGTTCATGTCTGAGCAGTTGCTGTTTATACCCAAATTCTTTTTTGCACTTGTCGCATTCGAAACCTTTGTGACCATTGTGGACTGTTCTTTGGTGTCTTTTCAAGTTGCTTTCATCCCCAAATTTCTTCTCGCATTTGTCGCATTCGAAACCTTTGTAACCATTGTGGACTGTTCTTTGGTGTCTTTTCAAGTTGCTTTCATCCCCAAATTTCTTCTCGCATTTGTCGCATTCGTAATCTCTGCGACCTTCGTGGACTATTCTTTGGTGTCTTTTCAAGTTGCTTTCATCCCCAAATTTCTTCTCGCAATTGTTGCATGCGTAATCTTTGCGACCCTCATGAACGGTCTGTTGGTGCAAATGCAAAGTCTTTTTGTATCCGAATTTCCTTTCGCACTTGTCGCATGTGTAATCTTTGCTACCTCCATGTACTGTCTTTTGATGCCGAAATAAATCTGATTTTTTTCCAAAGTCTCTTTCGCACTTGTCGCATGCGAAACCTTTATGACATTCGTGTACTATCCTTTGGTGGGAAAGCAAATTCGTTTTTTGTCCAAATTTCTTCTCGCATTTGTTACATGCGAAATCTCGGCGACCTTCGTGTACTGTCCTTCGGTGCTTAAGCAAGTTTGATTTTAATCCGAATATTTTCTCACACCTGTCGCATGCGAAATCTTTGCGACGTTCGTGGACTGTTTTTTGGTGTGTGCTCAAATTTTTTCGATTCCGAAATTTTTTCTCGCACTCGTCACATGCGTAATCTTTACTACCTTCGTGGACTATTTTTTTATGTCTGAGCAAATGCTGTTTTCGCCCAAATTTCTTTTCGCACTTATCGCATGTGTGATCTTTTCGACCCTCATGAACTATTGTTATATGTAAGAGCAAATTTTGTTTATTTCCAAATTTCTTTCCACAATCGTCACATAAGTAATTTTTAAAGACTTTTAAATCTTTACGACCTTCATGAACAGACGTCAAGTGAAAGAGCAAATGCGATTTTCGTCCAAATTTTTTCTCGCATCTATCGCATGGAAAATCTTTGCTACCATCATGTACTGTCTTTATGTGCACGAGCAATTTATATTTATTTCCAAATCTTTTCGCGCACTGTTCACATAAATAATCTTTGAAAACTTCGTGGAATATTTTTTTATGCTTAAGTAAAGTTGATTTATTTTCAAATTTTCTCTGGCATTTGTCACATGTGAAATCTTCGCGATCTTTGTGTACTAATTTTTGGTGCGTAATCAAACTCGATTTTTTCATAAATTTCTTCTCGCACTGGTCGCATGCGAAATCTTTGCGGCTTTTGTGAACTAATATTTGGTGTCTACTCAAATGACTTCGAAACTCGAATTTCATTTCGCACTTGTCGCATGCGTAATTTTTCTGATTATTGTGAATTATGTCTCGGTGTGTTATCATGCTTGATTCTAGTGTGAATATCGCCTGACAAATTTCACAAACGTATGGTTTTTCGTTGGAAACAACAATGTCGTGTTCATTTAAAACATCTTTCAAAACGACTTCGTCGAATTTCTTTTCACTTTCATCCATTTTGGCGTCTAAATTAAATGATAGATCCCTTTACTTAGCGCTACGGAAATTGAATGAGTAAAATTTATCTATAGCTTGTTTCGCCGGGAAAGACAATTCAACTAATTTCAAGACATCAAACTTATTTGTTTTTATTACAAACACGATCATTGTTTATAGGAGGAAAACCGTTCATTATAATATTTATCTATGTTTATATGTTCTCCTTCCAAATTCGAACTAGTTTGAAATTTTAATTTGTCAACAATTTCTTTGAGGAGTTTTTTTGGACTATCGGACATAAATTATGAAAATTTGTAATATTCATTTCAACATTTTCTGATTAAAAATTTTGAAGGTAAAAAATGCTATTCGTCTAGTTGTCGGTCATCCTATTGAACTATAAATGTCATGAACTTAAAACATTTTTTTCTATTTTTATTTACGAAGACCGAATGCCTTATTAATAAGCATACATATCTTGAAAGGCAGCTCGAAGCTATTTTCTTTAATAAAAATTCAATTGAAACATTTACCTGGCAATTAATAATTTTTATTGTGGATAAAAGAACAATTATTCTAGGTCTTCTTGTTCAACAGAAATACTATAATCGAAGTGAAAAAAACAAAGGAAATGATTAAAATTCAATTTCATATTTTTATGTTTTATTTTTGATATTTTCAGTATATAGTATAATGATACGATTCTACAGCTCAAGAATAACACCAAATTATTGTTTTATTCACAATGAAACTCTGTTTCATAGTCATTTATTTACTTCTTGAAAATTATTTTCATTTACTTCAAAAAGGCAATATGAACGGTAGAAAAAAAATGAAATGGAACTGACCTCTACAGATGAATACAAAATCGTGAAAACAGTCACAATTGCCAAGATCGACATTCGAATTTATAGTGAGGATCTTTTTACAAAGTAAAATGTCGATTATAGAAAAACTCCTTTGGTTACAAATGGAGCTAAATTAACTAACGCCCAAAAGAAAAACGAAGTTATTCGAATTCACTTGTAGTTGGAAAGGGGATGACCTTCGTGGACTGTCTTTTGGTGAGTAAGCATTTGTCTTTTTTTTCCAAATTTTTTCTCACATTTGTCGCAAGCAAAATCTTTGCGACCTTCGTGCACTGTCCTCTGGTGTGAAAGCAAATTAAATTTATGTCCGAATTTTCTCTCGCACTTATCACACGCGAAATTTCGCTGACATTCGTGCACTATCTTTTAGTGGAAGAGCAAATTCGATTTTGTTCCGAATGTCTTCTCGCAATTGTCACATTTGTAATCTTTTTGCCCCTCGTGTACTGTCTTTTGGTGGTTTAGTAAATGCTGTTTTCTTCCAAACTTTTTCTCGCATTTGTCGCATGCGAAATCTCTGCGACCTTCATGTACTGTATCTTGGTGGCTCAGCAAAGTCGATTTTCTTCCAAATTTCTTTTGGCATTTTTCACATGTGTAATCTTTGCAACCTTCGTGGACTGTTTTTTGATGATAAAGCAAAACCCATTTGTGTCCGAACTTCTTCTCGCACTTATCACATGTAAAATCTTTACGACCCTCGTGGACTGTTTTCTGGTGTACGATCAAAGCTTTGCGGATCCCAAATTTCTTTTCGCACTTGTCACATGCATGATCTCTGCGACCTTCATGTACCATTCTTTGGTGCATCAACATATCACATTTACTTCCAAATTTCTTATTGCACTTGCCGCATTCAAAATCTTTAACACCTTCGTGTACTGTCTTTTGATGTCTGAGCATTAGCTGCTTATGTCCAAATCTTTTCTCGCACTTGTTGTATTCAAAATCTTTGCGACCTTCATGGACTATTTTTTTATGTCTACTCAAATCACTGTTTTTCCCAAATTTCTTCTCGCAGTTTTCACAGGCTACATTTTTCCGACTTTCGTGTACTATTTTTTGGTGTTTACTCAAATTTCTTTTATCTTCAAATTTTTTCTCGCATTCGTCACATACATAATCTTTGCGACCTTCATGGACTACTTTTTGATGAGTGAGCAACTCACTTTTTTGTCCAAACTTCTTCCCGCATTTATCGCATGTGTGATCTTTGCGACCCTCGTGGACCAGTGTTATGTGCAAGAGCAAATTATGTTTAGTATCGAATCTTTTCGCGCACAATTCACATAAGTAATTTCTAAAAACTTCGTGGAATATTTTTTTATGCTTAAGTAAATTTGATTTATTTTCAAATTTTCTCTGGCATTTGGCACATGTGAAATCTTCGCGATCTTTGTGTACTAATTTTTGGTGCGTAATCAAACTCGATTTTTTCATAAATTTCTTCTCGCACTGGTCGCATGCCAAATCATTGCGACCTTTGTGCACTGATAATTGGTGTCTACTCAAATGACTTCGGAACTCAAATTTCATTTCGCACTTGTCGCATGCGTAATTTTTCTGATCACTGTGAATTGTGTTTCGGTGCATTATCATTCTTGATTCTAGTGAAAATGCTTCCTGACAAATGTCACAAACATGTGGTTTTTCGTTGGAAACAACAATGTCGTGTTTATTTGAATTATTTATTAAAACGACTTCGTCGAATTTCTTTTCACTTTCATCCATTTTGGCGTCTAAATTAAATGATAGATCCCTTTACTTAGCGCTACGGAAATTAAATGAGTAAAATTTATGTATGGCCTGTTTCTTCGGGAAAGACAATTCAACTAATTTCAAGACATCAAACTTATTTGTTTTTATTACAAACACGATCATTGTTTATAGGACAATGTGAAAACCGGTTATGATCGTATTTATTTATGTTTATATGTTCTCCTTTTAAATTCGAACTAGTTTGAAATTTTAATCTGTCAACAATTTCTTTGAGGAGTTTTTTTGGGCTTTTGGAAATAAATTATAAAAATTTGTTACATTCATTCCCGGTGCCACCCCTTCACTACGGCGTGCTCCAAAATCCGCCTTTACACTGGTATATGCTCGTGCGTTTTAGAATGCCGAGGATCATAGATAATTGTAGGGATATTTCCTTCTTTTGCAAGAGTAGAAAACATTAAAAAAATATTAAGTTAGCTGTTTATCAGAAGCAAAATCTCTCAAAAATAAATTAACTGCAAATTTCAAAATATGAAAGAAGAAAATATTTTCAAAGTTTAAGAAAAGAATGAACAATAGTCTTTATAAATTTTTAAAAAAATCTAAAAGCAAGTCAAAAACTAAATTGAAAAACAAACATTAAACACCAAGAAAATTCCTTCGATTGCTATTTATTCAAACAATAGCGCGCGGTGGTCGGGCATCGGTAGATTTTTCCTACGTTTAATTATTATTGCATAAAAAATCATACATTTAACGGCCTGCAGCGCCATCTCTCGGTCCGACAGCTCTCGCTCGGCCTCGGCCAAGTCGTCCATGGCCAGCTTCAGTCTCGCCTCCTGCAGAGTCAGATTGGCCTTCAGCGGCAGCACCTCCTTGTTGACCGAGTGAAAGAACGACATGGCCTTGGTCCAGGACAGCAGACCGGCGACGTCGCCGCAGACCCGCCTCGCCGTCTCCATGTTGTAGTCCTCCATCTTGAAGTAGGGCTGCAGCAGCTCGACCATCTCGTCGGTGATGATGTCCTTGGGGTAGTTCTGCAGCTGGAGGAGGAACGTGGCGCTGGCCATCATTTTCAGGGACTCGGCCCAGGACGGCTTGGGACACTGAGTCGTGACGTCCGGTATCACGGGACTGATCTTGCGTTGAAACAGTATCAGCACGCAGTCCATTATCCGCATGATCAGGTGGGGCGGTCGGCCGAGTTTTCGCACCGTCGCGATGTGCGCCGGTTTGATGGTGTTCAGGGCCGCCTCGGCCTCCTCCAGAGCCGGCTTCGCGGCCTCCAGCTTCTGCTCGGCCACGCCCTTCTCCTCGGCGATGCACGCCACCAACTGCTCGGCCTTCTCCTTGACCTTCTGCACCTGATTCTTGAAGGATTCCGCCTGGGTCGCTCGCTCCGTGACCTCGACCAGTACCGTTTCGGCCGTCTCCGAGGCCTGCACCAGATCCTTCTCCATCTCGGCCAGATCCTGCTTCAAGATCTCCACGGATATGGAGGCCTCCTCGAGCTTGGCCAGGCCCGTGTCCATGCGTCGCGCCCCCTCGCCGAGCTCGAACTGCTTCATCCGGTAGATGTTCTTGTAGCCGCCGATGAAGTTGAGATAGGACTTGGGCGTGACGTGGGTGGCCCGGCGGAATCGCTGAAAGTACTCCACCGAGTTCTCCGCCACGATGTCCTGAATCGAGCCCAGAGCGTTGACGAGCTCGCTCTTGACCGAGGCGCTGCAGGCGATCTCGAAGTCGTGCAGGAAGTGCTCGGCGACGAGCACGAGGGCGTCCCTGGGCCACGGCTGGAACCAGTCGATGGTGCAGCCGGAGATGAGGGCCGGGAAGCGCTGAGCTCGATTGCGGAATTTCTCGCCCACGGGCGAGAAGCAGAACACGACGTGCAAATTCTGGCAGGTTCTCTGCAGGAAGTGTTCCATGATGATCTCGTTGTTGAGCGTCTTCTTGGGATTCTCGCGCTTCAGGATCGGAGTCAGCTCGGAGATTATCTCCGCCTGCTCGTCGCGAGTGAAGAGATTGCTGATGACACCCGAGCTCAGGATGTTGTTCAGATACTCGAGGAAGCCTTCCTCCTTGATGTCCAGATCGGAGAAGAGAAAAGTCGTGCCCTTGCCCTGTCCGCCACAGGCTCTGTACAGAAACTTCAGGTCCTCGAGGAAGTTGGCCACGTTGTACGAGCGGGTCAGGGTGATCTGGAAGGTCTTGTAGCCGGCGATGAAGGACGACAGCTTGGTCAGGCTCTGCTTGCCCGAACCACCCACGCCCACGAGCATGACGTTGCCGCGCGGATGCCTGATGACCCTCGATATCTTGACCAGGTGGAGCATGGCGTCGGGGAAGAAGACCAGGTCCATGCCGGCGCCTCGCTGCATCTCGTTGTACTGCGCCAGAAACATCTCCAGGCGATCGCGCAGCACCTGGTGCTCGAACACGGGCTCGTAGACCTTCGGCAGCTCCATGTCCGCGTCCTCGCCCTCTTCGCCCGTAGGCTCGGGCGCGTCTCTGTATACAATGAATTGTAAGAGTTCAGAGTTAAACAAGCTCAAATTTGATACGGAGTTGATGCAAGATCAGATATTAAAATTGAATCAAGAGATACTGAATTTTATTTACGGTAGTTTTTCGTTGAAAACGCATGCATGATACCGATTGATTTTTTAACGTAAACGGTAAAAAAACGCATGAAAACGCAGTCGTACACCTTGTTCGTAATTAAAAAATTAGTTCTGCACTCGAATTTAAACGATTTGATTGAAAATTAATGTTTCAATACAGGTTTAGTTTTTGCTTTTATGTCTCAAGAGATTTATGAAAATACAATCAAAATTAAAGCCGGAATTAGCCGCTAGATGGCGAGTGACATTTGTACGTAAAATCTGCAAGTGGCAAAATAATAATAATAGGATAAATCAAAGCACGGTTTTGATACGGTTAAGAAAATTGGGGTTCCTTCTCACGTCAAACGAAATATATTTGATCAATGGCATGTACCTATACTTACTTTATTGTAAAACAGTTATAAGTTAAATTTCAGAAAGTTTTGAAACTCGAATAAAGTTTTGGAAATCGATACTGTTGATTATGAATCAAATTGAATTGAATTGAATTTGATCTGCGTCTTACACTTCGAATGTATAGAAAATTGAAAAAGGATGGAAGAATTTATTTGCGTCGAAAATATAATTAAATGTGATTTGAATCGAGTTTTTATATCAAATTTGATGTCATATGGTCATGTTTAATGATTCATAAAAAATTACTTAAAATTTAATTAAAAAATCACATTAATTTTAAATATTTTCCACGGTGTATCTTACCTCATAAAATCAACGAACGCAGGACTATTCGATATCATGTCCACGTAAGACTCTCCCAATTTATCCTTGACGATGCTAATCAACTCCTGGGCGTACCAGTCCTTGTCCTCCTGGTGGGTGAATCTGTCGCTGAACACTCGCTCGCACTCGTGCCTCCAGAGCAGCATCAGCACGCCCTCCTTGTCGAACACCGTGGACAGAGTGCCGAGCATGCCCTGCCAGACCCTCGACAGATCTCGCAGATTGAAGACGTAGTGGAACTTGGCCGGGGTCGGCAGCAGCTTGACCCTCGTGTTCTGCCACAGGATCCTCGTGATGGAGACGAGATTCTTCACCAGCTCGCGCACCTCCACGGAGAAGCCGCGCTTGGCGTTGTAGTGGCCGAGCCCGAGCACCGCGAAGATCCGATCGATCGACTCGTCGTCGGGCATGGTGCAGTTGAAGATGCAGAACTGACGCTTGAGCCGCGAGGGTATGTCGTTGCGACCGCCTCCGGGCTGGCCCATGGCGCCCATGAACGTGACGTCGACGATCGTCGTGAAGTCTCCCGGTTTCTCCAGCGAGTAGAAGCCCTTCATGTCCATGGTCTGGCGCACGATCTCGTTGGTGATCTGATCGCCCCACTCGTTGATCTCCGGCAGATTGATGTCGTCGATGAAGACGAGCATCTTCTTGCCGCCCGCCGGCCCGAAAGTGCTGCCCATGCGCTTCTCCACGTAGCTCTCGATCGTCTTCTGAAACTGGAACGGGGTGGTGGCCGAGCTGAAGTTGAAGGATCGATTGAGCGTCGTCTCGGGATTGGCCTTGCGCGTGTAGCTCTTCATCATGACGGTCTTGGCGGAGCCCTGCTCGCCCGTGAGCAGCACCGCGCCGTCCTGCTTGCCGATCAGGTGGATCAGGTACTCGATCTTCACGTTGTCCGGTATGGGTATGAGGATGCTGCTGAAGTCGGGCGTGGCCGACTCCGGATAGACGTAGCTGGTCAGCAGACTGGACCACTGGTCCCACCTGCCCTTGTCGTTGACGAAGAAGTCGAAGATCGACGCCTGGGAATTCTCCTCCGGGCAGGGCAGATCGAGACTCTTGAAGTTCTCTTTCAAATAAGCGTCGTACTTGCATCTGCCGCTCTTCTCCAGCAGAGCTCCGATGCCCCAGATCAGGGCGAACACGTAGAAGCGTCGCAGATGATCCGGAGTCATCGGCACGGGTTTGTTCACCTCCGCGTCGTCCTCGATCTCCATCTCTTTCGGCTGATCGTCCTCCTCCACGGGCGGCGGAATCAGTCCCTCCAACAGGCACAGCATCTGTCGTATCACGTTGCACTGCAGCACGTTGATCGCCAGCGCCAGCGACTGGGCGCTCCACGCGTAGACCTGCGCGAACGACTCCTGGAAGCAGGCCTCGAACACCTCCCGCTCCATGGGCGCGGATCGTCTCTTGATCCAGGCCGTGACCACGGGCTCCCAGTCCAGGCCGGAGGAGCTCATGTAGACCATGCCGTTGCGCGACACCGTCGCCGGGCTGGCGTTGTCGATGTTGTGCGGCTCGAAGATTATCTTGCAGGTGGGCGCCATGGGCAGACGATCGCCGTTGGCCAGCGTGAGCGTCTTGTTGTCGTCCAGGACGGAGTTGAGATTCTCGATCCAGATGCTGTCGACCGGGCCGTCGAGCACCAGCCAGATGTGCTCGTCCGGCTTGGACTTGAGGGTCTTGCGCCAGAGAGCCGAGAAAATCCCGTCGGTCCAGTCGTTCGTTGCGACGTCGAGGCGTCCGAACATCTGGGCGGACGTTATGCTCTTCGGGTTCATTCGCATCTCTCTGAAATAATTTTTTTGTCGATGAAATATTATTTTACATAGAAATAAAATCTATTTTGTTCACGAGGCTGGTTCGATAATTTATTTTCTCCGATCGTATTTAATGAGTTTACGTTGCTTTGTTTACATTATTTGAAATGTACGTAAATACAAGTTGGTCGGTTTGGTATCATCGCTAGAGAAAGATTAATCCTTCTCGAGATTCAAAGCGAGAAACATGAATCCAAGCAATATATCTAACCGTGCCCTCAGGTATTTTTTTTTATTTTTTATAAGTAAGACTTAATAAAATGCAATAGAATAGTACTTAATGATTTTTGAATTATTTCAGAGTCAAAAAAGACAAAACCCAGGATAATAAAACTACGGTAAGTGTTGATGATCGAATGCGACGATTATTGCAATTTTTTGAAAAATTACTTAAATTAATCTAATTTTATAATAGGTTCGACCGCTTCGAAAGTACAATGAAAATCATGATGACTTGCGAATCAAGACTAATAAAAGTAAAGACGTGAAGCCCAATTTGGATGTATTAACGCTTACAAAAGTAGAAGATCATTCCAAAAATCATTGTGAAGATATAAAGAACAGCGACGATCGTGAAAATAAAAAAGCAATAAAAGTAGAAAGTGCAGGGGCAGCAAAGAAAGAAATTTCCAGCGATAAGGCCAAAAGTTCGATCGCGAAAATTGACTGCGAACTTGCTACGAAAAATCGTCAAGATGAAAAATGTAGCGGCAATAGTGAAATTTCCAGAGAACTCGATAAGAAAATGAATACTTTCTCGCCCAATCTCGATGCGAGTCGAAAAACGCCGAGAGAAAAGAAGACTCTGGAAGTTCGCATACGCACGGCGAGCGATAAAATGATCCCCCAATGCGTTTTGTGCGGAAAAATATTTAACAAACAAATTGGTCTCTGCAGGCACCTTAAATCTGCGCACAAGGGTGCCTCGCACGCATGCGAGAAGTGCGACAAGATATTCGGAAAAAGAAGAACTCTCGAGGCCCATATGGATGTGGCGCATTCCTCGCAGGTTTAATGACTTGTAACATTTATACAATTTATATTCACTTTTGTGTGAAAAATCTTGATACACGATGTAGTAGTGTATTTATTCAGAAAGACTAATTAAAAAATTTTCATTCGCTGCATAAATTTATTTCTGATTTATTTCCTTGTAAATTTCTCCAAGTAAAAAAACTCACTTGTGCGCGTCGCCCAGTGAAGTCAGAGCTTTCATCAGCGTCTGAATGCAAGTCGTTTTGCCGGCGCCGGTCGGTCCCAGAGTCATTATGCCGTGCCTCACCCTCTGCGTCTCGTACAGCTGAATGAGCTTCAGCACCCAGGGCGGATGATACACCAGGCCGTCCTCGTGGGCCTGCTTCTCGATGGCCGCCTCCAGCTCCGGATAGGCCGTCTTTTCCAGCGCCTGATTCGGGAACAGATCGGCCACCAGCGATATGAACAGCGGCTCGTCCTCGTCTGCGCGACAAATCGTGTTCGATATGTCAAATTATACGTTCGACATAATTGTATTAATTTTTATCCGACGGTATACCAATGAGTTTCGACAGATTCATGTCTCTGAGGACTCTCATCACGATCGTGCTCTCGGAGTCTTTGGAATTGGTTCTCTTGGCGGCGCCGAGCGAGCGCAGAACCGACAGGATATTTCTCAGACCGAAGTCGTAGTGCACCTGCTTCGTCAGCTGCTCCTCGCACAGTTTATACAGGGTATAAAATTTTCGAGCCAGGGTGATGTTTTCTAAGAATCCGCAGCTGGCCAATTTTACGCGTATGATGATCTGTCGGTCCGGGACCATCATAGCCACCGTACGAAATTGTATCTTCAAATTTTCCGGCAACTCTTTTCGCCCGGCGTAGCCTGGATTCTGAAAACAGCCGAGAGATGCTTTTCCGTACAAAAATCGACTTTTTTAATTGATTTCCGTCGCTGCAGTCCAGTACCATCGTTATGAAGATACCGAACTCCGGATACATGTCGATGAGATCGCCGTCGGTGAAGGTGAACTGCTTCTTCTTCTCCTTCTTGGCGGCCAGAACGACGGCGATCTGCTGGGCGGCCACCGACAGGACCGGCAGCTCGATGCGATTGAACTCGTCGAAGCAGCCCCAGGAGCCGCTCTGCGCCAGTCCCTTGTAGATGCGACCCAGACCCCGATAATCCATCTGATCCGAGCAGTTGAACACCACGACGTACTTGGCGAGTGTCTTGCCCATGTCCTTGACCGTCTCGGTTTTGCCCGTGCCGGCGGGTCCGCAGGGCGAGCCGCCCATCGACATCGACAGCGCCTGGGCGAGAGTTATGTAGCAGCTGGGCAAAAAAAATTCAATTCCAAAGATGACCTGGCGGAAATGTTTTAAGCAGTCCTAACATCTTTAAGCGAAGGGTGATGATTCTTGCTCTGACACGTCCTCCGGTTATACAGTTAGTTTTACTATGCCACTTGCAGATTGTCCGATAAAGGTACTTATCGTATCGAAAGTTGTGAAAAAATGGTCTAAATGTTTTCAAACGGTTAAATCGTTCTTTTTTAAACATTTTTTCGATAGTTATTTTTAATTTTTTACATTTAAAATTTACAATGTCAATTTAGTCAGCCCAATATCAACATCGAGATTTACAAATTCAATCGTTAGTATAAAATCGATTTTTTTCTCTCAACTCACCGATCGGTCAGAGGCGTGATAACGAGACGTTCGGTGCAGCCCAAGTACTCGTTTTGATAAACGAACTGTACGTCCGTGACCGACACCATGGTCTTGTCCAGATCTTCCTTGAAGTAAAAGCGGCACTGCTTCAGCCACTCGAAGTCGTTCACCGATCGCACGTTCAAGCGGCACATCATGTCGAAGATGTCGCGCTGATGCACGTCGATCGTTATCAGCGTCTCGAACTTGATCCTGTCGATCTTGGACAGGTCTCGGGTCGTCTGGTCGATCAGCGTGTTCAGCAGCTCCAAGAATCGATTGTTCGTCTCGCCCATTATTCGCTTGTCGGCTCGGGCCTGCAGCAGCGCCATCTCCGAGTCCCTCGTCCAGACCATCTGTATGCCGAGGATGCCCACCTGGGCCGGCATCTTCTCCAGAAAGTTCAGCAGATTGAAGTTCTGGTCGTTGATGGTCGTGTGCGCCTGGCGGATTATCGAGTGCAGCGACTGCTGCGACGTGAGCAGCAGCTGCATCAGCCAAGTCTCGACCGAGCCCTCGGCCCTCACCGCTCGCTCCAGCTGAATCGTCTCGCCCTCCGACGAGATGATCGCCGTGATCTTGTTGTACTCGATGTCGTGGAACTTGACGTATCTCGTGTTGTCGAAAATGGACAGCAGGTGATTCTGAATCGTGTGCGAGTCCGACGCCTGGCCCAAAATCTCCAGCAGAGCCGGATCGGAGACGAAGAAGAATCTCGGAAACATCATGCGCTTCTTCTCCAGGTAGCCGCTCAGAGATTTCTGGCACAGCTCGAGCTGCTCCTGCAGATGAGGCAGCAGCTGCTTGAGCAGATCGTCGCCCACGCAGCACGGCACCACGCCCGGGGTCTCGTGGGCCCTCTGCATGATCTTCTGCCAGCTCTTGTCGATCTTGCTGAAACGCTTGGCCTCCTTGGGCAGCTGCTTGGCGATGTCGCCGCCCACGAACACCGCCTCCAGGTACACCCACATGTTCTGGACGAGCAGCCAGCGCTCGAGGATCTCGTTGGTGTTGGACAGGTCGCCGAGCCACTGCTGGATTTGCTTGCGAAACGGCGCGTTGTAACGATTCGACATCAGGGAGCTCAATATCATTAAGCTGTCCTCTGTGCAATAAATACAATAATCAGTTGAAATTAGTACGAGAAAATATGAACATTTTTGAACATTACCCAATTGTCCGATAGTTTCGGCTGTCGTATCGCCTCGAAGCAGCAACTCTCCTCTATTATTGAACGTCATAAAAGTCAGCTCGTGAGTCGACCATTCGTTGACGACCTGCCTGAGTTTCGCCTCGATGTCCTTTTCCTTCATCGCCGATATGCAAATATCCTCGATATCTTCCTTGTGCTTCAGCAGAGGCGCCTCCAAGATATTTTTCAGGCAAAATCCTTCGCTCTCCAGATCGAACACGTGATTCGTGGCCTCCACGATTCGCTGCCAGTGACGCGGTTTCATGGCTTTGTTGGCCATCAGCTCCAACAGAGGACACATGTCGTTGAAGTCGTCGATCGTTTTCTTCAGAGCGAAGAAGGCCGGCCACTCTTTCAATCCTTTCGGTAATTTTCGGCATCGATTTTGGAATTCCATCAGTTCGTTGTTGATCTCTTCGATGTTCACCTCGCCCCAAGGTATGTCGTAGTAACTGCTGACTCGATCGATCACGTCGTTGTAAAGTTTGTACAGCTTCTGCAGCAGATTCAGCTCCTTTCTGATCTGCGTCAGCTCGGGATAATCCGTGATGGGCAGCCCGAACAGCTCCTCGCCGCTCTGGTAGGCCTGCAATTTGCGCCACATGCCGTCGAAGCGATTCTGAAACAGTATCTGGCGATCCGACGCCTCGCGCGGCGTCAGGCCGGCCTGCATCGGCCCCGAGGTGCGGTACTCCTCGCAGTAGGCCTCGTTGTCGACGCGAAACTTTTCCAGATTGGCGCGCAGCTCCTGCTCCAGTTGCGGCTGCAGATTGAGCAGCTGGATGTGACTGTTTAGCGCTCGGGTCTGGATCTGCTGCCACGTGTACCTGAAAATTCGACTCGTTAAATAGGCGAGAAATAAAAACGATGTTTTTGACGACTTTCTGATGCAGTAAAGTAACGAATAGTAAGTGCTTTTTAAAAGATCTAAAATGATAATTTCATTTTTTCGATAAATTTAGACCAGTTTTAAACTTTTTTCAACGCGATAATATTATTTTCGGCCTCTGTCACTAGATGGCGGTTATCTTTATATTTGTAAATCTGCAAGTAGCAAAGTCAAAATAATTGTATAAGTAAAATCATAAATCGCCCAGAAATTTAAAACGTGCAGGAAATTATGTCTACATAGAAATAGTAATAATTTCAGGATGATGCCAGACTTCTTCAGGCGACTTGCCCGCAACTGGATCAAGGTTCATCTTGCCAGACGGCGTGGGATAGAAAAATCCCAATATACAATCTAGTTCTGTATCCACAGCATACAGAGCATGCATTATGTTAAAATTTAAAATAGAAATCTTAAATAAGAATTAATTATACGTCAATCAATGGTGCTGGAAAAAAAAATTCCACGAAAAATTCTAAAAATTACTTCATTTATGCAGGAAAAAAGAATTTTTTTTTCAAAGGATCATTTTAAAAACGATAAAAAAATTCATAACTTTGTAACTATTCAATGGATCCTGAAATAAATTTTTGACAGATGAAATGTTTAGAATTTCTTATTATTTTGTACCTTAAGTTGTCTACTTGTTCGAGGCACTCCCGATCAACAGGTACCTCGTATCTCGTCACGATGTTAAATGCCTCCTCAATGGGCTCGATTTTCAGCTCCATGTCGACCTCTTGTTCTCGGATTTTCCTCAAAGTTTCCATGATGACTTTCACGTCGTCCAAATCGCGAATCTGCCTATCCAATTTCCTTTCCATCTCACTCATTACGGCGTAAACGTATTCCATCTCGCGACGATACTTTTTCTTGATGGCTTGGCCAATTTTGTGAGTGGCGCCTGGAAACATTTTAATCTAAAAATTTTTATGGGGAGTTCGAGATCATACTACATAAGCTCAAAGTTATGACAATAATATCTGAAGAATATTTTTCTGCCTAGATAAGTACAGAACTATATTTTGTTTACGTCTGGATTCGATTATGACATCTAGCGGTGAAATTCAAAGCTCGTCGGGGGCGCGATCTTAACGCGAAGCTTCGCTTGCCTTACAACCTATGCTCCTCCATTACACATGCATGTATACGTCTTTAATTTAACTATACATTTATTATTTAATTACAAAATTTTGTTTGTTAATAAAATATTACGATAAAAAAATTTTTAACGTTAGGGGGGATAGATGACGACATGTTTATCCGGTGCTTACATGTAGTTATTCCCACTATTGCTGTAGTTAGATCCAGGGTATTCAATATTTTTCCCTTCACAATTGTAACTTTTAAATTCGCATCAAGCACAATTATTTATAAAATATGATTGCAATAAAATATTGTCGAATGTCGTAATAAAAAAGGTCACAAATTCTCGTAAAATGCTTGCTCTGAATTTTTGTACGCCTTTGAAAATGTCAAGTTCTCTACGGGACGCATAAACGAAAATTAAATTTTACTAGCTTGATCCTTTTTATTCTCTTTTGCTCTTTTCTATCGCGATTCCGATTTCTACAGCTGGTGTAACGAAACGCGAGCTTTATCATTTCGCCGACAGATGGAACATCGTAAACACGAAAGTGCAAAAGAAATTTCCGATTTTTATAATCGCCCGTCAAAATCTGGCAACGCTTATGTTTTGTAATTTCATTTAGTTCACGGGCGAGTACACTCACTCTTTATTTCCGTAAACAGGCCGTACTTGAGCTTCTCGGTGGAGACGGCGATGGACGAGCCGAACACTATCATGTCCGGTTCGGTCGCCAGCTTGGCCTCGAGCTCGCCGTGCTTCCTCAGCGTGCTCTCGAACTCCGTCAGCGATATCTGCAGCAGCTCTCGCACGCTGCGCTCGTTTTGCCAGAGAAAATTGTAAAGTTTCCAACGCTCGAGAAACTCGGACAAATCCTAAAGTATCGGTCAATGTATCATCCATATACCTAGCTTGGGATATATATTCCATATATATACCTGTCGAAACTCTTGAACGCAAGTGCCGAGAATCGAGAACATCTTGATGATCTCCTTGTTGTCCATGATCATGGTGTGGAAATTTCGCTTCTGCACGGGGAACGTCGGCTTCTCCTCCGACACGACCTTGTAGAGTCGGCGACGACGACTCTTCGGATCCTCGTTGGCGTCCTGATTGCGCCTCTGCGCCTCCATCTGCGCCCGGGTGACGACGTCCAGCAGGTTTCGCTTCGGAGCCCAGGGCGTCGATCGCCACGTCACCTTGTCGCTCTTGCCGTCCTTGCCGCTGTCCCACTGAGCGACGCCCTTGGCCACCCCCGTCACGTGCTTGCCGCTCGCTACGAGGGCCTCTTGCACCTCGTCGAGATTCGGCTTCACCAGTACCGACGGTATCATGAGGGTGGCGTTCAGCAGAAAGACCGGACGTACGACTTCGCCTTGAAAAAATGCGAATATTGATAAATTGATCGCTTTTACTTTGATATTGAAAATAATACCCTCGGTAGTTTCGCGGGAGAATCGTCGTCGCATCGAATCCAACGACGACTTTGTCACCTTGATCAGTACGTCCACGACTTTTCTCGAGTAGTATCGACGCATCTCGGAAACGGCGTTGCGCACCATGTCTTGCATGCCCTTCGACAGAGTGCCCGACGGCGTGGAGAGCAGCTGATACGGATTGTCGAAGCAAGCCCAGACGATCGACCAGTCTTGCTGCTGCGTGGCCTCGATCGATTCTTGGGTATCTGCAAAAGTTGTTATACATAAAATGTGTCGAAAATGTATCATAAGCTCGTCGCATTATACGAGCGCCTACTACCGCTGCTATCGAAGAAGAAAAATTGCTCCGAGTCGTCGGAAGTTTTGAACTTCTCGGCGGCGCTCTTGACGAGCGCCAAAACTTCTTCCACGGCTTCCTCGACCATGAGGCTCTTTCTGTGCAGATCCACGGCGGCTACTCGGCACGTTTCCTCGTTTTTCTCAACGAACTCCTCGATGCTCCAGGGCTCGTCCTCGGGCAGCGCGTGCAGCGTTATTTTTTGCATGCTGGCTAAAACTTGCAGTATCCTGAGCAAGAATTCACGTAATGCATATTGAATTTATCGAAAAGATATCGATGGTAGAAATGTTCGACATTTTGTTAATAATTTTGTTTTGTGCTATTTACGATGACAAGATTTTTACTATATAAAATTCGTAAAAATTATTATTAAAATGTTAGTAGCAAGATGCCAGTACACAGAGCAGCATTATGTCAGCTCAAATTTTATTCGGTATAATGCTACTTCGGGACACTTTTTGATAATAAATAAATTTCATTTTCCTGTGTATACTCTGCGTATTATGTTTACTATCATGTGCTCGTGTAATCATAATCATATAGATATAGCTTATAATAGGCGCATCAGCTTCCGAATACATTTAGCTTGTCGCTGTTTTTTCATTTTTGTTGTTGTTGAAAAGTGGTGGTTTTCTAAAACGTGGTTTTTGAATATAATCTTGTCAACTCAAATACTTCATCAGTGAGCAGCATGTTGCCCACAAAAAAGTCTACACAGAGAAATAAATTTTTATTATTATCATATAGAGTGCCATGTACCGAATAAAATTTGAACTAGCACGATGCTGCTCTGCTCGGTCCACAAGCATCTTGCTGCTGAATGGCATCGAAGATCCGAATCGCAACTGGAGATACATCAGAAAATTGTGCCTGACTTATACAATTATATTTACTTCACCACTTGCTGATTTACAAATTAAGGTACTCGCCATCTAGCGGTTGAAACTCGAAGTATATCATTTTTGGGTCATTTCAATTACGCTCAATAATTGTAACAGAAAAATTGACTAAAATAGTCCATGAATTTAACAATGTTGAGGATTTCTACGATACACACCTACCTATTCGTATAGACGTCGTGCACCCTCGTTATGAGTACGTCGAACTGCTTGATCTGCTCGCGCGTGTCGTCCGCGAAGTCCTTCCACTCGGGCTTGGTCCAAGTCAGGGTCGCCAAAGCGGGCCTCAGCAGCGAGGCCACCCGCACCAGGTGCGGCAGCAGCAGCGGCCGTACCTCGAGCTTGACTCGCCTCGCCGTGCCCACGAAATCCTCCAGCACCAGGTGCAGAGAGTCCTTGACCAGGGTGAAGTGGTCGCGCTTGGCCAGTATCGTTTTCGCCACGATCGGCAGCTCGAAATTAAGCTTGGCCAGGCAGTCGGACTCGCGGAGAAGTAGAAGCAGTCGATTCTCTATGTTGACGCGTACCTTGCCGGTCGTCGCTTCGACCGCCAGCAGATTTCTGCGAAATTTGGGATTTTTACTGTCTTGATAGATATAAGCGAAAGCATTGATTAGAGCGAATTTACTTTTTTAGACAATCCTCGATAACCCAAGAATTTTGATTCGACCATATGTCAGAAATATCCGATTGATACTGTTGTATTACGGAATTAGCATGATTGTAACGTCGAACCAAGTCAGCGGCCGTCGGTAATGTTTTTAAAATAGGATGATTGGAAACAGCCAGAGCTAACTCTTCGAGATGTATTCTTGAAAATAGAATAAAAATTGTAAAAGTAGTAAAAATTTGAAGTTATAAAAAAAAAATTAAATTTCGTTACTTCAAAGAATTAGACCACGCAATTCTTCCGGCGATCGGTGGCATGTGTCTCGGCAACGGAGGGTCGTCCCTCTGCTTTTTGAATAGCTTGAGGTTTCGCTCGATCTCTTTGTCGCAATACTTGACGACTAGATTGTACTTCTCGTCCAATTTGGTCAATGGAATTTTTTCGCTGACCTTTATTTCAATGTTCATAGGAAAAAAGTTAACTCGGATACGTGGTAATTTTTTTTTTTTCTTCAAAAGCAATTTTAACGTGCCTTTTCGAAGCGAGTCAAAAAACGAATGCCTTGCGGCGTTTCCCAGACGTCGGCGTAATTTTTTTCTATTATGCAGCCGACATTCTTTTTCAGCGAATCGGTTTTGGTCATGAAGGTGTCGTAATCGCTATCGAATTCGGCATTACGAGGATCCAGGTAATCGTAATTTTTGCTCGTCGCCGCTTTTTTCGCCTCCTCGAACGTTCGTATCGTCTCGTCCAATGCTGATTACAATTATCATCGGGCCATATTTCAATCGATGGCGAGACGAAAAAAATTAGATGTAAAATCATCAACAACATTCAATTATTTACCTTCGCCCAGTAAAAGGCCTTCCATTCGTCGCTCAAACAATTTCTGATAATCCTCGATGAGATCGAACATGCTTAGAATCTTTCGTATCCTAGCGCAGAACGAGTCGAATCGACCAAACACGTGAGTCTCCGAGAATATAAACTCCTCTTCTGTTATGGCAGGCGAGCAACGAACCAGTCTGTATGTTTCTCTATACGCCCTGAAATAAAAAAACATTGCGGTAAAATAAAAAATTATTAAACATTTCCACTGGACATTTTCTTTAGTCGAAATGTTACACTAATACGAAAAATCAATTCAACGAAAACATAGCAATTTTTTCCCTTACTTATTGAGCCTCAAGCAGTGCTTCAATTTTTGCCTCGTGGCCGACCTGTCCTGACCCCAAACCGTCTCTCTTCTGCGCATCGTAACGTAATCTCTGCACGCCGCTATCATCTGATTCGTTATCTTCACCATCAACGAGCTCGTCCTCTCCGAGGTGTTGTAGTACCTCGAGACGCTGTAGATCAGCCGTACCGTCTGCAGCAGCGACACCAGCGAGTCTCGCATCTTCACCGGGTCGTCGAGGTACAGACAGTGGCAGCACTTCTCCAGCGCCTGGATGAATTTCGCGTTGTCTTTGGCCTCGTTGAAGCAGTAGGTCACCTCCTCGTCGATGTCCTCCCAGTCCTTTAAAACTTTCGACTTGGAGACTTGCAGGCACAGCAGAGTCATTCGGACCTCGTTGTCCTGCGAGAGTAACAATGATAAAAGATAATTTCGATGAAAACTTTTTTTTTTCAAGAAAGAAAACAAAATTACCTGCAGTCTGGCAACGAGCTGACTGAACTGCGAGCCTCGTCTCTTCCAGTACTCGAGCTCCTGCTGCGGCCCCGAGTTGTCGCTCTCGCGTCTCACCTGTTTGCTCTCGAGCATGAAGTCCTTCAGCTTCTTGATCCAGCCGCGCACCCGATCCTCGATCAGCTCCACCGCCCCGGCGTCGTTGGCCATGTAGGCTCTGGCGCTCTCCTCGTCCTGGATCTCGTCCATCATGGCCTGGCCGTCGTCGAAGATCGTGCCGTCGTGGGCGACCTCCTCGCAGACTTTCAAGGCGCTGCAGAACGATCTCAGGCCCGGCAGCAGTATGCTCTTGATCATGGGGCAGTCGTCCTCGTCCTCCACGCCCGGGTGAGCCAGCGCGTCCATGAAGACTCGCTCGATGACGCGCTGTATGTAGGGAATTATGCCGACGCGCTGGCAGTCGATCACGCCCGTGTACAGGTCCTTGTGGAAGCCCTCCTCGGGCAGCTGCTTGGAGATGTTGATCCTGAACATGTAGATGCAGATGCCGCGGCAGGGCACCTGCCATCCGTCGGTGAGAAATAATTTTTTCTTCGGCGGATCCTTCGGCTCCTTGATCTCTTTGCCCTTCGTAGCCGTCGTGCTCTGCTGCGGACGCGCGCCGCTCGATTTCACGACGCTCTGTGCATATTGTCACAATTAATTCATCGAAAAACAAACGAGGAGAAAAATTGATGAAAAAAATTACAGCTTCACCGGATCGAGGTATCTCCGGATCCTCGACCTCCTGATAGAACCAGACGAGGGTGGCCTTCATGTGCGGCAGAAACAGCTGATTGATCTCGTCGAGCATGTCGCCCTCGAAGACGTGATCCATCACCTCGTGACGGGGCAGCCCCGTGGCGTCCATCAGCAGCTGAAACGTGAATTCCAATCGGGGATCCATTTCGCCCCGTCGAGCCTTTCGCTCGCATTCCTCTCGCCTCCTCTGTCACGAAGAAGAAGAGAAAATTAATCGGTCGGTTGTGACACAATTTGCTCGATAAATATAATTGAAACCGATCGTCGCTTCAACCTGGATAACGTCGCCCGACGTCTCCTCCTCCTCGCTGGCATCTTCGGAATTTTCCGAGCGCTGGTAAATGGCGTTGGGGCCTAGTACAAACATCTTTCTCTAATTTTTTTTCTTCAAAAGGTAAAAAATCGCGTCTCCCGTACGCGAGGATCGCTCGTCGAACATCTACTAGCTCGCGCGAGTAAATCCTATTCTCTGCCTCTGGAGGTAATTGTGCGCGCTTTCCTCGCGCCACCCCGAGAGAGAGAGGGAGGAGGACTGTTGTAAACACCACGAGCGCGCGGCCAAGTGAGAGAGATAGTGTATAGGTATACGAATCTTGGCGCGGGGGTGCGAAAGTATGCCCCCGAGAGAGGGAATTTGCATTCGAGCGGTGGCGGTTTTCAGGAGGAGAAGGGAAGTTCAGTGACTGCTTGTGTGTGTGTGAGTGTATATTACGAGGCGCGAGCATACCGCGGCACGACTAAGCGGCGCATTGTTGCGAACGCCGCGGTCGAAGCGACGCTGGCCGATCGATATAGTATCGGCTAAATTAAAAATCCGCGCGGGGTCGAATTTACTGAATCATTTTGAATAATTAAGGTGCGTGACCGAGTGGTATACATTGCTTTATATATAAGGCGATGAGAAGTTAAGTCCATGCGGCGAACAAATAAGTGCTGCAAGTATGCTCTATATATGGGCTAAGCCATAGTTAGCATGATGGTCAAAAAAATTTTTTTTCCTCAAATTATGTACTTTTGAAGAGTACATTGAAAAGTGAAAATCCTGAAAGTTTCAGCCCCCTAGGTCCAACCCTACTGGATTATCAGGGCCTCAAAGTTGAATTTTCTTTTTCTGCTGATATTCTGCTTGCAATTCTGATTTTCTGGGGTTAATATGAAAAAATTGTCCAGTCATGGTTTTTAATGTAAAATTTGATGTAGAATTCAAATTTGTACTTACAAATCATATTTACTACTTCTAGACCTATAGAAATGATATTTTCAGGCATTAATCATATAGCTGTACAAAAATAAATGTGTTCATCTCCTTCGATTAGACCCATACTGTAATATGTTCATCGATCGAACACATTTATTTTTGTACCCCTACATGATTATTGTCTGAAAATATCATTTCTATAGGTCTAGAAGTAGTAAATATGATTTGTAAGTACAAATTTGAATTCTACATCAAATTTTACATTAAAAACCACGATTGAACAATTTTTTCATATTAACCCCAGAAAATCAGAATTGCAAGCAGAATATCAGCAGAAAAAGAAAATTCAACTTTGAGGCCCTGATAATCCAGTAGGGTTGGACCTAGGGGGCTGAAACTTTCAGGATTTTCACTTTTCAATGTACTCTTCAAAAGTACATAATTTGAGGAAAAAAAATTTTTTTGACCATCACGCTAACTATGGCTTAGCCCATATATAATAGTGCTCGCTTGTGTGCGAACAAATCGAGGATTTCGATGGCTTCGTTCATTTATTAAATTAGATTTGTTAATTTTTATTCGGTAACATTATTCATAACTTTTAAACTTGAAAATGTATCACTGATGTATCGCCGCTGCTTATGAGTAAAAACACAGTGAAAAACGCTATGAAAAAAAACCTTTTTATAAAATGCCGGGAAAAAAAACACACCTCATCGAAATGCCGTGAAGAAAAACACATCTCGTCGAATCACGATTTAACGAATCATGTCGAAAATATCTAGGTCTTTCAAAAACGTGTGTTTTTCCTCACGGCATTTCGATGAGGTGTGTTTTTCTTCACGGCATCCGACGAGGTGTGTTTTTTTCACGGTATTCCGTTAACGTGAGTTTTTACTCATAAGCAGCGGCGGTATATCACACTTCACTGGTATTAAAACCTAACTTTGACTTATACAATTATTTTTACTTTTTCACATGCCGATTTACAGATGAAAGTACTCGCCATCTAGTGGTCAAGCTTTAAAATAATACTATCGAACTTGGAGTGATTGAAAACTGGTCTAAATTTTTTGAAACGATTGAATTGTCATTGTTAGGTTATTTACAGTGCACTTATTCAATATTTATCGTTGAACAGAAGCAGGTTTTCGTTGACTTTGCCTTACAATCCTCATTTCTTTAAGTTTGTCTCAAATCTTCTGAAAAAATACAATTTCAACTTCGTCCCATCAATTCCCAATAAAATAAATGACATTGTCATAGTGGGCAAGCCGCAAGAATATGACACCCACGTTGGATCGTGTAAACTCAGTATAGAAGTTTGATTGCAAATCTTGCAATGTAACTTATGTGGGTGGAACGAAACGAGCTTTAAAGATACGCATTGATGAACGCAAAAAGAACAAAGATCCAAAGGCAGTTGTCAATGTACACACACGTACTCATCATCATGAGTTCGACTTCAAGAACGTCAAGGTTTTGCACACAGAGAAAAACTGGTACAAGAGACTCATCGCGAAGATGTTTTATATCAAGAAAAGTAAATTTGCCATCAATGAAAAAGAAGATACGCGTGGCCTGAGTTTCTCATATAAAAGTCTATTTTTTTAATTTTATAATTTATACATTGTAATTGGGCTTTACTTGCGTTGTTTGTATTTGTACTTGTGTGAGTTATATGGGTATACTGCCTTATTATAATATTTTGTGTGTTTAGGATAACGCTCACTGTGATCAGCTGTGTATTGATTGAAAAATTGGTAAAATTTTAATGATACGAGTATAGCTATTATTATATAATAATTCTTCTTTTTTATAGCCTGACGAGGTCGAAAAAATTTGGATGAAACGTGGCCTTAAAAATAAAAATTATACGATCAACAAGTTTCACACTTGTTGTTAAAAACACACATAAGACCTTGTGTTTCATTTATTTTTGCCTAAACTGATTAGCTGGTGAATTCCAGCACATTTACAATTATTGTAATTAAAAAAGGCAACACAGTGATCACGATGAAAATTCCAATTTATCGTTAAATTCATTCAAACCCGTGCTTTGACTTATATAGTTATTTTGATTTTGCCATTTACATATTTGATTTGATATTTTTTATTGGCGTTAAATAAAATTACATAGCCACACCATTTACATATTTACAGATAAAGGTACATTCGCCATCTATTGGTGGAATCTTAAAGTGGTATTATTGTATTCAAAGTGATTGAAAGCTGGTCTAAATTATGGAAATGAACCAATTGTCATTTTCAGAAGATTAAAAATTCGCTTCATAATTGTTACATATTGTAATGGGAAAATTGACAAAAACTACTCAATTAATGTTGATGTGGTTTAAAACATTCTGAATTGAAATTTTGAAGATATTAGACCATTTCTAATGTTGTGCACATTTAATAGGAAATTATTTTATGAAATAATAATTTTTTCATTCTAATCTTTGATTACACCCATCGTATTGCTATTTCAATATAATAAAAAAATTAATTTGGTAAAGTTTTTCCTCGATAGATTCTTCATTACTGTAAATAAATCAATCGAGGAAAAATATCATAAATATATAGAATAAAATAAGGCAACGTTTCTTTAAGATATAGTGTCTTCATTGAACTAGCCTTAAAAAGAGCCAAGAAATCAATGAAATACATTAAATTTAGATAATAAACATTTACAACAATAAGTTGGGTGATTGTCTTGTCAAGTTTATTTATATACCACACTTCCGAAATTAATTTACGTATCCAAATCAACTTTCCGTTTAGGCAATCACGAGGCGATTAGTGGTGTAAAAAATACCTTTAGCGTATTTTACGCCAAAAGTGAGTTTGTTCTCAATTTTTCTCCATTTTTAAAAAATATTTGACCCATGATAATCCCCAAGCTTACGTTTATGTATTAATCTAATTTACAAATCAAAAAAAACTCTTTAATAAAAGAAAGTTTGTGAAATACGAATTATCAATATTATTACAATATTTGAGCCGCCTATTTAAATTTCATTAACAATTTATGAAAAAAAATTTAAATAAATATATTTTACTCACTTTAGCCTCTTCTTGTGTCTCGATCATCTTGGAGTCGTCGTCCGCTTTTGTTATACTCTGCAGTACTGTAATATACGCGCACTCGTTCGAGGACTTCTTCGGCCGGGTCGTTCTTTGCCCTTTTACTGTCGCATACGTAATGTTAACTTAACTACGAAGTCGCTGAAAGTTCGAGGATCCTCGGTAATACATATACATTATGTTCTCGTCTTTTTTTTTTACCCTGCGGTATATACTTTCGTCTCCCACTCTTTTCTTCCGTTACCATATTCCTCTGTTAGTGGATGTCGTGCGAGCCTCCTCCGACCGCACTCGATTGTCATTTTAAGTTAATGGACTTTCGTATATGCGATATTTTAGAAGGTTCTCAAAACTTCATTATTGTAATGCGAGAAGCTTTGCATCCATATAGATTTTTAGCACTTTTTCACTTCAACGCTTTTACGAGCTTTCAAATTCTACCAAGCATTTTCATTTTCAGTTGATTTTTTTGAGAGAAAAGTATTAGTAAAATTGTACGAAAATATTATCAAAGCACAGCATAAACTGAAATTGGAGTAGTAACGACTAAATAGGTAATACAATATATTTGCTGCACACGCAATCATCGTAACAGTAGAACGACGAAGTATTGACTTAAATATTTGGTAGACATCGTAAGGATGAAAAATTTTTTTTGATAAATAAATGAGAAACGAAAATTTCTATTAACAAATTAGTTTTTATTTACACATCTTAACATTATAACAAGTCAAATCTATTAACAATCGAATTTGTACAATAATAAAGTAATTATGCCATAGGATAATAAATTCTACGGTGTCATAACAGTACGTAAAAATTATAACTAATAAGCATTGTCTTTTCTTTTTTTTTCAATTTCGAGGTTGCAGTACAGCAACGGCCCCCGAAAGTAGAAATAAAAGTTTTGTTTACGACTCTTAATACTCAAAGCGGTTGCGTTCCGTTTTTTTTTTTTATAATTTTATCTTTACTAATTTATTTATCTACAATGATTTCGCATCATTAAATTAAGCTCATTGTAATGTTATTAGACAAAGCCTAACAAGATTATGGCGCGACTGGCTTTGGCATTAAAGATAATCAAATGTACAGTCGGTCAATATTGTAAGTCAAAAAAGTTAGATCTATTGCTGTCATGATCAATTGATGTACAAAATAATTTCAGTAATTTCGATGATCCGAGGTTCAGTAATACATAATATTTTTTTCTGAATCAAAAAAGAAAAATTAACAGTCAGTTTGGATATTGCAGTTTGTAAAATCGTCGGAGTAACGTGGACAAAAGTGAAGATCTCGTTAAAATAAAAACTTTTAATGAGCACGTGGGGATTGACGAAAAAAACGTCGCATCGATGTCACGTTGAATTATAGCGTAGATATATTTATAATTTTTTTTTCTTCATAGAATTTTTTTTCAGTAGCTAGACTTTTTGTTAATTGACTAGTCTCTTTTACATTGTATTTATATTATTTTCTTTTCTATACATCTGTTTCGTGCACGTGCGCACACCTTTGAACGTACTGGATTATGACATTATTTTATTTATAATTTTTTTCCACTTATTCATTTCCTTCGAACAGTTTCACGCGAGAAAAACAAGTTACAGAAAGTTTTTATACGATTCTCGATAGATTTCTTTCAACAATTATTTCGTTCTCGGCCTTTAATATATGCGAATTACTGTGGGCAGAAAATATTTTATTTTCGTCGTCATTTCTTTTTTTACTAAAATATTTACGTTAAGTACATGAAAATTTCGTCTGCAATTTATAACTGCTTTACAATTATTCGAATAATATATCAATTTTACCTCTTTTTAAATCTCATTTGAACGAATTTGCATTGTAATTTTCGAATGGTCTATTGATGTTTTTTTTACAACCTGTCCTCTCCTCTCTCATTCTTAGTTAGGTTTAGTAGTTTGAGAGATCGAACGAAGCGAGACGATTTTTAAGAGATGAAGCTGCAATTTTTTACCTCGGAATATATACTGTAACGCTTTTCTACATTATTCTTATAAAGTAGAAGTCAAGTTGACATGACCAGCGAGGATCGATAAAAATTTTTATCATATTTTAACGTTTTATTTATTTTTTTTTCGTTTTCTATCGTATATTTTTTTTTACATTTTTTTAAATTTTCTGTGACATCGTTAAGTCTTGTGAAATTTTTCGTCTTTTGTAATTGTAAACATATTTAACCATTCGTCACATTTAAGTTCGTAAGAAAAGTATCATTGTTGTTCATTACATTTGTCAATATCATATGTATTTAATATCTATTTTTTTTTTTTTTTGTTAATTTATCTTACACAATTTTTCTTTTGTTTACATTGTATAATTGCTTTGCATCTAGGAAAAAGAAACTTTCATCATGCTTCGTTTTACAAAAACCAGTTCATTTGATATTTAATTATATGTATTTTAATATACGTATAGGAATTAAATTGATTTGTCGAGCCATCGTTTCATATACGTATACGAGCGAAATCGTGTAAAAATGCAAATCAATTGTGTGTCTTTTTTTGCTTCTTTTCTTTTTTACTTAAACCGTGCGCGTTTTTAAAATACTCGTGGAACGTGTGGTATATGCTCGTTTTGCAGACTTTAGTTCGTGGTTTCTTTTTTCACATTTTTTTTGCCGCGTATATGTTTTCCCAAACGTTCGCACGCGTAGACAAAACGAGAAAAACTTATACTTATATATTGGTGTGCAAATTTTCAATTATTTTTTCTTCTTCATAAGTTCGATCATTATATGCTAAAACAATAATAAAATGTAAAAACCATCGACGATTCAACATCACAATAAACTTTGCTACTGTTTCGTAGTGTTCCCTTCGATAGTCTGCATCTCATTGCTACCTGCGCCCCTCGTGCAAAAGACAATATGTAATATACAATAGGCAAAAAATGAAAACAATGAAAAAATTCGCTTTGCAAATGTGTGTACTTTATATTGACAAACGAAACATCACATATGTCTTGTCGTACTCACATAACTATTATTTTTTATTTTTTATTTTCATAATCATTAATAGTAACGTCGTGATGTTGCACTGATTTTTTTTTTACACTAAGTTTTTTGCTAAAAAGTTTGATTAGCTTTATAATATACAAAAATTCGATTCGAATCACGCCAGTTGCATTTGTGGCGGCAGCTGCTGAGCAAATATATTTGTAATTTATTTATATATAACTATATACGCTATGTACTTCACACATTTTTTTTATCTCTTTCCAAATTCACGTCACACGTCGATCAATCGCTGCACTCGCATCAATCAGATCAATAACAATATTCGCGCTCCTCGCGCTAAAATGCATCACTTTCCTCTTTATCTCTCTCTGTTCACTCGTTATCATAGTATATCCACGTTATATATTTTTATTATTATATATTTATGTTTAGTGAGTTTTATTTTATCACACCCACGTACATACAATTCATACATATTAATTCTAATCATTTATATTAATTAATATTGTTTATCCATTTACGTGTGTTCTTGTTTATACTGTCTCTGATTGTGTTCTTGTTGAGAGAGATGATATCAGTTAAGTATGTAATAATACTTACTAAAATGTGCACATTTTTTTAATCATTATCGTCTTTTAACAGAAAATGAAAAATAACGAAAGGAAAACTTTTAATTACGTGCAAAAATTTACGCAAGCATAAAAGTGAGCGCGAAGAAAAATGTTTTATACTCGGGTTGGGATGACGCGCGTGAAAAGCAGATCTTCCAAAGTATGCCTTTTTATACGCGCTGACAAGCATATTATTTCGATGCGTAAATGGGTAAAACATATCTATCGTTATATAGATACATATATATTTTATTCAATAATATTCTTTTATTTATTAGCAAAGTGTGTGTATTTATTAATAAAGAACGACGCGTAATGTCGTTCTGTTGCGTAATTTTGCAACGTAGGGTTGGCAAATATTAGCTTCCTCGAGTCGGTGATTTTTTTTGTGTTCGATCTTATTTATCTTTATTTTTGTATTTATTAAATTTTTTTTTAATCGTGACGTAGCGCGATGCGTGTTTACAGTCCATTCGGGACATTGTTATTTTTTTGTTTGTTTTTTTGGTAGACAGACAGAGAGAGTGACGCGATGACAAAACAACGTTGTGTCGCTGCTGCAAGGGGGGATTTATAATATGTCGTTCTTGGGAGGTGGAATTCGCGTGAATTTCTCGATGGACGCGACGATCGATCATCGGATTTTTCGCTGTAATATAGACTTATACGTTAAGTAAAATTGTCACCTAGCACTTTTTTGCCGACTAGCCTATTTTATGTAGTTATTTTTTTTTCATTTACGTATCTTATGCGCTTATATTTATAGTTAAACCATAAATACGGTATTAGTATAATATAGTAGTCGTGAGTAGTCCAGTCTTTCTTGGTGGTTTTTATATTATGAACTGATGCAATCATGGGAAAATTCATATAATTTGGTCACTTCACTTTATAATGGTGTTGTGGATTTTGAATTGTTTAACAATTATATCTATACTCGAAGTTATTAATCAAATTTTTTTCATAATTTTTTCAAATAAACCCAATGAGATTTTTAAGTCAATTACAAAAAAAGGCGATTCAAAGCCACCAAGTCATTTGAGTTTTACCCATGGTATATTTATGATATATACGCAGTACATCGCAGATCGTTTTTTGTGTGTCATTATACGCGGCTATAGTTGCGAATTATCGAGCCTGTCTATCGAGCTGCGCACATAATAATAAACACGATGCAATTTTACTTTTTTTTTTTTTTTTTTTTTAAGCTATACGGTCGTGTGCAAGGCCATAATAATAGTTGGGCGCACGTACATATATATACCACTGCTGCTGCTGCTGCAGTTTTCAAAAGTTTTTTTTTTTTTTTTGTTCACTTATACACACGTGTTTTCGACGCGTTTGCATCATTTATTATATATTATAACTTTGCACAGCTTATAGTTGTTGACAGAGTAAATTGTAATACATAATTTAATGGACGTTATTACGCGCGCCGACGCCGCCGCCGAGCCATCGAGATCCGCGTGCGTCCACCTCCCAAACTCTTTTGGTCGAACAAACGGACTCGCATTTGCGTTATTTCTGTGGGTAATCGTGTCGATTATGGGTGCGTGTGTGTGTGTGTGTGCGCGTGTGTGTGTCTGTGTGTGTCTGTGTGTGGAGTAAAAAAAATAAAATGAATTAAAACAAATATAATAATAAAAAAAAGGTTAAAAATCAAGCGGGATAATCGACGTCGCGCAGCCGGGGGGTCGGCACGACGAAGCAGCCGAAGCGCACGAAATTGATCTTGACGCGGGTCGACAGGATCATCTGCACGAAGCCGCGCACGCAAGCCAATAGCACGGACCTGGCGGCCGAGGAGTAAGTGGAATCGTTGTTGTTGTTGTTGCTGCTGCTGCTGCTGTTGGCGATAATAACTGAGGAATCATTGTTGTTGTTGTTGTTGTTGTTGTTGTTGTTGTTGGTTGTATTTTGTTGTTGCCTGTGGCACGTCATCTCTCGTCTTATCTTTCAATCATCGTCGTCGAGGCCGAGCAGCTCCGGGGGCAGTCGGCGATGCCGGCAGCAGAGCGTCAGGCAGAGGACGCGCGCCGCCAGGCGGAACTGCGGACTGAGGGTGCCCAGCACCACGGCCTTCCAGAAGCTGTTGGTCACCCCGAACCACACGACGGCGAAGTGAAGGAACGGTACCTGCGCGTGCATAATAATAATAATAATAATATAATATATATACGCAAGCACGCGTGAAATATGTGCGCAAGAAATTTTCGGGGGGGTTACGTATATCCTTGCCAAACTTAGATCGTTACTCGCGAGTCGTATATACGTATATTTATGTATATATATATATACGTGCGGCACAGCTCGCACAGCTGTTGGCAAGAAGCCAACTGTGCAAATTCTGAGGTCAAAGCAGCATATGCATACGTACGTGCACATACAGATATACACAAATGCACTCGTGGAGACGTAAGAGAAAAAAGTCGAACCTGCGGTGGCCCGTTGAGCGAGGACCAGATCCTGAGGCCGGCGTAGGGCGCCCACGAGATCCAGAACGCCATGACCAGGACGAAGGACATGATGTGGCTTGGATTGCTCAGGTTCTCCGAGAGCGCCGTGGCGTACTCCTTGTCGTGTATGGGCACGCCCGACCTCAGCTTCCTCATCATCGAGAATATGTAGAAGTACGTGTAGACGATGGTGATGACCGAGGGCCCGAGCACGAGGATCGACAGGGTGATCGTGTAGGCGGCCATGTTACCCCAGTCGAGCATGCAGATGAACGCCTCCGAGTCGAAGATGGCCTTGTTGAAGCCCAGCAGCGGCGGGCAGCACATCATCGCCACCGAGATCCAGGTGAAGGCCATCCAGCATTGGCAGCGCGTCTTCGTCTGGACCGTCTCGTAGCGCAGCGGTTTTCTATTTATAAAAACGAACGATTTCGATTGGTCGCGATTCAATTTTTCATCTGATTGAGAAATTGGACTTGTATTGACGTGAAAATTCGATGTTAATATTGTTATTATGTTTTTACTTTAAAAAGTATGACTCTAGTACCTTTAATTATTTAGATTAGTCAAGAATTCATCTACAATGACTTATAATCGCAAAGTTCTGTATCGCATGAATGTAAATGCAATTTTTGAGGTCTCGAAAGCTTCGTAATAACATTCTCTTCCACTTATATGAAGCAAATTTTTGATTAAATTATTTATTCAATCTATAAGTTTTAAAAACTAGCAATAAGCGTTAAAAAAATTACTATTTTAGCATTTTTTTGCATTTCAGTCTGTAAAAAATTGCAGACAGAGGATCAAGATTGATCAAAAATTGCATTCTGATTCGTGAGGCAAGGTGCTATAACCAAAACCTAATTGAATATTAACATTTAATTTTCATGTTTTTTAATTTACAGGATTTTTACACTATAGTTTTTAAAGTGAAAATACGAACCTGATGGCGAGATAGCGATCGACGGAGATCCACATGAACGTGTAGACGGACACGGCCCAGAGGGTGACCTCGAGATAGCCGACGAGGCGGCACACGATGTCGCCGTAGACCCATCTCCTGACCAGGGCCGGATAGACCGAGAGCGGCACGACCAGCAGGCCGCACAGCAGATCGGCCGTGGCGAGCGACAGCAGGTAGTAGTTTATCACCTCGGTGGGGCCCCGATAATTGAGATAAGTGGCGATGATGAGCAGATTCGAGAGTATGATGGCGACGCCGACCACGAAGATGAAGCCCGCCTGCATGGGGGCCTCGAGCGAGGGCTCCTCCATGCCTGCGTCCCTGTGAGGATCGAGCTGCTCAGCTGCATCCCCCGTCGACTGGCCTGGATAAGGGCGCGGAGCCGAGCAGTCACCTCCTTAGGGCGCGAGTGCACCGAGGGCGACTGGTTTGGCTTCAGCTGGCCTTCTCCTCTTCTTCTTCTTCTCCTTCTTCTTCCTCTACTTCTTCTCTCGTCCGGTTGCTGCTTGGCTTGGCTTGGCGAGAGGCGAAAGCTTCAATTGTGTATCGATTGTCTCGGCGCTCGATTATTCTTTTTCAGTCTGTTTTGTGGGCCGTCGTCGGTCGCCTGCTTGGGATTTGGCCGCTTCCCTCGCGCTTCCCACCTCGCACTTCTGAAATCAATCGGAGACGATTTTTCATTCAATCATCTTGGTACCTTGTACACAGTTCGAAATACTGACGTTAAAGTTAATGTGAACCTGGATAAAGTGGAATATGTATGTGAAAAAGAACCTTGCTTTAACTTATACACTCTTTGTTACTTTGACACTTGCAGATTTACAGATAAAGGTATTTTCGCCATCTAGCGATGGATGCTGGCTTTAATTTTGATAGATGATTAATGGATTTTGATGAAAAATATTTACATTCAAGTATGGATTTGAATTTTTTTAGTTCATTTTTTTTTTTGCATTGAAAATAACGCACGCGATTACATTTACATGTAATTTTTGTGCAGTTCGTGTAAAAAATAAATCTGTACAGATACGGTCATTGTCAACGAAGATTTCATGTAAAAGTACCTCAACTTTTAACGGTGTTACGAAAAGCACTTAATTATTCACTATAAGTAATGGAAAATCATTTGAACACCGCTAACTATTCAATCGCAAATGCAAAACGAGACTCTCTCTTCGTCGCGAAGAGCCTCGCGCGAATGAAAAGTTTTAAAAAATTCAAACCGTCCTAATTCCGCGCTCTTTATCTCTTCGAATTTTTCTCTTCTCTTTTTTGCAGTTTCAAACATACGAGTACGAGCGCACTCTGATGCACAAATACTCGCTCGGGTGCGCGTGTATATTTTACTTTTCGACGAAAATCTCCACCACATAGCATATATATATGTATATAGCTTGCAACAATAGACACGACTGTGCGTGCAGAGCGCGTGTCTATATGTTTTTTTTTTGTGTGTGCAAAGATCGCGTCGGGCAACGCTGCACCGATGGCATATTAAAGAACCTCGCGACTATAGAGAGTCAAAGAGTTCTCCAAAGCAAAATGAAAGGGCATACACCGTGCACGAACACACAGTCTCGCGTAAGCTTTTGAATACGACTGATACCCAGACAAGACCGTTTGCATACAGTAAAGCTTTGAATTTGTACATAAAAAAAAAAAAACTATTTATTCACGAAGAACTACTTGTCGAGCTTTTATTTTACATCTCAAAAATTAAAGATAAAAGACAGATTCGTACTCGTGCGTCACTGCGGTTGAATTATTTGGTTGCGATTAATGCGTTGCCCGCCAACGACGTACGTATGTATCTCGTTGCGAACGCAGAGCAGCTCAACGCGATCATATTCGACAGTTCGCAGTTAATTGATAATTAATTTATCGTCTAATCAGCAGCCGCATTACGCGCGCGAGATGCCTACGTTCGTAATTAGAATCGCTGCCGAGAGTCGATCGGATTTTTTCCCATTACAACGCGACGAACGAGCGCACGCATTTTTTTTCTTCCACCTTTGACGCGAATTTCTGTGGTTTTGACAACATATATCGTTACTTTTATATATCACGTCGACCGTAAAATCTTCTTTTCCACGTATAGTTTGCGATTAATCTTCGCTAATTAGCGCGCACACTATCGCGAGCGTTGTTTATTCGTGCTTCGGAACTTAAAATTATCGATTACCGATTATTGCTCGAATATTTCGAGTCTATTTATTCGCTAAGTAATCATTCATATCATCGCTGCAATGTTAGTCGTGCTTCGAGCTCGTAACATTCGCGTTTTATCGGGTTAGCATTGCGTATGAATTCGAACGCTGTGTATACTGGCCGAGCGAAATTATAATACCTTTCGATTGCCCGTATCGTTTTGAGCGAGGAATGCGCGATGATATTTATATATTTAAAGCGGAAATGCTCTGGGTTGATTCTATTCGCGAGATAAGCCGTCCAATTAAGGTTATATTGAATTAAAAGAAGCGAATTGAAATGAAGACTCTCGCCCGCTTTGTTTCCATAATTTCCCAAAGTAAACACGCTGTAAAAATTGTTCGTACATTTCAAGTAGTTTTAATAGACGGTTATTGTAGCGAAATATTCGAGTAGGTATTCTTTAATGATTTTTGCAGGTATATTTACTTTGAAATGCAAACAATTACTTTCAAAAAAAAACAACGATTTTCCTGTGGAAAATCAAATACTACTATTTTATTAAAGTAAATATTCTGCAGGTTTATTTGACCGATATGTGTATTCATCATTACTATAAAAATTTGAATACTGTTGTTTTCTTATAAAATTTAATTACAATCCTTGCATTAAAAGTAACGAAAAATTCTTGTTAAATACAAAACGTTTTTGCGGTGAGACGTGCGCCAAGCTTCCAAAAAAAATCCACGTATTTTGAATTTTTTTCTCCGTACGCAGTAGTCTATAAGTTACCGCTAGATGGCGTACGGCGGAATTTTAGAAAACCAAAAGAGAAAAGACAAAGTTTTCGTACTTGGGAAATCTATGACTAAGGAAACCTCAATTATTACGAATTTGTATTGGCAATTAAACTCAAATTTAAACGATTTGAAATCACTCTTCGTAAATGACACTGTCGATAATTTGATATCATTTACTTAAATCTTGTAGTCTTATACTTGATGAACCAAGATGAAGGTAGTAAAATCAAGGATCTCCCGGAAATCGCGATAAGGTCCGATGTGGAAAAATGATTCAAGAATTTCACTCGAGCTCTCGGGCAGAAAATTTTGAAAGCTCTGGAATCTTACAACGAAAAAACAATTACCACGTTATTACAAAGCCAGCCGACATGTACAAATGAATATTATTGGGAGAGCACCTAGTCAAGCTTGCACCGACTATAGGTCGCCCTCCGCGTGCAGTACATAGTGTACGGCAAGCGGAGAAAGCTGCTTACGAAACGAAGCCCTCGTCGCGTTATTGCGTACAATACTTGCGTCGCGAGAAGTCTGTATAGGCTCTGTGCACGCGCCGAGCTCGAGCATTATATGCGGTCGCTGCACCTCTTCTGTCTCTCGAGCTATACGTTCGAGTGTGCGTGCACTCGATGATTATTGTCGCGAACCGCATCGATACGCCTCGTGACATTATTTAGGAAGGAAAAAAGACTCGAGAAACGAGAAAGAAGAAGAAGAAGAAGCTCGCTGGAATTTCGCCTGTATCGATTTGAGATTAGAGCTGCCTCTTTTTTTTACATGATGAGGTCGATGAACCGCGCGAGGCGCGACATGATTTTCATATTGTACACACACACACACACACACACACACACACACACATGCCTGTGGATTGATTGGGCCACGAGCTTTTATTTATTCATTTTCTCGCTGCTGCACAGTCGAAGGCTATCTATCCACTATATACAGCTCGCCTCGATCGCTGGCTTTTGTATTGCTGCTACACACTTGCAATTTGTTGCCTGTGCGAGAGAGAGAGAGAGAGAGCTCGATTGATTCCTCGCCTTCGCTTCGTTAATCGAACTCTCGATGCGCCTCTTTTAGCTCTTATATGTTTTCGACGACGACAACGGCGATATAATGAATGGAGGCATATATATCCGTCGCCTACTTGTCGACAATTTCAAATGGAAAAAATATCGAACGTCGTATATGATGCGGGGACTCCCTTATTTACGTATACCGTCGTCGATGTCATGGCCGTATCAGTGCCAGACGGATAGGAGAACAGGGCTAAGCACTGCACACACGGACTCGTGCGCGCGCGTGTGTGTGTATGCACGAACGAATAATAAGGTATACACGGCATAACCAGCCAGTGGCGATCCGAAGAAACGCCAACAACTACTGTATACCAGCTATTTAGGAACGAATCAGGCCACTCTCAAGGAAATTCGAGCGGAGCAAATAATACAATGTCGCGAGTCGCAGTGTGGTGTACCCCTTTTCCGTTCGCTAGTCTTCTTCTTCTTCTTCTCCATCTACTTTTTTTCAGTAGGAGCTTTCATTCTACTTGCCTCTAGCTGGGCTTGAGCTTACACGTGTCGTATATTGTACATACTCGAAACGGTGGCGCCTTCGTAATTTATTTTTCATTAGTCAAGCATAAGAGAGTGAGAGAGAGAGAGATAGTTCGATTTATTTGTCAGTTATATAGAAGACAGCGGCCGCGCGTTTAATTCGATCGAACATTACATATGCGCTTTTGTGTGTCACTATGCTGTCGTGTCGTCGCTTATGTATTATCGCATATATACTCGAGGGTCAGTTACACAAGTAGTACTATCCCGTACCACTGTATACAGTCCGAGAATGGCCCGAAAAGCGATTTTACGCGCCGTCGTGCTGTGCCGTGCACATCGGTCTTAATAAGCGCGAGCACACAGACACGATCTCTCTCTCTCTCTCTCTCTAGAACGCGGGAAATATCATTCTGTGAATACTGCCCCCGCAGCTGCCGCAAACTTTTGCAGCTTGGCTGCCTGCGAGCCGCGTATATACATGCGTAACACGCTGCTATCTGCACACACGGTATATATGCGATGGCTGAAGATGAATGTAAATAAAGGAGAGAGGGAGAAAATTCGCTGCTGCTCCTGCTGCACTACGAGCACATACATACACACGCGCACACTTTGTACGATTGTCAAAATATACGAGCAGCTACTACTACTACTACTACTACCACTACTACCACGCGTATACATATCGCGTGCGTCAAGTGCCACGAGCAGCGACGTGTACACGTACGTGCGGGGGTGCTGTACGTTTTGACAGGGCGGAAAAATTCTATTTACTTATGATGTTTGTCGTTACGTACGTTTCATCGCGAGATTGTTATTATTATTATTGTCATTATTTATATCATTGTAATCACCTGCACGCGCGCTTTTACCTTATATAGCTCTGTACATTTATATTTGTGTAACAGCAATCGATTAAGCTCGCGCGCAGGAGGGGGGGGGGATTAAAGTATATAGAATTATAACACGCGTACATATATGCATGCATATAATATAAATAAACGAGCTCGCACGCGAGCAGCTGCGAGAGTCGTAACAATTGCATTCTGTTATGACGGGGAGGAGATTTAATCGTCGCGTATTTATTGAAAATCTCGATCGAGCAGTTATAAGTTCGCGTTAATATGCGTATTTTCCCTTGGACAAACGTGTCCATAAACGACTTTCTTTTTTCTTTCTTTTTCTTTTCGCGTTTCGGGAAAAGACGAGCGCGAGCTGCTTCTGCTGCTTGTGCATGTGTGTGTCTGTATATAATAATGTGTATATGTATACCCCTGAGCGGCAGTACTGCAGCTAGGTTCTTTTGTACCCGCGCGAGCAGCGTGCAATGACACCAATTGAGTCTGCACGACACAAACACACACACACACACACACACACACGACGTGCTGCACTCCGTTACGTGTGCTGTGTGTTTTTATATATATAGATATAAAAACATGCACACGATAGTAGCACCGAGCTAAACAACTATCATTTTTTGCCTGACACAAATTTCAAGAAAAAAAGAGAGAGAGAGAGAGACTAAGCTCTGTCGGTGGGTATAGGACACAGTGAAGTTTGAGCCTTTATACAAACGCGAACACACAGAGTCAGATGAAATAAAAAAAAAATAGAGAGAGAAGAAACGAGAGAGATATCGGTTGGTTCTGGTGCATATACGCGCAGCGATGCGTATTAATGTATAATGCCGATAGCCACGTGTGTCACTAAAAATATATATTTCTCGTGTATAAAATGTGAAAAATTGATTGAAACGCTGCTGCTGCTGCTGCACGACGACGGACCGAGAAATTCGATCTCGGGTCGAGCTGAACAGCGACGAATTCCTAATTCCATGCGTTGTACGCGTGGCTCGTATATATAATCTCTTCTGACGCGACGGACGCAGGAAAAGTTTAACTTTACAACGAAAATTGTCTCTATCGTAAAACTATTCATTGTCGAGGGCAAGCTCCGCAACGAGGTTTTAACATTTCGACTAACTGCGAGAGAACGGATATAAAGCCCTCGGCGTACGCTTTTGTCTCCAACCAAACGTTTATGAATTATTAGCTCGATGGTTAATTTGATCCTAGACGACGACGACGACTATGACGACGAGGCTCGACCCCGCCGCGGCCTGATACACAGCCGCAGCGGCAGCAGTGTCTAATTTGTGAAAAGCCACTTGACCCATGCACTCGTGAATGATGCATGTAGCGTATAGCCGATGCGGCCAGCAGCAGCAGCAGCATCGTTACCAATCAACGTGCTCGAGCGAAAAAGAACGAAGCAATTTTTTTTTTTTTTGCCTCGCAACGTTAATTACTCGCCTCGCGCGCGCGGGCAATTTTTAGACATCGAGAGAGATATACATTTTATTTCGCCTCGCGCGGATTCGTTCTCCATACATAATGCAGCCACGGGGATGGAAGGGTATTTTTGTTGAGCTACGCGCGCGGCGCACACAATTATATACATCCATATACGATTTATACATTCTCTCGCTCTCATCGAAAAAAACGCAATTTTAGCAATTCCAGGTCACGGCGAATGCGTTATTCCAGCCGCCACACAATTTATTAATCCATCGCAGCCGCAGCAGAGCCTGCAGCAGCTAAATTTTCTCTCTCTCTCTCTCTCTCTCTCTCTCTCTCTCTCGCACGCGCGACAACGCTCGGTAACAGTAATAGCAGCAGTCGCAAGCTTTTGACAATCTCATTAACGTTTCGTTACTTTCGCTGTTTCTTTTTTCGCTTTTACCTCGTGTCGTCGTCGTCGTCGTCGTCGTCGTCGTCGCGTTGCAGCGATCGTTGACAAGCGCGAATCCAACTCTCCGAACGAAGAGAGTGCACAGAGAAAAAGCATGTCTAAAATTATCAAAGCGTCGTGGCCCTTTATGCAGCCACTGCTTTTCGAGCCCAGGTTGTTTTTATTTTATTTTTTATTTTATTTATTTTTTTTTTTTTGTTATCGTTCGTACGGTATATAACGCACGACCGATGCACACATGTTTTCTTCGTTGTACACACTGCGACGGCCTATACACGTATGAAATTCAGACGCGCTACAATATAGCTCTGGGGCTTTCTTTTTCACGATAGGCCCTCTATATACCACTGACGTAGGTCTATTGTCGTCGCGCTTATTTATCAACAAATCGAGCACTCGACGTGTTTATGGAGCACAACACAGCACACAGGTGTATAGAGCCAGCATAAGGGGACACGGAGCAAAAAAAAAAAAAAAAAAATGTCGCACGCGTATGCCAGTATAGGCGTCGTAAAGTTTCTCTACTACGTACGTTGGAGTACGTGTTTCGGAGCATTAAAAAGGCGATATAAGCGCAGTGAGTGCGAGAGAGACAGAGCGAGCGCCTCCGCCCGTGTGGTCCAGAGCATTTATATACGCTCGACTGGCACACGTTTATATTGCACGAGGGCAGCGAGGAGTATCTCGTTCTCTCTCTCTCTGCCATCTTTGTACAGAGTACTTAACAAAAAACAAAAAAAAAAAAAAAAAACGTGTCGCCCGGATCATCGTGTATAAGTTCTAATGTTATCGCTCACCTGACGACGATCATTGTTGACGACTCTCGTGTGCGTCGCTTCTAAATTCTTCTCTCTGTCTCTGTCACTGTCTCAGCTCGTCCGGATCAGCATGTTTCCGTTGCTCTCGAAATTTTTCGGGGCGATACACACGGCGGGCCACACACGCACACACACACACACACACACCGCTGCAGCACCTCGTGCGTGCGTTGTACCAACTCGTGCGCGTATAGCAGTAAATCTTCGAGGACGAGCTCGATAATAAAATCACCAGCAGCAGCACCAGCACCAGCAGCAGCTATAAATCAAACTCGAGCACTACTCGGGCACACACGCAAGCACACTCGCACTGCTGCGTTGTTTCTTTCTCGACTTTGCACTCAACCCTGTCTCGCAGCTGAATGCGCACTGACTGCTCGGCCACGCACACGCGAGTAGTATGCGAGTAGGAGAACAACACGCGCCTCTCGATCTCTCTCCGCTCAGCACAGCACAGCACAGCACAGCACAGCACAGCACACACTTGAGCACGCGTATATATGAAACGAGAGAATGTGTCGTTCAGCAGCAGCAACGAGCAGAACACACGACGACGACGACGGAGCGTGCGCGTGAGTTTCGTGGCAGCAGCAGGCAGCACTAGTGCAGTAGCACCCCGCAACCGACTGCGCGCACACTCTGCACCACCACCACCACCACTACCACCAACAACGCGAGTATACTCCCGGCTGATCGAGCGATGGCTTTACTACTGAAAGCTCGACTCTCTTTTGCTCGCGATGCTTGCCTGCCTGCCTGCCTGCCTGCCTGCCTCGGAGCTTGGCTCGGTTTGGCTTGGCTTTGGCGCGCGCGAGAGAGCCAAGAGCGGTTTATAGTTGCAGAATACGAAGCGAGAGAGAGAGAGAGAAGGTATATACCAATACCAGTCCGTACTAGTCTGTGTGTCTGTGTGCGAGTACGTACGATACGTCGCACGCGCGACGGCCCTTGCACCCCGGGCGTCGATAGCTAACTGCGACGCGCAGGCGCGTCAGCCACTACAAGCTCCAATCTACCCTCCCTCCCTCCTTCTCTGTGTGTGTGTATGCGTATTTTACACTAGCTGGCTCTACTCTCTCTCTCTCTCTCTCCAGCTCGTGCTTTGTTCGTGTGTATAGGTAAATAAACGGAAAAAGAGAGTGAGTGAGAGAAGAGAGAGAGAGAGAGAGGGAAGTGGTACATGTGACCAAGAGAGGGAGTTTCTGTGACGCGTGCGTGACGTTGCGCGCGCGATTATTTTCTCTTTCTCTCTCAACTCTTACCCCGCCGCCCGTTTAAAAGGCTACTTTATGTGTACACAGCGAAGCGTATATACTACTCTATGTGTGTGCTTTTGCGAGCTTCTGCTGCTGCTGCGGCTGCTGCTTTTTTTCTTCGAATCCTGGTACTTTTGTTAAACATGGGCAGCGGTAGCAGCAGCAGCGGAGAGAGAGAGAGAGAGAGAGAGTCTGGCGATCCATTTGTAGTAATGTTTGCAGGAGCTTGCAGCACTGTACATTAACGTATGTGCCATTGAGCTAGACACACATTTCGTCGTCGTCGACGTATATAACGTATACACGACACAGGCCTCTCTCTGCTGCTGCTGCTGCACACACGAGGCAGCAGCAGCGAGTTGATCGATGCGCTCCGGCATACGCATACCATCCGCACGACAATGGACTGTCTCATACATATATATATAGACGTGCGTGTCAATGAGTTATGGTTCGCTCTCTATCTCTCCCTCTCGCCACCTACCCACTCCCCCGAAACAGCATACTGTGTCGCGAGCGCGCGCGACGAATTTATATAACGTACGATTGCCATCACGCACGCACGCACGCGTGTGTCCCGCTTTCGCGAAGTATTTAACGTCGCGCGCGTATCATCGACGATTAACGGATTGCGCGCCGGACGAGTGGTAAGTGGAGGAAAAATATTATCATCGTTTATATATACACCGGTTGCCCGCCGCCGCCGCCAAGAGAGAAATGAAGAAGAAGAAGAGGAAGAAAAACGAACTTTTGCTGCATAGCCACTTTGCGCCAACTCGCCCGCGCGCGAGCGAACTTTCAATCAAATTAATACATGACGTCTCTCTCTCTCTCTTTCTCTTTCTGCTCGCGCGTATATAATGTGACCTTATTTGCATAAAAGAGCTAGTAAGAAGCCTTGGAATTCGCGCCCGCGCGCCACCGTGTATATAACTTTATTATAGAGTCTCTTTCTGCTGCTGCCTCGCGACGACTCGCGGCACTCTCGACACGGGGGGGGGGGGCGGTGAGCACAAGCAAGCAAGCAAGCATTGATAGAAATTTTACTAGCTACGATTCGACGCTCTCTTATAATATATTTCTCTCTTTCTCTCTCTCTCTCTCTTGGATCTCTCGAAACTCGCAGAATTAATTCGTTCTCTCTAGGAGGAGCCGCTCTGAAGTATTTTCTCGCAGAGCTGCCAAATATTCTTGCGCTATACGGTTCGAATTCTTCGCTTCTTTTGTTTCGAATTAGAAGAGGGAGAGAGAGAATACGTGGCATTATCCAAGTTTTCGTGTCGATTCTATATACCTACCTACCTACCTACTACCCCGCGCACAATAATACACGACACAGCAGCAGCAGAGACAGAGAAGTAGGTCGCGCGCGCCCGTGTGTGCGACAACATTTTTGCATCGTTCGGCGAACTGCGTATTTCGATACATACGAAAAAAGGAAAAAAAAAAATTTAATTGCGTGCGTGCACGAGTTTCGATACACATAAACCTTGGCAAATCAAAGTGGCCGTGGCGAAAAAAAAGAGAACGATTTATTATCGACGTCCAACTGTGTTATCGACTCTGCCGTGCGTATAAATGCCCTCGCGCTATGTATCCATCTATCTATATATAATAATATCGCGTTACAGAGAGAGAGAGAGAGAGAGCCAAGAAGAGAACCGTATAATACACACCGCTGTTGTTTTTTTTTCGTCCGTCACGCAAGACCGAATCGAATATATCCTGAGAAGGTTGGGGGGAAAAAAACGTGACACGCGGACTCGGGAGCTGTTTCTCTCTCATTTTTTCCCTTCTTTTGTGTGTCCGTCCCCCTCGATCAACGTCGTCGTGTTCTGCGCGCACAGATCGTTAAAGCTCCTGAAAGCCATTTACTAAATAAATGCTTTTCAGCGTTATGATTCGGTGATTAATTTCTCTTTTCATTTTTTTTTTTTTTCGTAGTCTCTGATGTTTCCAAACAATTGGTTTTTCAGTCTCGCTCGGTATTATTTCGCGCGACTTAATCTTAGAAATGATTTATGAACTTTAATTATATATCTCGAGAGGATGAAAAGAGTTGAAAAAAAAAGTCGAGACGATTAAATTATTTCGAAGTTTTTTTTTTTGAAATCGATAAAGAACTCTTTATGCGCGCTGAATCTATACGATGTAAAAAATGCAATTAAAGCAGGATCAAAGGGTCGATTTTCATTGTTTCATTCGCTCGGCTGAAAATCCAACTAAATTCTTCGAGTTAACATCAACAAATAATACAGACGCGTAATTTTCAATTATCAAGCTCATAGTTAACTCGAAATATATCAGTTTTGTGTGTATATGATTATTACGAGCTCTCTCTTGCCACGCGAGATGTAGGTGACATTTCCTTTGACAGCTGGCCTACACAGGAATATATCTCTCGTTACAGAGAGATAACACGGCGTAACAATGCATCCGTACACCTATAAACTCGCAGCACACGCATGATTGATTTCCATGCGCACGTCATTGGTAGAATAAAAAAAAAAGGCAAAAAAAGAAAAGAAAGAGAGAAAGGCTGTAACGCAAAATAAAAGTAAAAAAAAAATCAATCGACCTCGTCGCGCAAGCTCACACACCGACACACACACACACACACCGACACATGGCATAAAACTCTCGGGGAAAAATCGTAACTTTTGACTGAACGATCGCACACACGCGGGGTAGGTATGTATATATACGCAACCTCGCATTGACTAATGGGAAAAGTTTGTTCATCGGGTTCGAAGGGATGATTCTTTGTCTGGACGTAGGTATATATATTCTGGCCTGAGCGAGCTTTTATAGAGAGATTTTTGTATAATAATAAAAGAGCCATCAGCGCAGGACTTTATTAGCAGAGATATATATATCGTACGATCGGAGAGACGAGAGGCTGAAAATAAGTCGTCACCGTACGAAGAAGAGAATATTCGGGCTCTCCCTTAATCGAGTCGCGCTAATTTACGCACGATATAACGTGTAAACTAGTTCATCGAGAATATATACATATACGCACACAGCTGGACGGGTAAGTTGAGCGTGTTAATTTCGCCCCATCGTCTCGTGTCCCCCAGCCGACCCTACACAGATATCTTATATAAACTGTCTACCTAGGTAATGAGCATTTAAAGTCATTACCGCCTTTCTGGAGACTTTCTGGCGTCTGCTGCGTCCTACTACACTGCTGGAAGAGAGGACAACATCATAAAAGTTCAGGTATTTTTTAAACTTTGCTCGCGTCTCTGTAAGAATATTTGGCACAGTTTGTCGCTGCCTCTGCTCTGGAAACTTCGAGCTGTCTGTTCTCTACTTTCGTCCATCGCTCTCTCTCTCTCTCTCTCTCTCTCTCTGCACCTATATCTATACACGCCTCGGTGACTCCTCGCTCCCAGACACAGAGACAGAGAGTTAAAGGGAAAATTGGCACATCGCAGATAGGAAACTTGCGAACTGCAGTGTGGCTATGTAACCCCTCGAATCGAGAATAGCGGTAAGTGAGCGACGGCATATTTTCATTGCAATTCAGTATTACATATAGCTCCGGTAGAGGTGCAACGGCATTGTGTGTGTGTGAGTGTGTATACGTGTCTGCCTGCAATCGTCACCTTCACATTCACCTTGCCTCGTAGTCGTCGTCGTCGAATCACGTAACTTATACGTACGCCGCCTATCTCTCGTTGCCTCGCGTGGCCTGTGTGTGGCAGTGGATAGATAGATAGCGGTAGACACACCACTAGTAGTAAGTAGTACGGCCTCTCCGCCTCGCCAACGTGTTATATATATATATACACGAGCCTCGTTCGTCGAGCTGTCGAAATAATCGCGAAAGCTTCACGGTCGTTTTATATATATATATATGTGTGTGTGTATATATAATCGAGCCGCCGGCAACTCTACTATCGCTAATTCGATAATCGCTTTTGATATTGCTCGCTCGCTACGCTATTTATTATATCAACACAGATACACACACACACACGCGCGAGTCTGCCTCGATCGAGCTTGCACACGCACACATTGACGACGACGTAAGCTCGGAGCGGTAACAGGATGAGTAAATACGCGCCAATGCTACAATCACGCGCGCACACACACACACGTACTCGTTATATCTACGTGTGTGTGCGATGCGAGGGCGAAGGCTCTATTCTGTCCTAGACCCTCCGCGCGCACCAAGTACAAGAGTACGGAGTACGTACGGACTGATTTTGCAGCTATACCTAGCCCAGTCCGCTATACTACTCCTTTCTCTTTTGTTTCGATCGATTGTTATTACGCTTGGCTATAGCGGTATCTCTCTCTCTCTCTCTCTCTCTTTCTCTCTCTCTCTCTCTCTCTCTTTCGTTTCGGCCGCTGGTATATGTATAACCCGGTGCACGGGGGGTGCCGACGATGACGGCCACGTGTGTGTGTGTTAATTCGAGCCTTTTTAAACGAAACGATCGCGATGCACGCCAAAAGGGCAGGCAGAATGTGTACTAATCTCTCTTATACGTACCCGAAGCCGAATTCAAGTTCACGCCTCGCCAAGCTCGCGAGCTATCTCGTTCGTACGTACGTATACGCAGATGAGGCGATAAAAAAAGTTTCTTTCAAGCACGTTTGCAAGCACGTGTGTGCTCCTCTCTTACGTTTTGTATCGCATAGATAGAGAGGAGAGAGAGAGAGAGAGACCGTGAAAGCTCGCGCGCAACACACCCTTCGATGTCGGAAGTTTACATTGATTTTTTTCTCTATCTCGTGCACACAACGGTGACTATCTTTTTTTTTTTTGGGGGGGTGGTGGTGAAAAAATATAATCCATGACCTTCGCGTGCGCGCAACTTCCTCAAATTGAGTTCTCCTCGGCACTCGAGAGATGGTCAAGTTTGATCTCTTTGACCCCACCTAAAAGTTAGCGAGGAGCTTGAGCGAGTTAAGGTTCCGAACTTCGACAAACTACCGGTAGGACTCTGTGTACGTATATATATATATATATATATAGAATAATCGAATAATTGACTCGCAAGCTCGGGGGCAATTTTGTCTTTCTTTGAATCGCGCATCGTTGTTTTATCTCTTTTTTGTACATCTTCCGCTCTGTTTCGTACACAAATTACGTTAGCCGTAAACGCGACCGCTGCGCGTCACGCGGTAAAAGACGGCCTGCTGGCATATGTGCACGCCGTAGCCGCCGGAATTGTTGAGGGTGAGCTTGCGGCTGGCTCGCGTCACGTTGTGCTGCTGCTGCTGCTGCTGCTTCTTCAGACTCGACATGGAAGCTTTGCGCTTCGAGCGGCCCGATTTCATTGTCGACGCTGGTGGATGATTCGTAATCGGGTTTGTTGCTGCTGCTATCGCTGCGTTTTTGTATCGCGTGTTGGACGACGGCGGGCTGCTGTCCATCAAATCAAAGCTGCTCTGGCACGTATTGCTGCTGCTGCTGTTGTCGAGCTGCGTCAATGATTCGTTGCCGATGGACATCGGTTCTTTGAAGGTCTGTAACAAATAGCGTTCGGTACTCGACACTACTCGATTCCTCGCTCGAATCTTATATGACTTACGACTTGACGTTGCTGACATCGACGCTTCTGCTGCTGCTGTTGCTTCTCATCGATCGCCGCCGCTATTAACTTCGGACTCAGCCGCTTCACGGCCATTTGATAATGATCCCCTCTCGCGGCGGCGGGCCTCTGCCTCTGAAAAGCCGCAGCCCTCGAGACGCACAGCCTCGGCGGACCCCCGCGCAGATGATGCTGCTTCGGCTGATGCTTGAGCAGTCTCAGCGGCAGACAGGTGTAGGAGATGGCTCGGCTGATGCGCTTGCGACAGCGCCAGAGCAGGACGGCGGTGGCGAACCAGGCGAACCAGGGCCCGGCCGGGGACACGGCCGACGGGGGCGGCGGCAACGGCTCCCTCGACCACAGGAAGTACATTGGTTTTGTCTGCGCGCGGCATTGGAGAAGATACGTAAGATTACGGCGGAGTAACTCAACCTTGTCGAGTCATCGCTTTGGTAAATATAAGAGTAATTTAATCCGACTTGCGAGGCGTTTTTCCGTATACGGTAGGCGAGGAAAGGTCAACGCCGAGCATGTGTTTCAATGCCCCGAGAACAATGAGAGAGAGAGAGCTACGCTGCCGCTCTTAATCTTTCCTTTTTTTATGCGTGTGCCTCGACGACAGAAAAAATTCAACAAAATTAAAAATAAAACTCTCTTCTCTTTTTATAGGGAAAGAGAGGGGATATATAGGTAAAGAGGCGAAGCGCTGAATCGGAAACTTTTGAGATGTAAAAGAAAAAAAAAAGGGAAGGATAAAAATGTCGGGACGAAATGCAATTTCGTACTCTTTATCGATTTCTTGTAAACGGGAAAACTCTCTGTGAAGAATCTCCGCCGCCGCTGCGGAGAATCGAGAAGCGAAGAAATGAACGAGTTTAATCGCCAGAGAAGTGCTCGGGGTCAATCCAATCGACGACGACCATTGCCACTCGTGTAATTTTCGCGAAATCCGCGCGCGCCTGTGTAAAACTATAAAATTACACGGAGGATTTTTCACGGATTACTTCGTGTAGCGATATTATACCCATCGACGCGTACGATATTATGTCGTGTCGATGTCTCGAACGCTATACGCGTATATAAACATGCAAAATCAATCGCGTCTCAGCCCCCCCCCCCCCATCAAGGCCTCGTAAAATTCGATAATAAAAAAGCAATTCGTATAGACCGTATATAACTGATTTCTCGCGCGGCAAAAGAAGCACATTATATCCTCGACACGCGCGCGTGAGAGAGAAAAGAGTTTACAGTTTTCTCTCGGCGAACGACGCCAGCATATACAAGTATATACACTACCAGGGGTGAGTTTTATTTTCTCACTCTCGACACTGCTTGCTTACCTCTCTCGCTCGTTCGTTCTCTCTTATATCTCTCTCTCTCTCTCTCTCTCGAATTTTGCAGTCGGGCTATTTTCTATATACTCCGACGTGTGCGCGTTCTCTAGCCGGGTGCCGTTTTTCTCGTCCTCGTCCGCATGATTCGCTCCTTTTTTTTTATTGACTTTTTATATTATTATTATTATGTATATGCGCGAGCGCCGAGGAAATTATATGGCTTTTTAGTGGGGTTAGGTGGCGTACGACAACGCGCCTTCTTCCTTTTATTGATAATATTATACGATGATAAGGTGCTGCTCTCGGTGTTTTATAGGCGACCCGAGTGATTTTCACTTTTCTCTCTCGCTTTTTCACGCAGTCGGATAATTTAGAAAAAATTGGCCTATTTCAACGGCTCGCAAAGTTAAATTATATTGGCAAAAAAAAAAAAAAATGAGCCGACGATGCGACGCGACGACTTGCGGGTTTCGCGCGCGGGCCTGCTGCGATTAGCCCGAATGAATTTAGCCACGCAACGGCGACGGGAATCGATCGAAAATAGCGCGTGAAAATTTTCGATCGATATTCGCGGGTAATTGCGACGATCTTCGGCGTCGAGTTGCGCAACTTTTCTCTCGACTTCGTTACATACATTTTCGTAATACTTAAGAAGTTTTTTTTGCTCTCTCTCTCTCTCTCTCCAGGATGCCGAGGATCGAGCCAACGAAAAAAAAGTCATCACTGCAAAAATGTTAATGCGCACGAAGGAGGAGAGAGAGAGAGAGAGAGAGAGAAAAAACTGTTTTGAAAACTAATGAAAAACAAACTAATGACAAAGTGGGGATCGTTTTAATTTTAATGACTATAAACTGCAATCACTCCACGAGAGATCAGCGAGTGAAAAAGGACGCGCGTCTGCCTCGGTATAGTAGTGGAGCGTAGTAGACAAGGCCGAGCAGCTCTGCTCCGTATATAGCAGTAATCTGCATTCATCAAGTTGATTAATATTAGAAGAAAGAAGAGAGAAAGAAAAGTTTCTCGTTTTTTTTTCTCTCCACTTTTCGTTCTTCTCGCTCTCTGTCTCGACTTCTTATATACATTTAACAAATATCTCTGGTCTCTGAGGATGTTTTTGCGCAATGTACCTCGTCTACATTTTTTTTCTTCTCCTTTATTTCAAAAGTACGCAATTTTCACCATTTCACCGAGTCTCGACAGCAGCACTGCTGCTTCGTTAAAGAAATGATCATTTGAAAATAATTTTGTGAATTTGATATAAATAGCTTTTTATACGTCGTCGGTACAGACCAATTTATTTTCTGCAATTGCTTACCGTAATTTGAAATTTAACGATCAAAGCCGCGTGTCGTCGACATCCTCGATGTGTTTACATAATACGCGAAGTACATGAAATAGTTGAATAACTCATTACTGTTATTAATCGTTTCCTCTATTGCGGCTATTCAGATCGACAACTTCATCGCACAGAGAGAGAAACGTCTTTTTGAAATAACCTAATACAGTTTTGCAAGCTCGCGCGCGTTCATTCACGCTCCGTCCTCTAATTTTTTTACTCGCCTGCACTTGATATATTCGCGCGAGCTCTCGGATTAAAAATACATTTTCGAGCATCGCGCGCGCCTTCTTAAAAAGCCGATGAACCGTACGTGTACGAGTCTTTTGATTTACTGGGTTATAATACAACGCGTTGAAGATCGACAAAAGCTCCTCAGTTCAGCAATTTTTAGAAGGCAAAAGAAAGGACTTCTGAACTCTGCTGTATAAAATATGTAAAATACTCATTGATCCCTTCCCCCCCCCCCTTTCGCCAGCAGCAGCAGCAGCAGCAGCAATCTGTGTCGTCGGGGAGCGCGTTAAAATCAAAAGAGTCATTGAACACAGTACGAGCTGCTGCTGCTGCTGCGCGGGGCCAATGTGTCGCGCGCGCCCGTTAAAAAAAAGTGTCATCTCATTCATCTTTCATGACGCATTCACGGAGGGTTAGCAGCAGCAGTAGCAGCAGCACAGAGCAATCTATCGGAGCTCAGAGTCGTGTGCTGCTGCTGCAAACTTTAAAGAGAGAGAGAGAGAGAGAGGATGATGCCTAACAAGCTATATAGAGTAGTCGTAGTAGTAGCAGCGAGTGGAGCCTGTGGCGCGTGGAGCGCAAGTGGGGGTGTAGGTCAGCCGCCCCCTCGCTGCTGCCTTTGCTTGCGCCGCAGCAGCGGTGACTGCGCACGCGATAGATATGCTGCTACGTCTGTGTGTGTGTGTGTGTGTGTGTGTGTGTGTGTGTGTGTGCCGGGGCTTCCCGTGACGTCACAGGCGCGCACACACCTATAACACACATACATATATATATAGAAGAGAGCAGCAGCAGCAGCAGCCAGCGCAAGCTCCATCGTGTCAGTAGGTCAGCAGCAGAATCTGGTTATACCAAGCGTATAGATGCTTGTGCAGTGCACCACTGAGAGAGAGAGAGAGAGAGAAAGAGAAAGAGATGTACGATCTGTGTGGATGTGTGTGGAAGTATGTACGTATGCATTGTGCGGACTACGTAAGCGTAGAAGCAGCATGTACGTCCCGTCGACGCCGCCATATCGCTTTTGAGCTCATTCTGAAACTATTCCCTCTCACTGAGAGGCAAGAGCAAGAGAGAAAGAGAGAGAAAAATAGCGCGCACGTATATCTATACGATACAATGCTGCTGCTGCTGCTGCTGCTGCTGCTGCTGCTTCGATACGATGACGCTTTTGATCACCCCTCTTCCTATAGTGAGAGAGAGAGAGGGAAGGAGAGGAGCTGAAAAGGCTTTTTAAGCCGACGGCAAATTCAATTCAGCCGATAATGACCGTGTTTCTGAAGGCTGTATGTATGTATCGTCGAAGCTAGGCTGTGTTGTGTTGTAGTCAGTTGAACCTCTCCGGGCTCCTTCGGCTCTATGAATGAATTCCCAATCAAAATAACGTAATGAACTGCTGCTGCTACGTCGAATAAAGGGGCTATTTTCGGTATAATGCACGAGGCGCGAGGAAAAATAAGATACGAGGAGAAAACAGCGGCAGCGAGCTTGATTTGGTACAAATTGAAAGCGAATAGGTCATTCGATACCGTGTTGTACGTGTGCATCGCGCGCACGTGCAAAAAGCTCCTATATACCCTCCTATGCCAACGCAAATATTGCTATAGCGTATATATATTGTATAGCTAGACTGAAAAGTGCATCGACGAGGAAGAGAGAGAGAGAGAAAAAAAAAGCAGCGAGACGAGCGAAAAAAAGGAAGCTAGAGATTTCATTTGAGAAACTGAATTCATTTTCCGTTTGCTGTGAGGCTTATATACTCCGAGCTACATCTATACTCGCGGATCTTAATAGTGTAATACTGCTACTGCTTTTTTCTATCAATTTTAATCGAGAGAGGTGACGTATTCCGTCCATCGATCGAGCGCGCGCGGGCAAAAATATATATATATATATATGCAACGTGGGATAATTTGAAAAGAAAAACGTCGAGCTGATTAGATGACTACATAAGTATGTCACCCCCCCCCCGTATGTGTGCAGGACTAATGAAAATGTATAAGACTTTTTTTTACTATTCTCCGTGTACGTACGTACGCGTGCTGCGCTGCACACGACACACAATCGGCCTATTTCAAAAATCGATAGAGTACTGCAATTTTACCCAGAAAAAACTTGAGACATTTTTATATATTTGCCAATCACCGGTTGCCAAGTACTACATATAGCCACGATGTCTCCGGAATAGTTTCTTCAATTCAATTACAAATTCATACTATTTTCTTGGTACAGACCAAGTTATAGACGCAAAGCTCGTGATCTTCGGGATTTTAAAGTCTCTCGTGCAACTCCAAAGTGAAATTTCCGCTTAAGCTCTACACTCGCGCTCGGAATATAACATATCTTCGGGAATTGTGCTGACGCACATTTCTTGATGCGCACATCGGTGCACACGGGTGGCAGGTGAGCAGAGCTTTCGAGGCTGCTGCTGCTGCTGCCGTCGATGTTTGCCGACGTTACAATGAGAGAGGATGAAATAGTCAACGCAGAGTTGAGAGTGAATCTTCGCGAATAAACAAACGCAACGTTGACTTAATGAACTTTGATGCTTTTGGTTAAATTTTGCGTTTAAGGATATAAGGATTATACGCGCAGTGTACGTATTTGAGCTTTTTTGTTTTTGCCTCGTTCGTATATATCGAGGCCAAAGTTTCGAGCTTCGCTGCGGGAAGTTATTGTTGTTCACAAATTGACTGTTTCGTTTTCCAATCAGATATAACAATGATATTGTCTTAATTTCGACCGGACTATGACTTATATATTATTATTTTGACTTTGCCACTTTCAGGTTTAAAAATGAAGATACTCGCCATCTAGTGGCGTAGGCTTGAAGTTTTTGAAGTTGAATGATAGTCCCAATTTTTCCATACTTGTAACATAATTATAACAAAAAATCCCTAAAAATAAATTAATGATGATGATGATGTATATTAAAAATTGAAAATTATTTTTTAGTCATTATAGGCATTATGAATATTGAGTATTTCTACACATATACACACATTACTCGTCTAAGGACATTTAAGAAGTTAGTTCATTATAATGACTACACTAGAATTCGAAATTTTCCCACCAAAGAGTAATCATAATAAAGATATCTCATACTCTAACCTATCCCAACTTCAACTTCAACTTTGCAACTGACCGCTAGGTGGTGTGTCGCGGAAAAGTCGCTAATTCCGTAAGTGGAATGTTACTTTTTAGAATTCATATAAGTCGATCGATTTTTATATCGATTAATGCAGTGGTGTAGCTTTCGTTATTTGAGAATAATTCATGAAGTATTCGTAAAAGTAATATTGATTGATTGATTGATTGATTAAAGATTTATTGGGGCCTTGAGGTATAACCACATGAGGCCCTAATTCGAGGTGGCCCTATTGCCACCTATTTCGAGTGTATTGCAGCAACGAGCAAAGTAACGGAAAGTCTATCACGGTCCGTTTATTTTTTTCGTAATTTCAGCAACTTCACTCGGCTGCTGCTGCTCTTCGCATCGGCAACGTCAAACAATGCTCTGCGTTCCTGCTTCTTCCAAAGCTACATGCGTATACGCGAGAATTTCAAGTGCATCGTGATACACACGGAAAACGCGCCGACGTCGTCTCGAAGCAGTTTATTCGCGGACTATATAATACTCGTTCATCGAGTCGTTTCGGAGGATTTTTACGTCGTGCGAAAGTATACGCGAAAATAACGAATTTTCATCTCTCTAAAGTCGGCGCGCGGAGGAAAAAATAATGTGCATCGTAAAAAAGGGCACGACAGCAGCAACAACAACAACAAAAAAAGTAACAGCTCGCGTGGCCGTATCGCTTTTCCGACGGCGGGTATTATTTGAATATTTGTTTTGCGAGGAGGAGGGTGTGGCATTTTTTTCCTTCGCTCTTTTTTTTCTCGTATCCTGGTGTACGCGCTTTACGAACATTCCGGTGTTTCATGTAGCGTGAAAAATATCTCGATGAACTTGATATTTCATACGCGAATAAAGCATCGAAATTAATGGCTCTTCAACGAAATCAAATTCCGTTCGTATTGAAAATTCGCGCGCATCGTCGAACTCGATACGTTGCCTTGTGTCGAATAAATCGAATAATACTGGTTTTTTTTTTTTTTTTTTTATTAATTCGACTTCGAGCAATTCGATCGTTTTTTTTGCACTCCAAGTACATAATATTTTCAACGCCAATAGGCCTCCTCTAATACGTTTCGAAGATATGTGTACATTATACGGTCGGCCGTTTTCACGCGTGCAGTTGCGTGCGCGGCACGCGATAAGACGATCGTCGGGGGGCGACTCGTCAGGCTAAGTACCTCTAAAGGCGCGATAATGGCCTTGCGACTTGGCGTGCTGATTTTTTTTTCTTTTTTTTTTTTACTTCTCATACGTCTACCGTAAGGCAGTTCATAATTCTCTCATCTATTTTTACCCTTCTTTTTACCCATGGCAATCTGGCCGAGTTGAACAAAAAAAAAATAAAAACAAAAAATTATCGAAGCGCCGCACAATTTTTGTCGCTCGCTGCGAAAATTGCGAGCTATATCTGTGATTCTTTTTTTTCTCCTTTTTTTCATTCGCGTATCGCGGCGCACTGGGCGTAACTCTCTCAAAAAGTGATTTATGTGCGAAAAGTAATAAAGAAATAAAATAGAAAAAAAAAAGTAACGAATTCGGGCTACGATCTTTTGTCTCCGTATAATAAAAATAGGAACTAAAAATCTTCCTCCTAAATCCCACACACATACACAACGAGATACGCGTTATATGTGTGTATACGTGTGCCAGTATAGCCACGCGCGCGCCTTATACCCTCCTCCCCCTCGAGAGAGAGAGAGAGAGTGCGGTCAGCTGGTAAATTGCATCGGGCTCGCGCGAGCCTTGTAATTGACGACGCTGACTGTCGGGCTAGATTTTGTATGGATGATATTTTTTCGCTTGTCAGCGGTATACTAGTAGCAGTAGCATTTCGCGCGGAAGCGAAATTCCCAAGGTTTTTAATTAAAGTTTTTTTTGTTTGTTATTTTTACAATATTTCGACAATTTTTTTTTTTCGTCAAAAGTTTGATAATTCCGGTGGTCTATTCGTTTGCCTTTTCCCGCTTTACATTCGACGAAACTACAGTTAACGTCGTTGGCAGCAGCAGCAGCAAAAAAAAGTTCAAATGTGAAAAGCAAACCTTGGTGTATATATGCATAGACAATCCTTTTTCTGCATTTGTGCGTCGTGTCTGCGTGTGGGTGCTCGGGAGAAGCACGGGAGGAATCGCGCGACTGACACAGTTTATTTGTTGCAACGGTAGTACACGTAACGCGTACGTAGTATACATTGTAGCGACGGCTGGAAAAGGACCACTGCGCGCGAATTGTGTGTGTGTACCAACTCGTTTATGCTTTAATGAGCCCGAAGTTATGCCGGAGTACATGGGTGGAAGTGACTTTGCTGCTTTGCATTACGCCGTTGGGTAAATTTGCGTTTGTGCGAGCGAATTTTTCTCAATGAAAGTACAGTGGGCTTACGTTTGAAGTGAGCTCGAAAGGATGAGAAATAATTTCATGCGTATATGTGAAATGACATTTAAATCGTCGAATTCAAAATGCTTTGCTGTATAAGTTTGATATTAAATCAATTTTTGGCGAGATCTCTTTGAACGATAGTAATAAGGGCGAATTCTGAATATACGTAAATGGGATTCTATTACATTTTAATGTATGCTGATACCGAAATGTTATCGATCGAATTTAAAATGTATGATATTTACGTATCAAGTTCAAAGAGTAGTATAAATTCCAGAGGCCCAAGAACGAGGTCGTTATGAGTTTGCATGTGTATAAAGCTCGCGACGAAGTCCTATATCACTGTCTAAAAATACCTTAAATTAAATGCAGATTTTAATTTAAAGTTCGACTATGAAATTAAAGTAGCTAATACTAAAATGTATTCAAAGTAAATGAAAATGTCATTACAAGCATTGTTTTTAACGCAAAAATGAACAAAACGGATTCTTATATACTTGAACTTTAAACATTTTAATAAAAAACTAACATCTTAATATTGATTTCGTATTTGAAATTTTTATTATTCGATTCTATGAAAATCCGTAAAAATTCAATTGAAATTAAAGCCAGCCTCAGCCGCTAGATGGCAAGTACCTTCATTAATAAATCTGCAAGTCGCAAAGTCAAAATAATTGTATATAATTCGAAGCACGTTCTAAAAAAAACGCTCGTATACTATACACGCAATCCTCGGTGATTTGTCAATTGCGGACGAACCCCGGTATTCGCGTGAATTGTCTCGCACGTTCGCGGTTTATGTACAGGTACATATCCAAGTCAATTTTTTTCTCCAACAACAGGAGGCTTATTTTTCTGTCAAATCTCTAGCTTATGTAATCGATGCTATGCAAAATTTGGTCGATGAAGTCATTACTCGAGATCCGATTCTAACACGCAGCCTTAAATTTGAAAGCGATTACGAAGTAGCTATATTTTAATGTAAAATGGATAAACCTGGAACCGAATCCCCAATTTTCCGTATACGCAATGCCCCGTTATTCGCGTTTTTCCTATTCGCGGTACTTTTATGGAACGCATTAACCGCGAAATTTACCTATCGTACTTGTATCATACTACGTATCCCCGTCTGTAAATTAAAATTTTCCCTCCTGAAAAATATCAACGACGTTCTCGCAGCTTACTACAGAACGCGATGACCGCGACGATACAGATATTTAGCTCGCGAAACCTCGGAATCGTCAACTCAGCCGGGAGACAGGCGTGGATCAACGCCATCTACACTAATGTAATACTTGTGTACGATCGCCGCGCGTAATACGATTCGCCGACTGTGTGCAATTCCAAAAGGAATTCCGATCTCTCTGCGTGCACTGGCACACATGTGTGCACGAATACACATATGTAGTAGGTATATATCGCCCGACGCCTGGACGCGTTCGACCTTGGGACCCTTTCCTCTGCAATGCGGTCCAGTCTTGCCCGCCGCTTTAGCTTGTATAACATTAACTTGTGTCAGTGTGCGTGTGTGTGTGTGCAGCGAGTTCAGTGCATGCGTCCCGCAAGTACGTGTATACCACCGCTTCAAAGCGTGAACTTTGGCCACGCGACCTTGCGTTTTGCCATTTTAATTTATCGCGTATACGGATCGCGGCGTCGTCGTCTTTCACGGGCGCGACGCGCACAGGAGAGAGAGATTATTACACGGTACGCCGGGCCGCGCGAATCAACTTTTTTTTTTTAATTAACGTTTATCGATTATTCGTGCGGCTCGCAGTGTTGGCCAAGTTGTAAGTATAGGAGCGAGCGAGCCCAGAGAGAGATGCTCGTGCATCCTGACCTAAAGAGATTTCGCGATTAGATAAATCCACCCGCTGTATATTATCGATTTTTCTTCTTCTTCTTCTTCCTCTTCTTCTTTTTTTTTTCGTGTGTGTATACAAGCTTGTGTGTGCTTGCGTAACCCGCCGCGCGTGTCCTATACAGTACACTGCGGCTGCTGCTGCTGCGACCGAAAATATATACCTAATAAAATTTCGTCGTCGTCGTCGAGGATCCTCGCGCTGCGGATGAAATTTTTTCGGACGTGTCTCTGTGTGTGTGTGTGTGTGGTGTGTGTGTGTGTGTGTGTGTGTGTGTGTGTGTGTGTGTGTGTGTGTGTGTGTGTTTTTGTTTCTGGCAGGCGGGATGATTTAAGTACACACACATACCCCACGCGGATTCCTACAGAGCAGCAGCAGCAGCAGCCCGAGACAAGAGCGTCTAGTACGTAACTCTCCTCGGTCCGCGAATATAATTCATTTTAACGGCTCGGAGTAAAAGAGAGAGAAAGAGCTGAAGAACTTTTTTCTCTCTGTCTCCTCCAGCTGACCAGAGCACACATTTTTATAACTCTGTAGCGGAAAGAACAAAAAAAAAGTCCATCTATCTGATTCCGAAACTGAATTATCCATTTAATAGAAAAAGTAAAGCGATAAATTGATGCGTCGTACGTATACACACATCGCTGGGGAGGGAAACGAAAATATAATTATGTGAAATCCTTGAAACTGTTGTTCCACAGCGGTCACGTCCAGCCTTTTAATCACCCGAATTGTGTATCGCGGAGAATATACATATGTTCCGTAAAACATGTCGCCAGGGGATGATGTAACATTATGCCGCGTCACGAACTGATTACGAAGCAAATATCGCAGGCATCCGAGCTCGCGGCGCGAGGAGGTCGATACAGTTTGGTAAAAAAAGAAGAAGGGAAACAATGAGCTGGAAAAAAATACCGGGATGCAGAGTGAAAATTGAGGACAGCTCATGTGCCGATGCGTGTAATTGAATAATGTGTACAAATCGACGCGATTCAACTAGCTCGTCGTACTTGCTTGAACATACACTAATTTTATAAAATGAATTTTGTTTTGGAAAATTTCGTTGAAGTTTCAGTTATAGCAGCCGCTCTTACACGTCTAAAATGTCGTTTTATGTCCCTATCACGATTTATAATCATCAAAGATGTCACATTTGATTATAAGCTTCTTAATTCCATCAACGGATGGAGTATGGTAAACTCGCAAGTGTCAAAAATATTTCTGATTCGTATATAAACAACCTCATTTTCAATTTACTTCAATAGTAACTTTATGGATTCCTAGACGTATCCCCAGCACCGAAAAACGACGCCTACAACAGAATAGACCTTTGTTCATCGCCAAAGTATAAAAAAATGACGCACGGAACGTCTAATTCTTCGAAGGCGCGTTATAATATACGCGCGCGCGAGGAAAATCAATGGAAGAAAAGAGCTCGAGGCTCGAAATTGGCCCCGGCGCGCGCTATTTCTCTCCAGCTCCTCGAAGTTAAAAAAGACGTCGGCGGCCTGTCTTCGGGCTTTGCAGCGAAAGATAGTGAGAGTGAACGCGAACTGATTCTTGCTGCGGTCGTCAAATATAAGTCTGTCGAATACAGCAGGTACAGATAAGTATCGCGTTGCACTGTACGACTGCACCGCGAGTTATGTACAATGTACAATAGATGTGTGACAGGTCATTCGGTGCGATATATATGCACGACGACGTATTATTATCGAACTTTTACTATAGGCACACGTACTATACCTACAACCTCGCGAAGTCGCGGGAAGACAAAGAAGATGAAAAGAAAATCGACTAATCCGTCGATTCGATACGTTGCTCGCTGCGAGCCTTCGATCCATCTAAATTGCTTATATCGTGTAATGAGCAATCAACTGATAGGCGAGCTGTAGAGTCGATGCGCGGCTTGACTAAGCGTTCGTCGATAAATATAGAGCCGCATGCGTAATTATCAATCTCTGAGGATTTCTAAAGCGAAGCCATGATCAACAATATTATGTATCGCGAGACTTTTATATCGTTACAATCGCGACATACATGCGGCTTATTATTGAGAGTCATACTCGCCATCTAGCAGTGAAGGTTCAAAGTATTTTTGTTGATTTTTTGGTTTGAATTAAATTGCGCGAATTGGGACAAACGTTTATTTTGACATAAAAATAAAATTTCAAACTCATGAAAAACTTTCTTTTATTTAAAAAAATTATTATCCGTTAAGAAACAAACAATTCTCAAAATATGCTGAAAGGCATAGATAGAACTTTTTTTCTCGTCTACGTAAGACATCTTTTGTAACAGAAATAATTTGCCTGTCAGCAAATTTACCAACATCTTTTACTAACACGCGTATAATTAATCCACGGATAATTACGTGAAGTTTATCAAAACTCCAATAGTCAACTAAACGCTCGTTCTATTTGCAACACCAAACAAGACGTGAAAATATAATTCAAGGCTGATAGTTGTATCAAGAGCTGCACGAAGCAAACGTACAAAAATGTACGGAAAATAATTACAGAATTAGTACGCAAAATATCGTTCGATTTAAAAGTAAATGACCACCACAACATTAAACGAAGGTGTAATGATAGTTAAAAGCTCGAGTTTTAGGAAACACACAATCACTTCGGCAAAATTTGTATTGAAATTGTAGAAAAATACATATATGAGTATCTATACTTATTTACAATTGTCAATCATCTTCTTTTCTAGCAATTGTGGGATGGGTAATATTTTCAACCTTCATAAGCTGTTTTTTGGTTTTTGAGCAAATTCGATTATTGTCCAAATGTATTCTCGAAATTGTCGCATGTGTAGTCTTAACGACCATCGTGGAATGTCCTCTGGTGTTTTCTTAAATTGTGTTTAAGCCCAAAGTTTTTCTTGCACTTTTCACATGCGAAATCTTTGCGACCCTCATGAACGATCTGTTGGTGCAAATGCAAAGTCTTTTTGTATCCGAATTTCCTTTCGCACTTGTCGCATGTGTAATCTTTGCTACCTCCATGTACTGTCTTTTGATGCCGAAATAAATCTGATTTTTTTCCAAAGTCTCTTTCGCACTTGTCGCATGCGAAACCTTTATGACATTCGTGTACTATCCTTTGGTGGGAAAGCAAATTCGTTTTTTGTCCAAATTTTTTCTCACACTTGTCACATGCAAAATCTTTGCGACCTTCGTGTACTGTTCTTCGGTGGCAGAGCAAATGCGATTTGTGTCCGAACTTCTTCTCGCAATTATCGCATGCGTAATCTTTGCGACCTTCATGCACTGTCTTTTGATGTGCCTTTAAATTGCTTTGATCCCCAAATTTTTTCTCGCAATATTTGCATGCGAAATCTTTACGACCTTCATGAATTACTCTTTGGTGTTTCAACAATTCTGAATTTTTTCTAAATTTCTTCACGCAATTTTCACATGCGTAATCTTTCCGACCTTCGTGTACTGTCTTTTGGTGGGAAAGCAAAGTCGATTTTACTTCAAATTTCTTCTCACACTTTTCATTTGAAAAATCTTTGCGGCTTTCGTGTACTGTTCTTTGGTGCTTTGACAAATCTGTTTTTCGTTTAAATTTTTTTTCGCACTTGTCGCATTCATAACTTTTACGACCCTCGTGAACTATTTTTTGATGTCTTACTAAATTGCTTTGATTCACGAATTTCTTTTCACAATTGCTGCATGCGAAATCATTGCGACCTTCATGAGCTGTTTTTATGTGCATGAGCAAACTAGGTTTATTTCCAAATCTCTTCGCGCACCTTTCACAAAGGTAATCTTTGAAAACTTCGTGGAATATTTTTTTGTGCTTAAGTAAAGTTGATTTATCTTCAAATTTTTTCTCGCATTTGTTACATGTGAAAACTTCACGATCTTTGTGTACTAATTTTTGATGCACAAACAAACTCGATTTTTTTACAAATATCTTCTCGCACTGGTCGCATGCAAAATCGTTGCGGCTTTTGTGTTCTGATATTTGGTGACTACTCAAATGACTTCGAAACTCAAATATATGTTTGCACTTGTCACACGAGTAATCTGTCCGTTTATTGTGAATTGTATTTCGGTGTGTTATCATGCTTGATTCTAGTTTGAATGCCTCCTGACAAATATCACAAACGTGTTGTTTTTCGTCTGATACAACAACGTCGCGTTCATTTGAATTATCTTTAGATACCATTTCCTCGGATTTTTTCTCACTCATATCCATTTTGGTGTCTAAATTAAACGATATATTCCTCTATTCTCTATTTTGAGACACCGGAATTAAATGAGTAAAATCGATCTTTTGTTATTATGGCTTGAAAGACATCATTCAAACTAATTTGTTTTCACTATAAACATGATTAGTGTGTCGAGTGACTATGACGAAATCGTTTATGATCATATTGTTTACAATTATAAGATACCGATTTATCAGTTTATATATTATTGCTACAATATTTGGAACAATTTAAAATTCCAACTTGGTTACAATTACTTTTAAGAATTTTTGGCCTTCTAAAGCTAAGTGTCTACCAAACAAACTTTCTAGGATTTCTCTCATTTTTTTTACAATATTATGTTATTATGCACCCATCGCGTAAATTTCTCCGTGAAGAAGCAAACGGTCTTGGAAACATGCTGAAAGGGATAAATTCAATTCGAAAAATTTCCATCATTAAAATATTTCAAATTTACCAAAATCTTTTATTAACACGTGTTTGATTAATTCGGGTTTAATTACGTGAAGTTTATCAATAATCCAGTAGTCAACTAAACGCTCGTCCTATTTGCAACACCAAACAAGACGTGAAAATATAATTCAAGGCTGATAGTTGTATCAAGAGCTGCACGAAGCAAACGTACAAAAATGTACGGAAAATAATTACAGAATTAGTACGCAAAATATCTTTCGATTCAAAAGTAAAGGACCACCACAACATTAAACGAAGGTGTAATGATAGTTAAAAGCTCGAGTTTTAGGTAACACACATTCTTTTCAGCCAAATTTGTATTGAAATTGTAGAAAAATACATATATGAGTATTTATACTTATTTACAATTGTCAATCATCTTCTTTTCTAGCAATTGCGGCTTGGGTAATATTTTCAACCTTCATAAGCTGTTTTTTGTCGTTTTAGCAAATTCGATTTTTGTCCAAATTTATTCTCGAAATTGTCGCATGTGTAGTCTTAACGACCATCATGTAATGTCCTCTGGTGTTTTCTTAAATTGTGTTTAAGCCCAAAGTTTTTCTTGCACTTTTCACATGCGAAATCTTTCCGACCTTCGTGTACTGTCTTTTGATGGAAAAGCAAATGCGATTTTCGTCCAAATTTCATCTCGCAATGGTTGCAAGTGAAATCTTTACTACCTTCGTGGACTATTGTTTGATGTCTGAGCCAAAGTGATCTTCGTCCAAATTTCTTATCGCAAAAGTCGCATGTGAAATCTTTCCGACCTTCGTGCACTGTCTTTTGGTGCAAAAGCAAAGTCGATTTTTCTCCAAATTTTTTTTCACACTTGTCACATGAAAAATCTTTGCGACTCTCGTGGACTATTTCTTGGTGTCTGATCATATTCTCTTTAAGCCCAAATTTCTTCTGGCAATTGATGCATTCGTAATCTTTACGACCTTCGTGGACTAACCTGTGATGTCTCAACAAATCTGATTTACCTCCAAATTTCTTCTGGCAATTGTTGCATAAATAATCTTTGCGACCTTCGTGGACTGTCTTTTGGTGAGAGAGCAAAATCGACTTTTGTAGAAATTTCTTTTCACACTTGTCGCATGCGAAATCTTTGCTACCTTTATGAACTGTTTTTTTGTGTTTAAGCAAATTCGATATTTGTCCAAATTTTTTCTCGCATTTGTCACACGCGTAATCTTTGCGACCATCGTGCACTGTTTTTTGATGGTCGAGCAAATGCAATTTGTACCCAAATTTCTTCTCGCAGCTGTCGCATGCATAATCTTTCCGACCTTCATGCACTGTCTTTTGATGTGCATTTAAATTGCTTTGATCCCCAAATTTTTTCTCGCAATATTTGCATGCGAAATCTTTACGACCTTCATGGATTACCCTTCGGTGTTTCCATAAATCTGATTTTTTTCCAAATTTCTTCGCGCATTTGTCACATCCGTAACCTTTCCAACCTTCATGGACTGTCTTTTGGTGTATGAGCAAAGTCGATTTCTTTCCAAATTTACTTTCGCACTGGTCGCATGCGCAATCTCTGCGACCTTCGTGTAGTGTCTTTAGGTGGATGAGCAAACTTGATTTTTGTGAAAATTTCTTCTCGCACTTGTCACATGCGAAATCTTTGCGACTTTCATGAGCTGTTTTCATATGCCGGAGCCAACTATGTTTATTTCCAAATCTCTTCGCGCATCTTTCACATAAGTAATCTTTGAAAACTTCATGGAATATTTTTTTGTGCTTGAGTAAAGTTGATTTATTTTCAAATTTCTTCTCGCATTTGTTACATGTGAAAACTTCACGATCTTTGTGTACTAATTTTTGATGCACAAACAAACTCGATTTTTTCACAAATATCTTCTCGCACTGGTCGCATGTAAAATCTTCGCGATTTTTGTGTTCGAATTTTTGGTGAGCAAACAAAATCGATCTTTCCAAAAATTTCTTCTTACACTGGTTACATGGGTATCCCATTTGTTCGTTGTGAATTGTGTCTCGGTGTGTTATCATGCTCGATTCTTGTGTAAATTCTTCCTGACAAATATCACAAATGAATTTTTTGTCGTCCGATACAACAACCTCGCGTTCATTTGAATTATCTTTAGATACCATTTCCTCGGATTTTTTCTCACTCATATCCATTTTGGTGTCTAAATTAAACGATATATTACTCTATTCTCTATTTTGAGACATCGGAATTAAATGAGTAAAATTCATCTTTTGTTATTATGGCTTGAAAGAAATCATTCAAACTAATTTGTTTTCACTATAAACAGGATTAGTGTATCGAGTGACTATGACGAAATCGTTTATGATCATATTGTTTACAATTATAAGGTACCGATTTATCTGTTTGTAAAATTAAAATTGTAACAATTTAAAATTCCAACTTGGTTACAATTACTTTTAAGAATTGTTGGCCTTCCAAAACTAAGCGTACCAAACAAACTCTCTTGGATTTGATCCAACGCCTTTTACACGTGTTCTATACCATATACGAATGTATTTTACGAGCATCATTTTATCATATTAAAACTGGCTTGTATTCGATCCAGCGTATAAAGCTCGATACAACTCAAGATTGAAAACTCGACGAAGATTAAACCAGTCATAACTGCATCTCCGCCCTGCCATCTCGAATCCCAATACGTTAATAGATGCCGAGCCGTCGTAACGAGCTGGTGCTGTATACACACGCGTGTTTATGTTCAACGAGTAAGTATATAGCAGGTGGCTGCAGCATTGGAATTCATCGATCTGAATCGATCAATTGGATGTTCAACTGTGTACGTATGTACGTGAGCGGGTGTCGTGTTATAGCCGCGGCACACTCGCAATTGTCCAATTACGACGCGTCGCTTAATACACGTGTGTGTATGTACAAGGTGAGAGAAAGCCCCCCCCCCCCCCCCCCCGATGATGTGTATACTGCATAAGCGCGAGGTTGTTATCACTTGACTCGAGCTCGCAAGTGTGTACATTTCTGACACATTCTGATTTTAGGTCTCAACCAATGCGCAATGATTTTACCCAAGGCTTATACTTTACTATATTTACGTTATAATTTTTTTACAATCCTAGCTTTGATTTGAGAATTATACCATACACTGTTAAAAATTTTTAATTCAAACTTTCAGTGTTATTGTAACAGAAACAAAAAAAACTCTTTTTCTTATTAAAGTAAAGAAAGAAAAACCATTATAAGCATGGAAAATTCAAGTGGATCACAAAGGATCGCTTCTTTGTCGAGTACTGCGGGGGCGGAGGGGTGGGGGCGAAAGTTTACAGAAAGGTCAGCGCGTAGCTGGCGCATGTAAAGGTATATAATACGCGTTTCGTTTAGCGTTATATACAGCCGACTGCGGGGGCTCGCTCTGTACAATGCATAAAGTGTGCGTCTGTGTGTGTGTGTGTGTGTGTGTGTGTTATTTCTTGAAGGACAAGATACCCGTGACCCGTGCCCCTCGCGCCGTATCATAGCTCGGCTCTAGCTCGGGCTCCCTCCACCTATACACACCTATACCTACCTCATAGCCGTATACGCGTGTAATGATAAGCCCGCGACTCTGTGCAAGTGTGCGCGTTACAGCGCGAGCTGTATAGAGAAGTTTGATCGATATAATATTGTTGGCAAAAAAGCCGTCGTCGTCGTCGTCGTCGTCGTCGCATGTAACTATACGTTATTACTATATATACATAAGGTGGTGGTGTGCTCTTGAGCCGTGGCAATGATATATGGGCAGCCCCCCGAATGGAGCACATTCGTTTTCATTCGCTGACGCTTGTGAAATATACAGCATTTTGTGTCGCTCTGATATATTATATAGAGCTCGCGAGCGGCAATGCTAATCGTTTCGTTTTGTAATAGGCGCGCGAAATTCTGGGAGCGAGCGCGACGATGATAGAAAATGAAATATCCACAAGGGAGATAGGACGGTAGAATTACGGAATCGTACTTGGACTTATATACAATTTTTTATTTTATTTATAGTGTATTGGACCTCTTGCAAGGTATATACACTTCATTTATTTAGCACAAGATAAAGTATGTATAATAAATTTACATAAAGTGTGACACAGAGATTCAAGGGAATCAAACATATAAGTTTAGAGAAGAAAAAAAAATAAGTAAATAAATGAAGTAAAGTTTTCTTTTTTTTTTTTACAAAAAACAGCTTTCGAAATTATGTAGGTACACATAACGATATTTACTTAGTAAGTAGATAAGCTGAGCGTATCATGTTTTAAAAAAAATATCCATAGATAGGAAAGAGAGAAGAAAAAAAAAATAATAATAATCGAACAAGTAATTAAATCACAGATAACGGTGTATGTAACAGAGATACAGGACAGAAGGAGAGTGAATTGGGTAAAGGATATGCCAGGGACAAAGGAGAGTGTGTAATGAGGTGATGAGAATGAGACGTGAATTTTTTATCTTTTTCATTAATATGTCTTCTTATTTCTTAAACGTTGGTGTTGGATTCTTTAAAGAGATTTACAGATGTGGATGCAGGCATCAATATGCGGGGTAGCTATGTAAGTTTCTATTGAGTGTGGGGGTAAAATCCTAGATTTGAAAGATTACGGAGGAGAGAGCGTCTATTTTTTTTATAAAGTGTCCATTCCCAAAGTACGTGGTCCAAGGTTTTCTCTTAGGAGAAACATACATACAATTATATATAACTTAGATATAACTTATATAAAATTATTTTGACTTTGCCACTTGCAGACTTACAGATTATGATACTCGCCATCTAGCGGTGGAAGCTTGAAGTATTTTTGTATCCGAAACGATTGAAAACTGTTCTAAATTTTTTGAAACAGTTAAATTGTTATTATTAAGTCATTTAAAATTCGCTCAATATTTCTAACAAAATTATATTAAAAAAATAGCGAAAAACGAGTCAATTTATAGAAATGTATTTGTAATGTGTATTTTTACTCATTGGGCCATTATTAATGTTGAGCATTTCTACCAGAGTTCCTGCAACGTGAAATCACCACCAGGCTGTAGAAGTATCCTACTTTTTTGCTTTTCTTTTTTTCCTCCCCTCTTGGCGCGTAGAACAATGCACTCTTTTTCTCTTTCTCTCTCTCTCTCTCTCCTCTTCATAAACTCTGGGATTGAAGTTCGATCGATGGGTTGGCCTACTCAGTGCGCCCTCTATTAAAAAAGAAAAAGTAGTGGAAAAAAACAATTTTTTTTTTCACCGATAAAGATCCTTTGCTGAACTTTCATACTTTGGCGCGTAGAGAAAGGCGAGAGTAACAAACGAAAAAAAGGGGGGGAGGAGGAAAGAGAGAAAAAAAGGGGGTGAAACGCGCAGCAATTTTCCATCATCCGTCGAAACATAATGAGGCGCCTCTTTAAGTATTGATCATTACCCTGGACTCTCTTGTGTATTACTATGTATGCTGCGAAAATGTACAGTGTGTACCGTATGCAGGTAGAAAACAAAACGCAGAAAGAGCTAGAGAGAGAGAGAGAACTGCAAGGAAAACGAACAAGAGTAATGTGTATATATACGAGTGAGAGAGAAAATGAGCGAGTGTTTTTACGGAGATATTGCGAGGTGCAAGTAGGATGAACTGCAGAGAGGACTCTCGGTGTGTATATGTAATGCGGAATACGTATTACGTTTATGTGTGTACTTTTAGCGCGCGAAGTGAGCACCGCCTTTTTTTCGTTCTCTCTACTCTCTATTATTATACACGCGGAGTGCAAATACACTCCGTGTCTGCGTCTAAATTTAGAATTTCGATTGCAAATGCGATGTACACATTCATACTGGCGCTGGCGAAATTGCGATACGATTTAAAAATTCCGCCGCGCGCGCATTTATTCGTGCATACACACACAGGAGCTTATAGCCCCGCATACATGCGATATAGAAAAAAGAGAGCAGGGATATAATAAGAGACAAAGTGAGAGCCAAGAGAGAGAGAGAGATAAAATGAAAGAAAAAAAAAAGAAGATGTGGAAGAGGATTTCTGCGGCTAAGAGCGCGATTATCTCTCTCTGAGCGTGTGGGAGGTGGATCGTCGTCGTCGACGAGCAGGTGAACTGCTTTGAATGAGTAGGTTTCGCAGACCCGAGATAAAGTCGAAGTCATTTCGTCGGGTTACATTCACACACACACACACACACACGTATACACATGAACGTCTCTAAGTTTTCTGAAAGAGATCGCGAGCTTTTCAAAAGGGCGCGAGCAAAAAATACCTTTTAATGAGCTCTCGCGGTTCGGGCTCGCGTTTCGATTAATCAGCCGCACTAAAAGAGAGATGAGAAGTAATACATATCGTAATAAATCGTCTTCAAGGAGCGAAGATTCTCCTCCTCCTCCTCTACTTCAACGACTTATATATCCATTTCATAAGTTATTCAGCCGCGCCGCGTCGGTTCTAAAGAATTTTCATCGAAAAGCCAAGTGCAGCCGCGAGAGAAACTCTCTCTCTCTATCCAAGATGAGAGGGTATATCATGAAATGCTATTCCGAGTGCTGGAGGTGGAGGTGGGAGAGAGAGCCGCAAGACGACGACGCCTGGGGATTATTGCCGAAAAAAGTGTAGAAAGACGTCACGGCTAGAAAAAAAAGGAGAGAGAGAGAGAGAAAAAAAAAATTTCAATTCCAGAATTTCTGCTGTATATTCATTTTTATACCGTTACTCGCTGCGACGGAAAAAAGGAAGTAAAAAAATTGTTAGATCTTCGTATAGCGAGCGAGGTGACTCATTGTATAGGGGAAGATTTTATTCCTCGAACTTGCAGTAATTAAAAGGTAAAGAAAAAAACTTGTGCGATGACTTCTCTTGGATGACTGTACGCTGTATATATATGGCATGAATAATTCATTGGTTTGACTCATCTCGTTAGATAAAAATCCTTTGCCCTGTTTAACGTGAAATATTGAATTCACAGGTATTTATTGGTTCGTTACTCAACGAATGCACGAGTACACTATTAGGCATACAGTCGAACATCAAACAAACCGATATGATACGTATCACATGCCGCCGCCACGGGCACGTGTAACGAAAAAAAAAAGTTCCTCCTCCGAGATGTCCCGCAGAGAGCGACGAGCCTCGCATCGCTAAAACGCCGACGCATCCTCCCCGCGCGATGCATTTTATGTACGTGTGAGTTTGTTTCACTTGCCGCGACGAGATAGAGAAGAAGATATAGGCGTCGGCTGCTCGAGTCGACGTTGTCGCAGTTTCGGCGCATGAAAAATGGCAGTTTACAAGTTTTCGCGAGCTTTGCAGTCTGGCTATTTCGATGATTAAATAGATGAACAAAAGCTAAGAATTTTCTTCTGTCGACTAAAATTCTATACTCGTTTGGCTAGATCTATACATCTACTTTTCACAAGCAAATCATTTTCGGTTCAGAGAACTCGACTGTCGACTTCGCTCGATAAACTCGATTAATAATGAGCTTGAAAGAGCTCGGTCAGTACGAGTAAATCAAAACATTTGTTGGGTTGTTAAAACGTACGAGAAATGTTTTCGAGTGCAAAGGACGAACTTTGACCGAAACTCAGACCGAAGTCCCCCTGTGAGAAGTCAGTTCACCTTGACCAATTATATTTTATAGATACAAAAGTACCTAGACCAACCGCCAGATGGCTTTAATCAAATATATTATGATTTCCGAATCTCTCCATAAAAGTTTTACTCGAGTAAGAGTATTTAAATTTTACCTATTATTATCTGATCTGTAGGAAAAGTTTTGCGAACACGTATTGCTGCAAAACGTGTTCGTGATATTCATTGATTTTGTTTTGTTACGGGCCTCTGGGTATGACCCTATCTCCCCACTGACAACATTATAATTTGTAAGAAATAATTTTTTTTTCTTCTCTTTTTCACTTCCCCGAAAAATCCTGCAGGATTTCATATTTGAAAGTTTATTTTCAAAAGCATAGACTATTACCAGTATAAGCGACTAAAGCACTAACACAGTGTGGATGATGGAAGCCGACACAGCGGCGAGATTAGAATTGACGGAGCCAAAATCTCTTCTAGCATAGGAGTAAGGCCCTCCAGCGAGCAATGCTGCAGCATCATCCTCCTCTCCCGTTTACCATTCGTAAGCTACAATTGTCGTGTTTAATAATCGCGACAAATATTAAATTGATACTAGTATGAGCTACTGCCCAATAGGTGGGAGAAAGAGAGAGCAATAAATGTTATATTTCTTACGCTGCATACTGTAAGTGTGTGTATTTTGTCATCGCATTCAAACAATTTTATAACAAGACGAACGATCAATTCCCGTAGGTTCAAGTAAGATTAACGCAATCGGTATGCCCTCGCTGACTTCCGCACAGTCTTTATCGATTATCGTTTTTGCATCCGACAATGCGAGTTCTCCATCAGAAATTCGTCATTGAAAATTTAACTGCTCGAGCCCGTCACCGAGCTTGACGCGAATCGATCTCTTTCCCGTTCGGAGGATTTGACGCCGCCACCGACTTTTCGATATAATTAACCTCCTTTTCTCAAACTCGCACTCTGCGAAGAAAGGGTAAATTATCTTTAATGCATCAAGTACATCACCTTCTTCCTGCACGCAGCAATAATAAAGTTGACAACGATTGAATAAAATAAATGCTTACCAACTTAGCTCTGACTTTTCCCGGATACATTTGCATTCTCACGTAATTTTGATCCGCGTGACCCGATCGCACCGCGCAGTAATCGCACCGCACTCAACGCCGTCTCTTGGCCCGGGCAATTTGCGCTCTCGTTTTTCGCGACTTTATAATTCCCTCGCGTGGGACGCGAGACGCGCTAATCTCGCCACCGCACGCGTGTACACATAACGAGCTGCAGCGACAGCAGCAGCACCCGAGCTCGTTTCGAGACGCGGGGGCAATATAACGTATAATCTTTTTCATAAAATGTATGTATATCTCGCACACTCGTACAGCTAAGCTCTCTATATATGTGTGTGTGTGTGTGTCGCGCGCTGCCTTTTAAACTAAGCTCGGTACAGTAATATATACGCGCTCGCTCGTTAAACATTATATTATGTAATTATTCAAAAGGCAGCTCGTTTATAGAGGCGCGTAACAGCTCATTTTACTATCGGACATTTATATTTATGCATCTTATTCTTTTTCTATCTCTCACTTGGTCGTTACATAAATGTAAACACACAGACAGACAGACAGTCTCGCGATAAATCAAAACGAATCGGATAATTCACGCAGCGTCGTGAGTTGGAAAAGCGCGCGGAGTCTCGGTATATAAGTATCCGCGCCGAGTTTTCACGGAAACGAGGAATCACGAGAAGAGGCATTATATGTATTTTTCTCTTTCTTCGCGCGAGCGTATCATTTCGCAGCTCTCGACTTCTGCGCGCAGAGAAGAAGAACCAGAGAAGAGAGAATATCTCTCTCTCTCTCTCTGAGCGGCAGAAAAACGAGCATCGCAAAGGGTGAGCGCTCGCGAGAAATAGAAAAACACGTTACGAGCAGCAGCAGCAGTGGTAGTAATGTACGAACAAAGACGGAGACTTTGTGTGCTGAGGCGACGATGATGGTGTAGTGCATTCACACACACACGGAGCACCAAGTGCATAAAAAGGTAGAGGGGAGAGATATCTTCTATACGAGAGAGTCGCGCGCGCTGGATGGCGAAAGACAAGTGAGAGAGAGAGAGAGAGAGAGAAGAGAGAGAAACACGTGGTGGACGCGGAGAGCTCGCGGACGCGAGGGACGTTTTGCTTCTCGCAGTCGGTTATGCGAAAGCGAGTGGTGTGCCACTACTACGACAGCACATATAAGTGAAAGAGAAAAGAGCTTCTTTTAGTGCGCGCGCGCGTGTGTGTATTTTGTATTATGTGCAGCTTATAGTGTTTGTGTTTTATATGCCCACGATGGAGCAGCAGCAGCAGCATCTCGGAGTAGCGACTACCACGCGCCAACGATAACGACCACGACGACGACGACTCCGCGCGACCATCAATTTTCGCACAAATGTATACACGAGTGACGTCGTAAAAAAAGGATATATATATATCGATTTAACAATGGCTGTTGAGTATCGTGCCTCGGTCCCGGCCGGTTTGTTTTCGTTGTTGTTATTTTTACTTCTGACCGGAGCTCGCGGAGAACCGCTACCCGCGCAGACCAATCATCATCACCACCATCGCGCCCCCTCCCAGCAGCATCACAGCCGAGTGAGTCTCCGAAAAAACATCCTGACTTCGATTCGTCTTTATTTCAAAATAATAATAATGATGATCATTGCAGAACCCAACGAGTTGGCTGCCGAGACACAACGCCCAGTACAATCCTCATCACACGCGCCACAATCACAATCGCGAAGCTGCCGCCCAAACGACGACGACGACCACTACGACAACGACGACGACCGAACGAGACGTCGATTTGTACCCGCGATTTCAGGGCGTGCCGCAGCCAGGGTGAGTCTCGATTCGATTCCAGTTTTCAGCACGTGTATATAAGCTAAAAATAACTTCATTCTGTCGCGCGCGCGAGAAGATCGGTAACGACTGAATGAATCGAAAGGAAAACCGGTATCTCTCTCTCTCTCTCTCTCATTTCGCGAAAACGTAAACTTTTTTACGGGTACGTATTGTAACGCTGCGGGCATTATCCTTGCAACGCTGCAAGCTCGTTCAGCAAGCAGAGATCGTCAAATTGGAAAAAAATTAATATACAGACACGCTCGTTTTTACTGTTATCATAGAGAGCAGCAATTTATGTACAAAAGTATAATAACAGCTTCTTCCAAGAGGCTGCTGCTGCTTCTTCTTCTTCGCAATTATTGTCGAGCGCGCGCCGCGTATAGTAGTGTGTATATGGCTAAATCTCAAAAAGAAGATAATCCGCGTGAGCTCGAAATATAATTATTCAAAGTGCCATAAGTATAAGGTTGGGAAAATTAAATCTTTCTCTCGCTCTATGCTTGACTGCTATGCGCTTATATAGAAGACTATATAGGTACGTAGTTGGAGCGATCGAGTTACAGCTGCTAGTAGAGAGGAAGAGAGAGAGATTGAGAAAAAGGAAAGAGAGAAAAGAAGCGACAAACCTGTATCCGTACGTGCGTGACAATTTTACTTTTATTTTTTATCATATAGCTAAGCGCTTTAATACGGAAATATGAATGTCTCTGATAAGGGCTTAAACTCATTTAGCACTTTACGGTTTTTGAATAATCCCGCGCTATTATCGATAGAGAGAAAAAAAATACAAACGAAAAAATGCGATATAAACTCTTGGCGTTAGGGAAATCGAGTTCGAGCTTGTTACATGCATCTCAAAGTGCACGCATATAGACGCTCGAAGGGTATATCATTCAGTCTCGCGATGATAAAAATTGATGAGCGAGCGAAGATCGAGTTAAAATATATCGATGTTTTGTCCCTCGTGCGCTCGGGTCGTTATATATGCCAGCAAGAACGAATGCCGATACACGTGGTCTTTTTTTTTTTCAACTTCGATGTATATAGAGGCAACGCGATATTCCAGCGAAATAGTGGTCTAACGTCCGCGTGTCGAAGGTTTAACGTTTTTTTTCTTTTAGATCGTCGAGTTACCGTTACAAGGATTCACGATAAAAAAAAAAAAACGAAAAAAAAAATAGATTGTCACGATGATCGCCTACCGAGAGGATAATGATATACACTTTGCGGATTTTTCAGAACTTTATATTATGTAAGCAAAGGAGTAATGTATGCTAAATTGACAATCGTTTCCTTGTATAATGTAATACGCGCCGCTATACGGTGATCGAGTCTTTTTTTTTCTTGCATCTCCACGTGACTCACGCGCCTTTATATTATAATTCACCGTCTTTGTCTATATACACAAGTTCGCCGGAATCGTACTGCATTTATGAACGTTTTTTTTTTATCGTGCCCCGGGCCCACTATATTGCAAGGGAATTCTAAATTTACCTCGTCTTTGTATTCCATTATTCGCGCTGCTCTCTCTCTCTCTTGACAATTTTCGCGTATATAACATTATATACGCCCTCGCGTCTGTGCTGCGGTGTAGTGTTGTTTTTGGCCCCGCGCGCGCGCGACGACGACGATGATCGCCACATTTGTATGCATCGTCGCGCGCTCTCGGTTTCTCAGAGGTCACTGCTACTTTACTGCCGCGCGTCTTCTTCTCCTCGCTGCTGTGATGGCTGTGTGTGTGTGTGTGTGTTTGATGCTCCGCGCGCAAGCATCTTCTTATACGTGAGCGAAATCTCTTATTCAGAAAGTAAGAGTTATAAAGGAGAGTAAAGCCACGATGCGCGCGGCTTAGATTGAAAATTGGACTCGATCTCCGGTGGTGATTTTTCTCGCATCCATCCACACCCTCGCCGCGGGTCGAGTTCGCGTTGGAAAATTCGCCACACGATATATAAATAAAATAGCAATAAAATTTTCGAGCGAGTCATTCGAGCTTTCGAGCGTATAACACAAAGAACGAAAGTCCTTTTACAGGCTGTTAATTTGTCGCTTCGCTATTTGGGATAGGATCGTGACAAGCACGAGATGCAGCTCTCAGCTCGCGTCGTGCGCGCGGCAGTTAATGGATTATTATAAATTCAAAAGGTACGAAAGTTTCGCAATGATTTTGATGTAGATACACAGCTAGCTGTGCGTGCTATGGCGCATATTATTGCGCAATTCATTGTCGTTGTAATCGTGTTGCACGTATATATAATATGTGTATATAGCAGCTCTCGGTTCTAGCACAGATTAAAGATAGGTAACTATATGTATATATAGGTAGGCTCTTTGGCGGCTACGTCGCGCGATTCAACGAGACGACGATCCTCCGCTGGGAAATGAATTTTCTCCCTCCCTCATTATTATTATTGTTACTATTATTATTATTATTTATATGAAACTCGCGATCAGCGCCGTGGGTATATAAATACGCGCGAATGCACGCGTATACATACCTTCGCGTGGAAATCTCGTATTACGAGCTCGTGACAAATGCTTGTTATCGACGAGTAGTATAGGCGCGCATCGATCGTTATATATAACGATTTCACAGAGAAATGAAAAAAAAAAAAAAATTAGCCTCTGTGAGACGCAAAATACAAATTACGGAGGGATCGAGGTATTTGATGCAGCTGCGTGGGAGCTATCGATAGACGGGCTATTTGGTAAAAAAAAAAAACGGTTGAAAAAAACTTAGATTTAATGCAGGTTTAATGTAAAATTGGATATTAATATTAAAGTGATTGATACTTAATTTTATAATTTTAAAATTAAGGTACTGGTAGTGCGACTATTTAATTATTATTATTATTTTTTTTTTACAAACTACACTAAAAGTTAAGTTCATAATTTCGAAACGAAGATAAACGCAAAGATTTAATCCTACGCTCAAAATTCAAATATTTCGATTGTTGTAATCGCTCAAAAAAAATCATAGCAATTCAATCACAATTAATTAGGCCAACATCCACCACTGGATGGCGAGTACCTGAAAATCTGTAAGTCTGCAAGCTATAAAGCAAAAATGATCGTAAAAGCAAAAGCAAAAGTTAAAATATTGTTAGTCGCATGTTTAATTTGTAACTTGATGAAAATTCAATTGATTATTTTAAGAAGACACCGGAAGTCGAAATGAATAATCACTAATGGATTTGAGAAAAATTGACTGCCGCATTCGAGACAAGCCATACGATAAAAAAAGCTCGACTCGTTTCGTCGTCGTCGTCGTCGTCGTCGGGGGCACACACAACGCACTGGCTTACGCGCGAGTGCGGCCGCATATCCCTCAACATCGCGGCTTAATTAATAAACGCGTCGCTAATGTTCGCGCAGCAAAGTTTCGAGCTGCAAATAATGCCTATATTAACAAGTAGCTCGAAATCCCCGCGTATTTAGCATAATTCCCCGATGATAATATTCATATATATATATACGTAGCGGTACTGTACTGTACTTATACGTACGTAGGAGCTAATTTTGCAGTTGTGCGGAGCTGCACGGCACAGCACGAGCACGTGAGCGCACGGGCGGGGGGAGCTATACACAGGGCAATCTAATACCCACTGTACTAGTGCCATTATATAAGTACGTTGCGATAGTGCAGCACATCCTCGGAAATCCTCGCGTGAGGTGCTTCTCTCGCCCCGCACCGACACTTGCGCGCATATTATAATATTAAGCTCTCTAATGGCAACGAGAGCTGCTGCTGTCGTTGCCGCGAGTTGTTGCGCTATACAACCGCGTGCGCCTTGATGCTGATTCGAGAGAACTCTTAATCGATATATAAGAGCTCAGCGGCGGAACACACCCACCCACGCGTCTACGAGAGAGTCGAGCACTTGAAAATCGCTCGGGAGAGATGATTCGCAAAAAAAAAAAAAGATGATGAAAAATCCTGCTCCGCTCGAACGTAATTAAATGTTAGCGTCTACGTCGTGTAGGTGAATTCGTTCGAACGGGTTCGATCCGTTCGTTATACATTCGGCCGACGAAAGTATAATAATTTAGCGCTCGCAGCTATCCTACCACTACGTGTGTGCGTTCGGTTCGAATCAATACTCATATTCCGATTCGTATGGGTAAGTGTGAGTGGGTATGCGAAGCAGCTTTCAGTATATGTGTGTGAACACGTGAAAATCCTTTGAGGCAACACACGCATCTATACATACCTGTTTATATAGCTCGTTTGCCTTCGACCTTATATATTATATTGCCTTTTTGTCGCTTACACACAGACACTTATGGAAATGGGCAGCTTTTCGCGCGCGCGTGTCCCCTTTGGAAGATTCCCTGGAATATCGTATATATATATATAAATTGTAAAAGGATACGTGAGAAAAGCTGCCTCATCTCTGCGCACACACTTTTATTATGCAGCACGCGTGTACGATTGGATGCTATAGAGAGCAAATAAAGTGTAATATTGTAAGAGAAATTAAAAGTGAGAATATGCGATTTTATTCATTGCAGTTTCGTAGCAATATAATGTATAAAAAAAAATGAAAAAAAGCTCGGCTCGCACACGCGTGTACTATATGTATGTATGTACGTCACGTCGACGATTATGTACTAGCCTGCGGGAGCCGAAAAAAAAGGAAAAAAGACGTAGGAGAAGCAACGAGTCTTTTCTCTTTCTCGCTGACGAGTGTAAAGGGTTGAAGCCTAAAGCATTCCGTTCATGGAAGGAGGACCATAAGTATGAATCATTTTTTTATTTTACTTGTAAATACAGTAAAACCTTTTTTACCTGCGATTCGAAGTTTATCTCGCCCTTTTTTATTTTTCTTGCACAAATGAGACAAGAACCGCTCCACGTGTACGTATACATTAGCATCTTGGATAATCTCGTAATATTTACCGTATACACGCGCGATCGGCAGCTTCGTTGTATTCTTTTATTCCTATGTATAAGTATGTATACGCACTTAAAATTTCACGCGCATTTTGCGGAGCGGAGACAAAATTCATGGGTATCTGCCTGTATGGCGCGGGATCACGTGCGTGCGTTTAACAGGGAAATATATCTGAAATTCTGACCACGAGGCTGTCTCTCTCTCGCTCTCTCTCTCTCTCTCTGTCGAGCCGTGATGTCATATACGTGCGTGTATTAGGAGACATTAGGATGCGTGACACTTGCCCATCATCGATACACAGCTCACGAATATATATTTTGTCATTAATGACTCCGGAGGCCCGGAAAAGATTCGCGTATAGCTCGAAGAGGGGGGGGGGTGGTGAAGTTTGATTTATTCTTGCACGGGAGAGCCACACGTAATCCGCACGATGTTGATTTTTACTTGATGAAAGAGAGCGAAATTTTCCGTTAAAAAAAGGGTGCGATTAAAATGTAGAACAAACTGACGACTGAAATTCAGTATGCACACTCAAAGTTTAGAAGTATTTTTCGCGAAATCTATCGGTAGAATGTAATAACAGAGAACAAAGCGATAGCTGGCCCATATATTGACGGTAGAGGGGGATAGGATGGATCGATAGTTTTTCCAACGAGCTCATACAAGTAATTCGTTGATACGTGTGTGCAATCATCATTGACGTATTAGTGCGAAGCTGGGTTTTCGTCGACAAGCAACTGTTTACAAATGGTTTCTGTAACGACTGCAATAGAGTACAGGTCCTTTCTTAAAATCAAAGTATACAGGTGTTCAATAATCGAGGCGCATAACCTCCAATATTTTCTCATTGAGTATTGTGAAAATCGGCAGTGAATGTATTTAGTCGAGTTAACGATGGAAACCAACAGAGACGTATTCAGGTATACCTTTTTTCGCGTGTTAAGTAATTCTATGATCATTAATCGACAAATCTCTAATAATAGTCTATCGTTCTTCAGGGTGAAGGAGGAGCCGAGCGAAACTTTGACGAACGCAGGTGACATGGAAATCAAGAATGAGGGTTTGTCGCTACAGGACAATTTAGATGCAAAAAATATTCATCGATTTTGAGTGCAAGAATGTTAAACCTGAACCGAAGGCCCTATCGACAATCATCTGTAAATCTGAGTGTGAACATTTTCAGCCAACTGTTAAAATTGAAAACAAAAAACAATCCAATTTTTGATAAAAAAAGACTTCGATTATGATAATAACTGTCAGTTAAATGTGAGCTCTCGTTTGAAATTCGACAATTATAAGGAACTGAAAAATTGGGAAAAAACTATTGAAAAAAAGTCATGCTAAAAAAGAATCCAGAAACTGACACAGGAAAAGCAAGTCTGAAAAAGCATAAAAATACGATACTTGAAAAAATTAGACCATATGCATGTATTATTTGCCACAAATTATTCAAAGCCCCAAGCAAACTCAAAAGTCATGTGAGTACAGTACATTATCATGACAAACCCTTTGAATGTGAAATTTGTCATAAATCGTTTGAACAAAAAAGCAACCTCAATCAACACATAAATACAGTACACCGTCGTAGAAAACCCTTTGAATGTGAAATTTGTCATAAGTCATTTGTATCCAAGAAGGACCTCAAGATTCACATAAATGCAGTACACGATCGTATCAAACCTTTCGAATGTGAAATTTGTCACAAATCATTTGGACTAAAGGGTAACCTCAATAAACACATATATATGCAGTACATAATCGGAGCAAACCCTTCGAATGTGATATTTGTCATAAATCATTTGGACAAAAAGGCAACCTCAATGTTCACATAAATGCAGTTCATAATCGTAGTAAACTCTTTGAATGTGATATTTGTCACAAATCAATTGGACTAAAGGGTAACCTCAAAAGTCACTTAAATGCAGTACATGATCGTAGGAAACCCTTCGAATGTGAAATTTGCTACAAATCTTTTGGAAAAAGAAGCACCATCATAACTCATATGAATGAAGTACATATTCGTAGCATATCCTTTGATTGTGATATTTGTCACAAGTCATTTTTCCAAAAAGGTAATCTCATTACACACATAAATTCAGTGCATGATCGCAGCCAAATACGCTCAGTTTACGAGTGCGACATTTGTTACAAATCATTTGGATACCAGAAAAGTCTCAAAAGACACATAAATGAAATACATGATCATTGCGAACCGTTTGAGTGTGACATTTGTCACAAATCATTTGGACGAAAAGATTACCTCAAAACTCACATTGATATAATCCATGATCGCAATAAACCCTTTGAGTGCGAGGTTTGTCACAAGTCATTTGGACAAAAAGTTCATCTCAAAGTTCACATCGATGCAGTGCATAATCGCAGCCAATCTTTCGAATGTGAGATTTGTCTCAACTCATTTGGATACGTAGGTAATCTCAAAAAGCATATTTGCGTTTAATAATTGGGACAAAAAAGTACCCTCAAAACTCACGTAAATGCAGCGCATACTTATTGTAACAAATCTTCAAAAAAATTTAATAAATCCCAAAAAATTTGGATGCAATAAATTTACACAAATCTTAATTAATAGTAGTGTAATAAAACACGCAGGCAGAAAATATCGCTGACAACGGCGGCATCAAAAAGTCTTACATGGCATATGCAAGCCGTGGGTCGAGCGAAACGGGCCCAAGCCTCGCCTGACAAGACTCGACTACTCGCCCGAGCAGATCACCTAGATTTCGGCGGCCAGTTCCTGGTGCGCCAAAGAACGCACCGAGTAGCTCAAACTCAACATCTTCACGGACGATCGCGCAGCACCAGCAAGTTCAGAGTCATCGGTCTGCTCTCCAATGTGTCGGACTTCGCCAAGGATTTAAAATCGGTCCTTTCTGTCACTTTTGTGAACTCAGCTGCGCAGTGTTGTGAAAAGGCATAGGTTATGTAAAGGGTTCGGCGCTCTTGTTTAAATCACTAATGGATGAAAGATGTTTTTCATTCAAAGAATCACCTCGAGTTCCCCGCTCGGAGCACTTGGTCGAAGTCCGGACTCGGGGGGACACTTTGTCCGAGGAAGTCGGAATGTGAGATTTGTCATAAATCATTTGGATACAAAGGCAATCTCAATATACTCATTCAAATACAGTGCACAGTCGGAGCAAACTTTTCAAATGTGCTATCTTTGTCACATAATTGTAAGACATTTTTATTAATAGAAATTTAATAATGGTATGTTTGAAAACTTTTAGCATTAATATTCTGCAAATTTTTGAAAAAACCTTAAAGCATTTAAAATGTGAAAAAATGTTCCCTTATCCTTCATAAAACAAACTTATACATTTAATAACAAGTCTTATGTTTTTATTCGTTTTATTATCCTTTGTCGGTAGAAAATCCTTTCGTATTCTCCAATTTCTAAACTTTGCGTCGAGTAACATCGGCCCGTTTTTTTGTTAACTTTGGCCGCGCAGCAATGGACTATGTGAAGACACTTATATCTGCGTACGAATAAGATTGTTTGGAAGATCGAGCTAAACTCGTATCTTTGCTCGAGACGTTTTTTCACGAATCGCCTTCTTGGGCTATTAACCCTAACGTTATCTCCGTAGTGGATATACGTATGCAAATTGGGTCTCCAGGATAAATTTTTCTGGTATTCCCACGCCCGAGCTCGAGTGTCCTTGCACCCGACGTCGACACACACACACACACACACACACACACACACGTGCACACGTGCACATGTCGAGCGAAATTAGCGAGCGAAAGAGAAAGAGCCACACCTCGGCTGACGCACACACATATTGGTAATACGAGCTCGAAATTCCGATATGAATTCCCATTGTCGCGCGAAGCACGTGTTTCTCTCTGCATTCGCTGTATATATCGGCACGGGCCGTCGCGCGACAATACGAACAAGGAGCTGGCTCGCGAAAGCCCCCGAGATATATACGTCGTTCACGTGTATATTATTTACACCGAGGTAAACGGCAATATTTCGTATATGCCGGGCGGCGCATATTGCTGTATACATGCTCGAGTAACGCATTCAATCGAGATCGATCCTTATCGTCGCGCAACGCTTTATTACGCTTGATAAAAAGGCATATAACGTATATTTACATCGAGTTAAGAGCTGACAATGTAACAAGCGTCTCTCGCTGCAGTGTCGTGAGTAGATCGTTTATGTATATATATATCCACCGGAGACCGCCCAGCGCGTAATCTCCCACGGGTAATCTTGGCACGGCAGTTATACACTATTTCTCTGTGTGCTCATACTGCTACGACTACTCCGTGTCGTGCTCGCGCGCGCCTTCGACCTATAGCCTTTCACGCGTATATATAAGGTATACGTAATAATAATAATATATGTAAAGTGCAAAATATTTATGCTACACAACATAGTTATGGGAGCTCGATCGAGTTGGACACTTTGTCGCGCTTTCGCAATGCAACATAATATTGCTTGCAATGGCTCGAGGTGTTGCCTATATGTGTACCTCACTTTAATTATATTAAAACTCGGACTTATAAATCGGAGCTTTCCCATTTTAACGGTCCGTTTTAACTTATACAATTAGTTTCAATCTTGCACTTGCAGATTTGCAGTTATGCAGTTACTCGCCATCTAGTGGTCGATGCTGGCTTTAATTACGATTGGATTTCCATGATTTATTTTGAGCAATTTTCATCAAAATAATTAATTTTGAGTACAATGTTAAATTTTTGTTGTTCATTTTTGCATAAAAGTTATTGTATTTGATTCGATACTCATGCATTTTTGAGACAGTTTATGCCAACGACTCGAAAATGTCCTAAAACTACCTTATTCTGACTCAAGTGTCAATTTTTTTCACAAAATCTGCATCGAATTTAAGGCTCTCTTCAATATTCCACATATGAATCGATAGGTAGAAAGAAAAACGTGATTAGCGCGCGCGCGCGCGTGATGCAGGCAGGCGAGAAATCCGATATATTCCTTAGGCGAACGAGAAAAAAAAACCTCCAGTCGCGCATACGCGTATGATGATAAATCTCGACTGGCTGTATATGAAGGTGGTGGATGGTGCGCGCAACCGGCAACGAACGCAACGCACTCGAAGATATTTCCCGTTTCCACTACATATATACTAGGCGCGGACGTCATCTTTTACTTTTATATACGCGCGGCGGAAACGCAGCACCGACATTGCAACGAGTATAATTTTTATATTATATACCTACGTATATATATCATATATCTGCCTGCAGCAGCTAAAGCAGCATCGGCATCAGGTGTATTATATATCGATTAAAGGAATTACGCCTCTCTTTCTCGTATCGTACTTACTGCTGCTACTACTACTACTACTACTGCTACGCTGTGTATTATATAGCTGGGGGTTTAATTTTCACTTATCGCGCTGAGCTGCGAGAGCCGATATATATATAGCCGCCGAGAGTAGCACCCCGATGAGCTGCCCGCGAAGATGTATAACGATTTATCGCCGCTCGTATAATTCCTGACATTATATTGGCTCGGGAGGAAAAGCTCGGAATCCTTTCTTTCTTTTTTTTTTTTTTCTGTTTTTTTTACTGCACACATAACACACAGCTGCGTGTGTGAGTGTGTGAAATCGCCGACACGCAGAATCAATTTCGAAGCCCGAGCTATATGATCGTACAGTACATTATTATTATCATTATTATGTATCAGGAATTTAGCACGCAATGAAAAGCTCTAAATCACTCCCGGGATAAATATATGTATAATATTATATTATATAAAGTGATATAATGTACAATGCACTCGAGAGCTGCCATTGCATTTCTATTAAAAGTGATGGATCGTTTCCTCTAGGCAGCGGCGCGTCAATTTCGCCATTCTCGCCTATATTTATAGAAAATCGTTACAATGTAATTCATCAAACGACAATGGCTCGTACTTATTATTATATACGATTTCTTGTGCGTTTCGCAGGAGAAGGGTATGCTGGAGCGGCTCCGAAACGAGCGGCAGCGGCGCATCATCGTCGGGATTCAATTATCGTCAGCCGAGGTATACAAGGCAAAGTCACGATAGTGTATTACAAACAAAAGTTAACTCCATATAAATCATACTCGCAGGTTGCAATCCTTCGGCGACCAGCAGCAGCAACAGCAAGCCGTCGGACTCGTTTGCTGTCCCGGTTGGACTCAGGTCACACGACTGAGCTTCGGCTGCAACAAACGTGAGTGCCTATATATACCTTTTGTTGTACAAATCACAACTCGAACCGCTGATTGTTGGCTTGTGTATCGCAGCTCTGTGCAGCGTCGCCTGCCAGAACGGAGGAGTCTGCTCGTCGCCCAATAGATGCGCCTGTCCCAGGGGCTTCACCGGCAGCTACTGTCAAACGGGTAAGTTTCGCCTTCCGAATGCATATCACATATTTTACGCGATATAAGATTCAATCAGAAAATAGATCTTGTGTATGTGTAATATCGCATTATAAGTATGTCACTGCCTGCGCTATATGCTGTCTCTGGTGCGCGCGGGGGCGTATAATGTACACCGAAGGCAATTCGAGTTAGCCCAACCCCCGTATAATCGCATTAACGTTATGCATGTGTGTGTGTGTGTGTGTGTGGAGCTACATCAACAGTATATACACTGGCATAGAGAGAGAGAGAGAGAGGGAATTTCCTATTAAGCTTGACAAAGTGAGCTTGGGCTTTGCCTTTCTATATACCACTCGGAGCGCGGCTCAAGATGTTTCCCATGTATAATTTGCAAGCTCCACGTATGTAACCACCACCAGTAACGTCACTTTATATAGAATATCGTCGCATATATATAACCCAAAGTCGTCGATCGATTTCTTTGCCCGCCGCCGAGCAGCAATGGGATTAAAATGTGTTTACATACAAAGCGCCGAAACTAACGAGCTCCGCATATATATATAAATAAATAATGCGCGCGCGGGGGTTTACTCGAGAAAAGCTGCGTGGGTCGAGCAAAATTATTACGCGCGCACGACGTACGGGTATCGACGACGTGCTCGGCAGGCGAAAAACCACCAAAGCTCACGCGAAAACTATTTAGCCCGGCTCTGCGGGGGAGCTCTCTTTGTTGCAAATCTAATTAGTTCGTAATTAAATGAGAACTTGCTTTATGGTCTTATATCGTCTGATATATATATACCGAACACGAGCGGGCGAAAATCAATCGATCCGACAATCCCGCAGCCAACAATATATATATATGGGTCAAGTCACGTCGATCGCGGGTATATGGCCAACAAAAGAAGAGACGTACCCTGGATTTTAGCCCTCTTCCCTGGTAGAAGCGTTTTACATTAATAATGCCCCTTTTTTAATACCATTATATTATTAGATCAAATGACCCGAAAATGACTATTTAATTGTTCCGAAAAATTTAGATCGGCTTTCAAACGCTATAAGCCTTCGCCAGCAGATGGCGAGTACCTTTGACCCGTAAATCTGCAAGTGGCAGAGCGAAGATAACTGAATAAATCAAAAATTGAACGAACATCTTAAAAAGCCAAGTTGAAATAATTTTCGTGTCCAAGCGTCTTTTTCGTTGATCAAAAAATGCTCATCAATTCTACCGGGCTCGTTTTCATCCTCGCTTCAGCTCTTATGAACGATCGACCGGATGCAAAAAAGGCAGCGACCGAATTATTGCTCAATTATGAAGAAAATTAAATCTTGCCATTCCGTGCGATGAAGATCTACACGCTGATACTGCCCCGCGCGCGCGCGCGAGGATGAAATTCCTGGCATATTATCGGGTATTTTTAGGATTTCGACTCGACGTTTTTAATTATCCCGTCCGAGCTCAAAACTCACTTATCGATTCTTAATTTCTCCGTCGCAGCTGTGATACGTATACTTTATGATATTATATACATACTTACAGATATCGACGAGTGCGTGAGCGAGAAGCCCTGCGATCAGATCTGCATCAACACGGCCGGCTCGTACGAGTGCTACTGCCGTAGCGGCTACAATTTGCAGGCCGATCGACAGTCCTGCAGGAGGAACGGTAACGATTATTTACTATATGTAAACCATACCCAATTCAATATATCTGGCTGATGTAAATGTTTTTTCACGGCTTCGTCGCGGCGCAGTCACGGAAGACGACGACGTCGTTGCGCTCGAGGCCCGCGACCTGATCGGCGACTTCGGCAAAGACAGCACGACGACCGCGAGGAGGCCACTGCTGCGCGGTAAGTACACCTACAACGATGCCGACGAAAGTTTCGAGGCCAAGTCAGATGTCAAAAGCTCGCGCGCGTGTACATATCTATCTTTGAGTCTCGCGCTGAGTTTCTGAGCATACACCGATGAATAATGACTCGGCGCGTTAACACTTGTCGCGCGGACATAAATCTTGGTTTATTTTTCATTCTTTTTTTTTGGGGGGGGGGGACTAAAAAGTTCGAGCCGAAATCGAAGTCGAGCTAGATTAATCTTTTGATTTTATGCAGATACGGAAAATGACGTGAACGAGACAGAGGAAGAAGGAAGTTACGAGGCGCTTCTGAGAAGGCTAGAGAAGATGGAAAAGGTACGTATGCTTTGGATTTTTTCGATAAAGTTTACTCGAGATTTTTTAATAAACAATGATTCTGATTGATGGATAATTGCAGGTATTGGCAAAGAGTAAAAAGAGAGATGCAGAGGCCGGAGAGATTGTCACGAAAATCGCTGCTGCAATAAACAGCATCGATGAGATTCGAAGAAGCGTTCAAGACATGGTAATTCAATCAATGGTATTATGCGCATCGATGATAATTTCTCACCATGATATCCTTTTGTGTTCTCAGCACTTGATGCAGCAAGAAATTTACGAGCTTAGAAATAAGGTCAAGTTGTACGAGTACGAGTCCAGAAAGATTCAACACCTGAGCAACAAAGTCGTTGATTTGGAGAATATCTTGAGGCTACGGTGTAGATCGAACATGTATTTCAGAAAATGAAAAACTTTCATTCGTCTGCATGAAATGAAGCATTTTTCAATTTCACATAAAACTTTGTAATAAGTAGCATTTAAAACAATGTTTTTATAAAAAGTGTACATTTTTATTAAGCAAGCATGATATCGATATAAGCAAATACGTATTCAATAATGAATACTATTGTTACTGCTAATCGCTAAAATATCAAAGTACAATTTAAATTGTATTTTTTTTTACAAATGGAACATTTACATACTTTTTCTAAGTAAACTTAACATTATAGTTTGATATTTAATAATAATAAAAAAAGATCTTATAGAAAATGAACTTCCTATTTTTATAGAAATAACCTAACTATTGTCAACAATTATAAAAATATAATTATTCTTCTTTTTTAGAATTATTCTTATTCTTTAGTTTTTTTTTATCTTTTCGTGTCAATCTCTTGTCTTTCTTTGAGATCGCTTTTTTGTTCTTGGCACGACCTTTCTTGTGTTTTGCAATATGTCTGGGGTTCATCCAAATAGGATAATTTCCATGCTCATTTTTCAAGGTTTTTTTACTGAATTTCTTAGCGGGAGCTTGTACAGTTCCATCATCCATGGCTTCAACTTCATCATCTCCTTCTTTTTCAGCTTCTATTTCAGCTTCTTTTTCAGCTTCTTCTTTCTTTATGATACTTTCTTTGATTGCTTCAGCGTTTGTGACTGAAAATTAAATTGAAGATATAATAAATAAAATAAACAGAAATAGATATATTTATTCGTTTGAAAATCAAATTTTAAATACTTTAATGTGAATTGAATTTTATTTTATAATAAAAGTTAATTAAATTTCCCACATTTATGGTCAATTTAAATCAATGAATGTAGTGGACTTCAAGTAAATTCTGAAAAAATATTGTAAAGCAGAGGATTCAACTCGACTTTTCAAAATATTTTAATCTATGCTTATTTTCAAAGTATTTATCAATTTGATTATTTTATTAACAACAAGTGCTACATACCTTTTAGCAATTTCTTGAATTTCTGACATATCAATGTCTTTGTTAGTTGCAGCATTGTCGTCAATGCCTAAAGTTTGCTTCAGTCTGGCGAGTTCTTTTTCTCCATAACGTATTCTTTTGACTGCTCTACACTTTCTGCGCCATTTGCTTCTCAGTGACTTTGCCATTTTCTATAAAAAAAATATTTTAAGTACACTTGAGTTTCCTTAAATTATTCATGTTGTTTACAAGAATTATCAAATAAGTTGGAACAACACTAATTCAAATGCACATGCCAAACATAACCCTTACATTTTTGTATATTTATGGTTTTAAGTATAGAATTAAACATAAAGCTTTGATAATTTGTTCATTAATTATTATTAGTTAATTGATGATTTGTAACATACCTCAATAAAGAAACTGTGTCAACTAGTAATAACAATTATTTATCGGCGAGTACGCAGTACTCGAAATGAAAAACACGTGCGACTCGGTCGATTAACTGATGGAGTCAGTATCCAGGCCAGCGGCTAGCAGAACATAAGATGCGACGAATTCCAAGTTAAAAAAATGCCCGTACCGAAGACGCGGGGGCGCTCGAGTACAGATCGCTGAATAGAATAGTACGTGAGCTACATTATCGGCTCTCGATGATGTAGAATTTAATACAAAGTAAGGGAAGTTTTTAAATTTAATTTTAAGTTTTCAAAACCATATTAGTATTTTTGAAAAGTATGAGCCAATTCGATTTCTGTCTAGAATGTAAGAAAAATGGAGAGTCGTCTATACACAGAGTTACTACTTTAACTAGTAGTTTTTTAATGAATAACAAGCATAAAAAAAATACGTTTCTAAATTTTGCGATTTTTTATACCGAGATTAACATTCAAAAAAGCATTTAAACAAAAAAATGTAAAGAAAAAAATCGTCTTCACTTTAGTCAAAAAACACAAAAAAAATAACTTCCGATTTTTTTGAGAACTTTTTTGAAAATCGGTTTCGGTTTTTCGAGTTGCGGCATGTGTTAACTACAACATTCTGGATTCATATAGGATATTTTTCTCAGTTTTTACATCCTAGGAACCAGAATCAACTTCTGGAGCGAAGATCGGAATAACTTGGGAAATAACGACCGGTCTAATAAAAATAGTATACAAGCCTAATCACACGTACTCTGGGACTTTTCTGTTTTTCGCGGTCTAGGGTAGTAGTATACTCTTTGGTCAGTGAGAATCTTTCACATTAGTATACCAAATCCCAGAAAACAGCTCCCGTTTCATCTGCCCTCTAGCAGATTTCATGTTCAACCCATTGCCCTCTGACGGAAATAATCTTTTGCTATAAAATGTTATTAACTTTTATTATAGTCTTATTCTTTTAAATTATTTTTTTTTTTAAATTAATGAATTCTTAATTAATTGTTTGACGCTTTTTTTGGCACACATATTCTACAAAAAAAGTGCACCCTCAGCTCTATATTTTTCTCCGTTTGAAAGTTATAATGGTTCCGTGCCAACAAATTTAATGCCACACACACATGCACACATGGCACATACAGACATTTGTTGAGAATTCTATATAGTTAGCGAATATGAAAATGAAATCATCATATCATGTCTGTTTCTAGAGTTCATTCTAATTTTTTCAGAATTTGAAATTTCTAAATAGAGAGATCTGTAAACTTGTATTATCTTTTATTATCTTTTATAAATATGAAATAATTTTTATGAACAGATCATAACTTTTCATAAAAATTGATATTATTGTAACTGGAAAATGAAAAAAACTTTTAAACGTTATTAACTCTTGTAAAATTTTATAAACGTCTATAAACTTTTATTAACTTTTATTAGAGTCTCAAATCTGAATGTTTATATGAATTAATAAAAGTTTATAGAAGTTTACAAAAGTTTATTAATTGTTCTAGAAGAAACGATTTTCGTTAGGGCCTGAAGCGTCCCACTTGCTCCGGCAGTACATTGCCTCATACTTAAGAGTCATCTGACACACCTGAAGTTGGCTTGAGAGTAAAATGTTAATAGATAATAAAATCTGTCGTACGGACAATTTTACCGCATACACGTTTGCGCGTACGCGTCGGCCACCGACGCATCATCATTCATCACACACTCCACAGTCCACACGCACACACATACACATGAACACACGCACAAGACGTGTTAACGTGTCATGCGCGAGTTTTCAAATTTTAAGCAATTTCTGAAGTTGACTGGTGTATTCACGCCACGCGTTTTTTTACGACCACGCAAAAAATGTTGTGCCGTTTTTCGTCTCTACGATTCCTGGCAGCCAACGCATGTAAATTAGCCGCAACAAGAATAACAACACCACCAGCATTTAACCTACTGCTGCACACGAGTACGGCCTGCAAAGGTACACCAAAAAAACCGGACGAAACACAAGGTTCATCAAAAAAACCGAATGAAACAGAAAAAGTAACGGAAAAAGAAATAGGTCCACCCAAGGTTCAAGAGAGGCCATCTGTGGCCGTGGTAACGTTTATAAATATTAAAAAAAAAATCATTTGACCATGACAGGAGCGATTTTTAAACGATTATTCTGTCTGGCTCCGAGTCCGTTGTGGAAATCGCATCGGTCGCGCGTCTATATAACCTCTTGACAGTCGCGTTACAAAGCTCGAATTGAAAGAGACGCGTGTTCGCGGTAGCATACGCAGGACTCGTATATAGCAGCGATCGAAATTTCCTTGCCCGTCCCATTTAAAGAACGAAGAAGTCGCGAAACTCCGTCGACATTAGACTGACAAAAAAAAATTTTTTTTTTAAATCGTCGGGACGCCCCCTCAATGTTTTCAAATCCCCAAAAAAAGTATCTCTGCAACATTTCAGCTCGTATGAAGGAAAAAAACCGTGCCTCAAAACGAGTGTTGATTTACATTAAATTAAATGGAAAATTCGTTTTCTCGTATTATACGCGTACGGGTTTTCCATTTAATTTAATGTAAATCAACACTCGTTTTGAGGCACGGTTTTTTTCCTTCATACGAGCTGAAATGTTGCAGAGATTATTCTTTGGGGATTCGAAAACATTGAGGGGGCGTCCCGACGATTTAAAAAAAATTTTTTTTATTTTCAGTCGACTCGACATGGATAGGTGCGCATAATCGATTCATCTGTCGCTTTTGTCATCGTGTCCCATAGTTATTGGCCGGCTGCGGGCAGTTTGACGGCAGCTTACCATGTGAAGTCGTATCCCTGGCCATACATCTGGATCGACACAACATTAAAGCGGATTACTTCGCGGAGAATCATTTGATACCAGAAGCTATCAATCATTTGTTCGCGGACGAATTCACGATTGTACCTCATGATATAAGGGATCCGGAGGTAGTACGCTACTCTTATGACGACGCCAGGCGTATTATGAACACAGACATCCAACGGATGAGCAGACTAAAACATTACAAGAATAACCGTTTTTATGCCGGACTCTTCATTCCCGGTGGTGACGGTGCCACGCATGGAGTGTTTACTAAATACATGCGGCAGGTTGTTCAGAGCTTTGCAAAAGGAAAGGAGAAAAGACCGATCGGCACGATATCCAACGGTGGTTATGGGACTGCCAGGGTTCTAAAACGAGTGAAAATCACCATTGGAAGAACAGGTAAGAAGAATCCAATCATGAAACATTGCAAAGCACCCACATAGTTAATGATAAATTTGTAAATATTGATGCGAGCTTGTAGAGGAGACGGTAGGCAACTTTATAGAGAACCAGTGGGTTGAAAGTATGATGAAGTATCGCGCGAACCTGCAGGCGGCGGAAGTTCATGATGTAATACACTGCGAGAAATACAACCTTTACAGCACACCCGGCTACTTGGCCCCCACCGGTCCTCATTACTACGACATTCATCTTGGCATCGGTAAACTCGTCGACGCAATGAAGGACGACATTGAACGTTGGAAGATAGATCCTTTTGATGATTGTAATTGACTCTTCAGTTTTTTTTATCGTTTTTTTTTCGTGGCATAGAATAAAAAACCAGCCAACATTTAATAATATTGTATATCCAGTCTGTACTGTTGTTGTGCGATTGAATAAAGTGTCACTTATTATTTTGTGCTTTCGCATCACCATCGACATAGAAAATGTATGATTTTTTATGATCGATCCACGCGAATTCAATCGATCGAGACTTTTTCGCTTGTTTTCACGACGAGGAAATGGAAAAAAAATACTCAAAGCTCGTGCAGTTCGTTCTGATTAAATTTCATCAATCTAATACATTTTTTTACCTAACGGTGTTAGTTTTCTAATAAAACATGCCCATTCAATTTGTTTTTTTTTTTCAAGACGCTTTTGAATATCAAAATTCCTTTACGCTCGCTTTAGAATGATTATGGATTGTGTCGATACACAAAGTGGACTTTCCATTGGCGGTATACTTCGTAAATGTGGACGAAAACATTAGATGCGTGCGGAGACGATTGTGCCACTTGTTGCCAATGGAAATGACGAATTTCGCAGTTCTTTATCGCACATTATCACTCTCCGAGCGTGCTTGCTTCCGTATTAATATTTCACCGAAGGTCAAACGTTGTAATCGTGTAGTTTCAATGTCGATGAAGTTTCTTCAATTTAATGCACGTGCATTGGGTTGATTTTTTCGATTGGAAAACTAACATTTCTGCTTTTTTTTCGTTTGCGATATTTCGAAGATAAAGGAAAAAAATTTAATAATCTTTTTTCTTAAAAGTCGTATTCGTTCAAAAAAGGTTCTTTACATTCCTTCAGGAGTAATGAAAGTTCTAATCCACCTCTGGCTGAGCAAAACCAAATTATTATCTCGGGCTTGGATAGCGCGAATAAAAGTCGAAAGTCCGTTTGCTCGGGTGGTAGGCAAATTCAAGTTATCGATTGCACCGCGTACACAAAAAAAACTCAAGACACGTTATCGCATCATTCGCGAGTTTTCAAATTCTAATAAAATTCCATGTACTCCGCGCGATTTTGAAGTAAAAATTTTTTTGTCACGGCTGCAAAAAAATGTTGTCTCGTTTTGAATCTCTACGATACTTGGCGGCCAACGCATCTAAATTGGCCGCCACAAGAAACGCAACAGCGCCAGCGTCTAACCTATTGCTTCACACGAGTGCGGCCTGCCAAGATACTGCATTTCGGAAAGATACGAAAATAGAACGTAATTTAAGGCGAATCTTAGGGAAAAAGCGTTATCGCGCGCCTATAGTAGCTGTGGTAACTATTATAAATAATTAAAGTTTAAAAAATATCATTTAACCATGTCCGTTGCGGAGAGGATCGGGTATACGCAGACAGAGACTGGGGCGATTTTTATACGGTTGTTGCAACACAACACTCATTGATACATTCATTGATAATTTGCGGAGGCCCTTGAATTTTGCTCGAGATAGGCCAAGCAACTTCATATTTATACGCATATGAGACTTATACACCCCGAAAAGTGCGCCACATGTGCCGCTCCGTTCATCTCTCGCTTCTTATCGTCGTCCTTCCAGATACTCTGCGGCTGCGGCGACGCCAAAGGTAGCTCCATATTCGAAACCATATCCCTGATCATAAATCTGCATCGTCAGGGAATATATGCCGATATCTTCTCGCCGATTCAACCAGTAAACAGAGAATGGCTATTCAATAACGAGTGTTTCAAGGACGATAGAAAGAAAATACGCAGAGCCCACATCGAGTCCGCCCGTATTGCCTTCGGTCACCCTGTAAAGGAACTCCCTAAACTGGAAAATCTCAGGCCGTATAAGGCACTCATTATTCCCGGTGGCGCCGGGGTCGGCTTCGTTCTGTAATTTTATTTTCCCTACCGACGCCATAGATAAATTCGAAATTTTTCGAATCGCTCTTTTTCTTTTCTTTTTTATAATTTTTCCTTATTCGATGTACAGAAGCGATTTCCTCGATCGAGCCAATGCAGGTGATGTAGATCCGTATCTTCGATCTATAATCCAAGAATTCCAATATGACCAAAAACCGATCGCCACCATATCTTACGCTGGTCTTCTGGTAGCTAAGGTGATACCAGGAGTACAAATCACCATGAGACGGTCAGGTTAGCATATTCGAATCTTTATTCCAAACGTTTTTAATATTTTATTTATAAAGAATTCCGCGGGTTGACTTGGAGATAATGTTTTAAAAATTACAAAAACCAACTTTACAGCTAATACAGGCGAGGTCTGGCGCCACAATCTCCCGCAGATGGCGATCGATCTCGCAAGTGCATGGCACGCGGAGCACAAGGAAGTGCCAACCACAGAGATCTGGAAGGACAAGGACGCAACCGTTTACAGCACGCCCGGCTTCACCGTCAGGACGGATCCTCCTTCGGCGGTTTTCGATGGCATCGGTAAACTCGTCGACGCAATAAAGCGAAAAATTGACTAACAAGATGCACAAGATGTATGGGTCTGAATAATCACCCGATACTAAGTGATGATACATAGCAAGCCTGTGCTATTGTTATGCTGTGTTACTTTTTTTTTTTTGCAACATCGTTGTAATCCATTCGCACGAATTTTAATCTTAGAGAGCTATAGTTTTTAATAATCAATCATAACAACAATATGCGCACGCTTCTTTTTTATTATTTTAAATTTACTTAGAAGGAGACCACCCCAGCTCCGGGTCATGGATCTTGCTCAAACTTACTGAGGGTACTTTGTGCACCTAGAAAACATGCCCGGTAGGTTTAGTTTGATCTCATATAGGCCCCTGAAAGAAGTATAACTCACGTTCAATATTTAAATATTAATTATAAGTGAAAAAACCTTTATTGTCACCCGATGATTCAATACTTATTAAATCAAGTCCAAGCACCTTTAAAGTACTCAGACTTGTACTTTTTCATGTCCTGAACACATGAAAAAAGTGCGACACTCCAGCTCTATTGGATCACTCAAACACATAACAAATGTATTCGATTGAAATCTTGGAAAAGTAAGTCACTCTTCTATCACATTCGCTGGTAAAAAAAGTCCCAAAACCAAAATTTTATTCGTACCATGACTATAGCATCAAAATTTTTTCTGTACAATATCGTGCCATGACGAATAAAATTATTCATTGATAGAATATATTTGATGAAAATGGTTGCCATTTATTTATTATTTTATTTATTCTACTAGATAATAGCTTGTACATAAATATAACTGAAGTTTTATTCGATTGGTGGCTTTTACAGTACAATCGATGCGCTGCAGCTACAATCGAATTTACCAATACCGAAATCCAGGCGGAGCCCTCTACGGCAATATGTTCTCGTTAAAACGAATGCTCGACCAGAAATTTTTTTCCGCCAAATTGTCGTTGCTCTCCATTTTAATATCGCACGGATACCTGATGTGCAAGTAATCCAACTTGTCGCGTTTAGGATTTACCGGCTGCCAATCGAAGTCGATACCCATGTCGGGAAAGCTGCCAAAAGAAGCGTCGATGTTGGTGACAATTTTTCTCGGTGACAAGTAATGAAAAAATAAAACAATTCATACGCACCCTTTCTTCGCGACGGAGACGAGAAAACGTATCAATTTTTTTTGCATCAACAAAATTCTGCTTAGCTGGTTTTTTAATGAATAGAGCTAGCTCAGAATTATTGAATTTTAAGCTACGAAAAAGCATCGTATAAAAACAGCTCTATCTCAGCGAAACTTGCGAATTTTTTAAATCTGAAAACGGTGTTAGAAAGGTGAAAAAAAAATCTATCAGATGGTTATATGCAATTTTTTTATGAGTAATTATACTTAGCTTTTTTTTTTTTTTTTGAGAAACGAATATAGTTATCGATTTTTCAATTTTTTTATAACGTTTTTTTGGGATAAAGTCGTATTTTTCTGCATTAACGTAATTTTAAAGTTTATATTCATGTATATCGTTAGATTTGTCATGAAAAATCCTGAACTTTGGTGGTGTCAAAAAATTTTCTAGATTTTTTTCTGTTTATTTGCCCTCGTTCGAAAATGAATTTTGCGAAAAAAGCTATCAAAAACGTATACTTTTTTAATGAAATCGTACTCCTAGATCAAAACTGACTACGGCGTTCGATTCTGCAGACAAAAACACGCAAAAAAATGTATTGTTAAGATTATTTTTACACTCTGAACAGAGATTGAAATATATCAAATAGTTTTGCTCCTTTTTAGGAGCACGTTTTTAAACTTTAAAAATCCATCGACACCATCTAAAATCATTTATTTGAGTTCTAGTTTAAAGGAAACTTGGTTTTAAACCTTAAACTTTTAGATTCCGATGGACCCCCCAAGATACAAATATTTTTCTCCGTTTTTAAGTTATAATGGTTTCGTACATACATACTAGCGCGGAACGAAAAAACACTTTTGACGCCGATCTCTTTGTAATAGTAATTTATTGAAGGTATAAGATGAAAAAAAAAGAAAAAACGCGAGCTGGACGCGAACAAATGATGTATTCAGGTGGCGCATGAAGCCTGAAGCTTGATATTCGTAAAAAAAATATTTTTATGCTTCAGTAAAAAATCGTTGCCCAATTTCTCGGCGCCCGATTAACCGATTGGACTGAAAGTTTCAGGGCTTGTTTTAAATATTAAGAGGAGCTTCTCTGTAAAATTTTATCTCTCTAGGAGTCTTAGAAGCAAAAATATAGTAATAGGAAGGTTGAAAAACGGCTTTAAATTACTTTTTTTTTTATCTTTTTCTATTTCGACCGACGCATCACGCACTCCTCACGCATACACATACACGTGAATACACGCACAAGACGTGTTAACGTGTCATGCGCGAGTTTTCAAATTCTAAACAATTTCTGAAGTTGACTGGTGTATTCACGCCACGCCTTTTTTGTACGACCACGCAAAAAATGTTGTGCCGTTTTTCGACTCTACGATTCCTGGCAGCCAACGTATGTAAATTGGCCGCAACAAGAAGAACAACACCACCAGAATTTAACCTACTGCTGCACACGAGTACGGCCTGCAAAGGTACACCAAAAAAACCGGAAAAAACAGAAAAAGTAACAGAAAAAGAAGCAGATCCAGAACTTTTAAACGTAATAAAAAGGGCCGACTCACTCAACATCGTCGAGAGGCCATCTGTGGCTGTGGTAACGTTCATAAATATTAAAAAAAAATCATTTGACTATGACAGGAGCGTTTTTTAAACGATTATTTCGAGTCCTTTGCGAGAATCGCGCGTCTATATAACCTCTCGATATTTGCAAATCCTGCGCTCGGCGTACAAATTCGCGTTACAAAGCTCGAATTGAAAGAGACGCGTGTTCGCGGTAGCATACGCAGGACTCGTATATAGCAGCGATCGAAATTTCCTTGCCCGTCCCATTTTAAGAACGAAGAAGTCGCGAAACTCCGTCGACGTGGATGGGTGCGCATAATCGATTCATCTGTCGCTTTTGTCATCGTGTCCTATAGTTATTGGCCGGCTGCGGGCACTATGACGGCACCTTACCAGTGGAAGCCGTATCTCTGGCCATACATCTGGATCGACACAACATTAAAGCGGATTACTACGCGGGGACTTATAGGATAGAATGGGCTATGAATCACTGGATCGTGGATGGACACATCAGATACCCTCATGACTTGGAGGATCCAGAAGCATTACGCAACGCTTATGACGATTCCAGGCGTATTATGGAGGCAACAATCATCCATGATACGGAGAATCTCATAGATTACGAGTGTAACCATTTTTATGGTGGACTCTTCATTCCCGGTGGTGACGGTACCACGAATTGGAAATTTCTTCAAGACATGCGGCCGGTTGTCGAGAGCTTCGCAAATGGAAAGGAGAAAAGACCGATCGGGACGATATCCAACGGTGGTTATGGGACTGCCAGGGTTCTGAGCGGAGTGAAAATCACCATTGGAAAAACAGGTAAGAAGAATCCAATCACGAAACATTGTAAAGCACCCACATAGTTAATGATAAATTTGTAAATATTGATGCGAGCTTGTAGAGGAGACGGTAAGCAGCTTTCTAGAGGACGAGTGGGTTGAAAGTATGATGAGGTGTGGCGCGAACCTGCAAGCGGCGGAAGTTCATGATGTAATACACTGCGAGAAATACAACCTTTACAGCACACCCGGCCACTTAAGCTGCGGTTTTACTTACCACGACATTTATCTTGGCGTCGGTAAACTCGTCGACGCAATGAAGGACGACATTGAACGTTGGAAGATAGATCCTTTTGCTGATTGTAATTGACTCTTCATTTGTTTATATTATTTTTTTTTGTGGCATGGAATAAAAAACCAGCCAACATTTAATATTATTGTATATCCAGTCTGTACTGTTGTTGTGCGATTGAATAAAGTGTCACTTATTATTTTGTGCTTTCGCATCGCCATCGACATAGAAAATGTATGATTTTTTATGATCGATCCACGCGAATTCAATCGATCGAGATTTTTTCGCTTGTTGTTAAATTGAAGAAAATTTCACGCCTAGGAAATGAAAAAAAATACTCAAAGCTCGTGCAGTTCGTTCTGATTAAATTTCATCAATCTAATACGTTTTTCTACCTGATGGTGTTAGTTTTATAATAAAACATGCCCATTCAATTTGTTTTTTTTTTTTTCAAGACGCTTTTGAATTTCAATATCAAAACTTGCTGATTCCACTTTGTAAAAAAAATTCCTTTACGCTCGATTTAGAATGATTAAGGATTGTATCGATACACAAAGTGGACTTTCCATTGGCGGTATAGTTCGTAAATGTGGACGAAAACATTAGATGCGTGCGGAGACGATTGTGCCACTTGCTGCCGATGCAAATGATTGCAAATGATTCTTCAGTTCAATGCACGTGCATTGGGATGCTTTTTTTGATTAAAAAACGACCATTTCTGCTTTTTTTGTCGTTTGCAATATTTCGAAGATGAAGAAAAAAAATCAAATGATCTTTTTTCTGAAAAGTCGTATTCTTATAGAACGTTGTCAATGTGTCCCTATGAAAAAGCCGAATAAAACCAGTCAACAACAATCAGTCTTTTAACTGTATTTTTCGTTAAAATAATTTTCTTCTAGTGAAAAAATTCAAAGACATTTACTAAAGCGGAAATTATTGAACCATTTAAATCAAACCCAGACATGTTTTTTACATTCCTTCAAGATTAATCAAAGCTCTAATCCACCTCTGGCTGAGCAAATCCAAATTATTATCTCGGGCTTGGATAGCACGAATAAAAGTCGAACGTCCGTTCGCTCGGGTGGTAGGCAAATTCAAGTTATCGATCGCACCGCGTACACAAAAAAAAAAAACTCAAGACACGTTGTCGCATCATCCGCAAGTATTCAAATTCTACAAAAAATTTTCATTTACTCTGCGCGATTTTGAAGTGAAACTTTTTTTTCACGGCTGCGAAAAAATGTTGTCTCGTTTTGAATCTCTACGATACTTGGCGGCCAACGTATCTAAATTGGCCGCCACAAGAAACGCAGCAGCGCCAGCGTATAACCTATTGCTTCACACGAGTGCGGCCTGCCAAGATTTACCCTATAGGGAAGATTCGGAAATAGAACGTGACGTTAGGCGATTCTTGGGGAAACGGCCTCATGAACCGCCGAGCGTACTTGTGGTAATGTTCATAAATAATTAAAGTTAAAAAAAGTCATTTAACCATGTCCGTTGCGGAGAGGATCGGGCATACGCAGACAGAGACTGGGGCGATTTTTATGCGATCGTTACAACACAACACTCATTGATACTTTGATTGATAATTTGCGGAGGCCTGTGAATTTCTCTCGAAACAGACAAAGCAACTGCATATTTATACACGTATGCTCGCAGCTCGCGTTTCCCTACTCTCCTTTCTCGGTTATTTCAAATAACGAAGAGGCAGCCGAGTTTCGCGTGGTTTCTCTTTATTTTTCTGTCAAAGAGTGCGCCACGTGTACCGCTCCGTTCATCTCTCGCTTCTTTTCGTCGTCCTTCCAGATACTCTGCGGCTGCGGCGACGTCAAAGGTAGTTCCATACTCGAAACCGAATCCCTGATCGTAAATCTGCATCGCCAGCAAATGAATGCAGCTTTCTTCGCGCCGTCTCATTTAGTAAGGAGAGAATGGGACTTCGATGCCGATAGTTTCAAGAGCCACGAACTCCAAGCACGCAGAGCCCACATCGAGTCCGCCCGTATTGTCTTGGCCCACGTGGTACAGGAGCTCCGTAATCTGAAGGATCTCAGGCCGTACGAAGCACTCATTATTCCCGGTGGCGCCGGGGTCGGCTTCATTTTGTAATTTTATCTTCCCTACCGACACACTAGATTAATTTGAAAATTTTCGAATAGCTCTTCTCATTTTCTTTTTTATAATTTTTCCTTATTCGATGTACAGAAGCGATTTCCTCGTTCGAGGCAACGCAGGTCATGTAGATCCGTATGTTCGATCTATAATCCAAGATTTCCACAGTAACAAAAAACCGATCGCCACCATATCTTACGCTGGTCTTCTGGTAGCTAAGGTGATACCAGGAGTACAAATCACCATGAGACGTAAAGGTTAGCATATTCGAATCTTTATTCGAACGTTTTTATATTTTATTTATAAAGAATTCCGCGGGTTGACTTGGAGATAATGTTTTAAAAATTACAAAAACCAACTTTACAGCTAATACAGGCGAGGTCTGGCGCCACAATCTCCCGCAGATGGCGATCGATCTCGCAAGTGCATGGCACGCGGAGCACAAGGAAGTGCCAACCACAGAGATCTGGAAGGACAAGGACGCAACCGTTTACAGCACGCCCGGCTTCACCGTCAGGACGGATCCTCCTTCGGCGGTTTTCGATGGCATCGGTAAACTCGTCGACGCAATAAAGCGAAAAATTGACTAACAAGATGCACAAGATGTATGGGTCTGAATAATCACCCGATACTAAGTGATGATACATAGCAAGCCTGTGCTATTGTTATGCGATAAATAGTGTAACTGTGTTTTCTTTGTTTTTGCATCATCGTTGTCAACTATTTGTTGTCATCCATTCACACGGATTCTAATCTTAGAGATCTATAGTTTTTAATAATCAATCATAACAATAATATGCGCACGCTTCTTTTTTTATTATTTTAAATTTACTTAGAAGGAGACCACCCCAGCTCCGGGTCATGGATCTTGCTCAAACTTACTGAGGGTATTTTGTGCACCTAGAAAACATGCCCGGTAGGTTTAGTTTGATCTCATATAGGCCCCTGAAAGAAGTATAACTCACGTGCAATATTTAAATATTAATTAAATATAAAAAAACCCTTTATTATCACCCGATGATTCAATATTTATGAAATCAAGTCCAAGCACCTTTAAGGTACTCAGACTTGTACTTTTTCATGTCCTGAACACATGAAAAAAAAGTGCGACACTCCAGCTTTATTGGATGACTCAATTTATCATGGGTAAGGCTCAGAATTTTTAAAATAATCATACGCTCGTATGTCATCGATCTTGACACGCTTTTGGAATGTTATGGTACATGGTAAAAAAGTCCCAAAACCAAAATATTACCACGACCAAGCATCAAAAATTTTTTCTGTACAATATCGTGCCATGACGAATAAAATTATTCATTGATAGAATATATTTGATGAAAATGATTGTTATTTATTTTTTGTTTTATTTTATTCTACTAGATAATAGCTTGTACATAAATATAACTGAAGTTTTATTGGTGGCTTTTACAGTACAATCGATGCGCTGCAGCTACAATCGAATTTACCAATACCGAAATCCAGGCGGAGCCCTCTACGGCAATATGTTCTCGTTAAAACGAATGCTCGACCAGAAATTTTTTTCCGCCAAATTGTCGTTGCTCTCCATTTCAATATCGCACGGATACCTGATGTGCAAGTAATCCAACTTGTCGCGTTTAGGATTTACCGGCTGCCAATCGAAGTCGATACCCATGTCGGGAAAGCTGTCAAAAGAAGCGTCGATGTTGGTGACAATTTTTCTCTGTGACAAGTAATGAAAAAATAAAACAACTCATACGCACCCTTTCTTCGCGACGGAGACGAGAAAACGTATCAATTTTTTCTGCATCAAACGATCCCTGGCCTTCAAGGGAGGATAAATGTTATCTCTGTCGATTATCATGCTTATGTCGTCCCCGTGAGAAACACCTACGAATCATAAAAGAAATTGATGCCTTTGAAAAACGGCGACGCCCACGCGTGTCTTTACCGTAGTCCTTCATCGAGTGCGAGTAATAATCGCTCTGGCTCGTCAGAGCTCTGTAAGAATAGTAGTAGACCAGCACCGGGCTCCTGTTCTTCTTCGCCTGGTCCCTGGCCGCCTTCTCGATGTCCACGACGTACAGTCGATCGCCCACCATCTTGATCAATCGATCCACGGTGCTGCGATCGATCGGTTTGTCGCCGAAGTAGTGCCGCCTGATTTTTCGCGCCACCTCCGCGTGCTGCTCCAGCGGAATCGTGAAGTTGAAGTCCAGCAGATGCGGCGCGATCGTCTCCCAGTTCTCGTCGAGCTCCTCGAGATAGGCGTCGTTGTTCGCGTACTCTGCGCGCAGAATCGTGAAAATCGAAGCGATAAAAATGATGGATTTGTTGACAATTTCGATCGGTGCGTACCGGCGACCGGATAGAGGCCCTCCTCGCTGACTATGCCCGCGATCCACAGAGCATCGAACGCATCGCCGTCCGCGATGATCTCGACTGGCGGACGATTTACGAACGGCCGATCTCCTTCGTACTCGACGACCGGACCGAAAGGCGTGAACGGATTGTACATCCACGGCTGATACAAAAATGTTATTCATTTTATTTTTCATCCCTACTTCAAAAGAGTTATTCAAATTTACCATAAAGTGTTTGGTGGCCTGGGCTATCGACCGAGCCGGCCGATACCTCAAGCACTCGACCATCTCGGCGAGCTCCTCGCTCGGGCAGCCCAGCAGATCAGCCAGCCGTCTGGCCTTCTCCCGCGCGTGCTCCGTCTGCTTGCCGGGCCCGTAGCTGCTGCCGCTGAACGAGACGCCGTTCTGAAACAGACCCCGGCTCCAGGGCGACAGGTAGTGATAGTGCACGCTCGCCGAGCCGGCGCTGTTGCCGAACAGCGTGATCCTGTCGGGGTCGCCGCCGAAGCCGGCGATATTTTGGGAGACCCAGCGCAGGGCGAGACTCTGATCCTTCAGGCCCATGTTGCCGAGCGCGTGCTCGTCCTCGGTGCTGAGAAAGCCGAAGGAGCCGAGACGATAGGCCACCGTTACGACGATCACGTCCTCGTCCATGAGGAACTGGACGCCGTTGAACGCCTCGCCGAACTGATAGGCGCCGCCGTGGATGCCGAACAGAACCGCCAGCGGTTCCCGCGTGTCGCGCGAGGGCACGTAAATGTTCAGGTAGAGGCAGTCCTCGTCGCCCACGACTTCGTAATCGGGATACTTGTTGTTGTGCTGCAATTGGATGCAGGCGTTGGCGATCTTGGTCGCCGTCAGAGTACCTTCCCATCTCGAAACTGGCTCGGGAGGCTGCATTTCAAGACATCGACTATAGGTATGACGATATGAAAATTTTTTTGGCGATAAAAAATAAAAATATAGTTACTCGAAAACGTCTGTGTCCAACCGGAGGCAACGCGTAAGGTACGCCCTCGAAGGCCACGTATTTTTTACCCTCGTACGACTCTTTGTACGATCCTTTTATCCCACCGAGACTCGTTTGAACGACGCGAGGATCATCTTCGCACGCGATCTGCGAACACGACGATAACAGCACGAGGAGCCAAAGGACGATCATTGCACAATTTTCTCTCCGTAAAAAATTCTTCCGGAGAGCACAGACGAACGCGAACTGACCACCTCAAACGCGAGAATTATCTCGTTGCGATTGTGCACGTTTGATAAATCGAGAGAGATAGCGAGATTGTCCGCAATCAGCATTATTTGCCTTTAATAATAATTTGGCGTCAATAATTATAATTATCGAATAATATTTAATAATTATCGAAGATTTTCTCAGATTGGAATATTTCAAACGTTTAGTCGCGCGACGCACGTTTGATGAGACTCGCGTACATCGTAAGTAAATTATTGAAGCGCGTCGTTTAATCTGAGTGCACTAGCAAAAGCTAAAAAGTTATTAACAATTTAATTTTTTAAAGTGAACATTTTAATTATTGAAGTTGAAAATCCGTTCATTAGAACAAAATGTATGAATATATCTTGGTATTTATTGAAAAATAGCAAAAATTTCTATTTTTCGAGTTTTTACTGATTTTCAATTCGTTGAATAGGTATCGGGTGAAAAAATAACAAGAGCAACTTTTTGTAATCGAAAACAGTATTTTATTTTGCAAAAAATTCAATGATAAAAAATATATATTCTTGAAAAAATAAATGTATTTTTAATGATATGATGCCTGGACCACTTACGTTACCTATGTTGATCGGAGTCGAGCGATAATTGCCAAATGATATCGATTAGAGATATACGATGTTTTTTGCATCGGCTCAGCAGCAGCTAAATTGTTACTCTTTGCAGAGATTTTCTGACGGCAATCATAGTCGTTTAATCTTCCGCGCGTGTACGGTAATCAGTCACAGGGTTGTTAGGCAATGACAATGAATACTTATTGCTTAGGATTTTTTCAATGACATAATAATGGAGATCAGGTATTTGAGAAAAGGATACATTATTGATAATTAGAATGTTAAAAAATTAGTTCTTCAAAGGTTTTCATAGTTGCGACAAAATTAGTAACAGTTTGAATAATTTTATTGTTTTTCACGAAATGGAAGAATATTCAAGTGAAGTATTTTACAAAAATTATATGTACTTGTGTGAGTGAAAAGTTTTATTGTGTTCAGATATCTCAGTTATTGTATAGCTTCGCGCACGTGTCTACAATCGTAAATCATAAATCGTAGTGTTCTGATACACTAATTTTAATAAATTTACGTAAATATAACTATAAATTGATGAATGATTAAGGAATATTTTGAGCAAATGCGTTTTTAAATTCATCAAATTTGTTAGCAAAGGATGGTAATATGTCGAGGCCGCGGAACGGCCTCAGCAATCACAACCGAACACTAAGCTCAAAATTATGTAAACTAAATCGAAAATTGACAATTAGACTTAAATTCGTTTTGAAATTGAGGTAATGTAAGTAGAGGCCGCGCAAGCGGCCTCGGCACTCATTAAACGAAGTCAGAATTAATCGGAAAGTATCTATGATAGCATAAATCGAAAAATCAGTTTCATTAAAATCAATAAAAAAAATAAAATTCACAATTCTAAATGAACAATTCTAAACATCAGCTGTATAAGAACAGCTGTAAGATGTGTAACGTCTTCATATACATGTGAAAATTTAATTGGATACCAAGCTATTTAAGTGATTCAATCAAAAAACAAAATAATTTAAAATTTGGAATGTAAATTCAAAAAAATTGAAGTATGTCAATTTTCAATTAAAATTTTTACAATAATAAAAAAAAATCTATAAAAACCGCTATATGATGTGTAACTGAATTTAAATTTGATAGCAAACAATTCCAAAAATATATTTCAACTAAAACAAAAAGGTATTTGACGTCACGCTTCTGGTGGTTTTATTTGCTAATAACTAAAGACAATTTTTAATCGAAAATTGATATACTTTAATTTTTTTGAATTCATACTTCAAGTATTTTTAACACTGTAGCACACCCACATAGCATGAAAGCTTCCCGTGAAAGATTCCAGAAAGTTTTTTTTTAGCTTCTCAAAAGCATACAGAAAAAGCTTTCATGGAATCTTTCTGAAAGTTTTCTGAGAGGTTACAAAAAATGTTTCTCAAATTACTTTTTTGAAAGTTTCATTTAAAATTTCAGGAAGCTTCCCTAATCCTTCCAGGGATGATAGTATGAAACTATTCTAGAAGCATCAATAAAGACTTGAAGGAAGCTTTACGGAAACTTTCGAGGAAATTTCAGGATGCTTTCCAGGAAGTTTTCATGGAATCTTTCTGAAAGTTTTCTGAGAGGTTACGAAGTTTCTCAAATTACTTTTTTGAAAGTTTCATTTAAAATTTCAGGAAGCTTTCCTAATCCTTCCAGGGATGCTTCCATGAAACCATTCTAGAAGCATCAATAAAAGCTTGAAGGAAGGTTTATAAAAACTTTCGAGGAACTTTCAGGAGACTTTTCAGAAATATTCCATGGAAGCTTCTTGAAAGTTTTCTGAAAGGTTGCGAGGATGGTTTCATAGAGTCATAAGTGAACGTTTCATTGAATCTTTCAGGAAACTTTCATAGAAACTTCCAAGAAAGTTTTTAGCTTCATAAAGAGTGTAAATACAATAAGAATAATATCAAACTGATTGATAATAGACTAAGTTGAGTAATAGAATAATAATGAATAGTATTGAAGAAGTACGACTTGTGACCCGCCTTTTACAGCAGTGATTCTCGGTGTACGCGTTTATAAGTTTACTTTCGACGCAAAAATGCTTGCGAGCCGTTGCAATATATAAAGCGAAGTTGGGGTCTGTTTGTCTTTTATGATCTCAAAAACTATTTGTCCGATCAGCTTGAAATTTTTGCCATGCATTTATTATACTACTGTGCAGGTTTCTATCATATCGAAACTATTATTTACTTCATTATTTTTTAGTTCAGAATTTTTTTCGTTTTTTACCACTTCGCGCTCGTTCGCCCGCCCCTTGCCAGGTCAATTGTTGTAAAAAAGACGGAAAGCCGTTGTTTTTTTACACGCGGTCAATCGGCATAAATTGTATTTGATGTGTACATGTGTTATTACGCTATTCCCATTTTACAAGTGTTTGGACTCAACTTAGACATTTCCTGCTACGCAATTGACGCTGCCTGTTTACGAGCTTTTAAACAATCGAATTTGTTTATATACATCTTAATAGACAAAACTAAAAATATTTGGTACTATAGTATCATTTTGCAAATACGTCTTCACATTTTTTGTATAAATTGAACGTGAGCAAAGCCACGACGAGGTCGCTAGTTCATAAATGAAATTTCGTAAATGAAAAATACTATTTATTACATTTGTTTTTATTTAAAAAAATTAATCTTTTAACAAAACCATCCGGTGTATTATATATTTTTATATTTTAAATGAAATACTTTACGCAAATCAAAATATGAGAACTAAAAATATTAAAACTATTTAATGTAGCCATGCGATATAATAATCGAGCAGAATGAATATTTGCTTTACATAAACTTGAATGAATAAATGCCCAGGAAGCAAACTAGAGTCAACACTGCATTGCCTGTGAAAAATATAGAAGATCCTGCGTTTCTGGGCCCGTATGGTTTAATGATGACCTGTAAAATATTTTTATAATTTCACTTGAACAATTTTTTTATTATATGAAAATTAGAAAAAAAATGTACTCTGTTTTCGTCGAAATCGATTCTGTCCCAGAATTGAACTTGGGCAAAGTTTGAATCGCTCTTCATCTTGTGTTTCGATGGTCCTGATATTTCCAAAAAGTTGAAGGCATTTTTAAAGGGATCGACTTTGGTCCATTTGGGTCCAAAATTGGGAGCACTACATTGAAGATAATTTTGTATAAAATTCAAAATTCCATTGAGAGTGTTTAGATTGACTAATAATGAAAATACAAACCCTGTTCTTGCCACCGTAACCCACATCTTCAAGAGATCTTTACTCATGGCAATATCCGAGGGAGTTTTTGGTACGATAAATGGATTATCCAACACCATACAGATATCGTCTCCGTGACACACTCCTGCGATAAATGATCAAAAGAAATTGTTGTGTTAAACTTAAAAAAAAATGAATAAAAATTTTCGTCCCCGTACCGTAGTTCTTCGTGCTGTTGGTCGTGCGATCGCTCATGCTCGTGTTGGCTCGGTAACTGTAATGGAAAAACCAGACGGGACTCTTGTTGGCCGCGGCCTGAGCCTTCGCGGCTCTCTGCGCGTCGACGTTGAAGAATCTGTCGCCGGCCATTCGAATCAGCTGGGGCAGCGTCGCGTTGCCTATGGTCTTGTTGCCGAAATAATTCTCGCGAACGACTCGAGCGACGGCCGAGTGCATGTGATTGGGAATGGTAAAGTAGTAGTCCAAAAAGTGAGGCGCGATCGACAGCCACTGTTGGTCCAGTTCCCTCAAGACAGCCGGTTTATTGACGAACTCTGAAAGTCAATAGATTGTAATAATTGGAAACAGCTTCAGTTTCTGATGAAACCTACCAGCCACTGGATAAAGTCCCTCTTCGCTGACTACACCAGTGATCCAAGGTACGTCTTGGACATCGCCACTGTTGATTATTTCTACGGGCGATCGATCGATGAACGGCCTCTTGGAGTTTCGCTCGGCCACGGGTCCAAAGGGCGTAAACGGATTCAATTGCCACGGCTGCAATAAATAAAAAATATATACAAAACTTTCGAAACGAAAACCAATCGATCCAGTCGCCCAAACGTACCATGAAATTCGGCTCGACGCCGACCAGCGACTCGGCCCTCAGCGACTTCATGCATCGCATCATCTCCTGCGGCTCGTGATTCGGACAGTTGACCAGATCCGCCACTCTGAACGCCTTTTCCCGCGAGTTCTCCGTCTGCGTCCAGCAATCGAAGGCCGTCCCGCTGAAGGACATGCCCGCGTGAAACAGTCCGCGACTCATCGGCGACAGGTAGTGATAGTGCACGCTCGCGCCGCCCGCGCTCAGACCGGCCAGGGTGATTTTCTTGGGGTCACCACCGAAACTGGCGATATTGGCGTGTATCCATTGCAGGGCCATGCTCTGATCCTTGAGGCCCATGTTGCCGGGCAGGACGTCGTCCTCGGTGCTGAGGAAGCCGAGAACGCCCAGACGATACTTGATCGTGACGAGGATGACCCCGTAGTCGGCGAGATACTTGGCGCCCATGTGGGTCGAGGCTCCGTACTGGAAGGCTCCGCCGTGTATGTAAAAGATCACCGGCATCGAGACGTTTTTCTTATTGATACTCGGCGGCGGCACGTAGACGTCCAGATAGAGGCAGTCCTCCGAGCCCTGCAGGTAGGCGCCCCACTTGTTTTTGTCGCGTCGATGCTGCAGGCAGACGTCGCGCGTGTGATTGGCCGATAACTCATTAGCCCATGGTTGCACCGGCACCGGAGGCTGCATAATTGAAATAAATTTTAAAAATGATTATTTGCACAAATCACCGTATATTTCTACCTCGAATCTTCTCGGGCCGATTGGGGGCATGGCGTACGGGATTCCTTCAAAAGCTGCATACTTCTTTCCCTGGGCAGATATCAAGTAGTGACCCCTGATTCTTCCCGATTTCGTCCAGACGCGAGGTGCATCTTGCTGCTGACTCGATGCGAAATCTGTCGCGAAAAAAATCAATATCACCGCCGCCGATACTCGGGCGAGCATTTTGAGATGCAACGACGAAAAAAAAACAACAACTATCTGTATACGTAAGCCACCGAGCGCGATATATTGCAATGATCGCTTCGCGACTCGCCTGATGAAAACTGATGATGTTGAATAAAAAAAAAAAATAATTCGTCTGAGATCTTATCGCGCGATAAGGCTTATCTCTCGAAAAGATCGGCGTGTGAATTAATTAGTTGCTCGTTGTTTTTGTGGAAGAGTCTCGCTTTGGCGAGAAAAAAAGCCGAATTGTTTACAATTGCCTTTAGAATACGAGGAATTCTGAATACCCATTTTAAGCATAAGCGATTGAAATAATAGTAAATATTTTTGGTTCGAATGATTCAGCTTACATTCATAAAAGTACAAGCGAATTCGGCTGTAATAAAGGATTCGCATGTATGACATTAAAAAAAAAAAATTGCCTCGTTATTCCTTATCATTCCGTCGTATAATTGTCACGCGTTCGTTAAAAAAAAAACCAATAAATTCGCAAACTTTGCAATGTTGTTACAAGTTTCATTTTGCAGTTATTCGCGTTACGTATAACGTACTCCTTTTTAATTCGAAAACTCCGCGGAGCCAGCTGGCGTGAAACGTTCGCGCAAACTTTTATACGCGCGCCGTTCTCCGCTGACGTAAATGCATGAATTGTGTGCGGTTATACGTATTTGAGCTAAAAGTGAAAACGAGATTCCGATTAGTTGAAAATTTTCGTTTCGAAAATCCGGGCCTAGGTCAAAGGATGAGCCGTATTTTACTCTGCGTATTTTTACCTGCGTGCGGATAAATCTCGCATGGTTAGGTGGAATTCAAAAATTAGAGAGAGAGAGAGAGAGAGAGAGAGTATTTCGAGTCTATCTCTCCGCTGCACGAAACAGACCTTTGCGTACGTATACGCAAGCGGTGGTGGTAACTTTTATATGCCCGCCAGATAAGCTTAAAACATCGTGTAGAGTGTATACGATACGTATCGGAAGTCGACGTTTTCGAGCGAAGGGAGCGAGCACACGTATTTTCGTGACCGACTTACCGGGGCGCGCAACTTTGCAAAAAGTGAATTTAATTGACTTTTAAAAGCTAATGTAATAAAGGCCAATAAATTTTTTCTCGCGGCGAGCGAAAGAGTTGCGCATCGTGTGTGTATATTGTACATAGCAATGGGCGAATTCCGATCAATTACCGAGATAATTTCCGGCTCGCGAGCACAGACGTACACACACACACACACACATATAGCTATAGGCCGCGAGAAAAAGAGGTAAAAAGAGGAGGCCTCGCACATACATATACCTCGCGAGCGCGAGAATCGATAGATGCACTTGGGTATACGTACAGTGGGTGTGGATAATAAAACGCGCGCCGCAAAAATAGCCGAGACGAGAGAGAGAGAAGAGCAGCAGCGGAGCTCGTAAATGTGCTTTGGCGCATCGAGCGAGAGACGGGACTCCGACTTGGCCGTTGTTGCCGTTGTTGCTATGTTGTATCCCATAAATGTACGGGCAGGAATATATATACCGCGGTCGAGTTGAGATCGATGATCTTTGCGCACGTTTTATATATACTGTGTACAGCGAGTAGAGTACCTTAAATGTATTTATATACATTGCCCGCGAGAGAGAGAGAGAGAGAGAGAGAGAGCAAGTGAGAGACGCCCACGAGCTTTTTTCCGTGGCCGGACGCTTACCATATGTACACACGACGACGACGAAACCAAAGGCTGAGTAAATATATAATAATATTTGCGCCGCGGAGCGAGCGAATGATAAGTACGAGAAAAAAAAAATTGTTCCCGCTCGCGATTGAAAATCGTAGAAAAAAATAAATAAATACAATTACGGCCCAGCGAAAGAAATGTCGCATTATTATATCATGTGCGTGTGTGTGTGTGAACGGATGAACAATTTCGCGTGTGTGCACGACTATTGTCGATCGGAAAGATAGAAACCTTTCGACGCGGCGCAAACAACTGCGACTCGTTGTATTATGCAGTGCGAGAGAGAGAGAGAGAGAGAGAGAAAAAAAGAAAGAATGACGATGACCCCGGCGACGCCGACGCTGAGAAGCCTGATTGCGGCACGCATGTGTACATAGCGTGTGCGCGACTATACGTATAAATACGGTCTTGGGCCTGCATTCGACATCGCACACCCCTTTGCGCATTCGTTACTTTTCTTTTTGTTGTAAAAAAAAGAACGTTTCGGACGAATGAATAAATGAAGGCGCGATATCCGATAGTCGCGTGCGCTCGAACCTAAATTTTACGCTTCAGTCTTAATGGACTTTCGACTGCAGTTTAGTTTGATTAAATAATGAAATTTTTCATTTCCTTTTCGCGTAAAAAATCATTCAATCAATTGTGATGGGCATTCGATGCTTTCATGGAGTCGATTTCTCTTTGGACTTAAGCGATAAACAAATCGAAGCAGAAAATGAACAATTCGCTACTTTTCAATTACCACAAAGGGTGTTAATAATCCTTTCGAATCTCTATTTTTACACGACGCCAAGAGGCATCTCTGACCCTGTCCAGTTCCCCCTTTTGTTTTCAAGCAGCCGCGCATGGAGTACAACACAAAAGGTCTGGAGTACTTGTGACTTGATGATTCTCGAGTGGCGCGATGCTCGTTTATCAAAAGCGTGTACACGCAACACAACACAACGAAGTGGTATAATAATGCGAGAACATTTTTGAGAGACGAGCTCGCCCGAATTCAATCTTAAATTTACAATTAGAGCCTGGAAAAGAGTATACACGACTCGTGCGCCGATTAGGTTGAAACTCTTGAAGTTATATATTTAAAGCCTAATCACGACGATGAAGGAAGCTGTAATCAGCGCGTCTCGCAGCGCACGAAGACGGCACTCTGCTCGTTATGAACTGATAATTAGTCTAATAAGTCCGATGCTCGAGTTGCAGGCAGACAGGCAGGCAGGCAGGCAGGCAGCTCGCGCGATTCCTCTAATTGAGGTAGCTGCTCCGAGCTGCTGGAACGAGCCGAGTGCGAGGCGACTCGCTGCTTTGAAAAATGATTTTTGCTTCTGCTGCGTAATAAAGAATCAAAAGGGTACACATGCGCGTAATCATTCAGCGAGTATATAATAAGACAGACGCGAAGAAAGGGAGAGAAACGTTTCCTGCCTTATCTCCGGCTGAGCGGCAGAAAAAAAAAATCGGTACATTACATACGCGCGTTTTTCGCGCACAATAACACACGTATAATAATACAAGCTCAGCTAGCCCCGCTTTGGCAGAGTATAGAGTATAGCAGCAGCAGCAGCAGAGGCGGCGTCGGAGCTCCGCACTGGCGTCTCTTATCGCTCTCTTGCTTTGGCGCGTCGCGTACTATAGTGCTGTGTTATATATATATACGTGCGGGAAACTCGTGCACCGCGGACTGTGTGTGCCGTGTTCGCGCGGCGGGGCCACGTTGACGACGACTTTGAGCGCAGAGCGGAGTAGTTATCGATGCTATACCGATAGCAGCGTCGCGAGTCTATACACGTCGGGCTCCCCGATAACGCGCGCGGAGAGACACCGGTTTTTTTTTTTTCATTTTTCGCTTCGTTGATACACGTGTGTGTGTGTGTGTGTACTCGTCGCGAGGTTAAAAACACCTTTTCTTTTTTGGTTTTACACGCGTGTGCCTCGGTGTATTGTTATATCGTGTGCGCGTGTAATGCGATTGTGTATATTCATCGATAAAGCGTGTATTAATTGCAGCGGATTCGGTAGGTACAACGATCGATTCCATTGACAAAACATCATCGTCATCATCATCATCATTGTGTTACATAGATTATTAAATCGATCATAACGATTCGTTATCGTCTATCGAAAGAAAAAAAATCGAGTCGCGTCACTCTCTCGAAAAATAATGGCCCTCTAACTCGCAAAATAAACGCAGCACGCGCACACACGGCGGGTATATATATAGGATTTTGAAAACAAATTTTTATTATTATCGACTCGCGCGCATATAGCGTATTGTAGCTCGTGTATATGTGTGTGTGTAGTGACACTTTAAAGTTTCGAAAGTCCTTGAGAGAGGCGACGTTTTCTCATCGATACGCGCAAGTAGGTGTACGTATTATATATATATGTGTGTGTACACACGGAGCATATATATATGATTTTACAAGTACGTATGTAAACACTCGTTATACTGTTCTGCTGCGGCGCTCGCACACATATATATGTATATCGTACGTACATACGCGATCTTTACGTACGAAAACGATTTGTAAGGCCGTATTGTTAAAGCATAAAGTTAAAAAAAAATCCGAACGAGCGAGATAATTTTTCGTGCAAAAAGCTATAAAAAAAAAAAATGAAAAAAGAGCGCGGCTAATCCGCGTGTACAACGTGCAATTAGAGCAGACGTTTATTTTATTTTTTAAAACAGAGTCGCGCCTCTCGTTTTTTAGCTTCTCTCTCTCTCTCTCTCTCTCTCTCTTGTATGCCCTGAACAATCAAATTTTCGTCCGACCTCGCATAAATTTACGGGCGCGGCAGCGTGCGTCTACCGCAGTACTGCTATATAATATGTATATAGAGACCGCGCGAGCGCAGGGCGTCTCCTCCCAGAAAATCGAAAAGAGAGAAACAAAAAAAAAAGAAAAAAGAGGCGCGCGAGCGACTTTCACTCGCGAAATGATGTAAACGAAAGCTCTTCTTCTCTTTTTTGTTGTTGTTGTCGTTCCGTTCTAGGGTCTGTAATTTCGGTGCGTACGCGAGTGCAGTATAGTTAGGCGGTTCGTCGCAGCGAAACGATTTACCTAGTTTATGCGTCGATATATATGTGTCGATTTTCACTTTTTCCCCGTCGTACACACAAGTGTGCGTTTGTGTCGGGAGAGAAGTCGAAAGCCAACGATGGTTGCGCGACTCTTGACTTAGTCTCACCTATATATATGTAGTGTAATAAAATAAATTGTCCCCGTCTCTTGTCTTTTCACACCCCCAACCGATATCGTTTATATTATACCGAATCGTGTTCCAAAGCGCGTTTTAATCTCACTCGTCCCTCGTGATGTAACGATGACGATGTCGATGATCACGTGTCGCGATACAAGTACATCTAAATCCCTTAGAAAAAAAAAAAAAAACGATCGTAGGCACGATTCTCAACACGTGGTAGGCTTATATCTTTCTCTCCTTCTGTAATACCTGTGTCTCGACACACGCACACGCAAACGTTCCATGTGTTAAGCGTAGCGCCTGTGTATATAGGTATACGTATACGTAGGGGGATGAGGCGATGCGCGCGTCTACGTCAGCCACCACCCCTCCAGCAGCGAAAGCGGCAGCAGCAGCAGCAGCGCCCTGTGCTGCCACTGCTGCTCCAAAAGCTGCGCGCGTCTTGATTCTCGCCGAGCGGCGTCGACTCTGTGCTGCTGCTGTGTGTGTGTGTGTGTGTGTGTTCGCGCGAGCGCATAATGTAAGAACGCGAGAGAGGCTTATAGAGGCAGGCACGGGCAAGCAGCAGGCGGTAGGCAGCTTTCGACGTGTTTAGTAACGAGTTGCGAGTTCGGTTCGACGTAGTTCTTCCCCCGCGAACCGCTCCGAAATACGTATTGTACACCCGCCCGTGTCAATCAATCGAGAATCCTCGAGTGCGTAAGCATATATATTATATATATCTCGTTTTGCGGATCTCTGCAGTGAACTTCGTCCGCGAGTGTGTCTAAACATTATTATACGCAGCAGTGAGGCAGTGTGTTGTTGTGACGGTGCGCGAAAAAATCGATCCCTGCGTATCACAGCACCCAGAGTGAAAGACCCGTGTGTACGACGCCGTGTATTTGTGTGTGTGTGTGTGTGTGTGTGTGTGTGCAAGCGCTGGTGCATGCGGTACACCATCACGGCACTTCCCTCCTGCTCGTATATATATACGAGTTTTTCTGTCTGCGTGCGCGCGAGCGTCTATCGTCGAGCCTTGGGTACGTTTCCTACGCGCGATACACCGGAGACACGTGCGATATACGCAGAAAACAGTAGCTATACGAGCTCTGCTACTTATTAGCGACTCGTCGTCGTCGTCGTCGATCGCGCGTCGTTTTATTTATTTATCTTTCTTCTCGACTCTATCTATTCGAGATGTATCGTATAGCAGAGAGTTTAGCACGGCTCCGCTAAACGCTCACGGTAGTAGTAGTAGTAGTAGTAGTAGTAGTAGCAGCAGCAGCAGTCGATGCTGCGCGACAAAGAGAGACGGGGGTGGGAGCAGAAGCTTGCGGGCTCGCGAGCGAGAGAGGTGTCAACCGTGTGTGTTTATATGCGTGTGCGCTTGCTTCTGTCATCTTTTAAACTTCGATATAACTTTAAAAAACCGTGAACCAAAGCTCGGACCGTACACGGGTGCGCGAGTGATTTTTCGGTGCGCCGACTTTCATTGTTCCATGGACGACGTATACGCAGTTTTTCGAAAATTTCCAGCTAGGAAGTAGCGTCGCGCGAACGTTCGAGCGACCTATAGAACGAATCGATATAGCTGCGCGAGGCTTGCATTATTCACAAACACGCACTGGCGCGCTATACACGCTCGGAAGTATTTTGAAAGTGTACGGAACCGATTGTTGCCCTATGATATATATTAGGGTGGTCCACTTTTTCAAAAATTTTTTGTATCTCGGGGGATCCATCGGAATCTGAAAGTTTGAGGTTTAAAATGAAGTTTCCTTTAAACGAGAACTCAAATAAATGATTTTAGATGGTGTCGATGGATTTTTGAAGTTTAAAAACGTGCTCCTAAAAAGGAGCAAAATCGGGCAACCATTCGATTTATTTCAAACTTTGCTCAGAGTGTAAAAATGATCTCAACGATACATTTTCTTACGTATTTTTGTCTGCGGAATCGAATGCCGTAGTTAGTTTTGACCTAGGAGCACAATTTCATTGAAGAAAATACACTTTTTCGATCGTTCTTTTTCGCAAATTTCGCAAAGTTCATTTTCGAGCGAGCGGCAAATGAACAGAAAAAATCCAGGAAATTTTTTGACACCACCAAAATGTAGGATTTTTCATGACGAATCCAACGGTATATAAGTATACACTTTAAAAATTTTAGTACCGAAAAAGCACGATTTTATCCCAAAAAACGATATTAAAAAATGGAAAAATGGAAAAATATATTCGTTTCTTCAAGAAAATGGCTGAGTATAATCACTCATGAAAATAATTGAATACAACTATCTGATAGGTTTTTTTCTCACCTTTCAAACGCCGTTTTCAGAGTTGAAAAATTCGCAAAATTCACCGAGATACAGCTGTTTTTGTACGATGCACTTTTTTAGCTTAAAAATCTGCTTTGCTGGTTTTTAATGAATAGAGCCAGCTCAGAATTATTGAATTTTAACCCAAAAAAGTGCATCGTACAAAAACAGCTGTATCTCGGAGAATTTTGCGAATTTTTTAACTCTGAAAACGGCGTTTGAAAGGTGAGAAAAAAACCTATCAGATAGTTGTATTCAATTATTCTCATGAGTGATTATACTTAGCCATTTTCTTGAAGAAACGAATAAATTTTTCCATTTTTTAATATCGTTTTTTGGGAGAAAATCGTGCTTTTTCGGCACTAAAATAATTTTAAAGTGTATACTTATATATACCGTTGGATTCGCCATGAAAAATGCTAAATTTTGGCGGTGTCAAAAAATTTTCTAGATTTTTTCTGTTCATTTGCCGCTCGCTCGAAAATGAACTTTGCGAAATTTGCGAAAAAGAACGATCGAAAAAGTGTATTTTCTTCAATGAAATTGTGCTCCTAGGTCAAAACTAACTACGGCATTCGATTCCGCAGACAAAAATACGTAAGAAAATGTATCGTTGAGATCATTTTTACACTCTGAGCAAAGTTTGAAATAAATCGAATGGTTGCCCGATTTTGCTCCTTTTTAGGAGCACGTTTTTAAACTTCAAAAATCCATCGACACCATCTAAAATCATTTATTTGAGTTCTCGTTTAAAGGAAACTTCATTTTAAACCTCAAACTTTCAGATTCCGATGGATCCCCCGAGATACAAAAAATTTTTGAAAAAGTGGACCACCCTAATATATATATACGCACGCGTTCGTTGAAAATTACGCGAAAAATCAATACTCGATCGTTGAAACGCATCCGTGTTTGCATGTTCTTCAGATTCGTCGATGGGCATTCATCGAAGTGCATTGAAATCCGAGGGACATTGGAAAAAGCTCAAGGGCGAAAGCGACGATCTCTTCGTCGGCATCGAAGTGCAAAAAAAATTCAGCTTCCTCGTTCGACTCGCTGCCACTTGGGTTACATTTAATAATTCCTTCTACGCATGCCGCCGCCGCCGCCGCGAGGCGCGTCGTTGGCTCGACCCACTAGCCGCCATTTCTAGCCTCGCTGCAACGCTAGCTATCTATATCTACGGCTATACAACGTGAGCGCGCGCGGGCAAGGATGCGCCGACGCCGGCCACGTCGCTGTCGTCACGATCGCAATAATCGCAATCATCGTCGTCCTCTCGCAGCAGCAGCAGCAGCAGCCCGGCAGGAACTCGTTTGATCCTCGTGCCGCTCGAAGCTCCGATTGAGAAAGCTGCCTCTCTCAGCGGCATCGATTTTTGCAACTCTACGTGGGTGCACGCAAAATTCAAAAGCTCGAGGTATGTATTACGTATAAAAAAAAAAATACATTACGCGTAGGACGCGCGCGCGTTTCGCGTTGTATCCTTGCGCAAATGCAGATCTGCTGGAACGTTCGCTCTATTGCAACGCGCGAGAGAAAAGGGCGAGCCCTGCGATTTTCGCTTAAAATCTCCGGCCGCTACGCGCCAAATTCAACTCGCTCGCGCTGCTTTCTCTCTGTATATAGTTTCACGCTCCGCGTGAAACGTCTCTATGTCGCAGCACCGGACGTGCAGTTAATTTTTTTTTTTTTTTTTCGTTTACGAAATGCCAAGAGAGAGTAATCTATCGAAGAAAGAAAAAATAATAATAAAGTACAGCGTAGTTTCAATTTTTTTTCCCCCCCCTTGCCTCTCTTGGCTCTCGGACAAAACTGCTCGCATCCGCACTTTTTATATTGGCCCCCTTTTTCTTCCGTACATATAAAAGCTCGCAAGCTCATTCATTCTTTTTTCCTCCCTCGTTCTTTTCAAGATACATAGATTACGCTGAAGTGGCATCGCATCGAGCCATAACACTAACCCCAAAAGTCAGAGGAACAGTATAGTGGTGTGTGCTCTCGAAGCCAAAGCACATTCGAGGAGTTCAGCAGCAGCAGCCAGTAGACGCCAAAGAGAATTTTGGCGCAGCATCGCATCATCGATCGAGGAGAGTGCACAGCACAATAATAATAATAATAATAATAATAATGGCTACCACGAGACGTTTGGACAGGCCCACGACTCCACGGTAAGTTTATATTCATCAATCTCGATCACGAGGGAAGCTTTTGTCTCGCGCGGCGCACAATGGACACGCAACGCGATTCACCGAATCAGCTGCGAACTATTCGCGACATTAGCTGGAAAATAAAAACGATAAGCAATTGTTGTCGTTCGGGAGTTTAAACGGCGCAGATTAGACGCTATCTTTACGCTAAATTTTACGATTATAACTTAATCTCCTCACTCGCTCTCTTCTTGCGATGTAATTTTGCTGTAATGGTTTCATGCGTATGACTCCGGTAATTGCCCTCTCGACTCTCTCTCTCTCTCTCTCTCTCGCGCAATGTACAACAAACTCGAGGAATTTTATAATACGTTATGTACGTACTACGCGCTCGCGCGTCATTGTTGAGAGATTTTATTATTACATATTATGTGCAGGCGCGCAGGAGCCGCGCGGAGGCCTTCTTAATCTGCTCTTGGATCAACATTAATATATTAAATAACGAGCGCGTCGGATTATGTACGGCCGCTTTTTTTACTGTTATAAACAAAGCCCAACTAGAGTTTTGTTACTGTTGCGCTTTGAAAATTTTTCCGTTCGATAAACGCTTTAATATTTCGGGCTCTGTATAAGTACGCGTCTCTTTCTTTCTCTTTCTGTTTACGAGTGTAAACAATAGAATTCGTACGTTATACTCGATAAAAATCTTCCTCTTTCTTTTCTTTGGGCGACAAAAAAAAAATGACACACGTCGTGCTCTAAAAATTCATAAGAGAGATGGGCGTTTTACATCAAAGACAACGAGTAAAAAATCTGCCCGGCCAGCACATTTATGGTTAATTGCTTTTTATGATGCATAAAGTGGATGGCATGCGTTTGCTCGTCGTGTATACAGTCCCAGACAATAGACCGCCGAGATGCACGAGGCCGGGACGGAACTCTCAACCCCGTGCTTCGAGTTGTTCTTCCTCTTTTTTTTCTTTCTTTCTTTCTTTCCTTTTTTTTTCGTCGTCGCTGTCAATTTTTGTTACGTCGAGCGACAAAAAACAAGCGAAGTTTCGCTCGAATGGCACACACGACGACGTTAATAGACGCCTTTTTGCGAGCTCAGAGACGGAAAGAGAAAAAAATTAAAAAAAAGGAAAACATGGCTGGAAATTACGCAATTGCTCGGTTGTTGTATACACGTTCGAGTCGTTATACACGCTCGTTTCGCGCGTCGCGAGCACGAAATTTTGTGCCGTTTTATCGTATTGTTTGAGTTATGACATTGGGCGCAAACGTTCCTTTTCCGCTAGCGAATTTTTCCTCCGACAAAAAAGTCGAACTTTATAAATAAATATATTCGTTTTAACCGACGTTACATGATGCCGATTGTGTGTGTGTGTGTGTTCGGAGGCTCCTATTTAACTTTTGCGCGAATTCGCGCCGAACCTGGTAATTCCCGATCTAATGAGCAGCTTTTAACTTGCCTCAGCTCTCTCTCGGGCCGAAGTCTCGAATTATACTCGCACGCAAACTTTATATTTGCGTTTGTGCGCGCGGATTCGCGATTACAATTATCCATCCGTGGAGTCGGCTATTTTTAGGATAATTACCTTGATTTATGACATAAGGCATACACATCGCAGTCACGCGGAATGAAAAAAGCCAAAGATACGTCGATCTTTTTTTTATTGCACACGTGTCTTTCCGCCGTGCGCACTCGTCAATTTCGTTTCCAGCGAAATTCTACTCGAATTAGATTCAAAGGCATCGAAGGTTTCGCGGGTGCTAAAAATATCCTTTCGCAAAAAAATGATTGACGATGATGCACATTCGACTATCGAGTTCAAGCCAAGCCCATCACCAATCCCTTCGAGTATATGATCATTGATTTTCGTCGATCTCAATATCGAGATCGTTACGAAAATTGCGAATTTTCTGGCTAACATCCGACACGGATACCGCAGCTCTGCGATACAAGCAGACTATGAAGAATCTCCGCGTGTCAGAGTGAAAAGAAAAATTACGTGCCTTCGGAATATTTATGCCAGTTTCATAATTTCCATACCAATTAAGCTGCTTTGAATAAATTTCACACGTTGTAGCGAGCATGCGCAGGGCAATTAATTTATCCTCGATCGAGAATCCATCGAATACCAAATAAACGTATTACCTCGTTAACGCGAATGTGTACGCCCGTAATCGCTGTTAAACGTCTAAATTCTGCAGAAAATTCGTATCCCAATATAATTCATAGCCTTTTCATTTACGCCCCGAACCTCGCCTACTTCTACGACGCGCGGCCATTACTCGAACGTTGCGATCTCGAGCTAAACGCGCGCGTAACGCGATCATCTACATGCACTGGCCGCGCGCGCAAGAAGAGATTACGTTCGCCGTATGCTACATATACACCTCGGAGGCAGGCAACGCGCGCATACCTCTTTACTGCCTCCGCGCACACAGTTTTATGGTCTCGAGTTATGCGCGCGGGTTGAAAATGATTTAGAGGATGCGTTAATGTGTATATGGCGACGGTAAAAATGTATACGTATATATATACGTGAAAGCCATTATTCGCGTAGAGTCCTTGGATCGCGAAAAATAGATGACGACGATACATCGTTGTGCGCGACGATCGGTATACGAAACTAATTCGATATATATTTCAATATATATGTAAAATGAAGTAACGATCTGTGTGTGTACGCTTCCGCGTGAGGATCGGGACTATCGATCTTGTGCCGTGTTTTTTTCCCCCTCTCTTCTGTCTGTCGCGCTCCGCTTGTTTTTACACAAGACAAGATGATGACGATGATGATGTATACAATAGGTGCATACATCATCCGCGCGAGCTTTCATCACGCCACTATATGCATTGCGCTTTTGCTCTCGCGATTATAACGAGTAATTATTTCTGTGTGTGCGCAGTGTAGACTGCAGACACGTGCATCGGAAGCGCGACGATGAAAAATGCAACGAACGTAAACTCGCGAGGCTAGAAAGTTTATTTGTTGCTTAAATTACATCGGATAAATGGAGCGCGTCGTCTGCTACCGCTTGCATCAATCACATCTAAATCAAATCTAAGTTCTACATGTAATTTTGTATGTAATGTACAAGTGGTCATCTCGAAGTGCCAATGATTCATCCGCGCGATCAGGGCACGCGCTTTTACGTTATATATCAAATTTTATATCTCCTCGGAAGAACGACCTACGAGCTCTCTTTGTGCACGCGCTCGATCCGCGCATTGAAAAGCCGAGGCCGCTGCAGCGAAATAAATTTCTACAGCTGCGCTGTCGATAATATTATAGATGCGCGCCTTTTTTCTATAGAGAATATACACACGGAATAGCCACCGCTCGCGCAATGGTAAATATGCTTATAAAGAGCGCATCCGATCGAACGCGTATATAGAAGTCGCTATTGTGCCGAGAAAATTTTACACACGCACACAAGCGTATACATGTACACATTGGTCGTGTAGAAGGGAATTTATGTATATATTTTTCTTGAAAAGAGCTGTGTGTAACGCTCGCCGCGCGGAGATGAACGAAGCGCACACATATAGCTACGTAGTCGAGGTCGTTGACTCGATCTGCGGAGCGCCATAGCTATATACTTGTCGTCCGCGGCTTGTCATCATTTTACATTATTATTACGTGTGTGTGTGTGTGTGTGCGTGTGTGTGTGTGTGTGTGTGTGTGTGTGTGTGTATTTGTTTGTATTTACATTATACGATTTATATTTCGATTGGAACGAGTGTTGCAATTTTACTATTTACGCGCGTCAATCGCGCGATGGGATCGCCGCACACGACTCGGTGTGGCTTTTTAAAAATAAAAACATACACGCGAGATGATGGACTATTTTACAACGGGGGCCGGGTAACGACGTATTATCGAACGACAGTTTTCTACGCGCGTCAAGCAAATTAGCTCTCATTAAAATAACTCGGGGCGTCTTCGAGGCGTAAGTAAGTACATGCGCGACGACGACGCGTCGACGCGTCGAGGAGATGTGCCCGTGCGCGGATAGGCGTCGAGGGAGGAGGAGCTACGATTACGTCGTAAACATCTTCATTTCCGATTTTGCGTTTGGCTAGTGTAGAAACTGGAACGCACTAGAGAACATCGTTAAAAAGAAACCTTGAATCGAAATTTTCGTTCAAGATCAATGAATCGGTACTGATTTAATTTTTCATCATAAAATGCATGGAAATGCAACTGCATACATTATTTTTAACTACGTACTGAAATTTGAACATTTTGATTGTAATAAAGTCGGCATACACCACTAGATGGCGAGTACCTTGATAACTGTAAATCTGCAAGTGGCAAAGTCTTTTGACTTATTTTTAATTGTTCAACTAAGAACAAGGTTTTAGCAAATGTCGCACCTTACAATGTTCATTAAATGTTGTTGACTAATTCGATCCTCGCTCGCACGAGCACTATAATATACCATATTTGAAAAAGCTTAAATTTAGTACAGATTTAATAGTAAAATCAGACATTAAAATCAAAGTAACCGCGACGCTGAATTTTATTCAAGGTATTTTTACATAAAATCAACGTTGACAATTAAAGGATCACTTCTCAAATTATTTTAACGTGAATTATTTTTGATGCCAGAAAAGAACGAAAGTTATTTGTTCTATATTCAAACTTAAACGTTTTTCATTGGAATCTAACGTTTTAATTCTGATTCATTACTTTAAGCGTTAACTGCTCGATGAGAGATCGCGACAATCCATCACGATTGAAGCCGCAGCGTCCACCGCTAGATGGCGAGTACTTGAATATATATCTGTAAATCTGCAAGTGGCAAAGTGAAAATAATCGTATAAGCCTACGGCACGGTTTTGAGAAATTTTGCAAATCTTCATTTCACAGCGAATCATAGATTGCGCGCACACATACCAAGTCTCGCCTCGTCCTGCCGCAGCAGACGTCCTCCGAAGACATTGCGTCGCATTGTATTCTCGCGTTGTGCGATTACGGGTCGGCGTGTAGCGCACGATTTACACGATTCGTAAACGCGACGACGATGCGCATATATACAAACGACGTAAGATTTTTCGTGCCTCGCGCGCGTATACATCCGCCTAGGCTGATAACGCAACAATAATAAAATTCGCCTTTGTATAGGAGCTGCAGCGGTCGTTCATTACGTATTATATAATATCGTATCTCGAACTAGGCATCTTGAATATTATCATACACAGTCGTAATACTCGATTCCCTTCGTGCACATTTCATTGTAATAATATATAATACGCATATATATATATATGTATATAGTTGCTGCCGCTGCACACGTGACGCGTTAAAGTCATTTCGTCGCGCGCCAACGTATCCAGTGACCCGCGAGCCAATAAAAGGTCGCGCGCGCCTGGCGGCGGCGGCAGGCGCACAATGAAGCCAAGTGTATTATATTATTATTATTGCATATCGATGCGGCCTACACATAATGTCTTACGTAACTTAGGCTTCGTACGTATATATATATATATCAAATTTATATCGTATCGCGATCCGAAGGTTTGTTTACGATTTTGCACCCGAGAGATCGATCGGCCGTATACACGCGTGCGTATTTTATCGTACACGCGTTACATAGACGCGATACCGATCTCTCTCTCTCTCTCTCGCGCGCGAATCTGTATTTTGTCTCGTGTTGTGTAGTACGTAGGAAAATCGATCGGCGATATACGCATCCTTTTGGGCATCCATATGATGTATAGGAACGAGTGTAATAGCGACATAAAACAATCGAGCGAACGAGACTTTCCACGGCGGCTACGTCACATTGTCTTCTTTGTACACTTATCTCGAAACTGCGATCTTTTCCAATAAATATACATCTTCTAATACGTCGGTGTTCGTACGTATACAATACGAGAATGGGATGTACCATATATTCGCTGGGTAAATTGATTTTCGGGCAATTCGCTGCCCAGATAGAGAAGAGATATATTTCATTGAATATATATGCACGGATCAGCTACGTCGATATCGATACTCGAGAGCTTTCTTTCGAGCTTATAATGTGTACTACGCTGGAATTTTTGGCAGCCGCGTACCACACGCGTGCGTTCAAAAAATATTATATGTATGTGCCAGTCGTGCCGCACGAATATATTTACGATAAGCGTAATTATGCGCGGCGTGGCGCGCGTAATTTCATACATCGGATCGATGCATTAAGCTCGGATGTTTCAGCGTAGGCCTCGTTGTGTTCCGGCTTTCATCGTGTGCATATACCACAAGAGCCGCCCCCCTCCTGCTTCATTAATATAGACAATTTCGCAAACTTTCACACCTTGATAGGCGCCGAGGCAGATATACATATATATTGCATCGGTAGCTCTCCACTGCTATTATTAATATATATACTATAAGGTGCAGAGACGCGCCGCAAGAGCTCGAAGCAGCGTATACAGAGTCTATGGTCAGTTGAACTAACGGTACACTCGTCTCTCTCTCTCTCTCTTTCTGTATTGGCTTTTTGTACCCTATATATATACCCGTATACATGGTTTGTTCCATCGGCGCACGCGGATACGCGGGAACGAAGGAATTTTTTTTAAGACTCGAATTTGTCAAATCGTTAGAAAAATGGTCACCGCAATGCCATTTAATGAATTCGATGCTGAAGACATTTCGGGTATAAGTTTTACGTATTTAACCGTTCTCTCGGTAAATCGGTATAGAGATCTATCCCACGTAAATTGATAACAAAAACCGTACACGAGATCGCGGATTTAGTCTTCAGCTATGAAGCCCTGGTCGGCTCTGGACACCTGTATATGAAGCTTCATCTATGTATCGACGGAATCAACCATATATCATCGCGTATACGGTGCGCGGCAGCTATTATTTGATGTGCACGCGTACACACACACACACACACACACACACGAATGCAGCTGCGGCCAGATCTATGCGCACTGCTGCTCGCGTTGCGCATTATAAAAAATAATAACAACAACAGCAGCAACAACAATGGCATAATGAGGCTCGTGGCGCGTGTCACGTGACGCTCGTGCGCACCCGCCAAAGAGAGAGAGAGAGAGAGAGAGAAATTGTTGCTGTTGTGCGAGTTGTGCGCCGAGCGGCCGCCGCGCACACGCTCGAGAGCACCCGCGAGCTCGCGCACACGCAATATTACAATTATTATAACAGCGCGAGATTCGAGTGCTCCGTTAATACACGTATATACACAAGGCAGCTCTTTATAAAAGCTGCGATGACGAGTCGATGGGCTGTTTTATGTACCATCGAGACGTACTACGCGTGTGTTTTCAAGTTCATTATCGATATAAATATTATAGCGGCCGGCCCCATACGAGCACGTGATATCGCGTTTATAATACGTATTCGAGAGCGAGTCGAATTATTTTATTGCTTCGTTGATTTCGATCGCCGAGCGCGAGAGATGCTCTCGAGGTATCGAAGCATTAACGAGGCATCGATTGGAGAGAAAATTAAATAGTTTTCTCTTTTTTTTTTGGTTCAAGCACTCCATCGCGGCAATGAATAGAATTAATTATTTCTATTGCGATTATCGATGCATTCTGTTATCGTCTCTCTTTCTCATACACGCACACGCACATACGCCTCTTGACTTCTTCTTCCTCGTGTAATATTCCATCGCGCATTATCAATTATAACGAATCGAATTTATACCACGGGACCGCCCATGTCATTCGTCGGCGAGTACTTCCTTCCCACCCCCCCCCTTGCGATGTACGTGTCACCATTTAACGCGTGCGTCGCTGGGCATTTTAAATTTAATCGACCGCAATAATAGCTGCCGCACTGCACTGTACACTTTGTGCGTCAAATTTGCTTTCGCGCACAAGACGAAGATGCGCCATGCAACGTGTGTGTATACAGGCTCGAGCTATTTGCGCGCGAGAAAGTCGCGATGATCAAAATGCACTTACACGCGCGCACAGGCACGCGTGTATACACACATCGAACGCGAAGAGAGTAGCCGCCGTGCACTGCTGCAGCACGCGCGAGGACGCCGACCTCTGCGCGCACGATTCCTCGGTAAAAGGAAAAAGAGCGAGAGAGAGAAAGAGTGAAAAAAAAAAAAGAAAAAATGATTCTTCGGACTGTGCGCTGCATCGGCGCGCGCCGGAATAGAAGCGTCTGCGGCTCTCGCATTTTAGGAATCCCCTTTCTGGTCGTCGTCGTCGTCGTTGAGTCGAGTACTGTGCACATAAGCGTCGTGCGTCGTGCAGCATGTACAGTCGACGAATTTTTGGAATCCGCCGCACGCGTGTGCATTATAACTGCGAGCTGTGGAACACGTGTGCGGTGGGCTTTGTCTTCCCGGGTTTCGGTTCGGATGCACTTCTTGCGATATTTGCATCTGCGCGTAAAAATCGTTGGAAATTATACATACGTTACAGGCAAAAACAGAAATGCCTATGATTTGAGAGCATAACAAAATGCCGTTAAAATTATAGGAAAAATTCCTAAACAATTTAGACAATACCCGAAATGACTGAAAATTTTTAGGCAAAACAAGCAATGCCTAACCGATTTTAGGCATTTTCGTGTAGCCCCCTAGGAGACGTCGTTCGGTCGTGATATTATCGACATAAACACTACTATACGTAGTAGTTCTGTTACCGCCATGTGGCGCTCATCTAATTCGAAAGAGGAATCGTCAAGGCCTTGCGTAACGAGGCCCGAATATTCTAACTAATATTGCTAGCTCTAAAACCGTTCTTCCACGACGATCCCAGAACTCAAGCAACACTTCCTGACTGATATCTCTACAGGTACATAAAAATCTTTTGATATACGAAAGTCGCGCACCATTTTAGATGCGTACTGCAGATCGCGCCACTACTCAGCCGGCTTTCGGCGGCGCCCCCCCCCCCCCACATTCGCGGGCGTCGTGCGCGGATATTCGCTCGTGGGCTCTTGCGCTGAGCACAGCTCATCCCGGACCTCCGGAGTAGTGCAGCACTCTCGGTATACCAGAGTCACCAAGACCCAAGTGACGTGTGCTTCTCCCGGATCACCGGAGATCACACACATCTCTCGGACTTTGAGAGATTTTACAACTCCTCGAGTTGCTCAAGGTTGTTGACTTGGATAGGGACAGTTCACTTTAATAAAGTTTACTTTCTTTCTCCAATGAACAACCTACTTCTTACTTTATCTATCTCATTTTTCCCACTTCCTGCTTCGGTCGCTAGGTGGCTCCGACCGCAACAGTCACTTTCCACAAGTGGACTATGCCACAGCATAGCACTAAGGCACATGGAAGTGGGTGATACCGTTGTCTACATGGTCTACATCAAATTTTACGTATATTTTAAATAATTCGATAATGACCGATGTATTCCCGAATTGTGTGTACTGGTGACTCATATTGTGGATTGCATTAATTTACCTTCTTCGTTAAATTTAGGTTCAGCTTTAAAATCGCTGTTCGCTACATACTGTGCAAAACGTACCAAGTTAAACGATTGGCTGAAAAGAATGACTCTTTCCAGCGTCCACCGCTAGATGGCGAGTACTTGAATATCTGTAAATCTGCAAGTGGCAAAGTAAAAATAATCGTATAACTCTAAGCAAGGTCTCTTTCGGTAGGAGACAATAGTAATATTTGTAGATGGGCGGGTTTAAAAATATGCTGAATTTCATTGTTAATGGTTGCCCGGAGAATAAAAAAAATGGGTACAAAATAATTACGTGTTTGTTATCGACTGAGTGTGTGTAGAGAGCCCTTAATACCCGCAGCTAGCGCGCACCCACGCACTGCATAATATATGCTTTAAGGGATGGGGCGCTCACACACACACACACTCAACACACAGACAGACAGAGGCGTAACCCGAAAGAGTCGCTGCGTGCATATACATGTATAGTTGCGCACATAACGGGCTAATTGGCTGCATATGTGTGTACGCAGCGACTCTGCGCGGCTCTCGCGACCGAGTTCGCTCGTGCGTTGCATTGTATTATTACACACATATACGAGCCGAAAGGGACGCATAGTGCTGCGCGCGCGAGGGGCTCTCTCTATCTCTGCGCGCTCGGTCGGCTATATATATATATATATATATAATATATAATACTGCAAGTATAGTTTCTTCTGCCGTATAGTCTGCACCTCCGAGACGCCGTATGTATAGTGTGTACCACTGTATATATATGTACTATATAGGCTATACGCTGCCGCCGCACGAGCACATACACGGTCTTTTTCGCCTCAGTTCACGACGCGAAGCGCGCGAGCGCGGACGCGCCGCTGGCTCAAAAAACATATATATATATATAATATAAACGCACGAGATTTTACACGAGCGCAGTCGTCGCCGATGTATCGCTACGTTTGTTCTACGTCTCTGTGTGTACCTTATAGTGTGCGATAGATACACCATCCCCTTGTGGAGTGCGTGTCTCGTGTGTTGTGCGTGTTTGTGCGTGTTTGTGTGTGTGTGTGTGTTGTACTTGTGTATGCGTGCGCGACGTTTGTGTGTCGGCCTGTATCGTATACGAAAAAGTCGCGTGTCGTGTTTACCATTGTGATACACGACAACGCGCGCACGTTACATCGTCATGGCGATGAAGAGCGGCTCGTCCTGCGGTGGCTCCAGCGTCGAACTCAACATGTGAGCTTGTATACACTTTGACAATCCGAAAACAAAATAATCGATCGCGCATGCAGGGTGCTAGCGACGCGATCCATTCGTTACCTCCTCCGAGAGCCTGTAACATCTTGATTCGTATATATATACGTAGCGTGATCTCGATCGTCGAGCAAGCGTCAAAGTGACAGATATATGTATAAAGCGAATCGGGGGGAAACGTCAAACGGTATATAAACTCGGCGCCCTCCCGTTTCAAAAGGCTCTCGAAACGCAGCTAATGAATTTCCTCGTCTCGATGCATTTAAATTATTCGAAATTCGTTGGAGCGGGGTGAGCTGCGCCTCTCCTAGGCGCATGCATGCATATATATAGCATGTATATGCTCGGTGTGCAATGCGTTACAATAAACGCGAGATATATTCTATCAGATAATTTTAGAAAGGAAACCTTATAATGAAAGTAAAGTGAAGGTGTATATGCATGTATACATGTACACACACACACACACACACATAGATATACGTTGAAAATGCAGACCTTTGTTATACACGACTCAGCTACTCGGAGCCGATGCTGAAACCTATATATATGTGTTACAGTACTTGCTGATTTCACTGTAGACGCCGACGCCGTTGTTGTTGCTGTTGTTGTTGTTGTTGTTTCTGCCGCTATTGCCTCTATTGCCGTTCGATAATGGCATTTCTTAGTATCGGTATATATTGTGCCTATATACATTTATGTGTACATCTATATGCTCCAGGAGCAGTAAAATATATACAAGGCGCGCACCGCAGCTGAGCCTTATATATATACACTCAGCCATGCACTCTGTGCGCGATCGTAATGAACCGTCTTCGAGGCAGAAGAAGAGCGGGGGGGGAGTTTTATTTATTTTTATAACGATTTTATCCGAGATAATCTGTTAACTGTAAATCGTCTTTTTTACGCTCGTTCTAATACGGTTCGGTTCTGTTTTGCCTCTTCGTATACATATCACTATTATACGGTCTCGTTGATAAGTTTTTCGTATAACGACCGCAAAAAAAGGAGCAAAAATTTGCACACATCGATGTTACAAAAGAATACGTGTACATATGTGTAAGTAACTCAACGACGCGTGGAGCTACATTACGCGCCGTTCTAAGGCTATATAGTAGCTTCGCTTCCAAGTTTCGAAGGAGAAGAAAAAAAAGGAGAGAGAGAGAGAATCGACTGTGCCTGCCGTCTATAATATTCTCGACGAAGCGATGCTCGCTCTACTAGAACGAAAAAAACACGTATTACGTTATATGTTACGGACGTATTATTACACTATACGGGTAAACTTACACACGTCAACGACGCTGCGCTTTTTTTCGCGAATTTTCGTATTCGTTATCATTATTTCGCAAAACTGGGTGGTAACGCGCGCCATAATGCGCCATACTATACGGCAAACTAATCCGGCCGAGCGCAATTGCAAAACTCAACTCATGCGTATGCGCGCGTGTACAACTATATAATACGACAAACTTCGAGAGGCGAGGTGAAATTAATAGGACCAGCAGCGGTGCACATGTAGTGCATGCGCGCACGTCACACGATACATGCGCGTCGTCGTCGTCGTCGTCGTCGTCGCGCACGAACGAGATTTTCTCGTTGTGTAAATGATTTTGATTTTTCTCTTTTTTTTTTTTTTTGCGCGCGCGAGCGAAAGGCCTTGATTGATCGCTCGTAGGATTTGACTAATAGCCGCGCACGGAATTACAACGAACGATAAAAAAATGGAAGAAACTTCATCTTATAAAGTGCGCTCCGCACACACACACACACACAACGTTTTATGTACCGTTAACTATAATGTACTGGACATCGATTCGCGCGCGCCCAAGTTTAGTTTCATTTTTTTTTTGTTGCGTTCGCGCGCATGCAAATTCGCAGATGGAAAAGCGAAGCCGCGATAAATTAAAGTCCGCGAGCGCGACAGGCGATAAACTTTTGTCGGTCGGTCGGTCTCTTAACAATGACCAGGTAAATTCGAATTCTTTTTTTCTGTCGCTCGGCTTCGAGAGCATTATATATTGTATATAGTGACGTTGTTGTCGGGTATCTTGTACTTACGCACAAAGCATACATTATCGTTTACGTATGCGCGAAACCGAGTCTCAAGTTAATAGCCAATGAATTCATTAAAAGGCTCTTATCAGCTCGTGTGCAACGAAAAACGTTTATATGGCTCTTATGCAATTCCCAATGCACGCACAGACGCACCAATGTGCGCGTATTTTATAATTTATATGCTTATCGTAATTGCGACTTTAATTTAATTTAATTAAAATCTTCTTCTTATGTTCTCCCGCAGATCACCGAGGGTCGGCGGTCCGCTGTCGCAGTCCCTGTCCATGATACCGCCGACGATGCACGGCCACGACTTCAATCAGCCGCTCTCCAGGGTGGTGATGGTCCGCAAGACCGACCAGCGCACCTTCAGCAAGGGCCGCAAGGCGCCGGACGGCGAGCCGCTGCTCGAGACCGTGACGCGCGAGACCGTCGAGCTGTTCAGCGGCGGCCGCGCCGAGAGGAAGTACACTTCCGAGACTCGCGACATCGTTACGCCCAAGTCGAGCAGGTGAGTGTCTCGTGAATGTCAATTATATTTGAACGTATATATATATAAGAGCCACCTCATGGAATGCGAATTATGTGACCTGCGCCGCGGTATCGATGGAATGCCCGAAATTAGCTCGACATTATTTTGTTCTTTTGTTTTTTTTTTTGGTTCAGTACAGTTTTGTTCTTTATAATCCTATAGTCTTTACTTAACTGCAATTACAATTTTCAAAAGTATGTATTTGCCCTATGTGTAGTACACCCACACTCAACATTAATCGAGAAGTTAGTGGTACGAAAAAAAAGGTCGTCGGCTTCGTTGACGAGATTTCGCCCGCAAGGTATATTATCAAAAAAAATAAACAAAACACAGCAAGGCAGCAAAAAATTTTCCATTATCTCAACGATCACCCTTTCGATATATTGTATTATTACACTTATATATAGTTGACATTTCTACGAGCCTAATAAGCAACAACAAAAAAGTATGAAAGTCGATTGATGAAAATTTTAATTTAAAAAAAGAAAGCGCAACGCGGTATAATGGTTACCGTATCTGCGACGAAAGTCACAAATACGAAAGTGTGAACAACAAACTTTTGTCGTCCCAAGAAAGTGTATCGATCGTCTATTTAGTTTTTTGTGCTTACTTGCTGTGTGTGTGTGTGTGTTACACCGAATAATGTACACAACATTCACGTCGGCGGTGCACTTTTAAGCCCGCGGGACTAGAGACAGAGAGACAGTTTGCTGGTGTTTGTACATGTATAAACTTTTCCTCCATCGTCTTTCATACTTTTATAAAAAAAAAAAAAAAAACCACTACACAACGCGTGCAGCAAAACGATAGCGTCAAATTTATTATTTTCACTTTTCTCATGGTCGTACTACGAGTAAACACATACACACAGACATCCAGCCGAGCAAAAGTCATTCAATTTCAGTTACAGCACTAAATGTATAACACATACTTACCGCATAACTCAGCCATTTATATCGTATATTACACTCGTATATATTATATAGTAGCAGAGGCCGAGTGTCGACGACAATTGGCATCTTTGCACTTACGGTTTCGAGCATAAAATTTTTTTTTCATTTCGTGTACACAGAAACATATACGAAGGATTCGACACAACGAGAGGTGGAAAAAGGATATAGCGTGTCTTTACATGCACATCCGATTTTTTTTTGGGTTAAAGAAAAAAAATAGCCGCAAAACGAGCGATCGCGGTCGAGAAAGTGTGTATACAATAGTGGCTTTTTTTTTTCTCACGCGTTACACGTCTATACGTACCTATCGGCTATCGGTTCGATTGTAAAAATAGTAGCCGTCATTGCTTCGTGAGACTCGTTCGCTGTCCGCGCGCGTGTGCGTGTAATAATTATTAATAGAAAAAATTGACCCTGTTATGTAGACGTATTGGTTGCACACACCGGTTGTTGACTGATAGGTCATTCCGAGCGCAGTAAATATTGTATAACGATCTCAAGGTTGAGAAGCAAAAAAAAAAAAAAAATAATAATAATTACACAAGCCTAACCGAAAACTCACACCTCGCGATAATAATGGCATTACAAGTCTTTTATACTTCGGGAAGCAGCGGGAATAATTGTATGTAATTTTCGGTGAGACGCTTAAAATTACGAGATATGACGCTCTCCGTGTATAGCCCACTTAACGCACGTAATGAGAAGCAGCAGAAGAAGAAGAAGAGGAGGAGGAGGAGGAGGAAAAAAAGGAGCTCCGCAGTGAGGATGCGTAATTTTTTGCGTGAGATTATTATTATGCAGCTGTAGCGCGTGTACGTAGCTCTCTTGAGTATACATACGTACTTACGACAACAAAAAAACAACGTGTAAAACCTTTCAAGTGAATTTAATCTCAATAAGTAGCTATTAATTCCTCGTTCGCATGATAATGTATTACCCAGGCCTTGGCATGTTTACAATTCTCTCTGCTGCTGTGCTGCTAAGCAGCATCGCGGGCAAATCGACACAATTGAAATTACTACGACAAACACGTATAGAATAAATTTTGCAAAAAAAAAAAAAAAAAAAAATTCCTCATTGGCTATTTGTTAAGGATATAACCGATCGACGCGATAAACTTGTAAAGAGGCTACATGTACCGCAGCGCGTTGTCGCGATTTTTTGCGCGCCGCCCCACACTTTTGCCTCGCGATAGACAGACGTGTTCTCCTTCTTGTATTTTATATTTTTATTTTTATTTTTATTTTTTATTTTTCTATCGTATAACCAATTAGCCGATCCGCGGAAAGAGAGAGAGAGAGAAAGAGAAAAACCACAGTGTCGATGCTCGCGCGTGGTTTAAGCTCTGTACCGATGCACACGATATGTATAAGGAAGCGACCGGTCTCTCGTTCGTTTTTAGAGCCTCGAAGGGATATATTCTCGTTCTGCTTTGCACTCGGACTTTTACTTCGACCAAGAAACAATTGAGCGCGCGGCGGACCGCTACAACAGCACTTATTCTCTCATTCATTCATCAGCGGTAGATTTTTATTGCCCGATTCCATCATCATTTTTACTATCTACTATACTATGCCTGTAATATGTTTAATAGATCGCTTCGAATAGCTAAAAAGACAAAATTAACCTGCGACTTAATTTTCAGTAGCTCCGTACGAAAAAAGAAATCTCGATCGCGCGCATAAAATTATAAAACTGATCGACTCTGTTTTCTCGCGTACAGGTCGAGGGCCGAGTCGGTGAGATCCAAGTCGCCGCTGACGGCGTCGCCTGCGTCGCCCGGCCCGCTGTCGAGCAGCTCGATCCACGGCAGCTTCCACAGCAGCCTCGGCAGCGATGGCATGTCGTGCAGCAGCGCGAGGTCTTCCTCGGCGTCGCCGGACTCCGCCAGATACTCCAGCACGTCGAATCAGGTAATTATAATTATAAAAAAAAAAAAAAAAAAAAAAAAATCGCCACTAATAATATCGTCTAAAGGAGAGCTCGGACAATAAACATAGACTTTTGTTGGGATACGCTGACCGTGCACGTGCGCGTGAACAATGCATTGTGTCATCGGGTCTGTTTCTCTTTCTCTGGACCCCCCTTTTTGTTTTTACCGTTGCGGCTGCTGCTGCTGCTGTTGGCCGAAAGAAAGGCATATAGCGTGCGCTGCTTTTTTTCTCCGTAACGCTGAATCGCCGACATCGATGAACTGCATTTGATGCAAAAGTCAATGACTCGGCGTCTCGCCGCGCGACGTGCTAAGCCGTGAAAATGCGGGAGACGGCGTCGATGCAGGCCGAATTACGTGTATATATTTTGTTATTTGTTTATTTATTTATTTATAAAAAAAGTGATGGACTGAAAAGGCAAGCTGTTCAGTTCCAGCTATTCAGTTTCTGTACACGGGCACTGAAAATCAACTAGTATTACAAAATTAACATTAACTTGAGGGGTGTGACATATTACTAACTGACAATTAATGAGCTTCATTTGACTCCAAAAATGTATTGATTTTTTATTATCGTTATAATCAATGTTATTACATAATGAGATAGAATAGGAGAAACTCGCGATATTACAAATAAAAAAATTTTAAACTATCTTTCTGACCAAGTATGCTTGGTGTAATTTCTATCAGATTTCTGATTCGTGGAATTTCGTAAACTTATACATGTGAGCAATCAAATCCAATCCATTGTACATATAATTTTATAAATTTATCAAGTATTTAATGTATGAATGATGCACCACCGATGTGCTTCTTGAAATTCGATTTTTCTGTATACTTTTTATCCGCATACATCTCATGCTCGTGCGACACCATTATGAGATGATTTGACGAGAACTTTGAGTCTATACTTTCGCGAGAATGTCTTTCCGCAAGTATCACATGCGTGTCCAACACCATTGTGTACCGTATCAATGTGCAATTTAAGACTTTGCTTCAATGTAAATGTCTTTTGGCATATATCACATGCATGTTTCAACCATTGTGTATCCTATTGATGTGACTTTTCAGGCTCCTATTATATATGAATTTCTTTCCGCAAATATCACATTTATGTGTGACACCGCTATGCTTCGCAGAAATGTGAAGACTTTGCTTCATTACGAATGTCTTTTAGCATATATCACATGCAAGTTTCATACCATTATGTATGGCATTGATGTGCCTTTTCAGCCTAGTAATGCGTGTGAATGTCTTTCCGCAAACGTCACAGGCATGACTGATATCATTGTGCACCGAGGCGATGTGGCATTTGAGATAATATTTTTGTGCAAATTTCTTGCCGCATACATCACACGTATGTAAGACACCATTATGTACCTTATTGATGTGCTTGTGGAGAGCAGATCTGTTTGAATACTTTTTCGCGCAAACGTCACATGTATGTTTTACACCATCGTGAACCTCTTTAATGTGGATTTTAAGATTACTTTTTGATGAAAATGACTTTCTACAAATATCGCATGTACGTGTGACAAATGTATGCTTCGAATCGATGTGGTTTTTGAGACTAGTTAATCCTTTGAATGTTTTGCTGCATGTGTCGCACGTGTGGGTGCTAACACTATCCACTCCACTGATGTGTTTTCTTAGGTTATGTTTGTTCTTCAATTTTTTCATTGTTTTTCTTTTCTTATTTTGTCCGACAAGTTCACAGTGGAAATTCGAATTCGATTCTTCTGCAGCTTCACCAAAAATTTCTTCTTTCACTTCCGCCGCGGGTTCCATTTTAATCGTGTTTTGATTTTTACAACTATCGCTATCTGTAATATTTGGTGAGTGATCATCTTCAAGTTTTTTAACTGATAATAAATCAATGTTGGGCTTGACTTCTTCACATTCAGCGACTATTTCCACTTCGTCATCAAGTTCATTTTTATGATTTTCTTCACATTTTCGAAGCGCATGGGTCTGTAGAGAAATTAAATACGAGCTATAGAAAAATTTAAACACGATTTACTTAAACAATTATCGACACTTACTGAATTCTTTTCGAGTAATGGTAAAAGTTGAAAGTTTTTAAGATCGGATTTCTCGTCGATCATTCCACAATCATTTTCGGTAAGTGGCACCTCATTTGGCTCCTTTTTCACTCTGAAATAACCCCAAAAATATCAAGTATTTTAGTTGCGACATTTTTATAACTTCATTCTCGTAGAAAATGAAAGCTACCTGACCGCACAGTTGGATAAACCATCAAAATTCATCTTTTTCTCACTTGGAATGATTCTCTCGTTGATGATCGAGCGAACTACACGTGATTGAACTGGCACAGAGTGCACAGAGCCGCCGATGCTCGTTCCGTTGTTTACATCGTGCTGGGCATGCATGACCTCTTCGTGTGCGATGCTCGACGGCACACGCGATGTTTTGCCATGCACACCACGATAGCGCTGATCGCTCATAGGCCTCGCGTAGACGAAGTTTTTCAAAATATTATAGCGAGCGAAACTCTGTATGGTCTTCGTCGGTGGTTTCGTGAAAGTTTAAGTTTAATTTAATGATATTTACAAATCATGTTGAGAATTTTCGAAGTTATCAATGTAATACGACATTGTATATCTCATATCTACAAATTAATAACATGCTTTTTCTATTCTATAAATTATTATGGAAAAATGTAATAGTAAAAACTTGAGAAAGAGCTATGCATTAAAAACACATTTTATCAAGTTCTAGGATACCGTATGATTGTATAAATACGTAGTCTTTGAGATTGCTTCTTGATACACAAGCTATTAAAATGAGTAATTTTTACATGTTCCAAAATGATAAAATCGAACGAGAAGCCTGTACTTGACTCTTTTTTTATGTTGTTATAATCGTGCCGAGCTAATTTACTTTCATAACCTTCTTTAACGTGCGACACACAATTCCGCCAGTAAAAATAATCAAACGTCAACGAGTAAATTCGAGAGTAGACGAAATTTTCGAGTCTTCGGAGTTAATAGCTCGAACGACGATATGGGAAACAACAAATCATCCGATCGGTCTGTCTTACCCCCGCAAAAATCTATTACCACGCGAAAAAGGATAAATAAATAACCCCGAGCTAACCTTTTTTATACTTATTTCGACTTATTTTTATCCGTCTATATCTATGTTGTAGATCACCAAGACTGAAGTACGTAAACCATGTGTGCGCAGATCGGGTCCGTCCAAGGAGTTCGTCGAGGCCTGCCTCGAGGCGCACAACCACTACAGGTCGCGCCACGGCGTGCCCCCGCTGCGTCTCAACAAGCAGGTAATAATTAAAGAGTCGAGTCAAAAAAAAAAAAAAAAAAAAAAAAAAACACCACCTAAGGCTAAGAAAAAGGAGGTATCTAACGATATTTTGCTCGTTGTTGTTTTTTGTTTCAGCTGTGCAAGGCTAGTCAAGAGTGGGCCAACTCGCTGGCGACGCGGGGCCGTCTCGAGCATCGGGCCAACGTCGACTACGGCGAGAATCTCTTCTGCGTCTGGAGCTCGAATCCGAAAACGGTGATCAATGGCGACGAGCCGGTGCACGAGTGGTACGCCGAGGAGCAGCAGCACGCCTACGGCAAGGAGCCCACCACCCTCAAGACGGGCCACTTCACCCAGGTCGTCTGGCGCGACAGCCTCGAGCTGGGCGTGGGCATGGCGCGCAATCGCAACGGCGAGGTCTACGTCGTGGCCAACTACAATCCGGCGGGCAACTATCTCGGCAGCTTCACGGAGAACGTCGCGCCGCCCCTGCATCGGCACAGCAACGGCGACGACTATCATCATCATCGGACGTCGCCGTCGTCGATGTCGGGCGCGTCGTCGCCGCAGCCCGGCAAGAGCAGCAGCAGCAACGGCAGTTCGCAGCCCAACAGTCCGGAGCCGCCGCCACAGCAGCAGCAGCAGCAGCTGCAGCTGCATAAACCGGTATTGGACGAGAAGTCGTGGGAGCTCGAAGCTCTCAAAGTGCACAACGAGTATCGGAGAAGGCACAGGGTGCCCGAGCTGAGATTGAACGCAGATCTCACAGCCGCTGCCAAGGTAAGAAGAGCGAACGAAGGAACGAACGAAACGTGAATTTCACGCCTCGCCGAGCGAGCGCCAAATATATATTTAATCTTTGTCTCTCTTCCGTTTTTTTTTTTGCGTCGTGCAGCAATGGGCGTGCACCTTGCTAAATACGAACAAACTCGTGCCGCAGTCGTCGTCGCCTTACGGCGAGAACATTTACTCGATGCAGTGCTCGGACCCGAAGCTTATCGTATCGCCGCGCGAAGTCATCTCCAAATGGTACGCCGAGAGGAAGGAGCACAAGTTCGGCACCGAGCCGAGAATCATGAACACATGTGAGTCTCTCTTTGTGTCGCTATGCAAATTTGTCTCTAATTACTCGATTATTTAAATGAACTAATAAAAATTATGTGCCGCTCGCGCGCACAACGGACGAAAAAAAAACCCCCGCCTAGACGATATTATCTCGTCTGAACCCTTGACCTTGTGCACACGTAAATCACTCTTGTCCAACTGCATCAGCGAAGCTAACTGTGTTTTTTTTTTTGCAGGTCACTTCACGCAGATAGTGTGGCGGGGCACGCGCGAGATGGGCATGGCGATGGCGAAGCGCGACGGTACCTGCGTCGTGGTCGCCTGCTATCATCCGCGCGGCAACATAGTCGGCCAGTTCAGCGCCAACGTGCCCAAGGCCCAGCTGCCGGCCGCGAGAACTGCATGACCAGCGGACAGGTCGCGGCTGCTGCTGCTGCAGAAACCCGCCCCACCGGCGGCGGCAGCGGCGGCAGCAGCCCCGACAGACAACGAATCTGCCGCCTGCAGTACCTCGCAAAAGCAGCAGCAGCAGCAGCAGCAGAGTACCAATGAGGATGGCGCAGTAGTTGGCAAAGGCGAGAACGACTCGCCCAAGACCGAGTGAATTTACCTTTTATAGATAATAATTTAAACGTCACAATGGCCAAAATATAAATTTACATTTGTTATAAATGATAAGAGAGCGCGTATTAAGCAAGATCGTTTGAATTTTATTCAGGTTTTGCTTGAACAAAAAAACAACTACGTGTAATTCGTTTTACTATTAATTACTTTGCAAAAATAATTAATGATGAAGCGAGTCTTTTTTTGTAAATAATCGATGAATCTTGAGAAGAGCGTATTAAGGTAAGATAACAAAAAAAAAAAAAAATAATGATGTAAGATTATTACCGTACATTCCCGTGTACGCGCGTGGCTGCGAGTGCAATTGTAAAATAAAATACTAGAGAAAAAGAAAACAAATTTCGAGATACAAAACTAATACGCTAGTTCATTAGTATTAATTCGTATTTTAATACACTTTACAACTTTAAATATAATTTATTTAATGAATTATTGAATTATATTGAATTATTGAAACGAGCAATGAAATCATTAAAGCAAAACAATTCGACATTTAGGTTGACATTAAAGAAAAAAAAAATATACCAAAATTATTTTCGTGAACATAATCATGTGTTTGTATTTATTTATCCAACCCAATAATTGAAACGCTGATGGACACATTTAGCTTTTCACTTTGTTTTATTTGTAATAAATTTATGTTTTCATGCTGGCTGGCGAGATCGTACCTCGCCAGAGCAATCAATATATATTTATATAGTTTACAATTTTCATCTCTGATATATTACATTACATACATTCGTTTATATCATAATACATTTCTTTTTTTTTTAATAGCATCGAAACTCGTCCTTTCGTTCTCGACGTTACATTATCTAATTTTGTTTGAAGGTTGGTCGAAGAAATTTTTCTGGATATTTTTTTGGCTTAAAAACTATGAAGGGTCTTGTAACGAAGAGTTTGTTTTTAAATAATTTTATCATTCTTTATTTACGAGCAATTTGCCATTGTCAATTTAAACGTTTTTTTCCTGACAATTCATGAAAAATATTTGAAAAATATTTTTACTTACTTTTAAATACGCTATAAATTCTTTCAAAGTTTTCATCATACGTCTCGATTCGCTTCTTTAAACTGCAAACAGAAGGCCAATTTCTTGCTATTTTCACATATCGAACCCTAAGAGAAATGAAATTGGTCGATATATAATTGAATACTAGGCATTACCTTTACTACGGACATTATTTATACGAGTAAAGATTGGAACATTGATTTAAATTTTTAGTAATAACAAATTATCGTAATTATTAATGGCATCATCTTCGTACAAAAATCAAATTACCAAGTTAGACTAAAGTTTATTTTTACCTTTACGCTTTAATATGAAAATTTACTACCTTTCATTATTGCAGCGTATAATGATACTTCTTCTTTTTTTTACTTTATGAAATTCCAGAAAACAGTTTGCTTTTTAATATCATCGTCAGAGTTGCATTTCCTTACAATAATATTACTGATGGCGCGACGAAAGACAAATATCGGCGCTTCACATTAATAAATGAATATTAGTTTTTTTTTCTTCATATTTATTAAGTTCATAAAGATACACTTTAATTCTCCTATAAAATTTACGCTGTTATTTTTGGTTTTATTTTTAAAAACTGTTCAGCATTAAAAAATGTTCTACCTTCCCTCTTCTATCTATAATCGTTTGTCCAAAGTTCATTTAACGACGAAAGTAATAACCACTTTTACTTAGAAGATAAAACGATGATTTCACATGTATAACAGCTTTGAAATATTAACGAAATAACAATACCGAGCTTCGAAGCTGGGCTAGTTTAATTATGTAGCTAAGAAATTTCGATCCAGAATGTGGATCTCAATTAATAATAAAATCTTGATTTCCAAGTACTAAATAACGCGAATTATGCGCACACTTTTGACGCTCAGCGCTTCGTAAGTCTAATTTTACACATCTTTTTGACATATTCATTCTTAATTCATTATTTTTACTTAACCCTCGCCCAAAACCTTGACACTTGACAAAGTGTGCTTTCTCTAGAAACTAACAAACGAACTTCGTTTGAATGTATTTTTTTTTTATTTAATTATTTAATTTGTTTATTTATTTACACAATTCGTATTAATGATAAAATTTTAATTGATATACGCAATTTAATGTGAGTGAAATATAGAAAAGAAGGTACCCGATAATTTAGTTGTAGAATGAAAAGCTTCGAGTTTTATCTTACCAAAGTTACCCAGTCAATTGTCAAGATGAATAATAGATTGTCTGAAATCAGGAGTCGGTAAAAATAAATTTGATAGTCGATCATTGTACATTTGAGTTTTTTTCGAGTCAATATTAAATTTAAATAGAATAATTTCGTTTAAAACGTAAACTACATTCACAATCTTAAGTGTTAATAAATACATGTTTATCGTTTTTTTTTTTTGTAACGAACGCGAGATAAGAGAGCCTCGCTCGCGCTTTCAATAATCGATACATTTTTTTGTAAGGTCCCAGTAATTTTATCCATTCGACATTTTTTTCTTCAGCACACAGTTTTTAACTAGTTTACAAGCACCAACATGATTTTTCATAAATATTTGACGATGTACAAATCGATTTTCGCTCGCATCCCAAAATCAACGGGCTGAAAAACAAGTGCCGCATAATGAAACAAAAGGACACGCGTATATTTAATGTCGAAAAATTGTACAGCAAAAACATGTCACAGTTTACACGATATATCGGTTAACGCTATATATAAACTCGTTTTTTTTTTGTTTGAACACCTCTACGAATATAGTAGTTATACTCGCACGCTGAAGCGAATTTTACGTTATTCAGCTCGCGTGATATGAATAAATTTCATTACTAATAGATTTCTTATAAATATATTGTTAATAGTTGAGTTTTTTCGTTTTTGTTTTCTTTCATTTTCTTTTTTCATTTTGCATTGTTCTCTAGTACAAAATTATCGACCGGATACGTGTGTGTATAGTTATTTACTTTTTATATAAATAGGCAATCGCATATCATTCTTTTTTTTTTGTCTTATTTTCTTTTTGAAGGACACTCGAAGTCGCTAAATATTAAATAGAATTTTTTTTCGTTCAAAATCGCCTGACTTACACTTTGATGTCTTGTTCATTAATTAATCTTTTTTATATATATCTATATATCTGTATTGTATAGCTACGAGTTTCAACAACGCACGGCGATCGAGTAGCACGCCGTTGAGTTTGGCAAATGTCGGGCATTTTGAAGCCCTTTATTTGCTTAAAATACACAACATTCCATTTACAAATACACACATCGGGGTTAAAAACTGTTGGCGTGGCGATCTCGTCTCGATATTCGACCACAGATTTGAGAAATTAATTGTATTTTGATGTTTAGTTTTCAAGTGGCTCGTATGCTGCCTTTTGGTTGTTCTTCACATCATCACTACCTATATGTACACGCGGCTCGATGCAAAAAATTTCAATCGGTTCTTTTTTCAGGACGATAAAAATAATAATTCAAACAAAAGAAAGTAAAGTCGGTTTATCAATAAGTTTACTTTCGAGTTATAAAAGTTTTGAAGTTTTAATTTTTTCTTCTTTTCATGGAATTTAATTGTTACTTTTAACGAGGCTGAAACCAGAGAGTAACTTTTTGCATCTTTCTAAATGAGCGCTATAAAATAAAACAGAGAGGACGAAAAAAAAATGATTATGCGAGCGGTACCGCGGCTCTAAAACGTGGATACGACGCACTTCGTCGAGGCCTCGCACTATTCGGTGGTTATACATTAAACACCCATTGTGTTTTTTTTTCACGTTGCGAAACATATATACGAGACAAAAGCCACGTATGTGCGCGCGAGCTTACATTATACTTTTTCCTTTTCTCGTGTTATATATACAGAGTCGGGCTGCTACATAATAACTATATGTATAAGAGAGTCCTAAAGCATCTGTTGCATTGCATTATTAAATTTTTTTTACCGATGTGGGGCACGCTTACAGCCACTTGTTTCTCATGACACCGGAGAATCTGCGCCCCCACATGAGGTTGTATCATACGATCGTGCCCTGTATGTGTTGGGGATCCTGCTGAGACGACGAGGAGGAGGAGCCGCCGGCACCCTGGAGCTGGCCCGAGGACGAGGTCGACTGGGGTCCACCGCCGCCGCCGCCGCCGTAGGCCGAGGACGAGGAGCAGGGCGGCGACGGATCGTAGAGGCCGCCCATCGAGCCGCCGAGGCCGGAGCCGAGCCGCGCCGAGAGGACGGACATCGGCGGCAGGCCGACGTCGAGAATACCGGTATTGCTCGCCGTCGTGCTGCCCGACTGGCTGCCCTCCTCGGGCGGCGTCACCTCCAGCCCGATCGAGTCGTTGAGGGCTATCTTGATGGGATTGTGATTCGAGGGATGCGACAGGGCGCCGAGACCGATGTCCTCGAGGCTGCTCTTGCGCCTCGCCGGGATGCTCAGGCCTTGTCTACAAGCACGAGTGAATACCAAATTATAGAGCGATGCTCTCGATAGATGTTTAAGAAAAAAAAGAAGCAATTGTACCTCAGAGAATTGCTGCGTCTCAGTAGGATGTCGTCGACGACGCGCAGCGAGTTGGAGCGACCCCTCAGACTGCCGGACACGGTGGGACTGTCGGGCAGCGAGAGCGAGTTGGACTTGGTGTTGGAGAGCGGTGGCGCCCTGGCGGCGATGCCGATGCCGGAGCCGCGGCGACTCGCCGGCGCGCCGCCGCCTCCTCCTCCGCCTCCGCCCACCAGACCGCTCGCCGTCGAGACCGCGGCGTTCATCTGGGCCACCAGCTGGGCCGAGCAGAAGCTGATGTTGCTCTTGCGCCGCGAGTTGTGGCGCTCGAAGGTCTTCTGCGCGGAGAAGGGCGACGGCCTGACCAGATAGACGATGTCGCCCTCCTCGAGCTTCAGGTCGCACGACGGATTGATGATGACGTAGCTGAGGCTGTTGCGCTTCTCCGAGACGTCGTCGTAGTCGGCCACGGGCAGATTCAGCGACTCCATGCGCGAGCGCACGAGATTGGCGATCTCGGCGCGCTCGATCTGCTGGGTGTGATTGTCGCGCGCCTCGTCGCCCATGCTCACCGAGTACTGCGCTCGCCGGCAAAAAAAGAAAGCAAGAGAAACAGAGAGCGGGGTAAGCCGCGAGTTAGTGACGTTCGCTTCTTGAACGAGGCGCGCGATGATATATATATAGGCGGCGATCGGCTGCGGCGCGACAAATCGGCACGACGTCGAGATATCGTGAAAATTATATTCAACACAAGTTTCTTTATTATCAATGTTTAATTTTTCACGATTCTCAATGTCTATTTCCTTGGGTAGAAATGCTCAAATTTTAATAATGGACTAGTGATCAAAAAATTTTTCATGTCGCAATTATGTTACAAATATTCAAAGCATTTAATTTAATAAATGTCAATTCATCTATTTCGAATGATTTTGAGCAGTCTTCAATCACTTCAAATGCGATAATGTTACTTCCGGATTTCGCCAATAGATGTCGAGCATACCTTTGTCTTTAAATCTGCAAGTGGCAAAGTCAAAATAAGTGTATATCCAAGTCAAAGCCAGTCAAAGTCAACTACTATCACATTGTAATATTATAATATTGAGCATTTCTACCAGGACTGCATAAGTATGTATTATTAAGCTTGTGTCTTATATTGGCATCAAAAACAATCGTGCGCAACTCCATATAGCCTGGTATATAATAGAAAAACTTGACTTCCAACAATGTATTATGTGTTTATTGCTATATAATATGTCAAATCGGTGCATGATACTTTTCTATTTTTTTTTTTCTTATAATTATCAATACTTAGACAGTAACACCATAATATAAGACAACAAAAATTTGAACACAGTGTACGTTATGAAGTACTTTGGTATCACTGACAGACTATAATATAGCTTCGTGTTTGTGAACTCGCACACACATAAAAACGTGCAAAAATCATGTATTTTGCAATAATATCGTTTCGAATGTATAACACCAAAATTATTTTTATAGCTTTTTAATCGGTTCTATTTTAGGGTATGGTTTTTTTTTTAAATTATTGCGATGAGCGAGAAGGCGCCTGCAGTGATTCATCGGTAACAATGATAAGCTTCCGTTAATTTTGTTTTTAATGACTGTTTACGTCGAAAAATACAGCTGATGATTGTACACGCCGACAGACGCAGTCGGCCAATTCCAAGGGGTTATCTGATGCACTCGAACGTAATTTCCACATGGAACATGGTATCTCATTTTATCGAATTTTTTTTCCTTCGAATCGCTATATATATATGAGCGAGCATGATGCGATATAGGTCGAGTGTGAAAAGAATGGAGCGAACGAAATATTTGCCGCGCGCTACAAGTACGAACGTTTACTCAAAGGAAATAAGCAAGGCAAATATATGTGCAGTCAACGACAAATACGGTATGTACATGTATCGATTTTTTTCCTCTCTCATCCAAATCAATGCTCGAGCCTTCTTTTTACACTCGATTCCATCCGCGCGCGAGAGACGCGTCTCGGGCGGGCAAAAACCCGGAGCGACGAAGCTTCCTCTACTGTTCCAAAAAAAAAAAAGGATGATCTGTCCTCTTTACTTCTGCTCGAATCGGTAAGAGCCGAGAGCGCACGAGCCGATGTGTAAGGGGAGGGAGGAGACAATAGACACAGATAAAAAACACATACATACACACACTTAGGATGGAGAACGAAACTAGGCGAATTCAGTCACATGCTTGTGTATATAGATACTACATATCGTTTTGTTTGCCGAATCGATCCTTCTGTCTCTCTTTCTTTCTTTTTTATCTTTACTCATTTCTTTTACCGTTTTGTCGTTGATATGGTGGTGGTGGTGGTCGCCTTTAAAACCCATGATATTTTGCTTTTTAAGGTGCAGAGCGGTGCCGTCGCTGTGTGCCAGAGCTTTCATACGAATTAAAAAAAAGGAACGTCGGAGAGAGACGCCAACAAAAAAAAAAAAAAAAAAAAACCAACCAGAATAAGAGAGATGTAAAGAACTAGATAAAAAGTAGAAAGCATATGCATGAAAAGGGTTGTATTCAAATTAAAAAAAAAAAAAAAAAAAAAAAAAAAAAAACTAAAGATAATATTTGAAAAGTGTTTATGTTCAAACAATGGAGCATCGTTCGAGTGTACACGTGAAATAAAGAGCTGAATTCCATTTTCGAGTGGAAACGCAGTACAATTTTTCCTTTTTTTTTTATCGACGTGAAAGCCATTATGAATAATGTGCATTGTAATGAAAAAATCAATACGATCTATTCAGCGCTTTGAATTTTCGATCGTATTTTCACGTGCGCCCGTCAAAAGGGATGATGCGCGCGAATATTGCGGGGCCAAAAAAAAGTAATGAAATGATTTTCTTTTTATTTTCATTTTATCTTCGAAATTAGAGACAATTATTTATTTCAATTAAATTTAACACAAATTCAGATAAGCTAAAGTAGGTTCTATAGGCACAAGTAACACAAGCTGCACTCAATAGGACAGTGCCGAATGAGATTCAAGACGCACGGGTCAAGAACACACTTAATCTATAAATCAACGTCATGCCTTGCTAGCACTTGTCAATAGTAGTAATGATAATAATAATATATTGAAGAGAAAACCAGAAATCATAATTTGCAATAAAGAAAATCTCGTATCGGATGTAAGCTGTACACTCTGAACAATTCAAATCTAAATAAAAACGTAACAGTACTTGTATAAGCGCAAAAACCCAAAGCGTGTCAAATAACCACATAACTAGAAACTATATCAAACTGTTAAATTATGTATAAAAAAAAAAACGTTCAAAACCACACACGTATATAAAAATTAATAAAAATATGTACAGAAAAAGAGAGCCGATCGCAGCGGGCCACGGAGTGGTAGTTGTGCTGGATACAGAGACACGTATAATAGGGTTTGATAGGTCGGATAAAAACAGAGAAAAAAATTAGATTAATTAGACAAGAAGATATATTGAAGAACAAATGAATATTATAATTCTTTTTGTGATCAAATATACTTTTGTTTTTTCTTTAATTTTTTTTTTGTGAAACGAGTCGAAAAAAAAGTAAAAAAAAAAAAAAAACAATAATAAGAATAATAATTGTTAAGTATATGCATCATACTCACAGCTGTGGCGCCTTTCTCGCGGGCAGTGGTGCAATTGGCTAAGCAGGACGCCGCCGCCGCATGGCGTATCTTGTACGAGACGCCGACACCGGCGTCGCTTTCCGCGTCAGAGTCACCCTGTTCCCGATGGTCGGCGTTTATGGATTTTTTTTGTTTTGTCGTTGTTGTTGTTGTTTTGGATTTCAAAATCATAAACGAGAGAAACCGAAAAATGAAAAAAAAACCAAGCATTTCTCCACTTGCACTTACGTTTTTTTTTTTTTTTCATCAGCTGCCTTGCTTATCTATAATCATTCTCTCAAGATTCGAGTGCACATGTTTTCACGCATACATATATATACGCATCCATTGTTAAAATTACTTTTCATCTCAATTAAATAAATGTGTCGTACAAAAAGTAATAAAATAACTATCAGTGTCCAGTAGAGTATCGTCAGATAGATATAAATATTATACAAAAGACCATTACAATCATGCTCTATCCATACATTCAACGATCATTCTTTGGGTACGGAGTATATATAAAGGTACTCGATGCCCCCGTCCTGCAAGAGAGCTCGTTTACTCGAGAGACTTTTGTTGGCTAATGGGTATGTATATACTGTCCTTTCTCGAACGTGTGTGTAGTTTTTTTTTTCTTCCTTTCTTTACATTCGCGTGTACCGGAAATCCATCGATATCGTATACAAAATGTACGTATACATATACGCAAAATAATAAATCGAGAAAAATATGTCGTCCAAAGCGCTTGTAAGGTTTATATTCGACGTATCACATGTATGTAGGGGGAGAGCAAAAAAAAAAAAAAATAAGAAGAAGAAAATAAGTGCAGAAAAAGGCACTTACGTGCGAGGTGTCGACTATCGACGTGTCCTGCGTCCTGTAAATGCCGATGGGGATTTCACAGGTCGTCGAGCACAACTTCTGATACAGCCGGCCGTAAGTCCTTATCCACATGTCCTCCTTCGTTATTTTCATCTTTTGTCGAGAGCGCATGGAAAGCAGTAGCGAGACGATAAAACGTTTGAAGAGCAACAAAAAAAAAAAAAAAAAAATGAACGAAAGACGGAAAGAGGTAGCAAACTAACCGAGGTTAAAAATCCGGATCCGGGGGCCTGATCGACGCCCAGCAGCAGCCGCACGAACGTTATCACGTAATCCTTGACGAAGGCTTGATAGAGCAGGGTGTCGAGCATGGAGGCACTGAATACGCTGCCAGCAGCGAACGGCAGACGAAACATGTAAGATATGTGCGAGCCTCGTTCTTTCTCTCTCTGTTGCGTGTGTGTGTTTTTTCGTGCGGCGATGATTTGAAAGAAAGCTTCGGTTAGCATAGTCTTCGGAAGACGTTTGATTTTTTTTTTATTTTCACTACTTACGGGGAGATGAGATTTTTTTATACATATATATATATAATGTTAGATATTTATATATCATGTATACACATAATTGCAGAGTTATGTATTATACACGACGATTTTTTTTCAAGCACATGCTATGGGCCCACCGGTACATTTCGCCAAGATTTTTCACTTAAGTTCATTTCGTTTATTAATTTTTTTTTTTGTTTTCTTTTATTTTGTAAAAGATGGAGCATTTTTTAATTAATTTTAATTAATTCGAGCAGCGACCAAAACTAATAACGATATAATACAAAGCTTTACTTGAGGCAAAATGTTAGCGATGATTCGCAATAGCTTATCTAGTCTAAGATATATATATGGCAAAAATCAGCTTCTATGAGATACACGCCGCATGCTTTATCTACGATCAATTAAAAGAAAATATTTCAATGATTACTGGCTACATCGCACAGGATGCTAAACTACGTTTTTCATTACGTTATAAGCACTCGAGTCTATAAGCGATTCAAATACTCGAATACTTTCATGTTTTACTCTTCCGGGCCAAGGTTTTTTACTCGATTTTATATATGATTGTATTGCGAGCAAAGAAACGTGATTTATTTACAAAATTTGTTCGTTGGTTAATTCATCTAATACTTCTAAACAATAACCATGCCTCAGCTAACTATGAAAGATATATATAATATATATATAGTTTGTCAAGCAAATTCTAGAAGTGACATCTCGACCTTAGTTCACTGTTTTTCATATAGCTGCATTATTCCATCCTCGCAGCTTCTTCGTCTCTCTCTTTTTTTTCATCGTGACGCGCGTTTAAAAAAAATTTTCAATTAAAAATGCGTTACTTTGAACCTGTTATTTCTGTTTTTCTTTTTCTTTTTTTTTACTCGGCGTTAATACTTGAAAAAAAAAAGAAGCAATGACGGCCTTAGACGTTTTACGATACGCTTGTAAAATAAGTCGATAAGCTTTCCGACGACCAAAGTGCAAGAGAGCAGGTAGCATAAGTAGCACTTTAGATAAAGTGGATTTCTTTTGTCTTTGCATATAGATACGTGTGTGCGTTTATCTACACTTTGGGCTTTTTTTTTCTTCAATTTCTTTATTATAGAGTTGTTTCAAGACAAAATAGTAAAAGGAAAAAGACAAGAAGTTGCGAAGATGGACAATGGGTGCACAGCTATATAACCTAAGTTCGTGATACAGCTCATCGATAAAACCGTCGTGTGTAAGTACAACATTATACATCTCGACGCGACCGTTTCATCGATGAGTATACGTGAGAAAAAACGAAAAAAAAAATCGAATGAAAAAAAAGTATAATATAAAAATATATATTATATATATGTAATATAATAATTAATATTATTATCAGAAGATCAGAGTGAGTGATTTTCATGTTACCGGGGAGCCCAGCGTAGGCTCAGCGGGGTAGTTGTCACCGGAAGTAGTACTGAGAAGTACCTTTTCCATTTTGCTGAGATGCAGAGCATACTTGTCGTGGGCACGGAACTGCATGAAGCGCATGTTGCTCGACTGCGACAGTTCCGTGATACTCTTAATGCTCGGAAAGAATCTGTTGTCGGTCGGTTGGTTGATTGGTTGGTTGGAGTCAAACGAGACACACGAGATAGAGAACAGAGAAAAGCAAATTGATTCAACTTATTTCACGATTCAACGTGTATGCGCGGCAAAGCCACGTCGAGAAACCATAACTGTGCACTATTATGGAGTACATTGAAAAATGATAATTTCCAAAATTTTAGCCATTCCTCGTGGATCAACAGGGCCTTCTGATCTTTTATGGGGTGAATTTGAAAAAATATCTGAATCATGATTTTTTCCATCGCGATTATCTCATGGTTAGACGATGATCAAATTTTAGGAAAAGTTGTATTGTGGTCTTTCGAAGAACATATTTCAATATGAACAAATTTATTAATGGGCCATTGTGCTATTTTATTATATTTAAAGGGTTTCAAAATTATAGATATGATTTTTAAAATCCCGATTCAAATATTTTTTTCCATTCGCCCCATAAAAGCAGAATAAAATTTTAAAAATGATAGTCCAACTTTGAGACTCTGTGGATTCACAAAATTTTTCAATGTACTCTGTAAGACCTAGTTTCTATTGCATTTTTTTTTTTGGCATATCACGCTCGACGTGGCTTTATACCCACACATTATATATCGCACAGCATGGCGAGGTGCAAATTGCCGCGCGCACGTGTGATTTATCACCGCCCAATAAAGTGACTGAAAGACAGATAGATAGAGAGAGAGAGAGATGGCTTACTTAAACATGGTCTGCACGGCGACGATGGTGTTGCAGTCGGCGAGGGTATCCTCCTCGGCCGAGTTGTTGAGCTCCTTATTGACGACGACGACGTTCTCGGCCAGGGTGATGCCGGCCCGTAACAGGTCGTCGAGGCAATCGATCGAGCCGCGCATCCAGTAGACCAGCGGGAAATACGAGATAGCGTCCAAAAACGCGATCTCCGGCCGCCTCTCCAGTAGCAAAATTATCGGGTTCAGCGAGGTTTTCGATCTGCGTGCGAGGGGGAACGAGAGAGAGAGAGAGCAATTATTAGCTCGAGTTGCTGCCCAGCGCTCAATTATTTTTACATCGAATGAACGAGAAATAATAATTATAATATGTTATATAAGACGAGATCTTGGCAATTACTATCTGGCCACACACTGATTATAATCTGATGAAAAAATGAAAGAAAAAAAGATCCCCGAGAGGGCAAGGGAATAAATCCCTCTCTTGTAAGGAAGCTCGACTTATATCTATATCGTCGTAATACGCTCGGCTCTTACTCGCCCGAGTACCAGCTAAGTTGAATTTAAAATTCGTCTTGCTCTTTTTTTTGCTTCTCTCGCGGCGCGCGCGGTGAGCGCACAAAGCAGAGAGTAGCGCTTACACTACTACTACTACTACTGCCAACTCTCGTTTTTATATCTACATGAATATTAAAAAAAAAAAAGGAAAGGGAAAAATTTTTTATACATAGGTATGGTAGGTCTATGTTATATACGGTACCTGAAGTGAGCCCGCAGCGGTATAATAAAATTATAAATGCCATTACTGGCATAATCTGCAGCCAGTATGATCGTTTTATTCTGCCAATTGTATTCCTTGGCGTTTCTATAGCTGCAGTGCTCGCAGACCTGCCGAGCAGACAGAGAGAGAGAAACAAAATGCAGCGGAATAAGAAGGTATAAGATATATATATATAAGTAAGTAAGGAAGTAAGAGAGAGAGAGAAAAAATTACAAGGATGAACTTCTGAGTTTTCGTATTCTCGGGGCAAAGGAAGAGAAGAGAGGAGAGAGAGAGAGAGCGAGGATGAGTGAGAGAGGAGAGAGAGAGAGAGGAGAGACCGCAAATATAGCATATCTATCTGAGGGATGGGAAGAAATCTTGTTAAGCCACTGCTGCTCCGGTTGGATACTAGGCTAGTAGTAGCGGTATAGTAGCTAGTGGATGCACATGCGGGAGTAAAAAAGAAAAAGGAAAGGAAGAAACGTCTCTCGTCTGTATACGACGAACGACGACGACGTATCGGGAAACATATATATATATGTAATATATACCTGCGCGAGCTGAAGACAGCAAAGAGGTTTTTTCTCTTTGAGCAGATAACAAAGAGTCGGCGAGACACCGATGAACGGCGAAACAGGCGGGAATCCCTTGACGATCCTGCAACATCGGCAAGCACAGACAGAGAGTTTTACATTTCACGGTTGCGTGGTGGTGGCACACGTGTGTGTGTGTACGTCGTACAGTATATAAGTACGCCGATGACGGCAACAGAACAAAAAAAAAAGAAAAAAGAATATTAAAAGAAACGACAAATTTTATGGATTTTATTTCAACTAGCGGCGTTGCAGCGGCGGCTATTTCCAATTTTCGTCGCTCGCTCGGGAGCTCACCCTGAAGGAAAATGACTTACTTGTATAATTAACTCGCGCGCAACAGCAGCGCACGCATTTTTTTTTTTTTTTTTTTATCGGTTTCGTTACGTGCACACACACAAACACACACACGAGCGTGGCGTACAGCTAAAACAATTTTTTTGCACAACGATAACAACGTCGAACAAGCAGACGACGCAGACGCGCGCATGCAGACGTGCAGTAAAGCGTGCGACAATGACGCGCGAAGCGAATCGTCGATGGACTCGAGCTCGTTCAATTGGCACTTCTTCGGCTCCGTCGCATCGCGTGAGTACACAATAATAATATCGATTCGAGCTCGAGCCTTTCCCTCGATGAAATCTTTTGTGTATCGATCATCGTGTTCGCGCAGTGAATCTCGGGGCGCTGTGCGTCGGTCTGGCGATCGGCTGGCCCGGGCCCGCCTTCGCCACGCTCTACGGCGACGAGCGCGCCCAGCTGGATTACATCGACGAGACGTGGATCGAGTCGGCCATCAACGCGGGCGCCTCGCTCGGCAGCATAGCCTCGATCTTCGTCACGGACGCGTACGGGCGCATGCCGGCCTTCGGCCTCGCCGGCTGCCTGCAGATCGCCTTCTGGATCGGCCTCTGCGTCTCGGGCCATCTCAACAGAATCGTGTGAGTCCCGCCTTATAATTTATTTATCTCGTTCGCGCGTCTCAATGTTTTCATCGTCGTCGTCGTCGTCGTCGTCGTCGTCGCCAGTGGATCGCCTCGTCGGCCTTCGTCGCGGGCCTGGGTGTCGGCGTCTACGCCGTGGCTGCGGTGCTCTACGTCGCGGAGATCTCCTCCACGGAGAATCGCGGCCTCGTCGGCGGGGCCCTCATGCTGTCCGGCTATCTCGGTGTCTTCCTGATGAATCTGCTGGGCTACCTCGTCGACATGGCCATCGTCCTCGACCTGATGGTCGCCGCTCCGCTGCTCTTCTGCGCCAGCGTCTGCTGCCTCATGCTCGAGTCGCCCTTCTATCTCTTCCAGACCGGCATGGTGCTCGAGGCGAAGATCGCCCTGAAGAAGCTGCGCAATCGTCGAAGCGTCACGGAGATCGAGCCCGAGTACGAGTCCATGGTCGTGTTCTTCAACTCGAGCTCGGCCAAACCCGCGGGCCGTCTGCTGCTCGAGTCGCTCTGCCCGCTGCGCGATGAGCTGCGCAGTCCGCTGGCGCTGCTCGTCGTACCGGTGCTCTGCGTCAGTCAGATGCTGGGCGTCGTCGCCGTCAGCAGTTACGCCCTGCTGCTCCTCGAGCAGGTCCTGGCGCAGCCCCAGGCGGGCAGAGTCGTCGCCTCCTTCCTGGACGTGCTGTCGATCGTCCTGTGCCTGCTGGCCATACAGCGCTTCGGGCGCAAACCGCTGCTCACCTTCAGCATCGTGGGCTCGGGCCTGTGCTGCCTCGTGCTCGCCGTCTACTATCTGGCCACCGAGGAGAGATGCCTGACCAATGCCGTAAGCTCGTCACACTGATCGCGCTGGAATTCTTTTTTCTCGATTATTCTTTCTCACGTTTCTTTTTCGTCGCTCGCGCACACACAGCTGCCGAAGGAGAACAAAATCCTGCCGATATCCGTCATGTGCCTCTACTACGCGATCTACTCGCTGGGCCTGACCCCGGTCCTGCCCATAGTCACCGGCGAGATCTTCCCCAGCCAGGCCAAGAGCGCCGCCGTCGGCATATGCACGTCGCTCGTCTATCTCGTCGCGTTCTGCATGCAGCGCTCGTACGAGGCCCTCAATCAGCGGGCCAGCTCGTGTCTGGCCTTCGCCAGTTTCAGCCTGCTCGGCTCGATCGGGCTGCCGTTCGCCGTCACGCTGCTGCCCGAGACCAAGGGCAAGAGCCTGCTGCAGATACAGAACGAGCTCGGCAACATCATGATGAATTATTGAGACTGTGTATCTAGCGGCGGCCGCTGCAGTGTTCCTTCGTTACCAAAGTGCGCGAACTTTTAGCATCTGGACCCGAGAGGAATTAGTAATCGCTCGCGAGTCCGTATAATCTTTTTGATCGATTCCGAGTGCTTAGGATGGGTCGGAAGGTACATTAGTCACTCGTAAACTAATTTTCAGGCAGTTACTTTTAATTTTCTACATTCGTAATGTGTAAAGGGATACCGATGATTTCTAGAAGTCCGCGTGGCCTTTTCAAAGAATCATTCATTTATATTTATTCCGGTGGTTATTGAAGTGATCTTTGATTTCACTTATATACAATTTTATTTTTACTTTGTCACTTGCAGATTTACAGATATTAAGGATCTCGCCATCTAGTGGTGGATGCTGGCTTTAATTATTATCGAATTTTGATGATTTTTTTCAGCAATTTCAATCAAAATTTTTAAATTTGAGTATGGAATTAAATCTTTTTTTATCATTTTTGCATGAAAAATAATTTACGTGACTGCGTGTACTTTTTTGTGCGATTAATGTAAAAAAAAAAAATTAAAAAGAAAATTTTATGTGAAAGTACGTTGAATATAATTTAGTATTGGTTACCTTAATCTCATGTTCAATTTTATGAATAAAAAATTGCACGTGTCAATGCAAACACAAAGAAAAATTAGAAAATAGTTTTCCAGTTAGTAACGGAGACGGAAATAAACAAGTAGGTCAAGTTGGGGGGGGGGGGGGGGGGGCCTGTTTTCAGTCGTAAAGATTACATTTTTATACAGACCAAAAGATGCAAGCAATTTAGCAAACTATAAAAGATCCACTGTAATAAACAATCGCATGCACGTTAAAATATCAATATTTCAAACGACGTGCTATGGTGTCGCGCGCACACACACACACGCGTGCGTATAAAAAAGCAGTTTTAAAAAAGCGTATAACGCAAAATGTGTATGCAACGAATTTTTAATTCAGTTTTTGTACTTTTTTTTTCAAAGCCAAAACAAATAGAGAGAGAGAGAGAGAGAGAGATAGAAAAAAGTGAAAAATGCATGTGACTCACCCTTTGAAGCTGCAGAGGGGTGCGATTACAGTCGACAGGCGAGAGCGACGTGCGGCAAGAGGACGAAGGGGTGCACAAAGACGATGCAGATTTTAAGGAAGACATCAAAAAACATTCACGAATATATTTGGTTTTTTTTTTTTTTTTAATGGACTCAAACGAGCAGGTAAAGTGTACAGGCATCAAAAGTGTTTTTTGATTGAAAAATTTTCGTTTTCCATTAAAAAGTTACGTAAGGTTTAACCCTTCTGAATAATCAATAGAATCATTTCTCTTTTTTTTATGATTTTTTGGTGTGTGTGTATAGCGACCGCGCGTTTAACTCGACGAAAGTGACGCGTTTCAGCGCGTTCTCAAAGTTGTATAAAATTTCTCGTACAATAATTTCGAAAGCAAAAAAAATGTATAAAAAATTCATACTATTTATCGTGTAGTAAATAAAAATTTTTATATGCGCAAAAAAAGGGACAGAGAGAGAGAGAGAGAGAGTGAAACAAAAACAACCGCTACGACTATCGCATTGGCTGCTCTGTGTAGCTACTGCCGTGACACTATGACATCGCATAAATTCTGTGTAGCTCCGATGCGATGCTCATATTGATCACGTTACACAATTTATACTATAAACTACTGACAAAAAGGATGTACACAAAAGATTGTAAAAATCGTTGTATAAATATCAATAAGAGAAGTAGTATACGTAAAAAAGCAGAGATCGTAATAGTAATAATGACAAAAAGTATTTCTAGATAAGAGACCAAAAAAAATCCAAATCTCTGCTACTCGGAGTGTATATTGGATTATAATATATTTATACGACAATCGACACAACAACAATAAATAGTGATGCAAATATTTATATATATATTGATTGATATAATATGTATAAAAATATAAAAAAGATATAATGATCAGTGGTGCGACATAGGTATTATACAATAAATTTATAATAATATATAATATATAGTGCTCGACATAGTAATGAAATTATGTTATTTAAAAAAACGTCCGAGCGAGAGTCTAATAAACAGCTCGACAGGAGTTTTCACTCAAGCTCCGTGGCACGGCACATACACATCCACAACACAGCAGCAGCAGTAGTAGTACTACTGCTAGTGCCACAGCATGGGAGCCACTCGGGCGTAAATACAAATCACAATTATTGAGAAGTAGTACTCGGTCATGCGGTTATGACCCTTTAGCGCGTACAGCAGCAGCAGCAGCAGCACACGTGAAATTTGCGATCGGCGCGGCCGCGTATAGCAGCGCAACCCCCCGCCCCTCCATCGGTTATTATCGCGCGTCGTGCAATTGAATAATAATGCGCGCAATACGCGATGATGATGATGATGATGCTTCGAGTAGTGCGCGCAAATCCTCCCGTCCTCTGATCCGTAGTTGTATGGCTATAATATGCAAATGCTGCGCTCGATAATATGCGCGCGCGCGAGCGAGAGTGCGTGTACTCGAATAATTCCTGCCGTATTACAATTTTTTGGATCGGTATATATATGTATACAGCGAAATAGGATTTATATATCCGTTAGAGCAACAGTTGTATCCGTGTTGTGCGCACGCTTCGTGACGCGAAGACTCCTGCAGCGGGCCGATATCGCCTCGCTCGAGTGCCAAAAAAAAAAGTAAGAAGAAGAAGTGAAAAAAGGTGAAAAAAAAAAAAGAGAAAAGAAAACTCACGCTATTTTTTCGCTGGGCGATCGCCAAGGCACATCGTCGTCCATCTCGTCCTCGGACTCGTTGCCCTCGTGATCCTCGAGCGACTCTTGGCCGGGCAGGTGCAAAGTCGAGCTCGTTAGCATGTCTGGCACCGGCAGTATGCTCGGCCTTCGGCTCCCTGAGGGCAAATTCAATTCGAAGGATCCTAGTCAGGATTTGTCGTATCTGTCGTGGAGCTTTCTGCGATCGAGCCAAGAGAAGGAGCAGGCCCCTACTGTACACTACCGTATGCACTCGAACGAACGCCTCTCGAGCGCGAAACACGCCGTTTTAAGCTAATAAGTATTTATAGAGGATATGACTAGATCGATCGAGAGGAGCACAGGGCCATTCGAGTGCACCGAGAGCGGCGTCCTCCTTTCTCTCCTTTTTTATTTCACTGTGTTTCGTCGTGTTGCTCCTTAAAAGCCTACTCTAAAAGTCCCCCCCTCTCCACTATACTGTGTTTCAAATATTCACTGGCGCACAATTATGAGATAAAGTGGATTACCTCTTCTTTGAGTGAGAATTTCAGGACTAAGCAGATTAGGATTTGGCTCGAGCGAGCGTGGCACGTCGAGGTGATTTCCGGTCATTGACGTTTGCGGTGACAAACTTCCGTCTTTCAAGCCCTGCTGCCGACTCGAGTCGCCGCCGCCTCCTCCTAATCCCCCGGGATCGAGATAAGTTGCTAAAGTGTAAACATCAATGATATTGTATATAAGTATTTATGCGACGGATATAATACGTATATCTACTTAGATTTTAAACTCTACTTTGAAAAGTGATACTCTGTTAATATAATATAAATAAATATCTCGAGTCGAGTTTTAATAGAGAGATTTATTCTAAGATAAAAATGCGTAAACGCTCTACGCTAAGCGTAAAATCGTTGAAGAAAAATATTAACTCTTTGCTACGGAGAAATTATTTACAAAAAATGCGCTACAACATTCTTAAAAGGCAACAATAAATTCAAGTAATATATAGAAAAAGTTCAATGAGCAGTAAATATATCATAATATACGAATGAGGCAAGGTCGAATTGTAATAGAAAATTGTATAGAAAAAGTACAGTAAAATACAGGTCTGAGCGGATGATTGGTCAACTCGTTACTTTAATACGCTTATTAATAATCATCATCATCGTAATCGCCTAAAATTTCTAAATACTGCCAACGGAATTGAATTATATTATAATATATGAATAAAAAATAATCCAAATCGCATAATGGAATAATTGAATTCAGGAGAGAGCTTATTGCTGGGCGCACTCGCGAGTCGCGCATCATCGTCGGCGTCATCGCGTATTACACGGCGCGCAAATGTGAATAAAAGCAGCAGCAATGTACATACAGACACACACACACACACACACCCACACAGAGACGCGTGCGCGAGGCAAGAGACTACTTCAATCAACTAATTATATTCGACCAGCGGTCGCGCGCGTGTATAATATCCATCTACGTTAATCATACGATCCAAAGTCTCTGGAACGAAAAAAAAAAAGTAGTATATGTAGACGATGCGCGTATTACGCACACACACACACACACTGGATCATCGATTTTTCGTCTATTCGCGCGGTTTAACGACCTTCTCGGCTCGGCCCAACCAACCAACCAACACCTGCAATAACACCTTATACCGAGCGAATACCGTTTGATGGATACGCGCCTGCGAGAGCTCGTTACATACATATACATTAAACAATAATATCCAAGCGAACGTATGCGATGTTGGTATATGCGTCAGCGAGTACAAAGACAGCAATGAGAGAGCGAGATCGTGGTAGCAGTGGGCGCTACTCTCTCTCTACTGTGCCGCGCGAGCTATCGTGCGACAAATGGGCTTATATACGTGCTTATATATAGTGCGTAACAAATGGCGCGTGCCTGGCACACGGGCGCGACTTCATCAAAGCGAGTGCATCGTCGCGCCAACCGTGTTCGTATTATGCGGCGTCGCGCGCGCGCGCAAATTCACACTAAATTCTGCTGCCGTCGTCGTCGTCGTCGTCGAAGCGCTTGCTACCGAGATGCAGCGGATAGATTCTCGACGTCCGGAGGATCTCGAGGGAGCTACCGCGTGTATTATATATTATATATATATATATAGGCGAGCGTCGATTTTGGACGAAGGCACGCGCGTGCATCGCCAACGCGATATGATCGCGTTACGTACAAAGCTCGAAAGCCACGAAAGCGTGAAACTCGCGAGCGAGATCGCACGGGCCGTGGAGGGATCTGCGATCCGATGTATATATACAGCAGGAGGAGGAACAGAAATGGATTTGCTATATGTCTATGGCTGCGATGCCTGTTGTGAAGGCATTTAATACCGAACGCTGCCACTGCTCGACGGATGATTTATTGATTTCGGCAAGGAATACTGCGGTATTATACATTAGGTATAGACATGCACTGGTACTATATATATATGTGTGTACGCGTGTGTGTGTATACGTGGAATTGACACATGCCCATCGCTTGGGCGGAAGAGGGCAGGGGGGATATTATTGTCAAGGACGTGTAGCCGTGGGTATTATGTGTACACGATGCATCAAAGTTATCACGTTGATTGATATAGCACTCGATAGAGAGAGAGAGAAGCAGCAGGAGAGGAGGATATTCCGTGTTCCACGTACGACTGATCGTTTACCGTGTAACGGTATATATTACACACAAGAGAGAGAGAGAGGAAATTCAAAGTTTCAAAAAAGAAAGAACAGGAGATAAGAAGCTGTGAGCGTGTGTGTAAGGTTGGATGAAGGGAGGGTTTGAAAAATGAGAGATCGAGGACTACGAATATAATAATAATAATAATACGATCGTCATGTTTGTTCCACTCCTAAACGGAGAAATCATGAGAGTGCAAAAAATAAAGTGAATATCGCGCGTGGAACGAAACATTTATTATCGTGAACGTATAAGGGAGATCGAGAGGCGTTTAAAAAGTGATATTGCATAATTACTAAAATTATCATTAATCTATATAAGAGCTATAATTTGTGAGAAAACTAATTGAGTAATAAAAAATAGGGGAGAAAGATCAAATTTGGTCATGCGTCTCAAGAAGGGGGGGGGGAGTAAGTAAAGGTAGATCATAGACAAGACACAATTTTCGGGCACAACAACACTCACGGTGTACATCGTTAGCGAGCAGTAGGTTGTGTCGTTGGAGTGGTGTGGGCGCGGTGGTGGTGATGGTGGTGGTCGCGATCGTAGCTGTGCTAGGGGGGACCTGCAGTATAACCCGAGGTAGGGGTAGCGAACCGTCTCCGGTTGCCTGCTGCAAATCGCTATTGTACAGGCAGTAGTACGACGACGAATCCTGCCGGCAGGACTCGCTCGTCGCCTGTGGCGGCTCGACGACCAGCTGATCGCGATCGTCGGCGAGCACGGTACAATACAGCATGTCGTCGGGGCTCGTGATCACGCTCAGCATTTCATCTGCACCCCCGCGGGGACCCCGAGCCGTTAAGCAGCTATAACCGGCCGTTGCAGTTGTTGTTGCTGTACCGTTGGTGGGCTGCTGCAGACCCACGCAGGACGTCGTCGTGGTCACGGTGGTCGTCGTGCCCGGCGTCGTGCAGCTGCTCATGCCCGTCTGTCCGCCGCCGCCGGCGCTGACGGCTTGTCCACCGGGCGTCGTCGTCGTCGAGGTCGCGTCGAGTTTCGTCTCGACGACGACCTGCTGGGGATCGCCGCCGGTGCCGCCGATGTTGGCCACCACGAAGGCCGAGTTCTCCTCCTTGGTTATGCTCATGTAGTAGCACGTGTCCGTCTTCTTCATGATATGTCTGGGACCTTTTTTTTTTTACACGAGGTTATTTACGAGTTTACCGGAGTCTATAGGGATATTATTATTATTGTCATAGCTAACCTGGATTGAGTAAGATCGTGTCCTCGTAGAATTCCGGCAGCTCGGCGGGCCTGACGGCGACCAGGGCCACGCCGTACTTCCTGTGGCTGTGAAAGGACGCGTAGGTGAAGGACTTGCCCTCGTACTCGCCGAAGAAGCGCGAGTCGCCGAGGATGATGTGGTAGATCTCGTTGCCCGAGCACTTGCCGTACAGCCTGTGCCACTCCTCCTGCGACTGTTGGCCTTCCCTGCGCACGCAAGTCGTTCGCCATATATAATTGGTTAGAGTAGCGGCGAGAGAGAGAAAAAAAAAGGGGGGAATTTAATTTGATAATTTTTTGCTCCCGCTCTTACTGTCCTCTCGACGTGTGCAGCAGAAGGGTGACGAGGGTCGAGGCGCCCGGGCACGTGCAGTTGTTGGCCAGCAGGGCGTACTTGAACTCGTCCTCGCACACGACGTGCTCGGCGAACTTCACGTGCAGCTTGTTCTCCGGCCGGAATATTTGCACGTACTGCGGCACGTTCGGCGCGAAATCTTTCACCGCCCAGGATCTGCGCATTTTATAACGCGCGCGCGCGTGTGTATTTTAATAATTACGACGACTGCGACTTGCTGCGGTGTAGATTTTTTCAATTACCTGAGTATGGTGTGCTCGTCCGCGGCAGTCTTGTCGGCGTAGTTGCGGGCCGCCAGGACGAAGCAGGCCTCGGCCTCGTTCATGCGCGCACGCGCCAGGTCGCCGTCCTTCAGGCACGAGCCCTGTATGTAGATGACGCGCTGCGCCCAGATCGGCACCTGCAGTATCATGCGCATCGTCGTGTCCAGCTCCATGGGCGAGAGCAGCACCACGTAGTAATCCTGCGCATAGGCGCACGGAATTGTATTATATATTTATTTTTATTCCCGAGTCGAGACAGGAGAAATCTCTCTCTCTCTTATAATACATACATTTTATGTCACGCTCGCGCGACGTCTCTTACCTGAAGTAGCGGATGCGCGTAGAATTCGTTAAGGAAATCCATAATGGTGTCGGCCTGGAGGGTCGTGCTACAGACCACGACGTGTTTCTCGCTCTGCGCCCGATGCGACGAGTACGAGCCGCCGAGCTTCTGCCTCTCCATCCACGTGAACGCCAGTTGCTCGAACTGTACATAGCGCAGATACGAGAGAAAGCAGACGCGAATGCATATCATTTGAATAATATTATATGTGCGCGCGTATATATTTCACCCATCCCATCCGCACTAGTCTGCTGTGCACTAGTTTATTCGAGATTGTTATTAGACGGCGAAATATTCGCGCGATATCGATGCGGGGCGACGAATGAATAAAAAAAAAGTGAATCACCGTCGCGCGCGAGTCATTAAAAAAAAAAAAGGGACAATTTAAATCGACGATGCAAAATCAAAAAAGAGGAGGGATGCGCGGAATTCACAACTCGGCGTATGTTGACAGCTGGAAGATCGGTTCGAAACGCACCCCGCACAGAAGAGCCCTGACAGCCTGTCCGTTCGCCTCGCATTATATATCCGTATACGCGACTGCCTGCAACAAGTGTGCTCGTCCCCCGCGCGTGCAGCAGCAGCAGCAGCATCAGCTTATGCCAGTCCAAAGCGAAATCCGCTTAATTATATCGAGAGAGAGAGAGAGGAATTGAATTTATACTCGTGAGCATGTGCTCTGCCTATATACTTTGACTACATAATATGCGTTGCTGCTCTACCTATATGCATGCAGAGCTTTTTTTTTTTTCGTTTATTGGATTTTTCGTTTCCTGACTCGATCGAGCACGGGCGGGATAAGTAATAAATATTAAATTCTAGAACTAATTTAAGTGTCGCGCGCTGAAACGGACGCGTATATACAATAATAATAATAATAATGTATAAAAGGATCCTCTCGCGTGGACTGTGCGGCGCGGGCGACTATTAGCGATAACGCGGCGCGCAACGCACAAGAAGTTGATAATTGAAATTGACACGAGGCTTTCACGTATTATATACGTTCTATATACGTAGTAGTAGTAGTAGTGTCTGCTCTCAAGTAGTATAACTCGCTCCTCCACCCACCCACACACGTACACACACACACACACACATATGCTTATATACGTTTGTGTGTGCTGCAGAGAAGGATCGAGTTATATACGCGCCTTCGATTTTTATGAGCTCGAGAGAGAGAGAGAGAGTCTACTATAGTAAAATAGAGGAGAATGATGAGCAGTAAAGTTCCCTACACGTCTTTCTCTTTTCTATCCCAGCCCGCGCGTCACGCTGCGTTAGTATATACGAAGAGGAGTAGCGGGAGGCGAATAAAAGGCCCGTCATTTGGCTTACATCCAGGGCGGATATTTTATACGCGCGTCGCGAAAGGTTGAAAGTTTACTTCGTGCCGTCGTATATAAGATGTCTATTTAATGGGGGGAGGACATTATAAATATTTAGCGGCACGAGAAGAAGAAGAAGAAGAAGAAGCAGCGCATCGGGTTGCAGCCTATATATTATAGGCTATATATATATATATATATATATATATATATTATATAGCAGCAGCTTGGATATATATATGTGCGTGTACTCACCTGCGTGGGCAAAACTATGAGCGCGACGCATATCATTATGACCATGTAGAGCTGCGAGGGCCAGATGTCCGGCACGAAGTCGCCGTAGCCCACCGTGGAGAAGGTCACCACCACGTAGTAGGTGCTCTGGAAGAGGTTCAGGTGGCGATGGCCGGCCCGCTGAAAGTGCTGGATCCCGCAGACGCTGCGACAAAATTACAATTTAATTCATATGTATTTTCGTTGTTGTTGTTATATTACAACGCGCGCCGTATAAAAATTCGAAATTTGCACGCGACCGATCCACGGCCCATCGCATCGAGTGCAAAAAAGGTATGCAGCAGCAGCAGCAGTAGCAGCTCCCTGCAGTATTTATTTTTCGACGCGACGCTGGAGCGCGCGAGAATGTTGCAGGCAGTTGCGTGCCATTTACGTTACTATATACAACGCGCGGCTAAAAAATTTTTTAAATTTCTCGAGATCGTAAACGCGCGCGAACGAGGGGGTGGGTATGGGGGGGGGCGGGGAGCTGTTACGTGCAAAAAATTACCCCGAGCGTACTCTTAGTAACGTGTAGCATAAGTAGCGAGTTTTATATAACGGGGCTCGAGCCTATATTCATTTGCTCTTTAATACGCGCGCGCCTACCTCTAACGCGTCGTGTTCGCGAGTATATATTTTCCGGATGCTTTGCGCCTATTGTACGCTAAAACCAGGGGTACATTATTATAATACGAATATTATTCCGTGTATATAACGCGCAGCGGCGGCCCGCCGAAATTCCTCCCGGGCGTCGGTGCAGTGTATATAATACAACGCGAGAACACAAGTACGTGACATTTTCCCCGTTTCGGCCCGGAGTCTGAAACTGTATAATGCACCGCATCCCAGCTAGCTCTTTATATTCTCCTGTTTTTTGTCGGTTTACTCCGTTTTATATACTATGTATACGTAACTACTGTAATATATACCGTGCCGAGCACCGAAATGATCGCGAAGAAAAGCCCTTTAGCGCAGAAAAGAGAGAGAGAGAGAGAGTATAAGTTGACAGTGCTTTGTGTCGTCTGTTTTTCAGTAATATACAGTGGCAGAGATCGCTTTGCTGCAGCGGACAAACACAGCCTTTGATTGTTTTGACTTTTTTCGGGCGATGATAGTATTTTTCGCCTCCTGGCCAGGTCGATGAACCGAAAAAAATAATACGCGAACGAATGTATCCGCCGCTAAATGATCGTCCCCATACGAATTCAAACTCGTGTCGCGTGTCGAAGTGAAAAAAAAAAAATTATAAGAGGTCAGCTACGGAGCCCGCGGCGTGCATACACCGCGCGGCGCGCGAACGTTTCATAAATATTGATATAGATTATTTTAATGTATTCACTGCGTCCCGTATAGAGCGAAAGCAGAAAAAAACAATCTGCTGTCAACGCGCGTAAAAAGCGATCATAAATTATTTCTCGAAGGCTATTAATACGCGGGACTAGAATATAGCACGCCGCGCGCGATTCCAGCGATTTATATATACATGCGTATACATCTGCAGCAATTAATGCGATTTCGAAAGGCTGATAAAACAATTTTTTTTCCCTTCTTTTGAATCGATTTAGCATCGTTTCGTGCGCGCGCGCGACAAAGCGGAAACAATGCGCCGCGTGTACACGAATTTATATCCTCGCGCCTATCAAACTGCCCGTCTGATCTCGCGTTTTAATTAATTTGCCAAGTTTTCCTCGCCGTTTTTGTACTTGTTATAATAACTCGTTAAATCTTTCGTAGATAATAATAAACTCGAGATGTTTTTCGAAGATAATAGTTTTGAAAAGTCAACGCGCACCCGTGCTATCCATTGAAACTAACTCTCTCTCTCTCTCTCTCTCTAACTAATTAACTTTACGAATCACGCGTGGCGAAGTTTCTCGCGAGCTTTTGTTCTTCGTCGCGTTCGTGTGTACATACGCATGTATACAATTTCTTTTTCGCGCTTTTGATGATAATAAGCATGAAGGCTAGTCGTCGAAAACGTTTATCAACGCGCGCGACATTCATATAATTGTAAAAAACGAGCACACCGCGGCAGCAACTATTTCCGTTGATCGTAACATTTTCCTTCCGTTTCGATGCCAAGGACAAATTAATTGGCTTAAAAATAGTATGGCTTGCTTCAACACATACGTACGTGCATGTGCATGTGTATCGACTTCATCGTTAAATAATAAATCGGCCCCCGCGGATCGATGCTTAGCTCGCTCGCAGTTGCGCTCGCGAGCTAATAAGCGCGCGACGAATCACAACATAAAAACCGGCGCGGGAGGGGGGGAAAAGAAAAAGTAGCTCACGACGCGTGTGCGATTAAAGCCTGACTCGTACTACTGAATCGAGAATTCCCTACTATAACGTATATATATACGTATAGGTATATTAAGATCGCGCTGTGCGCGCATTAGAAAGTCGGACGCGTCGCAACGCGCCACATATAAGGCGTATACACGTATTTAGAAGGAAAAAAAAAACAAGAAATAAGTATTCAGGTTGCACACATATACGAGCGGAGTCCGAGAGAGAGAGAGAGCTTTACACACTCGTGCAGCCCTGAAATCGTTTTGATCCCGATTTGTGTATGCATGTGCGAAAGGGCAGCACATACTGCGCCGATTGCCTGTGTACTAGGCATAACGTATAAATACATAGGTATATATGCGCGTCGTATTCGTCGTCGTTGTTGTAATTTATTTACAGCCACGCTCCAAGGCCAATTCGGGGAAAATTCGTAAACACACACACACACACGTACACGTACACGTAGACATAACTTGGACCGCATATGCCGCGCGCGCGCGCAAACTATGCTACGAACTGACCCGAACTTGCCACTTAGTCAATCTTCGCCGTGTATATATAGAGCGTATATAAAGTAAGGATTGGCGTCAAACTTGGCGATTAATAAATTGAAGCAATAACGCGCGGGGCGCGCGCAGCGGCCCCTGTAATTTATTTATCAACTTAAATACGAAGAAAGTTTGTACGCGCGTTGGGCTGCTGCAGAGAAAGAGAGAGAGAGAGAGAGACAGAGATGGATATAGAGAGAGAGAGAGGAAAGGAGAGAAGAGTAAGTAAGTTGGCTGCAAAAGGGCATGCTTTATTTCGTACACGCGCTTGCTCGCGCGGGATCGGGTGTCCATTCGGGTGGTAGTGGTAGCGGTGGGCAACGCTATATATAATGTATATAAGCTCTTTGCGCCGTAGAGGCAGGCCGACAAATCTAGTTAGGACCCCCCCTTTATTACCTGTATATACACACGCGCTCCATGGAGAGAGAGAGAGAGAGAGAGAGAGAGAGAGAGAGAGAGAGAGAGAGAGAGAGAGAGAGAGAGAGAGAGAGAGAAGGCAACTTGGCTTGGCTCGAGCGAGAGAGAATCTTCCTTTCTTAGAGTAACTAACTTCGACGTAGCAGAGCAGAGAAGCAGCAGCATCAGCAGCAACGGCAGACTAGCTACTCGTTCAAACTCTTCTAACAATGTGCGGTATGACCATGTGAATATTTGACTTTGGCTCTTCTTCCTTTTTTTTCTTACTCTTCGCGCGCTTATATCGGAGAGAAGCGAGCATATCGACGAATGCGTTTGCCACGGCGCTTATATCCTTTTATTTTTTTTCAACCGAAAGCTCTCCGTAGTACCGTATTAAGATGAAAATTTTTAATTACACTTGCTCTCGTGGAGATTTTCTCGGCGAGCGAGCGAGTTTGGCAGCTTGCCAACCCAGCAGCCCGCAATCGGGATGATGAATCCGTTTTAAAGCTCCGAGATGACGCACATATGCGTCCTAAATGGACTTTTGAGCGTGACGATCGCGATAACATTATATAAACGTACGCGACGCACACTCGGAGACCAATAAATATTTGACGAATATAAAATTGATCGATAAATATTGACTGCCTCAGCTGAAATCTCTCTCTTCTCGCTGCGCGAACAATTGTTTGAATTTCACAGCCCAGATCTGCATATTAAACGCACGCGTATACACGTTATATATATATATACAACAACAACAACGACGACGACGAGCGTAGTGCAAGTAAACTTATCGCGCGCGAAACGCCTGGCATTTACATTGGCATGTAGATGCAGCGCGCAATATAGCCGCTCGCGCGCGCGCGCTCCGAGAGTGCTGAAATATGCGAGGAGTGAGTGAGAGAGAGAGAAAGCAGAGCTTGCACAGTACCCGCCCGCCTGCAAGCTCAAGCTGGGTGTATACACATCGAAAGATGCCTTTGAGCTTGTCAGGCGGAGGCAGAGGCAGTGCGCGCTGCTTCCTCCCATCATTCAGCGGAGCAGTGAGCCGCGGCGCGCGCGCCCGCCTGCCTGCACACAGCAGCTATATAGGTACCAGCCAGGCAACTACTCGTTCAATCGAGTGAGAAGCGCGGAGAGATTTTAGGCTTCCTGTTTTTGCTGCACAGAGAGAGAGTAGTAGTAGTAGCTTGCATATGATTTGTTATATTAAGTAAGGATGAGTAGGAAAGGGAGGTAAAAAAGAGAGAGAGAGAGAGAGAAAAGGAAAAATCCGAGGGAAAATTCAAGTTGGATAAGATAGAGAGAGAGAGTGAGTCCTTGCTTCTCTCTCTCGTCGCTGATTCGACTCTTTTAAAAGGTAAATTCTCTCTTCTCCCAACCCCGAAGTTTTCTTTTACCGTATAGCAACTCTCGGCAGCAGCAGCAGCAGCAGCAGCGTCGACTTTTATTTTAACAAAAATATTTGACTTCATAAGAGGTAGGTAGGTAGGTAGGTATATGCTAATGAAACGAACTCTTCCAGTTCTGGCGCGATGATGAATCGTCTATTTTTACACACGATGCGCGCAACGCGGATAACAAAAAAAAAAAAAGAACTGGAAAATTCGATCCTCGCTCTTGCCGCTGCCGCTGCTGCTGCTCGTCGAGAAGAAAAAATATCGATAACGCTCGCATGGCGCGCAAGTACTTATATAATAAACCCCCGGTGAAATTCACTCGCAGCAGCGTGGAGTGCGCGATAGGAGCCGAGCGGCCGATCGCCGACGTTCGCCCGCGCGAGCACATACACAAAAGGCCAGTAAAGACGACGTCATTCGTCAATATCGTCGGATCATATTATATATAGATATGGATATAGGCTGTTGGTATGACGTTCCATTGAGTATTGATGGGCTGTAGGGTTCATCGTCGGCTATATGCTGCTGCTAGAGCAGCTCGCATGGCTGCATTCGATTTATTACGATCTATATAAAGAGAGAAAAACAGTAGCAGACACTGCCCTACTACTACCACTACTGCTCTGAGTGATGTCTCTCTTTGTACGAAAAATAATAGCGCGGCTGATTTTTTTTCCTCCTCCTCCTGCTCCCTCGAGTACGCGTGTACGTATAGGTACGTAGGTACTATTGCAGGAGAAAAAAAAAAGGTAGCGTACTGCACTTTTCTTCAGAGAGTAGCTCTTATCCGTGCGTGCGTGTATTTTTTTACTCTCGTTTTACTTATTTCCTGCGTATAAACACGCGTGCAAATACTTCCACGTTTCGCTCGCTGCATTTGCCTAAATTATTTTTCAGCTACGTAAAAACGCACGCAGAGCGAGAGACGAGCTTTTACGCGCAGCCTCGCACTTTTTATCATCGTCTTTCGATAAATTTCCTCGTCAATTTCCTGCAATTCCAACACAATTATAGAAACCGCGTACAATAATGCACGCACGCCGGGTAAGTCGAAAGCTGCCGAAATGCGATTATATAATATATATATATATATTCCATCTTTCGCGTTGGCGACGTGCGCGGAGCGGCTTTTAACGAGCTAAATTCCAACAATGCGGCGACGACACGACTATCGGTTACAATCGCCTATACATATATATATACAGAACGGAACTACATGTAAATAGCATTTACAATCCAGGAAGCCCCCCTGCGCACTTCCCCGCCGCCGCCGCGTTACAAACTTATCGCTCGCTCACAAACTCGTCGTCGCTCAGTCGCCTGCATGCTTGCATGCACGAGCGCTAATTCGTAATATTACGTTATATTATAGACTGGACCGAAAACATCGCTCCGTGTGTGCGCTGGCGTATTAACCCGCAGAGTTGCTGCGAGCGCGTGGCCAAGCCCGAGCTGTGTGTGTGTGTGTGAGCTATTATATTATATGCACGCCCAACTTTGACGCCAGTTGCTCTCGTGCGCACTGTGTTAACCAGTATACCGTGCTATATACGCTGCCGCGGGAGTTTATCGAGTTAACCTAATGTGTGTGTGTGTGTGTGCGCGCGAAACTATATATTACATGGTATAAAACTGCGATTTTGTTTATACATGATAATAACAATGATTGTTGCGTACCTCGTGAACACGAGACAGAGCAGCGTCGCGCTGAGTATCATCAGCTGTTGACTCAGGGCCGATTGTGACTTTTGCATGGCTCGATGTAGATCGTTCTGAAACACGCATATAATATTTATTACATCGGTTTGTACGACAATATAATTGACGGAAAATGATGCGCTCCAATACGTTATGGCGTAAATTACATAGTCTTGGGTGCGTATACTCACGAACATATTCTCGAGGGAGTGTTTTGCCAGCCAACAGTTGAGGAAAACCGGTATGAAAAGATTCCTCATGGGCGGATACAGCAGCTGAAAAATGGCACGTTTACAGTGGTGTTTCTGCGTCTGCTACTCGGTCCGTATATACACACGGAGAGTTTTCCCCCTGTTTATTGCGCGCTCGAGAGAACGCAACGCGCCAACGCGAGCTACTATAGTACAGTAGCTAGCTAGCTAGCTATGTGTACGTACGAGAGGGAGTAGTAGCGCGCAATCGGAAAAAATATTCTTCCTTCGATTGCGAAAAAAAAAAAGAAAGAAAGAAAAGAAGAGAGAAACAGAAACAGAGAAGAAGGAAGCTCAGCGTGGCGAAAAGTTGCGCAGGAAAGAAAAATGAACCCCCCGATAACGTGTACTTTTTCGATTGCACATATACTAGGTATGTACACGAGCGCGAAATCCGGTTCCCTCGCTGCGCTCTATATTATATATATCGAGGATTATTCACCTCGGTTAATGTCCCTTTCCTTTTCGCCCTCTGATCTGCTCTCTCTCTATATATAACCGCGTGCGCATGTACTTAATTATCAAAGAAGAGGACAGTGCGCCGTATACGCGCATCGATCATTAAGCGAAACCATTTGGGTAAACGCGGGACTACTGGGCGATCGTTACAGTACGCGTATATAAACGCGGCGGCGGCTTTTGTGCGTTAAACGACGCGTGTCTAATGCGCGCAACGCGTCTGCCGCACACTGATTATTGACAATCGGCAAACACGACGGCGCACACAAATACACACACACACACACAAACGCTTGGTATGTATTAGTATAGCGGCTCCGTAACGTACAGCCGTGTGACCATCGGATCGGGGAAAATTTCGCGCGCGCGCGATTTTCGCACCATTACCCGCGCCGACTGTCCACCTGTCCGAGTTAGAGCTATCCAGGCGCATGTGTGTGCGTATGTGTCAAAGCGCAGCTGTACTATATATATGTGTGTGCTACTGACTGACAAATAATCATTATATATATATGTGCTAAGCTGCGAGGTGGCACGCGCACGTACAAACATTACGTACAAACGACGCGCCGCATTGATGTGCCGTTGGATGTATTATACGTATGTGTGTGCGTGTAATCGATCTCGCGCGCTCGCCGCGTTTCGGCCCAATTACCGAGCCCGCATCATCGTGTGTATATATACCTCGCAGCATCAACAGCAGCAGCAGCAGCAGCTGATTCTTCTTGCGAGAAAGTTATAAAAGCTGTGCCCGTATGCCGCGGGTAATAATTAATTGCGACCGTGTTTTTACGAGTTTCGCCTCTCGCGCGTCGAATAAGAATCCATATCACCGAATTACTGTACGCACCGCTGCTGCCGTTACATATAAAAGCGAAAACGATAACATTATTAGTCAATTAACGTTCGCCGCATTAATATTCGATGGATCGAATACTCGGCCGGCAATTTATATAAACGAGTCGCCGCGATCGTATTATAGTGTATCATCAATAAATAAACCGTAATTTGACAAAAGGTATAAAGTCAATGACTGTGGCGCGCGGGCAATATGATTCTCGCGACAAAAGCTCCCGCCAAACGTACTCGGGCGAGAGGCTAATTAAATTCTTGCTCGCTGTGTATGGTATAGCGCGAGTCTCTGCTGCTGCTGCCGCTGTGTATTCGCGAGTATAAACGACGACGATTTCGGGTCGACCGCAGACCATATATGTCGTAGTAGCTGCTGTATGTATTATATGCCTGTACGTATCGAAACCACAAGCCGTCATACTGCCGCCCGCCCGCTAGAGAGCTTCAAAGCTGAACGACGACGACGACAATCAGTCGCGAGAGCCAGAGGCTAGTCGAGCATAGTTATTTATCAGCGCATTGACACACAAAGCGCACCTATACACACAATGTCTGTTTCTCGATTTGTAATCACGTGCTTGCAAGCTCGCGCGTTGTTTGACCCCCCCATACCCATATATATATATATAGCTATAATAAATATGTGCTCGTGTATATATACTCACTGTGATGGTGAAGGGTATCGTGTTCACTAGCTCCAGTATGAAATGGAACGACAGGAGCTGCTGCCAGATGTTGCCCTGCGAAAAAAAACAACCAAAAAGCACAAAAAAACATTATATAATACTCTTTCAGCAATGTACGTATGTGTGTGAGTATGTGTGTGTGTGTATAAAAGCCCCAATGGGCAATTTTTTGACGATGAGCAGTGGTAAAGGAAGCAAAAGTGTTTCCTTTTCTTATACACACACACACACACGTAAAAGTCATATATATACGCCAATCTTCCGAGAAGGGGTCAGCAGCTCTCGTGGAAATAAATGGTGCGCGAGCGCGCGAAAGAATTTTGATAAATCGACCGCGAGGTGTACGTATAACTGCGGCCTATCCAGGCGCGAGCGCGCGCGCGATTCCCATTCGCTCTCGACAGCTTTTTTTTTTCTTAGTACATATTAATAGACACATAAAAGCATCAGTCCGCAAAAGTACCACAAATCTTGATGATTCGACGCAGCGGTGGAAGCAGCTGCGAGAGTCTCGACGATAAATTCTCATTCTTATTACGGTCTGAGAAATGCGATTTTGAATATAATATCATTCGCGCCTGTATAAGTACTCCTTAAAGTTTTTCTAATGCGTTTATAGGCTTTCGTCGGAGTTAATTTCGAAATTTAATACAATATAATTGTAAGAGCCTCAGAGGCATCGGGGGGTGGGGATCGCAGTTATTTGAGTAATTTTAAATCTAAACCTATCGAATGTCAAAGGGGACTCTTTGACTCGTCGGGAGGTGTGGCGAGGGAAGCTAAATAATTGCCTCTAATGTTGACATTGTTTTATACGCGCTACGACAAACGTATACACAATCCAATTTAAGCTCTTTAGGACATTTTTCGTCGGGTATATATATTTGAAAGCATATACCCGTGCGCGGGTACTTGCAACTTGTCATGTATACACGCCGTGCGTGTATCACATGCCGTTATACAGACTTCATCGTGTACGAGTATGCGTTTATATGCGTAATTCGATACTTTTCTCGTTTAAGTTTTCATCGGGAGGAGAAGGGGGTAGAGAAAAGGCTTCGCAGTGCTTTTAATATTTCTCAAATTCACACGGATCACCTATCAAATTTACACATGCGTATAAAGTCGCGTTTCACAAGCTGCATCCCTTTCTCTCCCGTTATGTATTTCATACGTACAATGTTGAACAAAAACTAACTTAAATCGAATGCAGATTTATTGTAAAAGTAACTACTAAATTTAAAGAATGCGACATTGAATTTTTTTAAGGTACTTTTGCATGAAATCTTCGTTGAAGACTACTGTATAGATACTGATTTAATTTTTTTACAAATAAATAAGAAAAATGCAAGGCAATTCAATCACATACATCACTTTTTTATGTACGAAAAATGAAAAAAAAACGTTCAATTTTAAACCTAGATTTAAACATTATGATTTAAATTGGACGAAAACTTCATGTAAATTCAGTTATCATTAAAGCCTGCATTCGCCGCTAGATGGCGAGTACCTTCATCTGTAAATCTACAAGTGGTAAAGTGTAAGTAATTGTATATAATTACACAATACACAAGACACGTATTCTCACATTTTTTCTATAGTAATTGTATATGATTACACAATACACGAGATACATATTCTCAATTTTTTTAGAAGAAATATTTATCCGCATTTTTAAATTAATATAAAAGTCCGACAATCTACAAAATGCATACAACCGAATGATAAACGTTCCCAGCGATACAACATGTTTTTGGCATAAAGTTGAGCAGCGAGACGATTCTCTCTCTCTCTCTCTTTCTCTCTGCCTGGACAAACGAAATTTAATTTCTCTCACCCCGAACGAGTACAAGCCATCTTCTGTTTAGGTATTTCAGCGTCGTGAACGGTGCGACCGCATCAGCAATAGCAGCTTTGGCGAAGCACAAGGTACTTTCAATCGTGCGAAAATAATCTTTCTCTCGCGACTGAGTCGGACTGGGAGCTACGTCGTCGAAAACTAATTTTAAAGGCGGTTTCTCTCTCTCCCTCTCGTTTTCCCCATATATAATGCTTCATTGCTTGCTTTTATGTTTCGTGCGTGTGTGTGTCCCGTAAAAAGAGGGCCAAGAACTGCCAAAAGCAGCGATGGTCGTCTACGTATATCCCAGGCCTTTTTAATTGCTAGTATTAATTTTCTCGTGAGTCTTTGTAAAACACGCAAAACTCCCTCTCTCTTTCTCTTTCTCTCGCTTTGATTCGCGACGTCGCATAGATGGGCCATGACAAAAGAAAGCATACCCTAGAAAAGAGACGGTTTTGCCGGTTACATTTTTTTTTTTTTATTCACGTTGCACCGCTTGTCAAGAGCCTTTGAATGGAGAGATATCTCATTCGAAAACTTATAGATATACGCTGCGATTCTTTGAAAAAATTTCGATGGAATTTTTTTGCACCTCTGCTCGCGCGAGCGAGTGATGAGCAATCAAAGACACACGTAATAATGAAAAAAGGCCTGCGTATAGGTAGCAGAAGCAGCAGCGCCGCAGTGACTTTCATCAATTCTAAATTATGATTCGGAAGCCGGAGGGAGGAAGGGATCTATGTGTGCATCGAGGAAAAATACAAGGCTCGTACAAAAGATATATGCCCTGGTAGTGGTGGCGGTGAGCTTTCTCTGCGGCTGCTGCTGCTGCTGCATTGTGATTCAAATCAGGCTATTATGGGATTATATCCAGCGCGACACTGTGTCGTGCGTGGATAATCCATTTTCATCAAAAAACAACACCGACTTTATAGTGTAGCTGGGGCTGATGCAAAAACGCGCAGCTCTTCCATACGACCATTACTCGGTGGTGCGTATGAAAAAGCGCAACGCACAGCAACAAAGATTGGCGTCATTTTCACGTATATTCGCGCGCGCGCAACGGCTATAAATGATATTACCCGCCATCTGCTCGCTCGGCTCGCATTACATAAAAAAAGGAAGGAAGAAAAGGAAAAAGGAAGAGAAGTACGTAATACAAGAAAAGAATTCATACGTACAACAGCGTATTCTTAAGTGTATTTTCTCTCTCACGGAACTGCGGAGCACATAGGCGAGGTAAAAAACCGTGACGCTGCTATTACATTACATATACCTATATCTAAGAAGTCGTGGCGGCGGCAACGAAGTACAAGTGGCGTTCAACGGAGCGTATACACACGACAAAGTGAGGCGCATCGACTGCTGCTGTTGTTTTTTCCTCTCTCTTCGTCTCTCTTTCACATCGAATTGAGATTCAGAGACGCGCAGCTCGTCGTCGTGCTTTCGCTGCTCGACGTATATAGCGACTTAGCTAGCTGTCTCTCGAGGCTTCGTTCCTCCCGCGCAGCTCCAAACTCAATGAGCTCTCTCGAGTCGCGGAGTCAACTGGCATAGATTTTTATGGATTATTTAGAAGCGCTCCGCCGAGATTTTCAACGATTAAAATCTTTCTCGGGCTATGATATCTCGTTGCGCGCTACTTTAACTCCCCTCTTTCCCCGTGCGCGCCACTCGGATATCTAGCCGACGAGAAATGAGATTGTGCGCGCGCGAGTCTTAGAGAGCTAGTTCGTCAATGTCGATTACCCATGCAATATTCAGAGAACGGCGGGAAAAGAGAGAGAGAGAGAGGAAGGGAGGGCATCGAAGGGAGAGACTTTGAAAGCTCATAAATATTTGCGACGCGCGCGCATCTTCTGCGCTTCAAAGCAAATATAAGTAGTTTTAATTTGCATTTTTCATTATATTCTCCGAGGCCTCGGAACTTTCGGGACAAAGTGTCCAACTGCGCACCGCTGTATCACCCAAAGAGCTGCGAATCAATTTTTACTCGTTTTCCCACTATATATCGGCGTGGGAGCAGCAACTGCTGCTGCTGATGCGATATCTTGAAATAAAAATTGCGTCGACGACTTACAGCTGGCAGAGAGAGAGAGAGTGAGAGAGACAGCATTTAGTCGAAAAATAAGAGAGTAAGGGACAAGAGAGAGAGAGAGAGAGAGAGAGAGAGAGAGAGAGAGAGAGATGAAACGCGCTTTTTTGTCGGGATTGCTTTTGCCATCCACCCCGAATATATATATAGTATCTCCTACGCAGGCAGCAGCATCAACTCTTCGGGGCTTCGTTAATCCGCAAGCTCGTCGTGGATATCAACATTAATGGGAGAGGGAGAGAAAGAGAGACGTCCTTCTCCACCTCCTCCCCGCACCTGATACTAGAAAAATTCATCCCGTTATCTTTCCCAAGCACTCGCTGCTGCTGCTGCTGCTCCGGGTTTTGCGACTGAGTGAGAGAGCGAGTACGACCCTTGCCAACGAGATTTTCTCATTTCGCGTCCAAGAGCGGCAGCTAGAGCGCGGGCCACCGCGCGCGCAATGCAGCAGCAGCACATCAGAGAGCGAGCGCACAGATGAGAGGACATCTCTTTCTCTTTTATACTGCCGCGCGCGCGTTCCTGTCGCCTGACGCTTTTTCCACGTAAAATTTCGGCCTCGCCTAGAGCTCCTGTATAGCATGTATATAAAGCCGAGTGAGAGAGAGAGAGAGAGAGAGAAAGACAGGGAGCTTCATTTCCACTTGTTAAATCCCTTATATACGTATACGTTATGTATATATCTCTATAGCCAGCCCCCGAGTCTCAGCTGATTGTTTTGCTTATTGCATATATAGCGTGTCGTGCTGTGCGTGTGAGTAAGAGGGACTAGAAAAGGCAATTTGTGTATTTCGCTTCCTCTTTCTTCTACTCCTTTTATTTTCTTTCTCTCTGTTTTTTTTTTCAAGAAAAGCAATTTTTTTTTCCTCAAAATTTATCAGAGGAAAAGGTTTTTACGCACGCGTGATTGCGTCGCATCGATCCTTTACGCAAAAACCAACACGCACATGGAACACTAATCGAGGAATTTGGTTTGAATAAAAAAAGAAGAAGAAAACCAGATGAAATTAATAATTTTACAGATATATTATACGAATACGCGATATTTTTATCGAATTCTCGTTTCTCAAAGCTCAGCAGGGGTTTGAAAGTATTTTATATTCTCAATTAATACGTTAAACGGGGTGGTTGATGTTGCCTCGAATCATTTACCTCGTGTATATCCTCGATTCAGTCGCAGTGAAAAAAAAAAAAAATTGAAAATCACATTCATCTACGCCGCTCGCGCGATTCATTGCCAAGTTAGAGCGAACTCTTTAACGTCGGCACAGCAGCAGCAACAGCAGCACATTGAAATAAAATATATAGCCCGAGAACATCTGTATAAAAGGCCGCTATCAAACTTTTCCTCGACGCACATACACAGACACACGCAGACACACAGATATATTGAATCGCGTGTTGGTATACACACGCGTCGTCGTGCGGCGGCGGCGTGCATATATCCTCTCTCTCTCTCGCGAGTAAGAGAGCGAGCGAAAACTTTCAGATCCGCAATTTATATACTTAAATCTGAGCGCGCGCGCCCCCGGTTCTGCTGTACGTATAACGAGAAAGTTCAACGCGCGCCAGCAGCGGCGGTGTATAAGTAACTCTTATTTCGACGTTTAAAGAGGTAAAGGGTATGTAACGTGTAGCATATGTGAAAAATTCAAAGGGCATCGCACGGAGCGTTGGCGCGTTGGACAATTGAAAGTACTTATGCGCGCTAAGTACCGCGCCGGGGCACATAACGAAATGAAAATTATACTAGGCGAGAGATGATGGGAAAATTGACTCTGCGGATGCTTCATACGATACGAGTGTACAGGATTTTATTTTTAAAATATCTCACACTCGAATCTCGAAATTTAACGTAAATGCACACGCGACGATATTGTACATCAATCCCCGTTGAATTACGAATCTATATATGTCTGTGCTCCGGGAGCGCGGGCGGAAGTAACCGGTTGTATATACATCGGAAATGCGCCAAGATTGGACTGAAATTTGCCGTCATTAGTGCAGCTCTGTGTATGTTAGCTCGGTGAGCGAGTTTCGAGATTACAGTTCCGAAAGCGGAGTTTCTCCCTTTCATGGCTTACACGACGATGTCGCGCGCGTTTGCCGACGACGATATATATACTATATATCGATCGCTCCGCAACGATCGGTTTCGCTTCTTTGACATAGCAAAACGTGACCCCTTACGACTCGACGTGTAAGTACACGCTACATTATTTTGGATTTTTTATTCTTTGATCGTACAAGGAAAAAGAGAAAAATGGAAAAAATTGCAAATTGCGCACGGCATAACGAGCTTTTGAAAATCATTCATTTGCCGTGCATTTGACGTGCGCGATGTCGGCCGCGGCTATATACACTGGAAATGCGCCCGCGTTCACAGAAGCTTATGTGTGTGTGCGTGAATATGCCGTCGTATATACAATGCACTGATCAAACCTCGCGTTCGCAAGCAGAGAGAGAGAGAGCTTGCAGAGCTTGCAGAGCTTTGCAAGCTGCCCTTGCCTGGCGCTCAGGGCGGGCGGGGGTAAAAAAGTCCTTTTCAACGGTCCCAAGCACATGGCTGCTGCTGCTGCCTTTTCTTTCTCACGAGTCGGGCTACTGCTGCTCGGTGCGGTGTATATATAGCCCAGGGTATATAGGAAATCTCAAAGAGCCTTTTACTGCCAGCGGAGCACCTGTCAATTTCACGTTATATACACGCGACTGCGAGCGCAAACGTAGCCAGAGCCCCTTCCCAAAGCCAAAGGCGGGTCAGGAATCTACGGTGGCGGCGCAGCCACTGGACCACTACTACTACTACTACTGCGGCTACTCTCTTTGAGCAGAGCGGCTAGTCATGCAACTAACCTTGCGTCGTTCGATACTTTTTTCGAAAATTATATATGATTTCTCTCCCGAGGCAGAGGGGGAAAAAAATACATATAATCAAATTTGCCCGTGGAGGAACTTTAAGCTTCTTCCTGCGTAAAGGGCAGAAGCGAATCGTGCCGAGCGGAAAGCGAGGCTGCGGCAACGAACGAAAGTATCCCCTTCCGCCGGTAAAGCAACGCATGCCCGTTCTCATTAACAAGATCTTCCGTTCCTTGCGCTTTTTCCTCCTCCCTCTAGACTCGAGGCTGCTTGGGTGTAAGGGCTCTATATAGGATACTTTCTTGCTTGCTTCTTCTTGCCTCTTCTTCCTTCACTTCGTTCACTTCGAACCCTTATCGAGTTGACTCTGATGCGAAAAAATTGATTTCCACTGAAGCGCGCAACGGTGTGTACGCCTTCTCCGCGACTACTGGTAGTAGTAGTGGCAGCAGTACCCCACCTTACTTCGACGTTGCGTAGTGCAGCACTATACCGTGGCTCTGTTGTGTAGGTTGCTGCTATATATACGTGCACATGCACACTTTTACAAACGAAAAAAAAAAAACGAAGAAGAAGGAAGGAGAAATACAAACCTACATATATATAGAGCGGTGTATAGTAATGTCTGACTGCTCTATTTTTTGCCTTTGCCAGGGAAAGAAAAGCAAATAAAGCGATAGGGAACTATACAGACGTGAAAAAACGTGGAAAGAAAAAGAACACGGCGAGATAGAGAGAGAGAGAGAGAGAGAGAGGAGGTAATTCGATTCGACGCTCACGTCAATGGTGAAACAAATCAAGTCGGAAAGACTCGAAACTTTTTTTTTGCGTGTGTATATATTTATAACTGAAATTTATTATTCAAGAGAAAGCGAGGGAGAGAGAATAAAGACAAAGTGCACCGTGATTTTCGACGTTTTGTGCTATACTACGTTCGACGTTGACTCGCGAAAGTGGAAAGTATCTCAGCGGCGGCTCCCCCTGCGCGCATAAACGCATTATTTTTTCATAATTTATTTTCGACGCTGCCGTGTACAGAAATAAAAAAAAGCAAGCTGCAACGTCTCTCCGATCCGCCTAACACACAATCAAACGCAGCTCGCAAATTAAAATATTCATTTCGCGCAAATAATTAAATCCGCGACGCTCTTCGTATACAGACATTATAGGTATAAAATGTTTTTTTCTTAACTTGATCGACAAACTCGATTTTTTCCGTCCACTTCGTTCGCTCTCGGATAAAGTCATTTTACGTATATATTTATAAGAGAAAAAAGGGTAGCGTCACCCCGGGAGAGCTTATTAAATACACAGCGGATAAATAAATTCTAAGGCGCATATAGCCTACAATTTAAGCCAATTTTCGCGACTTCGAACGGCCGGGCTGTATATGATTGCGAGTAACGACATTATAAAGCTCATATTTTTTTTCTCTTTCGCTCCACTACTCCTGGGTTCTCGATATATATTTACGTCGTTGATATTATATAGAAAGGAAAAAGACGTCCCCTGCAGAGTGAGAGCTGGCATGGTGGTGGTGGCGCCGACGGGCCAACTGCGCGCAACACGCCATAGCCTAATCGAGTCTTCCGTTTTTGCGCGCGCCAGCTCGAAAAGGAGCAGTCGACCTTTCGTCCGGACACGGAGAGCTGCGCGCACGATAAAACGTGTGTATATCCACCGACTGCGATCGGCCGAAGGAGTCAACGAGCACAAGCAAGCACACAAGCGAGAATCCAGCTGTGAGAGAGCTGTGCGCTGATTTACGGCCGATCGGTCAGTTCCGTTGACAAAATGTGCTGCCCTGAGAGAGAAAGATTCCTATCCACGCGTGTAATCTCTGCTGCAAAAATTTGCAATGCACATTCGGGCCGGGAATCGATCGAGTCGTCGCGCGTGCACACGACTGATTTACTCCGCGTGTTTGTATGACGATCATGAAAATTCGATAATTCAATGCGAGCAGCGAGATGATAAGAAATAAGTGAGTACGGCAGATTTCCGCTTTTAATAATTTTATTTATGAATCGCGTTGATTCGATTCCGCGATTGCTATATTATAATCGCTCGATTACGTGTAATGCATTTTAGTGGCACTGCTGATGTGCACTTACGCTCAACGCGCGAGCTTTGATCATTTTCGAGGTAATGAAAAGTGTGCGATGTAAATAACGAAAAATAAAAGAAACTAGTCGCGGGTGGTGTAGTGAGAAGACGCGGGCGAACGGAGGCGCCAAGTTTATGAAACCGAGCGCGAGTCACTGTGAATACAAATGACGACGCTCTCTCGCCTGCGTGCGATGTATACGACCGATTCTGCGTCGAATCGGGGGGAGACAAAAACGATTTTCTTCGCGCATTTTCAAGAAAGTCGTTGACGCTTTTGACACTTTTTGTTGGCATTATAAGAAATTTAAAAATAGTTCATAATAAAAATTACCAAGTTCTACAATAATTTAGGCTACATATTTTTAATTATGAAACTTTACACAATATTTTTAATAAACACTATCATACAATTGGGTATTGCCGAAAACGATGTCCACTACCAAAAATTACTACATTAGCTCGTGATATCATTTGAATTGATAAATTGTCAATAGATGGCGCATGAAGATTTTTAGCTAAACTCGCAAGTACAAGATATGATTTGGTAAAACAAATACAACATATGAAGCAAGTACAAGATGCGTACGTTTGAGATAATGTTTTCTTTCTCTGATCAAAATAAGCAATGAGACAAAAGTCGTATGGGTCAAATAATACTATTAATAAAACCAGGTAAACTCGTACATGTATCTTAAAAGTATAAAAAAGTCTTAAAGGCTCGGATTCTCTGTAATATACAAAGAAAAAGCACTTATATGACGAAAAATATTTGAATAAGATTTCTTCCAGCTCATGACGTCAAGCATGCGCAACTTAAAGCTAATAAAATTGAAAAATGAAAAATAAATTTTTTCAATCACTCTTTGAGATCGAAAAATGTAATGTGTAATGAAGTAAAAGTTCAACTACCACAAAAATTACGATCGCATTTTAGAAAACTTGCTATAAATTTTACGCAACGATTATATTGTTGCTTACTACTCTAAAATTTATTGTACGTTTTTCTCAGTTTGCTATATGAATTTTTATGCCCATTGAACGTTTTGCCAATGAGAGAAAGCTTTCTGGATTTTTAGGTGACCAAAGTCCGAATAAATGAGTCACATTAAATTTAGATTTTTATAGAGCAAATACGGTGTATCTTGAAATCTCTTGTGAATTTTTTTTCTGATAATTTAGACATAATAAGCGGAAAATTCCAGGATTTTTTTTGTTTTTTATATTAGTAAAAGTAGCGAATATAGAAAAATATCCACTATCAGGCCTCCGAAAAGAAGATGTAAAATAGCTCGAATATTCTAATAAAGTTCAGGGTCGAGTTTGACGTGACAATGTCATGATTCATCGTGGCAGCCGATAAAAAAACTTTTCTGGCTATATTCGATTTGACAGAGAATCGGCCATATATATACACGTGGAATGACTATTGCAGACCATTTAACATCTTTGTATTTACGATACGCGCCAGAGTAAGACGTGCGAAACCTGCATGAAATCCTCTCGTAGAAGTGAATAGGATGACGTATTGATGCAATGCTCAAGAGATACATTATCACATTAGTTTCTTTTAAAAATATTTCATACACCGAGAGCAAAATAGCGTAGAAAAAATGATTGTGTTCAAAGTAATCGTGAGATGCACTCGAAGATTCTCATAAAAATTAGTATTTTATTGCGAATTCTCTCTACGTAACAAAGTAATTTTTTCTCGAGGTATTTTTCTTAGCGTATACTAGCTCGCGTGCGCCATGATTAACCGGTGAAACAAGACAAGAGAGAGAGAGAGAAAGGGAAAGAGTATAAGCCATAGCAAAACTTTGCATCGAGTATACATATATATTACGCCACGTACTCGAACAAACGAGGAGCGCTTCATTGTTGATCATAAAGCTTATATTCCTTTTCTAGCTCTGTGCGCGCAGCAGCGCCTCGCTCTCTCTCTCTCCGCGTTGGGAATAACGATATTAAAGACTTTATGCGTATAGCCGCCATGGAAAGAGAGAGAGAGAGAGAGAGAGAGAGAGCTGCGGAATTGTATACACAGAAAGCTATATACGCGACAACGACTTTTCGTGCCCGTCGTGTATTCATTTTCGAATTCTCGAGGCTGTTAAAAGCGCCGCGCGCAGTAAAAGCTCAGCGCGTACACACCCGAAAAACGTCGTAGTCGTCGTCATAGTCGCGTTATCATATCGACGACGACGACTGCCGGGGATCAGAGAGAGAGAGAGAGAGAGAGAGAGACGTCTCTCTGCGATAACAACAAACCATAAAGACATTTTTACACGCGCGCTTACCGATGGCCGTATTCCGCCGCCCCCGACCCCGCTGCAAAACCGTTTTACATGATTTCCGACGAATGAAAGCTCGCAAGCTCGTCGCTCGCTCTGCCTGTTATTATTTTTTGATATGACCATGCGCCATGCACGGGGGGGGGGGGGGGGGGAAGGTTCGACGCGCGCTAGTGCACCACCACCACCACCATCAACATCACCAAGGTGAAAGAGCGTAAAAAAGTTTTATAACGATGTTTGGTTGGGAAAAAAATTATGATGTTATTACAAGTTGCGTGATTCAATTTTTTGCCTCTCCCGCGCGCGGCAATACACAAACTTTTCAGGGCAATATTTTTTTCTTGCGCAGATCTACCCCTCCCTGTTTTTTTGTTGTTGTTTTCCATTTGATCATTATTACAGTAGAAAGGAGAGCGGAGGCATTAACGCGCGTTCGAGCCCCTTTTCTTTATTATGCTCGCGCTCGCGAATAATATTTTGTTTTAATTATAAGCGCGTGCTATACACGCGTCTGTGGAGGTATTTTTTGTTCCTTTGTCGGGCTCGGCTCGTCTCGCAGTTTAGCCTATATATACGAGCTCGTTATAAACGTTTTAAATACAATTTTTCAGCCGAACAAAATCTTCTCTACGCGCGCGCGCGCCCGATCGAGCGTGGGAAATTTAGATTTGATTGCCGCTGCGTTATAATACGTTCGGCCCAAAACATGTCTTACGGAAATTCGAGCAGGCGGCTTTTACCCGGAAAGATCAAACGCGTTTCTGCTGCTACTCTGCTGCTGTTCGCGAAGCATTTTTTATCGGATAAAAGCTATTTTCCAATTGAGCTCTGTGAATGTGCGGCGCTGCTCTGAGGGGGTGGTGGTGGTGGCGGCGGCGTTAGGAAAGGAAAAATTCGTCTTTTTTTCTCCCCCATCAAATTTTTTTATACGAAGAGCCGCGCATATGGTAAAAAAAAAGCAACTGCACAGAGCGTTTATACGATCGATACATATCTAGATACATTATATATAAATGCGTGTGTGAGGGCAAAAAAATTCCAGTCCTCTTACCTTGTATCCGAGATAGGCGAGCAGCAGCGCCTCGGTAAGCGACACCATGGCCAGAATGACCTGAATGATCCAGAGCTCGAGGGGACGATGCACCCAGAGTATGGCGTCCCAATTGATGGTCGGGTGCTCCTGAAACTCCTCCTCCGTGAGGTTCTGCGAGATCAGGAATTCGGTCTTGTTGCCCGGCGTGCAGCCGTAACTGTGTGCGCATATAATATAAACAACGTTGGTACATACAGCGCAGAGAAAATGCAAAAGAGAGAATTCGAAAAGCGTATAAAAGCGTCGTCGCGCGAAAAATTGATATCGAGCTTTCTTTTGTTGTCCCTCGCAGTTATGCGCGCGCGCGAGAGCTAAGAAAGTCGTAGTCGTTGTTGCTGTTGTTGTTGTTGTTACTATTTTTTGCATCGCTGACGCCGAGCTTTATCCTCGTCGAGTGATTTATTGAATCTTCGTGTTTCGTCGACAGGTCGAGAGTATATAAGCTCGAGTCGAAACACGTCGGAGATTATTATTATATTATAAACTCTCCGGTAGTAGTGTTTGTAAAGGCGCGCAGCACAGCAAAAACAACAACAACAACCACAATAACGACAAAAAAGTATCGGCTATACGAACTTACCAGGCTGCGAAGGTCGGATCGGTGTCGGTTATCACGCGGAATATGTATAGAAAGCATGTTAACAGTTTAAAAAAGAGATTGGCCAATCGTATCCTAAGACCTGAAACAGAGCAAAACAAAATTACGATTCATCAGTGAGCTATATATGCATAACTCGAGGATCAAAGATACACACACGGCTTGCAACGCGTCTGGATTAAACTCGCGCTCGGGCGCGTCACGTCGCCCCTACGTGATACGTGTGTGTACCGGTGTGTGGTTTTGCGGCCCGCCCGGCGCTTATATACGCTGAGCGAGACACAAAGCTTGCGCCGACACACATAATCGAGAGAGAGAGAGAGAGAGAGAGAGACATGGCGATAGGAAGGAGCTGACTCGAGGATACACACGTAAATGTAGCGTTCAGATTTCGCTCTTGGAGCATGAGTAACGCCACGAGGCCTCTGTGTGTATGTCGATGTAGAGAGAGAGAGAGAGAGAGATTGTCCAAGCCATTTCGTTCACGAGCCGATGCCTCGCTTGTAAGATTCAAGCTCGGTTGGGCTCTCGTTGTTAGTGTCAGTGTATATATACGTATGTACGCGCGCGAGGGGGCCAATATGCATCCGCACGCACACGAGCGCTGCACCTCCAGATATATACGTGTATATATAATGTTTATGTGTGTATACGTACATCGTTGTAGTGCTGCGCGTCGAGTCGCGCGCAAAATGTGTCACGCGCGCTCGATTTTTGAATTAATACGAACGAGTTTATTGTGCAGCATACTGCCAGTATAATATTGTATGGCTCTATCGTCGTCGCGTATTATTCTCTCTCGGCAAAAGCTGCAAAAGTGAATCCGAACAAAAACACATTCTCTCGGCTATATAATTACGCGCATTCATACATCAGTTCGCACAGTTACATGATAACGCACACTTCCATATACGTGTGTATATATAGGAACTGTGAAACTTCATCTTTCTCTCGTACATGCGTTCACGTGCACCCGTATATATACGAGCTTCACACAAGGCAGCAGCAGCAGCAGCAGCAGCAGCTTATTAGTATCGGGCAACGTGCCAACTTCGTTAATTATGATATACGATCGCCTTTTTTCGCCGTCGTCGTCGTCGTCGTCGAGGCTAACATATTCACCTCCGACCTGCTGCCGCTGCTCTCTTATACTCGTGCTGCGCATATAGTGGTGTTGCGCTGCTGCAGGTTGGTTGGGTTACGTGCGAGCGCCCACTTTTTTTTCTACCCACGGACTTTATACGCTTGAATATTTGCGAAATTGTCTCGAGGCAGCGGTAAAAGAAAAAAAAAATAATAATAAAGTACTCGCCGCGATGATTGCGCATAAACGAGCAAACTATTACAATATTTTCGCGCGCGCTGTGTAGCAGCCGAAAACTTATTTAGGGAAATTCGATAAAAAAAAAAAAAAAAAAGAACAGCAACGAAGGAACGAAAAAGAGGTAAAGAAAATGACTCATCCTCCGACGAGCTGTGACGACGACGACGACGACGACGACGACGACGACGACGATCGATAAGCCGAAGCGATCGCGCGCGCGTCGTTGTTGTTTTTTTCCCCGCGTTTTCTTCTCTTTTTATCTCGCGCAGACGGTTTTTCGACCAATCATCGCCATCATCGGCACTTGCTCGCCGTAGAGATCGTAAAAGGGTACCATCAGCTGGCGGGTGTTACCACAATGGATTTAGAAAGCCTTCGGTATACGTAGTAGTGCGCGAAAAAAAGGAGGAAGAGGGAAGAAAACCTCGATAAGCCCGAGACGTTGTGTTATTTTTTTTTTTTTGTTTTGTTTTCTTACATCGCAGGTTTTCCTTATGTATGGTAAGGATGCGAATCGCAACGCGCGCGCGCGCACACACACACACACACAAAACATGCAAGGCGTGCAATACATTTTCTCTCGAGTATTTATCGGCTCTGATGTTGTTTTACGACACGGGGCAGATTATACATACACAACAAAACACATAGGGTATAGCGGCACCGGTAATACATAATATGAGCTGCGAAGCTTTGCATCGGTGCTGCGACGCCGCGGATCTATATATATACAGAAAGCCTCGGCGGTGGCATGGCATAGTCATCGGAGGATTACGCGCTCGGGGATTTCGGGACGCCATCGTCTAGTTAAGAGTAAAACGTGTTGCTACTTTCCTTCCTTCTTTCTTTTTTTTTTTGTTCGCTTTGCATCCCCTTTTATTTGCCTGCGGGATCTGCAAACACACACAGAGACATGCACGCGACTTACGTGGTGTATCGCGAGCTGTGTGTGTGTGTGCGGTTGCGTGCAAAGCTGCCACCACTGTATACACCGACCTAGTGGTAGTGGTGGTGGTGGAGCGCGCTAAAAAGAGTTAATTAAATTTTTCTGATAAGAATAAACGCGCGCCGGATTTCCCGATAAGCTTATCGCGTACAATTTGGCTAATGCGTATAAATATCTTTTTGAAGAAATTGCGCGCTGATCGTTTGTCGCGTAATTATCATTTCATTACGCTTAAATGTACTTGCGCGAAAAACTTGGCCGCGTACGCGCAGGAAAACAAGATTGCCGCTAATAGGCGCGCCCTCGTCTCTCGTCCCTTGTAAACGTATCAAAATTTTTTTCGCAGAGGCTCGCGAGAAATTGCGTACGAAAAGTTCCCCGAAAACTCGTTTCTGTGAAATTAAGCTTTGTGGCGCGGCTTCTGCAACTTTTTGCGCGCACTACTTTGATTACGGCTGCTACACAATCGTTTATAACGACTTGCCGCGACAAAATAGCCACTATATAGCGCTACGGAGCTGCTGCTGCTGCTGCGTTTTCTCTTATTCTTCTTGACTCGCTGCAGCGCAATAATTTGTGTAACGCGCCGCGCCGGAGCTTCAACTTTTTTTTTCCTTCCGCGCGCAGTAGTAGTATTTTTTTCCATTCGAGCGGTACGGCGTGGCTGCTCGCGCAAGGCCCTTCAGGGATTTTTACTCGCACACTTGTGAATATCCAAGCAGCCGCATGGAGTTTGAAGTTTAGTCGTCGCCGTGGGAGGAGGAGGAGGAGGTGAGTAAGGAAGCAGAGAGGTGCGGGAGAGAGGGTGGTAAAGAAAGAAAGCGCTTGAAGGTAATTAACTTACTTGAGCGTTGATTCTTGATGAAGTAGAGCTGAAGTCGCTCCTTGAATGTGTTCTCGTTCACGTAGTACTCGACGCGAACTCTGTAACAAACAGACATGCAGATTTTATTTAACGCCTGGCGCTCTCTTTCTCATTTGTAAAATGTATATAAGTGTTCATTTAATTTTCGATTAATGTTTCATCCAATTACGCGCAGTTGCGCGCGCGTATATATTTGTATATATTTCCTGTAAATTGGCGCTTTACTTTTAATCATTGTCGTACGACGCGCGCACACCTTCGAGAGCGTATAAATTTTAAGTATTTAAATGTATGTTTATTTATTATAGTTTAAACCTAAAAATGAAAAAAATCGCTACTTGGTAGTTTCTTTCCAAGTTGAAAGTTAGAAGATTAAAAGTATGATGATAAAAAAATTTCAAAAAAATTCAACTTAAAAAAAAACGTGATTTTTATACACGAACGTGTTAAATAAACAAATTTCAATCTTTATATTTTCATTTGAAGAGTGTATTCGTCTAGTTAATAAAAGTAGACTTCGGACTTGACCACTAGACGTCATAATCGATTCCAAACGTGAAAAAGTAAAGTTTGGTAATTATAAGTAAGACAAGACACAAGCAGCTTCGGGCAGAGCGGGTTATGATGAATTTTCAAAAGGTTTTTGGGGACTTGTCTGAATTATGAGCATGCCTTCAAAACGATAGACGCAGTAAAATTAAGGGACACCCAGCTTATGTGCACACACGTATACGAATGTAGACTCACTTTTCAATCATCTATTTCTAGAATGAAAACCTTTCAGGCTGAGCTTTTTCCTAAAACTCGAGCCTTTCACTCTTTCTTCATTTTCTTTACCTTTCGCTTCCCAAAATGTATGCCTGCGCACGAGCACGAGGACGACCTTTAAAATAGGATTACAAATTTGTTTTCCTGCATAATAAAATGGCACTCGCTTTATGCGTACAGGTATATTAGCGCGCGTCTCTGGCGCAAAAATTGCATAAACGGAATCAATGGAGTGTCGAGGCACGACAAAAAAAAAAACTAATAAGCATATACATCTAATGAGGGATGGTAGATCAAACGCTGGGGGTAAAATGTCAAGAGGCGGCAGTGGTCCTTGTGTCCAGCGAGCTTTATCGTTTCGTGTGCGCGCACACGTGAGAAAGAGAGAGCGAGAGAGAGAGAGAGAGAGCCTAGTTTTTAAAAATTCATAATTCATCATTACGTTATGTGGCAGCAGCTGCGCACGATATAATAATAAAATACGTTTCCCACTTGAACCGCTTCTCGCGATATATGTATGATAATAATTATATTAATGAAATACAGAAAATTTGCACTTCTTAATTGGCAAAGCCGCTGCTTCACGTTGCAGGAACTACATCCATATGTCCTATACATCGGCCCCTAACTTTCGCAACTGCGCTCGTGTCTCGATGTATGTGTGTGTGTGTGTGTGTGTGTGTGTGTGTGTGAGTGTGTAAGCTCTACATGTGCGTGGATCACACGTGCCGGGACATATGTGGGTCGTCGTCGTTACGTTCGCATCCATATATATGTACGGAACTAGTCCTCTCTCTCTCTCTCTCTCTCTCCATATATACGGAGGTTGCGATATTCGCCGAGAGAGAGAGAGAAGAGCCCCCGTTTGTCGACGTCGACAAATGTGACGTCACAGACACACGAGGCTAGGCAGCAGCAGCAGCAGCAGCAGCTATAGGCGCCTACATATACTACGCGTTTTAATGTAAACTAAAAATAGCACATGCAACCTCTGCATTAAGCCATAGATCTGCTCTACTACTATACGCGTCTCTGTGTGAGTGTGTGTGTGTACGCGTGTATGTAATGCGTCCAAGATTGATTGTTCTCATTGCACCGTGCGGCCCACCGTCCGTACCTATAGAGAAAGCCGAAGCAGTGGTTTTGCTGCTCATATACGCGGGATCGACCTTGCAATACGTTAACATCGTGCGTCGACGCGCAACGGGTTCAGGAGAGCGTGTAAAAATTAGTACAGGCGCACACCCTCGCGAGTCATTAATTCGCGCTAAATATACATATTATACTTCGCGGACTAGAAATCGAATTTCGCGCATCGCATTATACGTCGTGCGGGGGTCGCAGGGTGTGTGCTGCGAAGAAAAGAAAAAAATCCATCAACGAATTTATAATTGAATATGAGAAAGGTCTCGGTGATACGTACGGTATAACGTATAGTTTTACCAAGCTCGCACTCGCACGCATACATCCCTCGAGCATGATCGTAACTTCTCTCTCTCTCTCTCACTCTTCCAGCTATTACCGCGCTGCCAGTCTCTCTCTCTCTTTCTCGGTTCGCAACGTGAATCGCGGCGCTGTCGAGGCGCAGTGCACATGCACCGCGAGTTGCGTATTGTAGCACACGCACACTGCCACACACTGACACACACACACACACACACACACAGGTTTTGTACGCGTGTGGAAGCGAGAGAGTGGATGAATTATATTCATCGCTGTTTTATTAACCTACTTTGCTCCGGCTCTCTCTCGCGCGCGTTGAAACAAGTATAATGCGCTGAATGGATCGTGAATTTAACGATCCATATAGTTTTCGCGAGTCGTGCCGTACGTATATAGGTTTCAATTGAATTGTGCTGAAGCTCACACCCATATTCGTATATATATATATATATAATATATATAATATGAGAAAGGATGAAGAATGGAGAAAAATGTGTTCTTCTCCGTCAGCAGCTGGTGTACCAATTATATATTATATGCCGAGTATATTTTCTCCCCCACCACCCCTGCCCGTCAAAGTCGAAAGTTTCCTCCCTCCAGTGTTAGAGCTTTACAACGATTAATCTATATCTATCTAATATGGAGGGCCGCTAAGATCAATCGGTGCGGTTTGAGACTACATCTCACTCTCTCTCTCTCTCGCTCAAGTTCTCGTGTGAGAAAGAGATTAATCGAGCCCTCAAGACAGGCTCTGTGTGTGTGTGTATGCACAATGAACCGAAAATACGGGCTAACACGATGAAGATATTTTTAGGCTAATAGCCTTTCTTGTTCCTCGCTCTCTCTCTCTCTCTCTCTCTCCGCCCTCTCGGGCTTTTCCCCGTGCGCTATATATATACTGCTCTCACACGCTGTTTCTTCGGCGAGCCGTAACGTCGTTTTGCCGCCCAAGCGCGTCCCGAAAACTTTCGAGCAGCAGCGGAGTCAATATTGAATTGTCTCGAGATGGATTTGTTCGTATATCAGTTCCAACTCGATTGATACTTTTTGATATTGCCTCTTTCTCTCCGTCTAGGCAACGGAGAAGCGAAAAAAGGGATGGAACGCGATTTTTATCTTCCATAAAAACCCTCTCTCTCTCCCCCGTTGATGCGATGGCCTATATCACAAGTTTACAATTTAATATCCTTTTTCTCTACATTTGAAGAGAGAGAAAGAGAGATTTCTCCTCTCGCTGCAGAAGAGGAGGTTATTTTTGTGCGACGACGATATGACCCTGCAACCTGTCGCAAAATCACCGAAACGATTCGAGACAGCAACTTATAATTCAGTAAAGGAACTTGCGCCGGAGGAAGAGATAGCCTTTTCAAGCTCAAATAAACGTGTAGCGGCACTCGCGCGCGCGCACCACCACTACCCACCACCACTGCCGCTGAGCGCGTCTCGAGCAATTGCTTTTGATGTCGATAAAGAGGAGGTAAAAAAAAAAAAAAGAGAGAGAAAAGGAAAAGAAGAAGTCGACTTACTTTGCAGCAGGGATAAGACATATAATTAAGAAATCATTCGGAAAAGCGAGTCAATCAATCAATGGAAGGGGTATACGTTAGTATCTATATAAATTATATATATTACGGAGATACTTTGCGCGCAGTCGAGTTGCCCATTATACGGAGAACTCTATGGCCGTGTAGCAGTAGCAGCAGCAGCAGCAGCACTGATCGGTGAACGAGCTCCAAGCCGAACGCACAAAAGTTTTGCGAGATTTCTCAATTACTTTCGCTCCATTAGTCGGTTATTTCAGCCTTGAAACACGTTTCTTGCCGGTAGCTGTAGCAGCAGTAATAGTCGTTATATACGCCGCGTATATAGTGCCTCTGTACAGCGCAACGCAACGCAAGATCGATATGTATACAGTCGCGCGCGCCGGAGTTTAGCCAAAGAGCTCTGCCGCTGCCGCTGCGTTCGAAGCTCGACTCTGGGATTTTGTGCAGGTATATATATATATAATACACTTTGTACAGCGTACTATAAAATTATAAACGTGGAAAGCAAATGCGCAGCGAATTATATTTTTGGGGTAAGGGGGCGCGCCGATTGTTTTGCGTGTACAACACAGTGTGTATCGCCGCATTGTGTCCGCATGTTCGCGCGCGAATTAATTCGCACAAAAGGGAGAGAGAGAGAGAGATCGAGAGCATACACACGAGGCACGCGCGGGCCGGCCTCTCATTTTTGCCGCGCGTAGCAGCCAGTGAATTTTGAGCGCCGCGCCCAACGAGCTGGATAATTATGAAAAAGTCGACGATACACGCGTACGATGACTCGGCTATCGTCGTTTCCAGTTTCGAGCAAAAATCAAATTTATTTAAGCGATTAAAAACCGATTCATTATGTATATATATATATATATATATAAAACAACGTGAGGGGGGTCGCGCGATAATAGCCTTTTCCACCACCAGCCCCGGCGTATGTAATCCCCGGAAAATTGAAAACAATCCCCGCACACACACAGGCAAGAGGCTGAGAGAGAGAGAGAGAGAGGGCGAAAAAGAGAAACACTCGAAATGACAGATGAATATACATGGTATGTGTGTGTGTTGGGCGAGAGGGTGTAGTAGTAGTAGTAGTAGTAGTAGTAGTGCAGCGGAGCCAAGGCCTCTTGAGTCGTTTTGATTAATCGTTTCGCGCGCGCACGCGAGAGCGCCTATATACAGGGGGTGAAGATTTTCACACACACACATAGTATATGTGCTACCATGACTGAAACAACATCCGCCGGCTGAGCAGCGGGGCACACACAACACTCGGCGGCTCGCGTCTGTCTGTCTGCCTCTGCTCCTCGTGACTGTGTATGTATGCAGTTCTTATCTCTTCTCGCTCGAGAGTGATGAATCGTTCGCGCGACGCGCAAAAAAAAATATATATATATATATATATATATATATACGTTGTATGTATTCAATTTTATATATAAACGCGTCGTTTCTCTCCCTTATATTCCTGTCTCATCCGCGCCGCGCCTGACTAAATACTGGTTTATACCACTGAACTGACTCGCGCGACGCGTCTGGAAGCACCGCTACGCCACGTCCATAAATGCTAAAATCGATATGGAAATCGACTCGAAATAGGTGGCAAGCCTCCCGAGAGAAGGAGAGAGAGAGAGAGAATCTGATAGGAAAGAGAGACATCTTCGAGACAGTCGGCGTACATAAGCGATCAAGCCGAGAAGTTAATAAATCAATCCTCGTCGTTTATGTATATATACTCGCACACACACACACACATATACACAAAAGGAAATTCTATAAATAGGTTATCCCCGTATACAGCTTGATATCACTCGTGACAAACAGCAGCAGCAGCAGCGGCAGCAGACATGCGGATGTTTGCACATAACATGCCGTGTCTCTTTGTCTATCCATCCCTCTCCATCCCTCTCTCTCCTCCTCCTCCTTCTCGAGGCACCATGAATAATGCAATCGCAGTCACCTCGGCGCTTCTCTCTCTCTCACTCGCTCACTCCTCGCGCCGGCTTCGCAACATTGCCCCGGCTTGTTTAAACTCGTCAGTGGTGCTACTGTTACTGCTGCTGCGATGCTGTCAGAGCAGGGCTATATAACACGTAGCCATGTATGTGTATATATGTATATAGGTGGCTGGGATACGAGGCAAAGGTGACAATCGATCCCTCTCGCTCAGAGACTCGAGACGTCGACGACGACGACGACGACAAAATCGGCTATACGTAATGCTTTTATTCATAAGGCCTTCTCTATCTCGCCCTCCGACTAATACAGTATGCGCCTCGTGTAGTACATATAGAGGATTTATGAGTTTGGAATCGCTTCCTACGCTTATATACCTATATCTATATTGTATGGCAGTGCACGTGTGTACGAGTGTATGCGTGTGTATACGATTGCGATTACGCGCGTTAACTTTGATGACTAGAGCTTAATTCACTTAGGCGTGTTAAATTCGTCATCGCGGCATTCACCCGATTCTCCCATTGTCGAGAATTGCCGAAAATAATTATTATACACGCTAGGCGAGTTATTCATAAAAGCTGCTGCTGCTGCTGCTGCTGCGGTGGTCTCTCTGCGCCGTTTTCGACGTCGTTCTTTACAGCTCTACAAAATATATATAGCTGCGCCGCTCACACATGTGTTTTGTGTAAAAACAGCAAGCCGAAAGCGCGATTTGCCTCGCGTTCATTGTGAGCGGCCCCCCCATCGATTTAATATTCATCCCCCGGAGGCAAAAACTCAACGAATAAAAAAAAATAAAAAAATGATGACGATGAAAATAAAAGAAAAGTACGAACGCGAGCGAGCGCGCGCGCGCGCGGACGAGTACATTTAAAGAGTTGTGCTGCTGCCTAATTGAATTAGCCGCGTGCGGCTGGGCGGAGAAACACAACGAGCGGCGCACCACCACCACCACGAGGCCATGCACGAGTATTTGCCTGAATAATGCATGATTTGTTGAAAAAGAGGACAAAAGAAAAAGGACCCGTGCAAAGCAGCGGGCGCAACGACGCGTGCTGCGCTAATTCATCCCTGACCCCCCCCCGCATCGATTGTGTACGATCGTAATATAACGACGAACGATTCAGCACAGCGAAGTCGTCGCAGCTCGAAAAGTGTGAATCCGTGTTGTTGTTTTTTTCGAGGGTCGATTGTGCGCGCGACGAAACAGTGTCGAAAGTCAAGAGGAAGAAGAAAAACAGAGAGTAAATAAAAGTACAAGGGGATGATTGACCTTTTTCCTTTTCATCAAATTAACGGGGCTCTTTCTTTCTCTATCTCGGTGAAAGCTCGTCGCGCGCGGGGGGGATGTATTCTTCGTTTCGTACAGCAGCAGCCGTTATAATAACGAGACTCGGTGGCTTGTTATACAATTGATTTATTACGCGGTTAAGAAGTCAACGAGCTCATAGATCGTTTCAACTTGCGGCTTTTCCGTTTTGTATGTATACATTCGTTCGACATCGACGCGCTCTTAAGAACCGCGAAAAGTTTTACGTATACGTATTTGTGTCTGTGTGTGTGTGTGTGTATGGCGTAAACAAGCAAAACTCGGCGGCAGTGAACAAAGATCACCGCGTGCTGCTTTTCTACGTGCTCGCTCTCGAAGCAGCAGCGTTCCTTGGCTCTATAAACATTATAGTTGCGAGCTTTGACTCGAGTCGAGCGCAAAAGCTTATTTGAATAAATATCTACTCGAATCACAGTGAGCATAACGTAAGGCGTATTATCTTCGGGATAGCAAATCAAGTTGCGTTCGACACCTGCAATTATATAAAATATCCTCTCTCCACCTCCATCTTCTTTTTCTTTTCTTTTTTCGCTCTCTCGCGAATTGCGCAAGTTTCGCGCGAAATCGACCATAAATCGCGCGCGCGCGCAGTACTATATACCGCCGAGGAAAGTTAAAGCGTAAAAGTGGCAGGCGCGTCTCTGTCCGTCGTCGAGGAGCAGCAGCTAGCTAGCTAGCTCTGACCACTTTACGACAGTAAAGAGACGAATGGCTGTACAGCGAGACAAATCGTGTATAGCACAGCTCCGTAGGTACATATAGTGTGTGTGTGTGTGTGTGTGTGTAACGTGTTATAGTATAGTGTAAGGCGTTGCGGCCGCTACCTACCTATACCTACCTACCTAGCTACACCTCTTTCTTTGCGGTGCGGTGCCGCGGTGTCGACATCAGTGTACAGCACTCAGAGAAGCGACGACGACGACGACGAGAAACTAGTTAACGACTATATACCTGGGCGCACGACGATGTCATGGCAGCAGCAGCAGCAGCCGCCTACATGTTTTTCAAGCCAAAGTTGGGGTACGTGTATACGTGAGCAAAATTTTCCGAAAGCTCGTCGGCTATATAATACACGACGTGTCTCGCGGTGTATTACTACGGGCGCGGGTGGCTGATCATACAATCCACCAAAAAACAACTCATAGGCAGTGGCGTTGATTTTTCAACGCCTTGCGGGCCCGTGCGAGCAAACAAACATAAGCGTCGCAAGCTCCGCAGACACGACAAGACGGAGCTGCTGCTGCTGCTGCTGCTGCTGAGGATATAAAGGAGTGCGGCGGCGTCTCCGCTGTACATATACATGTCGGTCCGCGCGCGCGCGGCCCAGGTAAACCACACAAAAGAGAATAACATCCTCTCAGCCGTCGCCGCCGACGCCGCTGTGTATACACCCAAATGTCTGTATATATACACAAAGTGTATAGCTGCTACTGCTGCTCCAACGCATAAGCAGGCAGCAGTAGCACATCTCTGCGCAAACGAGTCCGCTGCCGCAAATCGCCGCCTCAGACATTTCACGCTGTTGCCTGCATGCCTCCCCCCTCCATCCTGTATATATACGTATACGTATAGGTATGTACACCACGTAGCGGCGCGTATACACCGGTCGAATTTATGCGAGTAGCCTCTTCTCTCTGCTGCTCTGCTCTGCAGCAGTATAGAGCCAAAGTCACCCACGTAGCGAATTAAGAGAGCGAGAGAGACTTGGGATATGAGCAAGAAGACTTTAATTTAGGTGCTTCATTTCGCTGTTGCGCTGCTGCGTCGAGACGAGTTATGTATTATATACATATAGAGCCAGCAGCAGTCTCGGCTCTATATATGTGTGTTTGGCAAAGCGTGCGAAGCGTTGGTAATGGGGATTTTCTTTGCCGCACGTCGTCGCGCTTCCAGCAGCAGCAGCCAACAGCACCATGTTTTATATTTTGATAGGCTTGTAACGCAGCAGCAGCATCAGCTAGCTATCTCTACGTCCTCGCCTTTAAGGAGCTTAACTTTCGCCGTCCGAGCACGCGCAAGCTTGCGCGTATGAAAGAGGAAAAAATAAGTTACCACTCGCCAAAGTAGTTTTCTCATTTTTTTTTACTCTATATCTACGTATGTATCGCTCCACTCCAAATGATCAAGTACACGTGATTGCAAATGCTCGGCGAGCGGCCTTAATGACAGATCGCTGACTCTCTCTCTCTCTCTGTGCCAGGTAACACACACTCGCTCGAGTATAGTGTAGAGAGGAGCTACGTAATTAGCTGGGACTTTAACCACACGTCATTATAGAATTGTTGCCACGGATCCGCTGGCGCTGCCTCGTGTGTCTCAAGTGACCCTTTAAGCGTCTAGTTCAACGTAATTATGGAAGAATTTCGCTTTATAGAGAGGCGAACACGCGCGCGAGCGAGCGACTTGACTCGATGTATATATTACGTCAAGTCCGGGGGCTCGAATCAAAGATTCAAAAAGTAGCGAAAAAAAAGTAATTCAATACTCGTGAAAAAAAGCTGTAATTTTTATACGCACGCGTAATAAGCTCCGAAACATAAATTACGGAATGATCATCAATATTACATCATTGGTTATACCGTATTATATATATACGCCGTATACACGCACACATCGCAAAAGGTGCGTTGCCTCGGCGGCGGCGCAAAATATGTAGAGTGAAACGAGTCCCTTGGGGGGGACCGCGGAGCAGCCGAAGCAGCAGCAGCAGCGAGCTTTGTTGCGCGCGTACGTATACGTTTTTGTACGAAGCTTTGTGCGCGCGCGGATATAACAATACGTTGCGGGCTTTAACGAGGCCCCAGTTGATTTTGACGGTGGCAGCAGCGGCAGCAGCGGCAGCAGCAGCAGCCTTACGCTCGCACTGTGTGTCTATGAGCATTTTTTTCCTGACCATATATAGGTAGCTAACGTATTTTTTTGCCGATTTATTTATTAAGGCTGATTGTGATTGTTTTTATATACGTGTGGTATATATAGCTGTGTGGCGGCAGCACACCTCGATGACTCGGAATAAAAGAGAAGCTTTTTCCATATCTTTTTTGTTTTGTTTTAGATTATGTAAACGACATTATTATCCTGTTTTTTTTTTTTATTGTTCATTCCGAGGCAATACAAGAGACCAAAACTATAACTGGCGTCAAAAATGAAAAATATGCGTAAAGTATAAAAGGAAGTGCAAAAAAAAAAAATTTCCTCAACGCCGCCGAGATCTTTCAATGTTTCGGAGCTCGAGCTAACGGACGCGCGAAGCCGTACACATAAAGAAGCGAAGCTTGCAAAAAAAAAAGAGAGAGAAGAAAGGAGTGAAAAAACTCATCCGTCAGACCTCGTCTAAACGTCAGTTGCAGCGGAGATCTTTTTCTTGCGATCGATCTCTCCACCAGCTACTAGCACTAGTAGGTATACGGCACCACAGTGCGACTACTGATGACTTCAATCCAGATTTCGCTCTCGTTCTCTCCTTTCTCTCTGTTATCTTTTTTTTTTTTTTTTCATAAATTTACACGCTCCTGTGGTGGTAAAAAAATAAAACGATGCACGAGACTTTAGTGTACTTTATTCACCTCCTAAAAGCCCCCGGAACAAAAAAAAAAGGAAAAAGGAAAGGAAAGAAGCTCCGAGCTTCACAGGCAAGATGCGATTTCGGTCAAAAGTTATTTCCCGCAGGTGTGATGATTCGATTGGCTGTCACTGGCTGCCGCTGGTTTCCTCTATATATCTATATAGATATGCCCGGCCGAAAGAGGAGAGAGAGGATGGGCACGAGACACGGAGCATTGGCTTTCTTTATGCGCAAGAGAGCTCGTCGGCTTGTGACACCCCTGCCTTCGTCCCCCCGCGTTCCTCTGCGACCCCCTCGAGATCCTATGCAATAGAACATTTTTTCCTTCGTCTTTCTTTTTTTTTTGCTTTTTTTTCCATAGTCATTCGCACAGTGGCCACATCTTTCGGAGCAGAAATCGTTGCTCAACTGCGAGAGAGAAAGAAAGCTGTATAGTGTACATATCGCGAAGAAGAGAGAGAGAGAGAGAGCACTTTTCTTTCATATTTTATCATCGTATATATATAGAGAGAGAAAGAGACCGGTGGTATATACGATGCGGCGAAGCGAGGCAAAAATTTTTCTTACCTTTCATACTCGCGCGCGCGCGCACGAATCGTTGCGATACCTTATAAATACGGCCACACTGGAGAAAAAAATGTATATATAAAATATATCGTAAAATATTTCACAAGAGGAGAGAAATTGAGAAACAGGCGGGCCTTGCGGGGCGCATTGTAATTCAGAGAAAATTCGAAAAATTTCAGCCGCGTGTTGCGGCGAATAAGAGTGCAGGTTTCCTCAAATTTAATTAGCGATATTTCGCGCGAAACCACCGTAAAGCTCCTCTTATACATAATCTTTCCTCTCGGCTGCGCACCTGTATATATATATATATATATATACCCGAAAGCTTCTCGAAGTAATGCGCGTATTCAACTTTTACTGATTTTCACGACGCTATTATAACGCGCATTAACTGCCGCCGTTGCGCATCGATCAGTTTAATTGGCGGATGCCTCGTGGTGATGGTACCTCCACCTCGGCAAAATGTGTGTACGTTTCGACGGAGCTTCCTTGACATAATACAGCCGATCGTACAGCCAAGGATATATAATAATACACACGATGCGCTCATCATATGTGCAGCTATAAGATAGCGAGTTAATTGCCTACTTGCGCATACACGGTTAACTTCATCAAAAGCCGCGATCTATATTACACGCGCACACAGACACAAACACTGTATATACCCACACATGTACGTGAATTTCATTTTGCAGTCGATTACATCGATATATAGACTCTCTCTCTCTCTCTGTTAATAAAATGCGGTAGTGCAAGTTATATGTACACGAAAAAAAAAATAGGAGGAGAAAAAAAAGGGAAAGAAAGAAAAAGATAAATAGATTCGCTGAACAAACGCTGGGTTAGCGGGATTTTTTCCTGTCCACTGACCACCGCCGCCGCCAACGACCCGTACGTACGTACGTACGTGTGTGTGTCACGTGCGCGAGCGCGTGTGATTCGCTTCTCTCTATGCTGCCGCGGCGCAGTTAAAATCCGTTTGATGGTGTGTTCGAAGTATTTATGAGTTTTTTTTTTCTTTTTAGCTTTATATTTTTTTTTCAATGTATGATACAAAAAAATGTTGTTTACTATCTAGATTTTTCCGCGCCGCACGCAGCAGGCCATGGGCAGGCCAGGCAGGCCAGGCAGGCCAGGCAGAGAAATAAAAATAAAAAAAATAATTTTCGTTAGATTCGAAAGATGGGGTAGAGAGAGAGAGAGAGAGGAAAAAAAAAGAAGGAAGAAATTTTCTGGCAAGTTTTACGAGTAATAAAGGACGAATTTACGATGTAATTACGCGCTTAAACGTCCCCTCCCGCGCGCGTTTTCTTCTTCTATTATTATTATTTTTTTTTTTTTTGCACATAGTACTTTGTTATAATAATACATATAAAAACGCGAGGAATATGATCATCTAATGCGGTGCGAGAGCTGCTCTGGCTAGATTTCAAGATGACATTTTATAAAGAAAAAAATGAAAAAAATATATCTCCTCGTAAACAGGCCAATAATTATATATACACGGGTGTATATCAAGCGCGGTTAATCCACATTTTTCATCATCCTTAATTATAATAGCTAATTTAGTGCCGCGCGATTAATCAATTGCGCTTAAGTCAAGAGAAAGGCGCGCATATGTATATGCGGGGATTCATAATTCAGCGATATAATTAATAGTCGATCGTTGTTGCTGCTGCTGCTGTTCGCCGCGGGGGGCCATATACCGGCCACTGCACCGACGTAGCGGCGGTCGCAAATTATTAACATATACACATCCGCGTATATACGACTCGATTAAATTATATTGTAAATTACCATGCCGTACGCGCTCGAATAAACGCTTCTGGGGATGATGACGACGACGACGACGATGGTTGCGACGCGGTCGTTGCGCGTTACGCTGGCTTCAAAGATACAGCAAAAAAAAAATCGAACAAAAAGTAAACAATCGGCGAAGCAACGACGCAACGTCGTTATATAATATCCGCGGCAGCGTCACAAAGAAGCTCGACGAGGGCATATATAAAGTATATAAAAAGTACGATGCCGCGAGTGCGACTGAATGCATATCAGGAAAAAGCAGTAGTACAGCAGCAGTTTTGCTCAGCCGAGCATCAGCAGCGGCAGCAGCAGCAACCGTCTGTGTGTGTGTGTGTGTGTGCGCGTGGCACAGAGCACAAAATCGACCCCGCTGCTGCAGAGCTAACAACATCAGTTCTCTTTGTCCGATTATGAAGTGGTCGTTCGCCCATATACAGTCGCGCGCACAGCACCAGTCACACGGGAGGAAACATGCGGCAATGGTACCACGCGTGAGTGTATACCCACGTTTTAATAACTTTTGTGGATGTTCATTTGCTGCTGTTTTTTTTTTCGCGTACGGTCGCTACTACTGTATATATATTAATAATATATATATATTATATATATTATATATATATTATATATATATTATACGCGGCTCGAGCGCAAACAAACGCACTCGAAAATTGAAAGCCGATGAATACGTCGCGATATCGTGGTATGCATAGCGCGATGAATTTTAATAATTAATAGTAGCTGATAGGCTATACCGAGCAGTAGATTTTCGGCCTCTCGCTCGCTCGCTCGCTCGCTCGTGAAAGCGCACATCGAGTCGATTGGTTTCGCGCGCGTTTATTAACATTTCAATGATTTCATGCGGCGCGCCCTGACTGCGTTCTGTTGTGTTTCGCTAGCCACATACAACACGCAGCTCGTGGATACAATAAAACTTTTGCTCGCCGCGCACATCGGGCCTAGCGGGTCTAGTTCTCTCGTGCATGTCTTAATCAATGGTAACGGCAAGTTTATTGTGCCCCCAACCCCTAGCCAAGTTTGTAATAAATAAACTTCTTTATCTCTTAACCAACTCTACTGCTGCTATGTGCCGCGCAACGCAGCAGCAACAGCTCTTCGTCGGCACCATAAATACGCGCGGCAAGAAAAAGTACATCATATAAAAGACTAGCTACGTAGCGGAGCGTCTTTACCATCTTCATCTTTCTCTCTCTCTCTCTCTCTCTCTCTCTCTCATTCTATTGTGGTGTATATAGACATTATACACATTCTTTCCTCGCGGCGGCGACGGCGTCGGCGGCAACGAGTAGAGAGAGAAGAAAAAGCTTTTGAAACATCGTTTCGACGCGCCGCGCACAGGTAAATAAACGACAAAAGAGAGGAGTCTCTCTCTCTCACGGGCTATATATGTAATTAAAAAAGATTCACGATGCCGTGCGCGCAGCTAGCTCTGGAGTAGTAGTAGTAGTAGTAGTAGTGCTGCGCCGACGCGTGCCTAAAATTTTACCTGCCTTATATAGCTCGAAGACTGTCATTTATATTTATATGTCCTCCGTCTGTCTTTCTCTCTCACTCGTTCGCTCGCTTTCCGTGTAGATGGGCTCTGGGAGCTTTTTAAAAGCTTCCTCTCTCTCTCTCTCTCGCTTGCTTTGAAGGGAGAAATTTCAGTGCAGAGTACTGGCGGCAAAACTTTATGCTTTTCCTTCCATCTCCTTTACTCTCTCATACCTACGTGTATGTATATAGCTGCCACAAGACTTGGAAAAGGTTTACCTTAGACAGTTGGTAAGACGAAACAAAGCTCGCGACGAGGCATTTACCCTGAGCTTGCGCTAGCTAGTGTCTCGCGCGCGTGTATTAAGTTAGCGGCTCGTCGCCGTAGTCGTCGTAGTCGTCGTGCTCCAGAGCAGGTTCTATCAATGTCGCTTACCCGCCTCCTCCTCCTCCTCCATTGTGACGCGCGCGCGCTCCTCGACGTACAACCGAAATCTCTCTCTCGCTCTCTTGGTATATGCGCTTGAAATTACCGCGAGTAGTGCGCGCGACGCGTGAGAGACTTTGTAACGGAGGACTAGAGAGGGAAAGAGAGACACTTTTGCAACGCAAATCGTAAAAAACAATTCGCTCGGAACAACGAAAGTTGAGTTCTCTATCTCTCTTAGCGAAGACACAAAATGGATCCGTTATTCCGGTGGCCAATATTAGGAGCTGACCGAAGCAGCCGTTGCAATTATTTGGCACTGCCGTATACAGGTAAGGCAGCAATTAAAAGTGTAAACACAAGAGAGGAAAAGAGGAAAGAGCCAAGAAGCCAAGGGAACTTTTTGTTGTCTACTATAATCGGAAAGTCTGCTCGACTTACAATATATATATTTTTTTTACGTCAGGAAATCTTTAATTTTCATGGCAAAGTTGCCAAGGATCGCAAACGCGCGTGCGAAATAATTAGTTTTTCCTTTTCACCGCGCGTGGCGGTAAAAAGCAGCGCGCCATGACATTGAAATAAGGCACAGACGCACAAAAGAGCATTACAGGGGAGAGGTGGGCGGGGGAGGACGTCGATAATTTTGCCCATACGCTCATTGCTTTTAGTATTGATTATATCGAGCCGCATCGCGTCGCCGGTGGCGTACGCGCGTGTGTTGCTGTTGTACGCGATTCTTCCGACCAACGCCCAGAGGCACAGGTGAACTACTACCACTACTACGGCGATACAACAGTAACACACGCGCACGGCACACACAATATTATCGTTTACCTGCTCGCGCGTGCCGTATATACATTCAATAGGCGCGCACGAGCAGGCTGTATATGCCACGATGTAATTTCTCTGCGAGCTGTGCGCGCGCGTCATTAAAAATAAATGAAAAACTACTCGTTATTATCCTGGACTGCGATCGCGCAGTAAGATAAAAACTCCATCGAGATATATAATAATAAAATAACATTAACATCGGCTGTCACGTGCGTAGAGGTGTACCGCGCGTTATATTTTGGATGGAAAATTCCGTTCGGTAAAAAGGAGAGACGTAGATGTGTATCCGTTACACGTGTAAGCGAAGCATGTGTGCCAAAGTGGATTAAAGATGTCACTCGGACACGCGTACATATATATATATGAATTGGATCGCGTCAAATTATACCGACGCAGAGTGTAAAAATTTACAACTCGAATGATAAAAATATAGTAGAGTTTAAAAATGGATCGTTACTCCAGTGCGGGCGTCATTTCTTATTCATCTCGAACTCGAATTTCTCTCGGACATTTGCAAGCGACGTATTTAAATATTTCAGCGCGTACACACATTCTCGCGCACACACGCACGCAGCCTTTTAATATTGCATTTTAATTTACATGTCGCAGCTTTTACCTCTCTCGGGCTTAGTACAACACGCGCGACACGACGCCTTTGACCCCCCCGCGCGCTCGCCAGGTCGTCGTCCGGTGCACTGCACGCGCGGCGCTGCGCGTCTGTACGCTTTAGGTTTTAGCGCGGCGAGTTGGCGCGCGAAAAGGTATGTAATACACTGCTTGACATCATGCTGCGAATGAACGGGAACAGGATATTTTTTTTTCCTCTTAAATTGAGGCCAATCGCAATTAAGACACAGGTCGAGAAAGGCTGTGCAACAGATTTTGAGGGCGTGTATAACTATGAAACTTTATTTTTTCACGTTCGGAATCGATTACTACATCTAGCGGTCGAATCCGAAGCTCGTGGCCAACGAGCGCACACCTTACCGAACACCTGTTTTACGTAATGATCCGTGCACTTCTTTATCTTTCTCTATTTTCGAATCGATAAACAGCTTTTTGAGAACATCAGTTTGAAGTAAAACTTCAACAATGTTTCACAAAAAAAAAAAAAAAATTAAAACCCGAGTAAATTAAGAAAAAGATTTTAAAATATCAAAAATGTCTGCGATTATAAACTATCCTCGGCATCGACGTTCAAAAAAATTCCCTGAGATATTTATTTCTCTCCGTCTGTACGCATATTAATACCCCACGCGCCCTACAGAAGTTTCACTTCCTCCAAAGCGAGATCGATCGTCAGTCATCGCTCGGCGGGCGAGCGACCTGTTTTTTGTTCACCATCGCATGCACGCACACACGCACACACACACACACACACCACACACACACAAAGGGAGGTCTGAAAAGCCGCGAAGGAAGAGCATCAATTATGAAAGAATTAATCCTGAGATAAAGTAGTTATACTCGTGCGCGGGGGGTTGGGAGAAAAGGCAATTTCAACTTACAATTCCTTTTCGTATATACATAAAGCCAATCTCGCGCGCTTACACAGCGAATCCTTTAAAATATTATAGCTAATTTTTCGTATATTATAACCGCCGACGAATGTATAATTTTTTTTTGCTGCGCTCGTACCCGGACCATCAATTGTCTTGGCTATTATATCATACCACCATTCTTTTATATGGAACGAGCTTATGCCAGATACATAATGGCTCAAGACACAAAAGCTGTTAATTGCAATTCAAAGTAGTACCAAATAGCAGTAGCCTAGCAGCTCTCCGCGGAACAATCGTAAGGCATTATTATATACGCCCACACCGAAACCTACGTTACACATTATACATGCCATTCGCTGCTGCTTTAGTAGTATAGAGTATGAATCTAACCGGTGGTTCATCCATCATATCGCGGAGAAGTCGGCGGGGCGCTCGCATATATAAGAGAGAGGCGGAGGAAACGATTTAATCTTTGTTCGGCGAAAAGCTAATACTAAGATTATAAACTCCGCCGCAGCCGCTGCCACCGCTCGCTTGCTTGCTTGCGCTTGCTGCATCTGTTGATTTAACCGATCAACTGCGACGGCGATTTGCGGTGCGGTGCGGCCAAGCAAATATTTGATCGTCGAAGCAATGTTCTTTATATATTTTTTTCCTCCTCTCTCTCTTCCTCTTAATCGTTCGACCATTGTGTTTATATATTTTTTCAGCTGAAGAATTCCCGTGCGCACTCGCAAGCCTCCCTCCTCCCCCTTCGAGAGAGAGAGAGAGAGAGAGCAAACTCTCCAAAGCCCCAAGAAAATAAACGAATAAGCTTAAATTTTCCCGCAGCGCACGATGGTGTATATACTGCGAGCTGTACGAGAGCGAGTTTCCCCTGGACAGCCGTAACCACTTTTATCTGTTTTACTCTCGTTTTCCCGCGCTCGCTCGCAGTCGCAGTTGGGCGTTGAAAATTCGTAACAAGCGCCGCAGAGCCTCGGTACGCATCGGTGCTGTTTGTACTTATACGACTCGTCGCTCGCTAACGTTGAGTTGTTGCTTGCCTCATGCCTGCTGCCAAGCCAAGCCAGCCAGTCAGGCAGGCAGCCGTCCTGCAATCACAAGAGCCAAGAGGAGAGAAGAAGAAGAAGATAGCGGAGAGTGGGATATCAAATATTTACCGAGCACTTGTCTCTGGCCCTTTATATTCCGTAGATATATGTGTGTGTGTGTGTGTGTGTGTACTAACAAAGTGCGAGGCGATGGTGCTTACGAGCGGGCTGCTGCCGTCGCTCGCTCGTCGCTGCCTAGAGGATGATCGTCTCGAGGATATATAAGCGCGCGCGAGCTCCAAATTGTAAAGCGCGCGAGGGGTGATATATATATCTGGACTCGACGCGCGATGACTAAGCCGCTTCCTTTCTTTTCGCGCGTCATTAGCAATTGCGGAATTTTTGGTCAAGTGGAGCGAAAATTAAATCGCTTACCGATTTTTTTGGATCGAGACACTCGATTAATTTCGGGAGGGGAAATCTCGATTCGAGTGTGTGCGAATACATATCGTACATTGATGAAACTGCTATACATATCGTATTGACGCGATACACGCGAGTACGGATAAATTCGACGTATCAATTTCTGATGTGTATGTAAAGAGCTTTCAAACGATCGCGTGTATATTAATTAGCAAAGTAATAATTATCCCTAGCAGCTTTCTGTGTATATGTGTAAGCCGAGTGCACCTGCAAATAAATCCCCGAGACGAATAGTAGATTATATATTTGCCTTAACTCGCGCGGAGCAGATCGTAATTACAGGAGATACGAGCGAGCATTATAATAATATAATATTATATATAATATATGTGTGTACGAAAACTTTTAACTCGACAGCCTATAGCACAATTGAAATTCCATTATATATAAAGCAGCAGCACGCGAGCGTCACACCATCACGGGATGGGGAAGTTTGCTTAATCCACTCGTTTCGTATATTATATATTCGGTGTATACAAAATTTTGCCGTTGATACACACCGGCAGCAGAGGTTGCGTTATATAGCCCCCCGCGTTAAGGAAAATCGCTGCATCAGCTCGACGAGCCGTGAAAATACGACATTATAATATCGTCGTAGTCTTCGTCGTATAGCGTCGGCGGGAGAGCAGAGGCATGTGCCTCGCGACGGTTCTTATATACATAGGACACGACTGCTACGTTGGATATATTATATATACTTACGACTAATGCGCTATGCGATTTCGCGTCTGTGTGTATATATCATCGAGAGCATAATACAGTGACACACGCATACCCTCCGTGATCTAATGGACTGCTCGAACAAATTTTGTAAGAAAAAAAAATGAAAAAAAGAAGCTCACCTCGGTATGCGATCGTAACTGTCCCAGCTGGTGAGACAGTTGTAGCTGCTGTAGCGGCTCGACGACGTCATCGCTGCGCTGCTGCTTTCGAATAGTCGTCAGGCAATTCCGCCGACTGTCGTTATTATTACCTTCTTCAACTTCGCCGCGAGCGACCACGACGTCGTCATTGTCATTTTTTCTCTTTATTTATTTTTTATTATTATCTTTATTCTCTAATAATATGTTCATCTAAATATACGTAATCACACCGATGGCACTCACACGCGCACTAGTAGTACTCGAAGAATATACGTTCGTTGTGTTTATATATCTTATACTTTTTCTTCTTTACTTTGGTTTTTTTTGGTACAAAAAATAATAAAGACGAGAGCTAAGGGGTATTTTTTGGTCGATCAAGGAGGAGGGGTTTTTTTTTTTTACTTTTACGAGAGAGTCCGTTATAGTAAAGTACCTAAGACACTCTGAGTTGGACCACGCGAGTCAAGAGAGAAAGAGAGAGAGAGAGAGAGAGAAAGACGAGGAAGGAAGACGCGCACACACTCGGGCAATGACGACGATGATGATGACAGTATAATGAAAAAGGTCGAGCGAAGAAAAAAAAGAAAACGAAGAGAATATTTTTTCTTTCACGAGGTATATATAACCCGGAACGTTATGCACTTATATGCGCGTTTACGTGTACACACACATACACACTCGAAGTAAGAGAGATAGGTAGATAGATAGGTAGTAGGGGAAGGAATAAAATTGGACCTCTATATAAGGTGATTGGACCGCCTTTATTGTTGGTACTTTGCCGCTGCTGCTTGCATTGCTGCTGTTGCCGCTGCTGCTCATGTATTATGTCAGAGAGGGGGGTAGTAGGTATTGTTATGCACAGCGCGCGAGCTTTTCGCGAGATATCATTATATTTTGCTTATCCCTGTTTTTTTTTTGCTTCTTTCTTGCTTATACACTTGCTTCTTTCCTCTCGTTGTTTTTTTTTTTTTTTTAGAAGTAATAGTAGTAGTAACTCTATGATACGTTGTGTGGATATCTACTGTAGGTACCAACGCTTACGTATAGATAAATATTGCGTATATACGCGCGCGTCGTTGCCTCGCGCGTGTGTATACAGATATACTGTTATTATTATTATAATAGAGATGTATATTTTTAATATAATAAAATGTATTCTTTATGTATATTATCTCTATACGATTGTTGCGGAGGTGCATCCAGCGGCGCTTGGCACGCCTCGGACGTCACCCCGTTTTTTTTTCTTTCGTTAAAAATATCAGCTACGTTTTTTTGGACCCACCAACCAGCGCTGCGTGTGTAAAACGTCGTAACTTTATAATAATAATAATAATTATGTAACTGTTGCTCCTTATCGATTATTAACTATTTCATACAAGAATTATTACAATGATTTGTGATTTTTTGTTCTTTCTTCCTCACTTTGTTCGGCGGCATATTCATTCCGTAAAGTTATATTATCGTTATAGAAAACGACGACGACGACGACGGAGGGAGTATTAGCGTGCATGCATAAACGCATCGCTGCTGCTGCTGCTTCTGCTGCACTGTCGTCGTCTTAGTCGCGCACTCGCAAGATTCACCTATATGCATATCACCAGCAGCACCACAAGCATCCACACACACAAGCTTAAATCGACGACGAAAAATAAAAGAAAGCGAGATAGAACACGTAAACGTGAGTTCTCCGCAGCATACTTATAGCACGGGGCCACGACGCTGTATACTTCCCTTCTTATCTCCGAGACACTTTGGGACAATTCGCCAGCTCTCGCGTGTCGGCTGCGGATGCTAGGCTACTCTGCGCGCGTCAGCGAACGTTCGAACTAAATACACACATAGCCACTTTTCTTCTTCGTCGTCGTCTCTTCTTCTTCTTCTTCTTCTTTTTCGAGACTTTTTTCTTCTCCGCTCTCTCTTATCGCTGACTTTTATCCATCATTAGCTTATACGACTATATATCAGCTCGAGATATGGATTCCGACCACACAAAAAAAAGAGCGCGTACGCGGTCATCACCGCGACGTCGGGTCGCGTCGGGCCGGGGCGCGTGCCAGCGGCGGGGCTGCCCGATCACCGCACGGTCGGCCGAGCGCGGCGCGCGGCTTTTCAAAGCTGATCTCCCTCTGTCCCTGAGTCACGGCTGCCGCCCTGCCTTTCCGATCCGGATACCGACGATGCTGATGATGACGACGATGACCACCTCGCAGAGGCAGCCTCGAGATTTTCATATCTCTCCTCGCTCGTTCGCGCCCCTGACACGAGACGAGATGATCACTCGAGACGAGACTACGACGACGACGACGACAACGACGATGTTCTTCTTCCTCCGAACGAGCAGCAGCAACGCATCGGTCCTGTTTTCACCTGCTGATTCTTAGTGATTTAGGAACTCTCTGGAGTGTCTCTTTGCATCTTCACAAGGGAGTCGTTATTTTTTCTCCCGATCACTCGTGGATGACAGACGTTCAGGGTGGTTTAAAAAAAAGTAGAAAAATATAGAACGCACGAAACGATACGCATTAAGACGTTTGTGTTGTCGCTCAATCAGGCAGCACCTTTAATCAGGCACCGGCACTTGCGTTTGAGAAACATGTCGACAAAAAAAAAAAAAACCGAAATTAATTATCACACAAGTATCGCGCGAAACACAAACGATTATAGAGCTACCACGTCGCAGTGGCGGCGGATCGACAAAAAAGCTCTCGTCGATCGGATCGCGCTGCTGCTGCAAGCTCGCACTGGCGAAGCGACGCGACGCAAGCTCCGCAACGGCTACGGCTCGACTGACGATCCGTGTGCTTTTTGTGGGGCGCGCGCACTTCGGCCACGAGGCTCGCTGCTATATAGCACACACACACACACATACACAAAAGGCAGGCGCGCGCCTCTGCTACTCGTCATAGAGGGAGAGAGAGAGAGAGAGAGATGCTAACGATGCGTGCGCAGCGCGCGAAAAGAGGTGGGACGTCTCCAACTGACTCGACTGCGAGTACAGGCGCACTGCCCTACTGTCGGTTCTACTGCTGATGCTCTCCATAATATATAGATATATATCTCGAAGATAACGCGCACAAGTACGAATAGAGCATCGAAGGACCTGTACGTACGTACGTACGTACGTGTGCATACGAGCAGCCGAGTGTTTGATGTTATTAAGCTGCTTTTGGTTTACGTATTCCCCGCGAGCTGCGGCAGCGGCGGAGTCGAGATTCGATCTTGTAATTTTCACTGATTTTTCAAAGCAACGCCAACGTATACGCGTACGTACGATGTAATCTTGACTCGTATCACTTGTGAATTATGTATAGGTATATAGACGCAAACCTTCGAGTGTATACTCTCGAGCGTCCATGCGTGCAATTAATCACTCGCATTGGCTCTCTCCCATATTGCAGCACGTATATACGAGTGTGTTACATTTTCGAGTGTATTACACAGCTCGCAGCGGCAGCAGCAGTGGAGGAGGATGTTCGTATATCGAAAATAATTAACGCGTACGTATACGGGGCCTCTCGAGGAAGGAAAAAATCGATCGAGTGGCTGCGCGAGATGAGCAATGTTAAACACTCGATACGCTGTTCGAATGTCCTTTTTGGGTATATATTTTTGTCGTTGTAAATTTATTGGCTTAGAAAAATGACCGTAATCGTACACGTGCTCCACGATCCCGCTCAAAGCTCGAATCGCGTATACTCTCCAATGAGGGAGTCGAGCTCCCCGAGAACAAATTTGCCGATAAAATTATGGAAACGCGTGCCTGCCTGCGTGTACGTATACGAGGGTTTGTAATTTTAATCGAGACAAATTTCGCGGAGCGTTGAATTTTGACGCGGCCGTGTGAATTCGCGCGCAGTCAAGCTGAGCCAGAGCCAGCAGCAGCAGCCCCGGTTTCACTTATACAACTCTAGGAACTTTCACCTATAAGCTCGCGTATTATATATGCACCCGAGGAGTTTACATACACACATATAGGCACGCGGTGCGCTGTACTAGTAGGTAGGTAGGAAGTTTTGGCATCGGATATATTTGCGCGCGCGGAGCGGCGGCGCTTACCGACTTGTACGAATTGTTTTCCTTATTCGCGCTGCTGCTGCTGCTACTCGCATTTTCTGCATTCGCAGCGAAAGCTGCTGTATTATATACGGGCTGAGCAGGAGAGAGAGCGAGAGAGGGAGGAAGGCAATTTTAATTTAATTTCGTGTGACTGACACGTGCTCTTATATAGCTACGAGTGTGCGAGATGACGTGCGCGGCTCGACACGTGGCTGACTAATTTCGTTTATACAAAAAAAAAGAAGGAAAAATATTATACCGCCCCCCTCCCATAAGTACGACACACGAGGAGCGAGCCTGCGAATCTGGATTCTCGAGATGATTAATCATCTTCGAGTGTATCAAGAGATTTACCGAGCGAAAATCTTGCGCCGTACGCGCTTATCGCTCCAATTAAGTAATTAGCAGCTGCAGAATACGACGAGTCACGTCGAAGATTATCTCTCCGCTACTACTAATACTAATCCCTTAACGCACCGCATTCGAACTCGAGGGGCCGAGATTGCGCGCGCGCGCGCGTGTGTGTGCAGAGGACGAGCTAACACACGATCCCGATACCATCGTCGACGTACACATCATCACGAATGATTAGTTTCCAAATTCACGGTGATTCAATTTCAAGACGCGTTACGCGCGTTTGATACTTTTTGAACAAAAGGTCCGATTCACGGCGATAGTTCCAACCGAACGACGACCGACTATTGGTAATAGTTTTTTGAAATGATCGATCTTCGCTCAGGCGAGAGAGAGCGAGAGAGAGCGGAAGAAATTCCGCAAGAATAAATTGATTTTGCAAAGTGGAGTTCGATGGTTCGCGTATACGTACGCGTTGCAACACACACAAACACACGCACAACAAAAAAAAACCTCGTGCATCACACACGACGACGACGACGACGACGACGACGCAAGGCGGGAAAAAAATTTATCGCTCATTTTGGTACGGGACGTTGAGATATATATAAAACTTCCTAACACTATCTCACTCTCAGGCTCTCTCTCTCTCTCTTTTTCTCCTTCTCGACGACGAAACAACGGGGATCTTGATGAAAAATAATAAATGGCAGGCTCTTTAACAAGGAAAGCCCAAAGCATCCATCTAGCCCCAGCGTGAAAACGCCTTTAATACATCGAGTAGTATATAACGGCCCGCTCGAGCTTAAGACACTGCGCGCGGGGCGCAAACTCGATGATGTATAAGCTCGGCACAAGCTCTAAACTCGCGCGCCCTGCATTAAATAAACACCTCGCCTAGAAATATATATTTGTCCCTTTTAAAATCTTACTTTACTTCTTACCGCTGCTACTCCAGAGCCCACTCGCAATCCCGACGAGGCGCGGGATTGCTCGTTTCTCGCGCTGCTGATTTTTTTTCTTTCCCCGCGTCCATTAAAATAATTATGGCGCACGATACACGTAGTCCACAAATAAAAACACCGCGTATACGTACGAATGTGGCTTTCTTTTTCTTCCTTCGCCACATGCCGTTTTACCTTTCATTAAAACACGTTGATACGGCGTCATTTACTGGGAGAAAAGACTGCGCGCGCGAGCTCACAAGTAGTTGTAATTAGAATTTCAAAGAAACAGAGAGCTTACACGATTAAGTCGTGTGTTTCTTTTCTCTCGTTCTTGTTTTTCGTTTGTAATGGTATCAACCAGGAATGCAATACCAAGTCTCATTAGACTCATTCGCTAAAGGTATGCACGTGAGCGCCTGGACGAAAACAATTTTTATTCTAGATGTACAAATGAACATTTAATGTTAGAATTTTCGGCGTGATGCATTTATATTTTTTTCAAAATCTTGAAAATCGATACTTTTGGATAAAAATCAAAGAAAATATTATCCATTACGCAGTTGCTTTAGGGGGAAATTCATCTTACAAACTTTCAATAATAGTGTTCTAGTCGTGGTAGAAATTTTCAGCGTTAATAAAAATTGATAATCAGAAGATGACCATTTCTACTGTTTTAAAATAAATTACCGTTGATTTGCTTTTTTTTGGAAAATTTGTTATAATCATATTAGAAAAATGAAGCACATTTTAAATGACCTGAAAATGACAATCAAATTGTTTTAAAAAATTTAGATCATCTTTCAGCTACTAGAATTACGGTAATGCAACTTTAAATCTCCACCACTAGATGGCGAATACTTTTATTTGTAAACCTACAAGTGGAAAAATGATAATAATTATATAAGTCGGAGTATGTTTAGAAATATACAATTCTTTGCAAATGGGGAATAAAGCGATACGTTTATTATGTTACCCAAAAAATTTCTTTGCTCGGTCGATTTGACAGAGAGTTGACTATACTTTAATTAAGTAGGGATAATATGAGCCACTTACTTGTGTTTTGTATAACAGAGTCACGAATCCGAGGCTCGCGTGTGTCAACATATTACCTGCGCTGACCAATCTACAATATCGCGTGCTTAATTAATGCCTTGAGGTATGGAATAATAATGGTCGAAAAAAAAAAAAAAACGAAGACAAAAATAAATTATCACGTGTCAACCTTTTTTTGTCGTCGCAATTTTGACGTTGCCATTAAAACGCTCGTGCGCGTGCAGCTCTCAAAGAAGGAGCCATTGACCCATGCTGTAAAGATTAAATTTTCCGAGGCACAAAAATGTCGAGCCGATATGCGACAAAAAAAAAGGAACGCCGATTTGCGTAGGTGCATACGTTTTTACGCTTTGCCTGCCGCTATGCGCCAACATCTTTATTCATAAAAGTGAAAAACGAAATAACAATCCGAAATTTCGATTCGAGCTTTACGATCTGTGGGGGGGCGGCAGAATCGAATCGCGCGCGTATCATCCTCTGTGTCGCGGGATTACGAGCCCTCTCTGGTCCTCCTCCTCCTCCTCTGCCTCTCCTGTATACCGCGCGCAAAGTCGTAAAATGTTGCTCGGGTACTTCGCCACGGATCGTTTGTTATAAAGGATTTAGACGAATAGAGGCGGCAGCAGCCGATTGACTAATATATATGTATCGTAAAGCATACCAGTTTCGATATTATCATTCGCGAGCAGGCATCGTATCGCGCGAGTACAGAGGGAGAGATCGAATCATTTGTTATATAGCTGGTGCGTGTTCCTAATGATTAACTGAGGACGACGGATGGTTCGTGTATTGTATATGTTGCAGCAGCACTGCTGCTGCTGCTGCTGCTGCTGCTGCTGCTGTTGCGACTCGAGAGGAAGTCGATCGAGATGTAGTTTCGATAATTTTTGCTGCGCGAAATAACAACCGATCCCGAAAAAGAACTTGGGAAGAAATAATATAACGAGTTTAAAAGAGCAGAAGCAGCAGCAACAACTCTCCTTACGAGAAAACTCCGTGACTGCACTCGTTATTTATTTCTTTTCCCTTCTCTCTCCGGCTCTCTCTCTCTCTTTTGTTTTTTATATTTTTCCAAACCCTAACGAATCATCGCGCGCTTGTTTGTTCTTTCATTTTTTTTCTTCGCGCAAACACGACGACGAAGCAGCCCGGCTCGCTCCCCCCTTGAAGAGACCAGTTGATTAGTCGCTCACTGCTCTGTATACGAAATAAATAAATAAACGGGTAAAGAAAGACTCGAGTGGGGGAGAAAAAGTGTACTCCCTTTTCTCCGAAGACCAATATTTGCTCTTTTAATACCCTTTGACTTTTCTGCGACTACTCTTCTTTTTGACGTGTACTTTTGCGCGCGCAGATTTTATTTTTCTTACCACTTCTCTCTTTCGTTATAAGCTCCGCCAAACTTGCGCTCGCATTTTCACGCGCTCGACTGCTTGTTTTCGTGGGCACGACATTTTCCTCGTCGCTGAGTATGCGCGCGTGTGTGTGGGTGGGCTAAGATAAATATGCCGAGGCTTAAAATGTCGTCTAATTTTAACATCCTCAAATGCCCCCCACGAGCTGGCTATGTATTATCGCGTATATAATCGCTCTAGACCGAGCTGTGCGCGCAGCTGTCCTCCCCGAAACTACACACAACGTGTCCTCTCGAGCCGGGCAAAGATCGCACAGTTGCACAGAGAAATTTTCGCTCGTTGGAACGTATATACGCGCAGGGGGCGATTTTAAGTCTTGTCACACACGCGATAATTCCTTCAAAGCACCGCCACCCGAAATTTAAGCCATTATATACTATATATGAACGTTTTCGTGGATCAATTTTTAATCGCAGATGCGCATCCGCTTTATAACATATTTATAGCCACGTACATTTATAGCTATAACCATATTTTTGCTTATATCAACTCGGAATTGATTTAATAAACTGCTTATCGACGCATTGAAAAGATGACATAATATTCCAGTATCCGGCTTGCAAGTTCGATTTTATAACGAAGTTATAATACCATCGCAGAGGCCTGCTTTCTCGCGCGCGTGCGGAGATTTTAATTTAATTTTCGGGGGCTAATATGTCGAATACGATTACGAGTTCATCGAGGATAATGAAGTTATATACTTGAAATACTCGAAAGTTGACGAAAGTCGAGAGTTCGAACCAATATTTTTCCCCCGCCTTTTTTTTTTCATGCAAAAAGGATCTTTTTCCGATGCTCGCAATTTTCCGCAAATATATTTCGTCTTTGTTATACGATACAGCTGCATCTTGCTCCGACGCGAATCAGCAAAAGTGCACGACAACGACGATCGAATCCGTCTCGAAATATTTTCCTAAAAAAATAACGAAAAAAAAAATTGAACATTTCCGAGGGCGCAAGCCAACGCACTACCCTTTATAAATGTATGCAAGAGCGCGTGCGCCGTAATTTTCGATACAAAAGTTTAGCGTTTTTATATTTCGTGAGTTTTTCTTGCTAAAATAGAAAAGCAAATATAACGCAACATCGAGTGGGGAAAAAAACACGGAATATTGAAATCTGCGCGTGAGCGCGCAACAATTAATTTAATTATTTATCAAAAGTTTAGCGTGTGTATTTCGTGACTTTTTTTTTATGCTAAAATAGTCAAAGCAAATATAACGCAACATCGAGCATGGGGGGAAAAAACATGGAATATTGAAATCTCTGCGTGAGCTCGCAACAATTATTTGAATCTAGATTAAAACCAGTTAACGGTCGGGTATTCATCGATGCTTCAGGTCGCCATTCCACGGGAGTAAACCGATACATAGGCACACGTGTTAGATATACAACACACGGTGTATAGCGTACACAAAACCCTTACCGTCGTATAAAGTCGTGTGTGTGTGTTGCGCGTGTCGTTGGCACAATTCTGGACGAGCATTCATCCATCGTAGTGAAATCGATAGTACGCGCAAACTATACACGCGCACAGAGGCAGAGAAGTGAATGAAAGAAAAGCAAAAAAACAACAACAACGACGACGACGACGACGACGACAACGACAACTACGCGCAAAAGCTCTTATCGCGCAACACGATAGTATGCGTTCGTGCTGCATGCGAGCTATATCTCTCGGAATTTCTCACCGATGCGTACTTCCCCCCTCGTCCCCCCCTCCAAGCTCCGAGTTCACACACAAATGAATAATAATCCGATAAAATTTCGGACAATGAGCTTTCTTTTTATCTACCCATCGCGTTTACCGAATCGTTGCTGTTTTTTCCGTTGTTGTTGTTGTTGTGCAAACAACGTTAAGTCGAGAGGATAATTGCTCGACCGCGCAATAATCGACCGGCCGCAACGGAACATCGAGGATTATTTTGCGCTTCGTAATCGCGGGGGCGGTGGTGCTTATTGGCCTCGCTCGCTCGTGCGCAATTACGCGGGAAATCAAATTGACATTCGCGAAGAATCGAGTACTTCTTGAAAAAAAGAAGGAAAGAAAAGATAATACTTGAAGGGAAATGTGTGTGTGTGCGTGGGAAGAAAATGCCCAAAAAAAAGAACCCGTGAAAAGTTTGCTTTGACTTTGTCGAAAGCTGCCTGGCCCGTAAGCCGTGCATGCATACAGCATGGGGACTTTGAAGCGCCTCGTGTACACACGTACACGCAGGTATTACGGAGGTGGGGTGTGGGCTAAACGCAATTCAGCGCTGAAAAACAATTCAAGCAGCCGCCGCTCAAACACACGCGATTCGTATAAGCGTCAGCTCCAGCATCTGTTTTTCCGAAAAGGGGCTTTCCTGCCGCTGCTCCACTAGTTGGCTACAGTGGCGGAGAAGGTGGCCGACGCCGCTCTCTAGATGTAGTGTATACGTGCAGCATGTATATATATGCATACGCGCGCGCGCTTGCAAGTATACGACTCTAGAATTTGATATCTACTCCGACGAGAGAGAGAGAGAGAGAGGCACAGTGCTGTGCTGCACTGGTGGCAGCAGGGAAACTTCCACCTCTAGACCGAACGCGAAAACTCCATCCCCGAACGTTCACTCGCAATAATTGAATTTCTCGGCTCAAAGGCCGCCTCTCGCTCTCTCGCGGTGCGGCGGTATCACAACCTATTCCTCGCGGCGTGAGCACTTACTCAGCATCGCGAGAGTCGAGCCCGAACGAACGAACGAACGAACGAACGAACCAACTTGCCAAGTGAGCTACTGGCATGTATAAACGTGTTGTTGTACACACTCATGCTCTCCGTGCACTCGAGCCGATGCACCGCATTCTTTTTCGCAAATAGTATTTGCAACGACGACAAAAAAAAACAAAGAAGAGACAACCAATAGTCGAGCTTTATACTCTCTCTATGTATCTCTATCCGACCTCCGGATTCTGCGTTGCTGTATTACTCAACCAGATTGACAAATATACGCGTATATCACGTATGGATTATTTTTCTTATTAGCGAAATGAGCGCGTATCCTTTTTTTTGCGATGCGCTCGTCTCTTTCGTCAGACACACGCCATTCGGGGAAATGAAAATCGCCTCCGGTGTTAATAATTTTATGCATCGCGCGGCTGCGCGCCTCTCTCGAGGAATTATCGTCCCTTCGAAATTTCTGAACCCAATATAATGGATTGAGAAGTGTGACGAGATTTCCTTTCTTATTACCGCTTCGCAAAAGTTATAATTCAACGAAATTGGGAGGGTTTCAGTACGATTGTGTATTAATTCTTGCCGAAAACAAATTGGAAATTTACGTATTCTTAGGAATTTTATAGAAGAATATATACGAATCAGAAATTCTTTCCCCACTTGCGAGTTTACAATGCTCCATCTATTGGTGAGATCAACTAGCTTCCAATCAATTATGTAAGATTAATTATCACCAGATAACAACACGTTATTATTGCAAGCGGAGAGTCGTGCCAACAAATATACCGTTCGGAAATGTTATTGTCGCTTGCGACATTGCGATGCTCCATCTGTCGATCATGAAAGCCAAAGGATTAAGAAAGTTAGAATTTAATAACGGCAAGTAGCGCAACAAAATATATACTATTCAGAAATTTTCATGTCGACTTTGCGATGCTCCATCTGTCGAGGAGATCGAAAATCTCATAATCGGATGTAACATTCATTGTCATAGACATAACACTCTAATTATTTGGTTTGTATCGGGAGTCACTTTGAGGCAATAAATACTAATCGGAAATGTTCTTGCCACTTGCGAGTTTACAGTGCTCCATCTGTCGGCGAAATTCAAAAGCTCGCAATCGAATACGATATACCTCTAATTACGGGTTAACCGCCTAAAGTGCCTACAGAAATATGCACACTCGAAACATAAAATTATGAATAGTCCAAAGGCTTTCCTGGCAAAAAAAAAACAAATATTATCAAAGAGAATCGTATAGTATGCAAAGTACGTCGCCGAGTCCGAGACGACTCGCTAATGATCGCGTCGAACACGACCGCACCGAGATTTCTCTCTCTCTCTCTTCCCAGTAAAGGAGGCCTCTTAACACGGATACATTCCACTCGTCCATAAGATGCGACGTCGGGTTGTATAGAATGAATATACACGGTATCGTCGTAGCGTCGGCTCGAATAATCGGAAATTAGCACGTTCGACGAGCTGCTGCTGCTGCTGCCACAGACCGACGACGAAGATCGTCGCTGCGGGGAGAGAGCTTTGAGCTCCTCAGCTCCTTGAATTATCGATTCCTCAAGCTAGTATAAGACGTTGCGGTGCACATATAGCATACGTGTGTGTGTGTGTGTACGTAGCTTTGCCTTTAGTCTGCGACCTAATGATATACCGGTTAATCGAAAATCGCGTCTCTCTCTCTGTCTGTCTATAAGAGGATCCGAAAGTTCCGAAGTGAATGACTCGTATACATTATGTATATTGTCTATATGAGAGCCGTGTCAGCTCGTGTCTGACTGATTTCGAATTTTTCCACTTGCTTTCTGCCGATTGTGTATACGGCAAGCCCTCGTCGTTGTTAATTCTATCGACTGCGTGTATTATGGTTATTGGACCGGCTCTCTTTGGTATGGTAAACGTTATACCTGCCGCGAGAGAGATCTCGGTCTCGGCGCTGTACTACACACGCTTTTATATGTTTCGAAATTAACCGCGCGCGCGCGCGGCAATCGTAAGCGCCTCCGTGTTTTATGGCTTAATTAAACACGCGCAATCACAACAATTGCAAAAGCGGATTGCGCTTCAAAATGGAAGTTGAAATATTACGTAAGAGAATCGAGTGAGAGAGAGAGAGAGAGAGAGAGAGAAACAGAGAGAAAGAGTGGGCCATTATGGCTGACTAATTATAATTATTCCTGCACACCCCTTGAAAGAGCTCAATTACCGCGTGGAACGGGCCATATGAAAAATAGAAAAAGCAGTACACACAGCTCCCGCGGCCGGTATAATTTTTATGACTCTCCATAAGCGTATATGTAACTAAAATCTGCAGACAGTAACGGGAACGCGTATTATATTTTCAACGAAAATATCGTATATACAATGCGCGGCGTTCAGGAAGTTACGCGATTTCAATGTGATAAAAAAAAGTAAATAAGATCAGCACTCGTCGCGCCTGTTATTGTATGTAACAATGAGAAAACGTCAAGGGAAATATCTCGCGCGTTACTCACACGTGTGGAGTCTATATTTTTGGAAATGCACAAAAAATATATAAGTGCACACACGTGCACACGGTGAAGCGAGCAGAAATAAAGGAATCGGTTGGCAGGCAAGTTGACAAATATACACTTTGAGCGGTGTCGCATATAAAATATGCGCGGGTGTATACGAGAGACAATCGAATTTTTCTCAGCTTTTTTTGTGTACACACGGATAAGCTGGATATCTGCATCTGGCGACAGTTTGTGCAATAATAAAGTCAGTCAAGGAAAAAAAAATCTACATTACGAAACACGCAATCATCATACTACTACTCGGAGAGGAGTATCACAAAGGGTGAAAGCTATCCTCTCTCTCCGTCGAGCGGCGCGCAGAGGAAGGAATCAAGCACGCACGCACGCAGGGGTCATTCGTTACGGCCATTCATCCGCGTAATATATAGCGCGCGGGCGGGCAAGACGACGATCGACAATAAAAGTGATAATTCAGCTGGCAAGCGAGGCGATACGATCAGCGCAGTGCGCCGGGGGCCCGGCGGCGGACTCGTTGTAACCCTTCGCCGGAAACTGTCCGCCAGTGCACACCCGGCGATTAATAGCGGTTTAACGTCGTTGAGATTTCACTTCCGCGTGCGCCAAAGGTATATGTGTATACGTGTATATAATACGAGACGCAGCTTATACTACCACTACGACTAAGCGCGAGTCGAGAAATTTCGAGGCTGTTTCTGCTCGCAGCTCTGCCCTCGACGTTTCTTATTATTATACATTTTTTTTTTGCTACGACGTAAAATGAAGCCTTTTTTGCGTCTCTGCAGCTTAAAAAAATTGTATCGTACACTTTGCTCTCTCAGACTTGATGGTGCGACTGGCGTCGTCGTCGTACTCGCGCGCGCATATCTCTCTTGTCTCGTCATTTTTCCGTTCTTCCTTCTTCCTTCCTCCTTCTTCTTCCCTCTTTTTTTTTTCAGTTGTCACGAGACAGAGTTTACGCTGCATATTATGACGGCGGCAAGTAAAAGAGGAAATAAAAGTGATGGGCGCGCAGCGGCAGCAGCGGCAGTCAGTTTTATTCGAGTGGCTTATTGACTCTTGTTTTAAACGCGTGTACGCGGCGCGAAAAACAGGAAAAATTCAGTTATTTCGAGATAGATATATACAGGCGAACTTCGTTTCAGAAATGTAAATACACGAAATCCGACGTTTACAGTTGTCTGGATGCACTCGTGCTTCGTTAAATCGCATCGATCCTATTACGCGCCGAATTCGGCCAGTGCATACACGTTATATTATTATACGCAGCGCATCGGAACCGAAGCATAAGCGTATAAACTTTACGAGTCCCGTGTAATAATAGTTTTCGAACGATACGTAATAATATGCAACGTACATCTGCTCGTGAGAGCTGCAGCAGCGAGGCAGCACACGCCAGCCGCCTGCAGTCGCTTTTTGCTGCACGCGGCGACGACGACGACGACGACGACGACGACACGCATTTGCCGACGACAGGCGCCCCCTGCCACCGGCTTGGTAACTACGAGCTGCAGTAGCTCTGCTCTAGCGTCACTATTCTCTACTAATACCAACCGGTGAGTGTGTGTGTCTACAGCAGTTTCCTACGTAAACAGCGGCGCCCGTCCGCCCGCCTGCCCGCCCCCGACCCCCGCACTGGAGAACCGTAGCGTAGCAGTAGTGGTAGTGGCTATATAGCGATCAAAGCCAGTTGATGCAATATTTACAAGGCTCGAGCCTGCGAGTAGGTAATTGTAGCCTCTGGCTCTTTAACCCTGTTTTTGAGTATTTGCCTAGATTTTCCGCTGACCCCTGCCGCGGTCTCTTTCGGCCGCCCTTAGACGGTTATTAGAGGGCAAAGTTGCAAGAAATTTAAACGAATCCATTTAAAAAAATACTCCGTCGATTAAAATCAACCGACGTTTGTTACGCAATTCTTGGGAGGATGGATTTTCCCGTCGCGAAGCTGAAGATTTCTGGGCGAATAAACAACTGCGCGGCGTCGGTTATCGAACTCTCTCGGGGGGGGGGGGGTCGTTGGTATTCCTTGAATCAACACTCCGGGTCCGAGCTCCGCGTAAGCTTTTCTCTCGCGTTCGATCTTTGTGCCTTTATATATTCAGCAGCTAGATAGAACCGATTACTGTTTCTCGCGACGGGGCTTACCTCGGGTGTATACATTCTTATATAGACGCGTATATAAACACGCGTAACAACGCGTAAAGTGCGATTATATATCGTCGAAATCTCTTCAAAACTGCCGTTTAATCTCTCTATAGCTAAAATGTCAACGTACCGTCGAAGCGCAGTTAAAAAGTTTCTTCACACAGCGAGAGCTATGTAGTGCATTGTGTCTTTTAATTCCAATAATCAATGGGCAACTTCGGGCTGGTACGCTCGCGCAATTATTTTACACGATGTTAAAAGTTTTTGTAATAAATTACATCCGGTCGGAGAACTGTGCAGCGGTGCTAAGTGGCCCACGCGCAGTTTTTCGGCTTCGAAATACATATATACACTTGCAAAAAGTGTACTCGAGCTTTTTGAGGACGTAGGGCCGTTTCCCGGTCAAATCGAGCGGGTGAAACAATTTTTTTTTACTCTGCTGACAGACGAGTAAGATGTTTTTATCATCAAAGCTGTTATTAAAATTACACCTCGAGTTAGAAGCACTCTGAAATATTATTGTGATTAAGCGATCGAATCTGGCGTACAGGTAAAATTCATAAAAGAGCCTCGTCACGGTAAAAACAATAAAAGGTAAATTCTTCATAATTAAATTTGAACGAATAAAGTATAAGCACGTATCTTGTGTTATATTCCTGTGAGAGGTTGAGATTTGTATTAAAATTAAACAGCTAAAAATATTTACATTAAAATTGATGTTAACATGGATAAATTCTTTTTCATGCTCAAATGGATGTAATTTGATTAAATTCAAACATTTGTTCATAAATCATTAAACATGAATCTTACGTCAAATTTAATGTGAAATTAGTTAAATTTTATTCATATTATATTATTTTAATTTTAATTTTATGTGAATATAGCCTACATTCACTTATTTCTTTCTGAAAATTGCGTTTATGATTTATGACATGATATGATATGATATGACTTATATGATTATTTCCACTATGCCACTTGCAGATTCACAGATAAAGCTACTTGCCATCTAGCGGTCGAGTCTGGCATTAATAATCATGGAATTATCATAAATTTCTTGAGTAATTAACGAAAGAAATGAATCTCTAATAAAATTTCCGTTGTTCATTGAATTTCTAAACGAGCAAAGATATCAAGTATCGTGTCACCTTACCCAAAAATGTTTTCATTCCGTTAATTTTACTAAGAATCGTCCATGTAATATATAAAGGAACGTATCGTGCTTGACGCCATATAACCTGCATGTATTTATTCACGCACACGCGCCCACATGCATATTCACTAAAAGCTAACGAGTACTTGGATCCAGAGCGAGAGAAAGACCGAATCGCAGCATATTAATTTCGCGATATTATATATATATATGATGCTCTACACAGCTTCTACTCGTTGCACAGCTGGCTTGGCAAATCGGAGGGTTAAATTTTCAATGGCTCTTAAGTAAATTATTTGTCTGTACAAGTTTTGAACTGCGTTGATCCACGGAGCCTCGGACGCGAAAACGCTCGAGCGTTTTGAAAATATGTCAAAATGAAAAGTTTCGTCGAGTCGTATCGAGACTGATACGCGCGGCGCGCAGTGAAAAAGTTTTGAAACCTTTCGCGCGCAGGACTAGGTACACTACACGGATCTATTGCAAAAGAAGATAAGGAAAAACGCGCGACAACTGACGCGCGTGCACATGTTTAATGCCTCGGCATTTAGCGTATTTTTTTTTATATACTCCGCTTTCTGCGCTCGCGAGATATGAAAAGTAAAAACATCGCAGGGTGCATTACTGGAAGTACTCGAATAGTTTGCTCGATGTATTTTGCTTGTTCTCGATTACAATATAAGAATTTCATTATTGAGAATATCGAGCGCGATTCCTCACCACCGCAGGATTCATAAATTGTTATATTTCTTATTTTTGTTTACCTTTGGTTTGAAATTCAATTAAAGAGATACAACGAGGTTCGATTGAAGAATGAAAACATACCTTCTCTTCAATCGTTTATCCACTAAATATTTGATAACTCGACGAAGGAATTGTACGATCAAGAGCCAATGAAAATTGCTCCTAAAAGATACCCATTCAACTGTGTCCTAGACGCAGTTATATTGTATTTTCATGGCTCGTATATCGGAGTTAATTTTATTATACTCACTTGGCTACAAGCTGGCTCGCTGAGAGCAGCGCTCGATCACTACTGAAAACGAGCCGAGAGAGAGAGAGAGAGAGAGAGCATGAAAAAACACCGGATAATCGCGCAATCTCTCTGGTGCTGTAATGAATTGTTTTTCTTTTTTTTTTTTGCTTGAGATCGTTACCTCGGTATCTGAAAGGCGATCTCGTCGAGCGAGTCGCTCGGCTGCAGGGGCACGCGCTCGAACAGCTTGCTCGGTCCGTGCCTGATGCGGCCGCTGCTCTGCATCGAGCCCGCGGTGGGCTGCGACTGGTCGCAGCAGCTCGACTGGGCCCTTTGGCTCGCCTGGCCCGAGCCCCCACGGCCACCGGCACCGCCCCGTTGGCGCTTTTTCCGCGCCTCGTCCGCCTGACGGCGCAAATTGTGCAGACGAAAGAAAAACACCGACATGATGTCCGTCGTTGCGAGCCCTGTTGTTGTGGTTGCTGGTGATAGCGATGGCGGTGGTGGTGGTGGTGATAGTACTGCTGCATCACGATTCAACTTTAAATATCGCACCCCACGCGTACGTATACTTTTTTCATGCTTTTTTTTGTGTGGTTGGACAGCGGCACATCGAGTAAAGGAAAAAACTAAACATGCACGTAAAAAAGACAGTTAATTGTGTAACGATTCTCTCTCTTTTTTTTTTTATCGTTTCTCTAGGCAGCTCGCTCCGAGTCTATTACATACGGATCCTCGGTGGCCAGATAAAATATTTACTCTCTTCCATTCCAGGGTAAAAGGCTCCGCTATAGTCTCTTTTGTAGGCTCGCGAGCTTGCATCGCGCATTATACACGTACTCAAATACACGGTTAGGGGGGGATCTACTGCAGTAAACCCGGACGACCTTTGACATGTGAGCACTCGCACACACACACACACACGCGCAAATACTGCATGACGTATATCATATACGTGTACAGTACCACAACGGAATAAACACAGGCGCCGTAGTGTAATATAGTACGTCTCGGTTATCTACAATATTCATCGCGCGCCGCAAGCTTGTACAAATTAGCTGGAGGCAGAAAGCCGCTTCGGAGCAGGAATAGAAACTGCTGCAGTCGTACTGTAAGAATATTTTCTCGTTCTTGACTCGCGGCCGGTGCAAGTTTTTCCCAGGCAATTTTTTAGGTCCGAGCATGCTCTCGGCGGTATTACATGGGCTGCATTGACAAATTATGCATGCACAGGAAGCAACAACATCGACATAATCAAAAGCGGTGTATATACTTCATGATTTTGTAATACATATATACAGCGTGCAATCAAATTCAAAGAAAAACAATCAAATCCGGGCCCGGCTTATAACAATGGCCGCGCGCGCCGAGTTTGACCGAGGCGATTCATGAATATTTCACTTGGCGCCGCCGACGCCGTGCGCGCACGATGCACCCTATACGTGTAACTGCAGCTACAGCATGAAGCTCTCCACGTCGACGGGCGAGCGCGCGCGATGCGCCGCACACACACGAGTTTCCAATTTCGAATGTACTGCACGGAGTGGCTACAGCTAGGTAGGGAAACTACATACAGCAGCGCATATAATAAGTAAAGGAGGATACAACGTTTGAATCCCGAGAGATTAATAACCCTGGACTCGCGCACATGTGTGTGTGTGTAAGTGAATTTGACACTGTATATATAACCATACGTGTAAGTAAATCCGATACTGACTAATGACGTTTTCTCGACTGAAGTCGAGCTTACTGCACACACGTGTGCGCGCGTGGCATCCTCTATGTACTTAAAATATTGCTGTGGCAGCCCTTCGTTCCATTTGGAAATGACGTTTATAAAAAAGAGAAAGAGACGAAAGCAGTAGTAGTGGCAGTGAAGAGGTTCTTGCAGTATACGCGCATTGTCAACGTCGTTCGACACAAGCTGTGCACCGCGATCTTTTCAAGTCGCGGAATTTTTCTTTCGACAAAAGATGGATATTCATTTCCTTGGTAAACGAGATTTTTGATCTCCTTCGAGATGCTCGCTCTCTCTTTATTTTCGTCGCTCCCTTTTTCCTGGTTGAGGAGGTCGACATCGCAATATCCGTGAAATGACAGGCGCGCGTTTCGCGTTACTGCCGACTCGATCGTGATATATTTAAATATATATATCTGGAAACATTTCGATTATGCGAGGGAAGGTGGAGAGAGAGAGAGAGATACACGATCCAGCGGGTTTTCTTAAATTTTCATAAGATGCGAAAATAAATAGCTCAAAGCTCACCGCGAGTACATTAATTTTAGCTTACATTAAAATCATCAAGAAGTATTTACGAGAGGCAGGTTCCAATAACATATGCTTGCGAAGAGAGAGACCGAGAGCCATTTTAATCTCAAAGTCACATCTCGCTCGGGTCACGACGGCGCTGATATTAAACTATAGTCTCCACGTAGTATCAAACCCCCCGCGCGCGCGCGCGGCTGGATGGAAAACGAGCTCACTCGACAACAACGACGCGAGCCGTATAACGACTGCACCGCTGCGACGTAGATTCAATTGAGCCTTGAATCTGTCACCGACTCGAGCTATTCCAAGTATGTTCGAAAGCTGATTCGAGTCTGCTATAGAGAGAGAGAGAGAGAGAGAGAGAAACCTGCGGAATTCGGACCTCGGATCCATTATCTATTTCTCCCTCTCCCTCCAAGAGAGCCCCCGAGCTGTAGAGAATAATATAGGAAACTCATCGTCCGAATTCGAGTCCTGTACTCCTATGATACCGGACGACGCGAGTCCGGCAAAAGCAATTCAACTGTTTATAGGGTTATTTCCATCGTATATCGACGCATTGTCGAAACCCCGTTATATTTCGAGTGTGTACATCGGTGCGCGACCGGCTTACTTAACGATCTTATATCCTTGCTGTTACCGATTAAATTTATGCAATCGATGCCACAGATACCCCTGTCATAAATTTCACATACATATAATATAAACTCATCGTCGCGAATAAATGTCTAAAGCTCGCAAAGTTCCGATGTGTGTGTGTGCTTGGACGCAGTCATCCAGGCAAATCGAGAGAGTTTAAACGTGAGGCGTTTACGTGATCTTACTATCATCCTCGGCCCCCATCCCCCGAGAGGTCTCTTTAAAGGCACACACGCGGAATCATGATTATGCAAACTCTCGCGTGTATAAACCGGAGGGGGCCAGCGCCGGTCATATCGCGCGGTTATACGCGGCCGGGCTCGATTGTCCCATACATCCGCAAGGGGCGTTTACAATATTGAACGCTACTGACCTCTTTTAATTGCAAAAAGGCAGTGTACCGATATAGTCGATGTACATTATATTTTTGGCGTCTTTTCGGGGAAGTAATTGACAGCCGAGGTCGAAGGCTGATCAATACATAGCGGGCGGTGTAACTTCGTTTTTCGTCAAAATGAAAGAAAAGAGGATAATCAGAAATTCTTACAATCTATAAATGAAATTTTAGTCAAATTTGACCCAAAAAATATTTTAGCTGATGAGGCGCTATCTAGCCACGCGTTTCCAAAACAATATGAACATAAGCTTACGCGCATCGAGAGGACCACTCACGGAATTAAGGCTTAAGTTTAGTCGTCGTTCTTATTGGGTCCAAGTGCGACGTGTACTTGCCAAATGAGTTCATATTTGATTTATTGCGGCTGAGGCAGCGGCGCACACACCAGCCGGTGATACTTGATGCGAACCACTAAATAAATCAAGCAATCGACACACTTGCAAGAAGACGTATAAAGTGCAGAGAGTGAGCGAGAGAGAAGACGTGGATATATCGAGGGAGAGGTGGGAGGCAAAAAAAAACTAGAAGAAGATGTGTCGGTGGGTATGGAAAATAAACAGACAGAAAATGCGAGAGAGGAAGAGGAAGAGGGAAGAGCAGGGGTCAAAGATATTGTTGTATCTTCGGGCGCAAAAGTAGGTCGGTGGGACGATAGCGAAACCGGTGAACTGACATGCACCGCTACGACGACGACGTCTGCGCTTCGATGGAAATAGCTGCCGCGCGAAATTCATTCTTTTCTTTTTTTTTTTTTTTTTCTAAATGACGCGAGACGACAGTAAGAAGTTTTCTTCTTTTTTTTCGTTGGGTTGTAGCGTCGTTCTCGCGAATGTAAACTCGAATTCGAGATTGTTTGTAACGGGTTTCAGCTAATTAATCGTAAAAATAAGTTACAAACTAAATTTAACGATGTTCCGAACAAATGAGGATTTAACAATGACATTTTCACTGTTTATAAGCATTACGGCATTTGACGCACCTTATTACTTTGGATGGAATTACTCCCTATATTCCGTCATACTTCAGGTTAATGAACGAAACACAAATACGTATTACATCGACGCATAACAAAAAAAAAATTAAAAAAAATACGCTCGAGGGTGCAGGGAGAAGACACCAGGCGCGAACGACAGTTAACATCTCGTGGGAGCCTCTCTGACCAAGAGCCATATACACACGTGTCTGTACCGCTATATATGCGTGGGTGTATGTATGTGTTTGCGAGTTTACGCGAAGGAAGCTTGTGCTTCGCTTTGGAATCGCAGTAGTTCCCTCGACTCCTAACTTCATAAGCGTGGAAGTCATCGCCGGTCTTATACACGTCCCTAACGCCATCAAGAGTTTCTTGACCTGGTTTCATCGATTTTTTTTTCCATCTCGCACCTCTAAAGTGTATCATCATTTATCTCTCTGGCGCGAAAATTTTTGCATTTTTACCAGGAAATGAAGCGTTTATTCTCTTACTTCTATTGAATTTTTTTTTTACAAATATCGCGTTGGAAATCGTTAAAAAGAAGAAAAAAAGATGTTGTATTGTGGAACTACGTCTCAAAGAGAACAGATAATTGTCCATTGTGTCCATTCAGCACAATGAGAATTAAAAGGCTTCATTTATTTCAACTTATGCTCGCTTCGTCAGAATAATATTTCATATGGTTTCAATTAAATTCATGATAATTATAAATAATGAATCATGAAAATGCGGTAGATAAGAAATCCGACAACTATTCGAAATTCGTCATTGTCTTTTTTGGCCATTTTCAAATTAAATTGGATTAATTCAACGAATGACCGATGCTTTATTATATTACACATCCGATTTCTTGCGTACTTGGCTATGACGGATGATTACCAAATTATTTATTTTGTGCCGGTACATGTAAGTTTGTGAAATTTCATACGGCAAAATCTCGCCAATGTTCAATTATTTCGTTTGTACAGCCCAAAGCTTCCCAGTCAATCAGTAGTTCTCTAGACAAGATAAACGAATTAACCATAAATACGTTCCTCTTAAGCTTGAGCATACATTAAAATAAATGAATAGAGACTCCAACCTTAACTTTGAAGAATTATACGCCGCGCGTGAGCGAGAACTACTACCCTTATTACTCATTCAGAACGAGAATTCGAGGGTATTTTTTATGGCGGAGTAAGTAAAAGCGTTCTCATTTATCGCGTGTATAAACTGAAAATATCCATCTTAAGGGAGTGGCGCCAGTCAGCCCAAAAATCAAATTTTCAATCCAGTTCTCCGAAACTTCCGAATATTTTTTCCAAAGACTTCACGAGAGATTCACAATAGAGCTTTTTAAAGAAATATTCAATAGAAGTTTCAGAAAAATGTAACAAATTTATATTTGGGCTGGCTTTGCCATCACCTAAATAAATGTTTTTTTGAAATAATCAGCCTCTCACATCAGTTTAAAAAAGGTACACAGATTTTCCACATTTAAAATTGGCTTACAAATCGACTGTGCGACGTTAGAACACGAGATTCAACGCGGGGTCAAAAGCGTGTGAGCGCCCCTGCGAGTGACATAACAGTTGACACAAGCTCCAAAGAATTTTAAACTAAGCACGAGCGGTAAATTAAATGGACGATAAAAGGACTTTAGAAAAACGTCAGACACGTGCTACGGTAAATTTTTAGCTTGCCTCGAATTATATCGTACTCTATCGAGTATTATTATTCCGTGTAATTATTAAAGTTCCCGTTTATTTTCGCGTTTGAAGTGAAAACATTTTATAAACGTTGTTTCGAACTTGTTCAAAAACAAGAACTCTAAAAGTCATTTGGAATTCTTAACTGGCAAAAGTTTTCGTGCTTGTCGAGAAAAACCTATTGTGCAATTTTTTTAAATATAAAACAAGAGGAAATGCACTGAATTTTCATACTTTGTATGTTGCCGGAATAAAGAATATCATACGTCAATTTGATCGCATTGTCGAACAATATTTTTTTTCAAATAATTCCAATGTATTTACTGCCAATACCAGAATAAGCATTCAAATGTAGGGCAAAATTTCCTATCGATCAAAATTCAGCTGTTTTTTATTAATATCAATAAATGTTGCTGCGAAAGAAAAAACAATCCTCAGTCAGAATGATTAACTTCTTTTTTTTCATGTTTTTTTTTTATTACTAAATTTGCTAGGATGATTATAAGGTTTCTTAGTTCCACCCAAGTTTCTCAAAGTTCGAAAGAAATTTAGCTCTCACATCGAACAACTATATATATCGAAACGCGTAATTAATTTCATTAACGCGTCGTGAAACACGACAAATTAGCTGCGTGCGTACCGAATCCAGGGCTGAGAAGCATTTCTTAAATATTAATGGGAGCAATGATGAATCGCTCGGTAATACCTAACGCATCGTTTACTTTCAACGGCAAAGTTTGTGCCTCTCCTCTAGTGCGGCCAATTTTGCCTTAGCAACCGCTCGTGGAATCTCTCGCTCTCTCTCGCTCTCTCCTTTCGCGAAGACTGTAAACTCCATCGAAACACGTTGGTGCATGAATCAAGGTGTAGTGAGAATTTGCTGTGATTGCCTCTTGCGCACTTGCGGAGGGAGAGAGAGAGAGTGAGACGGCAAAAGCGAATCTTATCTTGTTTAGTTTTCATCATATCTTGGGTTGGACGGCGCGAGCGAAGTGCCCCCAAGTTAGTTTAAAAGTCAAATTGTCAAAGATAAGAATTCATGGGCTAATTAAATGCTCGTAGACTGAACTTGCGCCTAGACGCAATTTTTTTCTGATTTTCGTACTGTCGTTGAAGTAACTCATCATTTCCAAGTGGATTGAATAGAGCGAGGAAGTACACAGTCTTACATCAATCCTATTTATTTATAGAACGGAAAAATAAAAAATTTTGTATCGATAACGCAAATTTTCGAGCAGTGCGCGCGAGAAAAGTTACAGTTCCACTATTTGTAATGCTACGTGAAATAAATATACTATTGATCTATCGACGTCATGGGGTGTAAATTTCATACAACAATCGAAAACACATTATATATACACGCAAACATGAAAGAGTCAGGCTAAAGAGTTTTTTTTCAAGCAAGTCGACAAATAAAGCTCGTGAACAATCGGTTATACATGCGCAACAGACACTTTTATCATGCTCCAAAGTAAATACGTTCGATTATATTTTTTTGTATGTACCTGTTAATGCAAGGTGATATTTATGCTCATTTCTCGTCTTGAAGTTTGTAACATTTTTTTTAAAGCGTAGATAAAAATGTGACTTTTTATTTGATGTCTGGAATTTTATATTTCATACAGACGTATATGAAAAAAGATCTATAAAATATTTCAGCACCATTTCTGAATCATAACTTTCCAATTATTTAATTGACTTGTAAAATACAAAACTTATTTTTGTTCTGGTCCTCGCGTGTGGTTTTCAATGTTACTATTAAAATATATTTTTTTTATAAATGTTTTTTTTTTCTTCGTGGTCCTATAAAAATAATGCACATGAATAAATTTCACTGGACTGTTACGATCACATGTGTATTTATTACGATCCATCCTTAATGTTTTTTAAAGGGCTTTTTTCATTTGTTTTGATTTAATTAAAATTTCTCATTACTTCCTTATCATTAATGTTCAATCAAAATAAAAAAAAAACATCAATTAAAATTTATTAAAAATATACAGACACATCCTTGTAAACCGAGTTACTCGCCCCTACTTCGCAGTGCATAGCCTTTGATCTTCGCGCGTCATTATTGCGAAATCGAACTATCCTATGGGGGTTTGAGCAACTTCAATTTCATTCCAGGGTCGCAATATGTACGCAGTAACTCAAGCTGGATTTATAACACATCGGGGAACATCTTGTTTTTTCCTCTTCCTTCTCTCCCTCTCCTCTCAGAAAGTGAAATCAGATTCTCGCGCGCGAAGCCTTTAATATAAAACCAGAAGTTTACTCGAGAAAATATTCCAACGGATTCGGGTATGAGGAAGTAGGGCAATCTAAATCCTACTTTGGATGATATAAAGCCTTATATATAGACACATGTCGAAACTTGAGCGTGAACTTGATTCTCTATGCCATGAAAAGTGCGACGCATACATACTTTGATATGCACAAGCCGGCAAACTACATCTTGATAAAATGATCGAAGTTACTCGATAGCTTATCAACCTAACTTTTAATGCAGTGGATATACATTTTTACCATCGATAAAAAATGCATAAGTTTTCATTTTTAGAATTGATTGCATTATTCAAATTTAGCTCAATACGACCCTGGAGCATGAAGACCAGTCGTATAACGAGAATCCTCCCGATGGGATGAATATCCTCTCTTATCCTCTCGTAAAAAAGCATGAGTAGTTTCATGTATGCTGCTTTCCGGGATTGTGATTGGATGTTGTCGTAAATTTTTTTATCAGATATTGTCTCTTTTATATTTACATTTTGAACTTAATTAAATAATAATTTATTTGACTAAAGTCCTTTTCGAGCTATATGAACATGAAAATCATGTTTATAGTGAATGTCTAGTTATTCCACAAATCACACATCAACGTCAATTTTACGCAATTATAGTCATAAATCCATCTTTAGTAAAATTGCTATAGATTTTCGAGTAGGTTTTCGTCGCCCGAAGCGCATTGAATGGGGCTAGTGAATTAAATGGATTGTAATGCAAGCCTGAGGATGAAGTGGGGGGTCGTTTGATTTTACTTTGTCGCGTGGAAATAAGCGAAATCAATATTGAAATTAATTTCATGTTACGCATTGAAAGTATTCGAGTTTTTTCTGATATTCAATAGAATTTAATATGGCTCAAGAAGAAGCTCGGAATGCTTAAAGTGTGTACTTCAAGCATCAAAGCCATGAATATTCGAATAAAAAATAAGTGTTCGTATGATCGTTGCGAGCAATACGCTCGAAAGTAAATTATATGAAGAAAAAAGATAATACGTAACGTTTAAAATATATTTTAATTGAAAGTAAAACAATTCAAGGGAAGTTGTGCCAAGTTTTGGTATTGTTTTTTCTACTGAAATGAATGTTAGTTAAATCCAATGAAATTTCACAAATTTTATTTCAAAAGTTTAATCAGTACTCGTACCGCACTTTGTCCAGCGAAAAATATTTATTGTGCTTCTCACTTTTTCTAATGAAATTTTGATGATCATTGAAACTAGTTACCGATAACTTTTCAGTGGTCGCCTTTTTGCTTTGAAAGTTTTCTTTAATGCGAATTTAACTTCAATACAAGTGTAATTTTCATCTCTTATCTTCCAAAGTTTGCCCGGGGGATAAAAAAACTTACTTCATTAGTCATAGAAATTGATAACATTTACGAAAACAACGGTACAAAAATTGAATTAAATTTTTTTGAAATAAACAAGGTACTGCCATCTACATAAGTTACACAAATCCTCAGTATTAGACAGAATTCCATTTGTACGCGAGTAAGCCTGCTTGTGTACAAATGATTCGCATGGGAGACGAGGCAATGTACGCGTGATCGATAGGCAAAGCTACATGGATAACAATTTGGCATTACGTCTGTTCGAGTTCGTCCTATTAACCATACGTCGAGCATAAAAATAATTCCGGATTGTGAGAATATCGATTACGTATTTTTAAACATTTATTTACGAAATCTAATGAAAAATCCGTATTTATAAAATGGGTTTTCTAATATGATTTAGGGCGATGCACGCAGCAGTATGGAAGAAATTATTTTATTACGGGGAAGCGAAGTTAATGAAATTAGGCGTGTCATGTCGCAGGACATTGTACGTGGACACACAAATACACGTTTTGCAGCCTTCAAAATTCAATTGTAACTAACTTTTGACATGATGTATTTTTCATGTAGCGAGAATGGCATATACACCATTTCGAGCCTCGGGGCTCTCTCGAATAAGCTGTACCGGATAAAATTCGTACAGTCGCACTAGCAAGTTGCAATACTTTGCAAATGGACTGCGGTTTTCCCCGATCAATCGATGCGCGGGGATGGATCTTTACTGTAACGCCGAACTATAGTTTTCAATTCAGCTCCTCGATAAGTCGAGGTGTTAGAGGCATGCTGAAAAAAAAATGTCCAAGCTAATGGTCTGACGAAATCGTGGAGAGGAGCGCCCAAGGTAATCAGAGTTGAGAAGAGCGGGAAAAGTTCAAGAGTTGATTTACACCGAAGAAAAAAAGTGTGTTACAAACTTTACACAGCGAGAGTAATTTTCTTTCGCGCGCGCAATAGCAGCAGGCACTACTACTGCTGCGAGAAGAGAGAGAGAAAGAGAGAGAGAGAAAAAGCTTGATTTTCACCATTAATTGGAAAAAAGCATCGTGAGCCGCTCGCGCGCGCGCATTATACACGTAACATAATATCGGAAAAATGGTTTTGTGCATAGTACAAGTGCTTAATCTGACCTCAATTCTTTAATACGTATGCTACACTTCGTTAAAACCCTACCCAATTAGAAGGCGCGGAGGTGCAACAATGCACACGAGAGAGCCCCCCCCAAACTGTACTGTACTGTGTGTGTACTGCATTACGCTAGACTGGCAACACTCGAGTGATAAACACGCACGAGAATATTGTCGAGCTCTCTCTCTATCTGTCTTGATCCGTTTCTCATTATTTTGTAATTTTTTTTTCTTTTCTTTTCGATTTTCAACGTATCGAGCATTTTCATTGAATTGATTAATTTACGATGAAAGGGGAGAAAAAAGAGATTATGGAAGGTGCATTCATAAAGAGTCACTTGAATATTGATTTTTCGTAGGCCTGCCGAAGCTACAACTTATTGAGAGATGATTTCGAATGATGAAATTAGGTCAATGTTGATAGATGTATTCGGCAGGCTTGTGCATTGTCGAAAATCGTACTTGATTGATTGAAAAATATCGACGATGCTTTGTTATTATGTAAAATGGTATTTCTAAAACTTTTATGAGGAAACGTAATGAACTTTTTTTTAATTATCAGCTAAGTGAAAAATAATTTTTTTCATTGATATTTACATTGAAATAATTCCTATCCACTTTTTATATTTAAAAAAATAATAATATTACAGAATGACATGGAAGCATACGAAATTATAATAACTCGGTTTTATTTCAGCGCAGCATGCGCTTCTGCAAGCTCACTAATTTCATTTAATCCATTCATAAATTTGTTATTACACGTCTATTCCATCAGAATAAAACAGTTCGGAAGGCAAAAGGTCCATCAGGACTTTTTATTATACAAGGTGCTATTTTCTCTCGGCTCTGAATTCATTTCTCTTACAGGATCAAAACTTAATTAATACCGGTATTTAAATGATATATTTCTATTGAAGACTTTTTAAAATCTTCGAGCGAATGATAAGGATATTCGTTTACGGGATATACTACACCGCTCGTAATACAACGAATATAATCCTTTTCTTTCTGACTACGCACAATATCACACGAGCTGCTTTATCCTGCCTGACGATTCGTCAGAGTGCATGTGGAATGGCACTGTGTAATAAAGTTTCGCCGCGTGCGCGCGCGCGCTATATATGCGATTCAACTACTATTGCACCACCTGTAGGATTCATATGACGCCCGAGCCTGCTTTTCTTCTCCGGCGTGCGATATTATCGTTATAGTTTAAAATTAGTATAGTACATCACAATAGAACCCATTTGTTCCGGGTAATCGATTCAAATTTTTTCTGTTTCGAAAATTTTTCCCAAGAATATGATTTACAACTCGCCGTAAATTATGTACCTTATCAAGGCTTACCACAATAGCCGTACTTAATACATCGAACCAAAATAAATCAATACGCGAAGCTATTAAATCTAGCATAAAATTTAAATATTATCCTCTCGAGTCGGTGTTTTATCGTTAATTTTACATTAAAATTTCTTTTTGTTACGGCTGATACTTTGCTAATTAACAAGTAACTCAACGGCAATGATTGAAGAGAATTAAACTTGCAACGATACCACACATCTTGCCTATTCAATGAAATTTGCATTCATAATCCTTACACCATCGATTTTCCAACTCGGAAACATACTAATTAAAATCGCAAACACAGTACGCATGACATCTTATCGATAACAACTTATGGATGTTAACGCGAATTCTACATTCAAATTGGTAATATCCCGACTAATTGATCAATCAAAATTTTTTCAAATTCAAGTATTTACGGGGATTTAAAGTCATTAAAATACGTATTTTATGTATAATTTTTCGATTCGATTTTCTCAGAATTTAAAATGTTTTAAAAGACTACCTATATACCTATATAAATCTAATATTTTATACAATAATCCAGACTATACCTGGTGAACAAAAAAGAAGCTCCACTAATTGAAACATTTAATAATATTTCCACCCCAAAAAAACAATGGAGGTAAATGATTGAAATCCACTGACGTCTACAGGTCGCAAGAATCGCAAAGGAGAAAATGAATTCATCGTCGAATATATCCGCGTTCATTTGCTAGGCCGGTTCTTTTCCACGCGCGGCAAAGCCTACGCCAGCATTGCCACTGTGTGCACTTATTAAAAGGCATCCGTGTAGTGCTATATGCATATCTGACCTTATTCTCACGCGAGCAAAGTTCTGCAAAATTCATCAAGTCCCTTACGGGTTTTTTTTTTTTTTTTTGAGCGACAACAGGCGCGCGCCTATTAAATTCGGCTTTTGACTTTTGAAGCGCATAGAGAGAAATGTACCTGCAGCCTGAGAATTCACAAATGGGTTTGAATGAATCAACCGTGGAGGAGGATAAAGGGCAAGTAAAGATCAGCTGTTACGGTGGCTAAAGAGTATCATCGAATCAATTGGCAACGATCGAAGGTATTACGATTCCAATTAGTCATCTCTCTCGGGTCTCTGTCTCTGTCTCTCTCTCTCTCTCTCTGGTCGATGTCTGAATTTTCATTACGTAAGGGATTTAAGCGATAGGATGAATTCCCGTCCGTTATATACCTAGGCAGGATCAAGGCTACGATTATGTATTAATTCGATCGCTCTCGACGTAATAGGATGCGTGCACCGTACCGTCATGTAAGCATATCGATGCGAAAAATCACAGTATCGAGAAAGAGAGAGAGAGAAGACTCGCTCGCTCGCTCGCTACCCCTGGAATATTGAAAATTGCGATGCCGATCGATATAATCCAAAATAAGCCCCCGTGACTTAAAATGTAAATAACCCTTTTTTCTCTCTTTCGTCGATTTTTATCATTAGATAGCTCGAGAGTCGTTACAGCCATATGCATTATACGCCTGTTGAATTAGGTTAATAAAGCGGACCATCATTATAAATACACATGTGAGCGTAATACCAACATTATATATCTGCGAAACGCGATTCTTACCGTCGATGCGAGTACCTGTGCGCTTATTGTACACATAGGCCTGCGTCGTACTCTTCTATCGTGTCTGTCTACGTCGGTCGTTAATTTGGTCAAATTATACAATGACCTAGCTCGCGACTCTCAATCTTATATCGGCTTTTCGCGTGTGAATTTTCAAAGTGTTAATTGGTTTCGTTAGAGCATCATCATCATTGACTTTTGCGTCTCTTCGACTTCTCGAACCGATGTTTATCCTGTTTTTTTTTTTCGTCTTTTTTTTTAATAAAATAATCCTCTTGATACAGAATCTGTCCTCTATCGTAGAAAAGTACGCGAATATGACTGATATCTTCTTCAAATAGTCTTGACGTGCGTCGCGCGGTAATAATTTGTACACAAGACGTACGAAAATTCAGAAAAGAGATGCGATAAAAAATCTAGCTGCTTCGTCTATTTACGTGTGCCTTTGGCTGCTGGAAATAGAATGTAAAAAAATCGTGTCCCCGTGAAAATCATTGCCTGCCGCAGCTCCAGCGCAGCGCAGCTAATTCTATTAACGTACGTGGCAGCTGGCAGGGTTGTTTGCCGTTGTCAGCGTTGAGTGCGCTTTCTTGTATCATAGGTCGCTCTCTGTCTTCTCGCTTTGTTGTTCCTTTTGCTCTGCGTTCGATGCGTTCAATGTTTCCTCGAATTGACTTTTAAGCGTGGAACGAACGACGATTTCTGGTCTCATTGTTTTTGTTCTTCGTCCTCATCTTCGAGGCCTATATATACAAATTTTTACGTAAATACACAATAATGAATCGTAACATCAACATTATAATTCGAGAGAGATTTCGCCTTTTTTTTCGTCTCGTCCATTAACAACGTAATCCCATATACCGGTGAGAAATTTAAAACTTTTAAGCTTCAATCAATAATATTTAAGCAGTATTTTCTTACTCGGACATATCCCCATCAGACGAATCATCGGCGTGACAATTAGCCGAACGACGAAATTAACACCATCATCGGGAGTGAGAGGGAGAGAGTAACCCGAGCACCATCTATACATACAAACGGATTCACAGTAAAGCTGCTGCTGCTGTATATAATAATTGGTTCTTGGTGGTATATACAACACGCGACGACGACGGGCAGCGTTTTAAAATCGATCGGATACGCGTTATAATAAAAAAACTATAAACCGGCCAGTGCAGGTGTATATTATACGACTATTAGAATACGTGCGTGCGCCAAGTCGCGACGAGAGATATCCCCCACTCCTCCTCCTCCGTTGCGTCGAATCGTTTGTATATATATATATATATATATATATATATATATATTGGCCGGCACCCGCGCGGATACCTTGACGCCGCGATATAAATATTGCGCTTCAATGTCTTCGGGGTGTGGCGCAGCGCCACGGCGCGTTTAAATAAAAAAACGTTGTGTATTGTTTTTGCTGCACTTTTTATCATCGGTGTTTTTTTTTTCTGCTCTCAACGCGCGAGACTCGCGCGCAGCAGACCAATTAACCTGCGATGTATAGAAGCAGCAGCAGCGGCAGCACATCTGCATTCCGATCACGTGGATTTAAATAATTCACGATATCGCGTCGCGCCATGGAAATTTCAGACCGCGGGGATTGCGCGCAGGAAATTATTAAAGGTAGGGAAGATCGATCCGCGATAAAAGTCGAAAAAGATTTTAATGCTCAGCGCGTCGTGCGCCGAATACAGTATCTGTGTGATTCGAGCTATTTCGAGTTATTCTTCGGAGACGCGTCGACAACAGATAGAAGCAGTCGCAGAATCTAATCCAAACATCGTTTCGTTGATTGACCGTGAAAATTGAGATAAATAGTCGTGCGGCTTCTGTGCGTGCGTGTCTGTTATTCGCTTCGGCGGCACAGTCAATAAACAGCGCGATAAAAGCCTACGTACGATACGTATCGCGCTGAATAAAATATAAAATCGGTATCGGGACGGAGCGAGATGAAAAAAAGTAGCGAAAATCCTCCCTCTATCGCGCGTGTGTATACATCCAACGCATAGAGGCGGAAATAAAAATAAAAAAAGAGAGAGAGAAAAAATCAAACAGTCAATAGAGTTACTTATTGATGTATTTATTCCGGTTGATACGTGCTCAGCTCGTACCGTGGTGTAGTGTGTCGCTACTGCAGCAGCAGCAGCATCGGCAGCTGTTGTAGTATACGCTGCTATTGTTGTTATTATGAAAAATCGGCTTCTTTCTCTCTCGTGTGTGTGTGTGTGTGTTCACCACCGCACCGCAACAGCAGCAGCAGCAGCAGCAGCAGTTCGTCCTCTCGGCGCTCGCGCAGCACACCACACCACCACACACCACCACGTCAACGGCCCGACGGCTCGTAGGCGACTGTCTACTTTCGCTCACTCTCCCGAGTCGCTCTCGCTCTCTCTCTCTCTCTCTCTCTCTCTCTCTCTTCTCTCCGCTCACGGCTGCACTCGTGATTCGCTGCCTGCGCCTCGATTCTCTCTCGCTCGCGCGCGCGCTTTTCGCCGTGCAGCCGAGAGCGGAGAGAAGAGAGAGAGAGAAGAGAGAAAACAAGCTTGCGGCGGAGCGCGAGCTTTTTCGCGCGCGCACACACACTCGCTGTATCTTGCGGGGGATATAGTACGCACTACTCGCTTTATACCTATCATACGCACGCGAGCTTTTCTTCTTTCTCTTTTTTTTTTTTTCAACCAGCAAACATGCTGGTCACGTATAACGCAGGTTGTTGGTCACACAGAGGCGCTCTCTCTGTGTCGATTTTTCCATGTTGACATTGGCAAAGGAGCCGCGGTAAGCCGACCGATGAAAACAAATAGATAAAACCCCCGCATGCGCGCGTGCGATCTCGTTAATTTAGAAACCGATCCGTTTATTTTTACGCCGCGTAAACCTTTGGATACTGCGTATGGTAAATTTAGTTCCGTGCACTGATTTACATTCGCCGCGCGCGTATGTATGAAACATTAAATCAATTGTATCAAGTGACCGTGTAATTCATGATTCTAATTATGCCAGATTACGTGCTCATGATTATGTGCACGCAATTAACGAAACTTTTTCAAGCTAAACCATGAATTAGTATGTGTTGCATGAAACATTTCCAATTATGCGATTATACGGTGGAGTATAGTGCATCTGTATGAATGAAAAAAGGATATATTACAGACGTTTCATGGAACGATCTCTTAAAATGCGCATCATCGTATGATCATAAAAGTATAAGAGAGTTCATATGTCTCTCACGCTGAAAACTTGAGTCGAATAAGAGGATCGTAAATTTTATGTCCCGTCGAAAAAAAAAAATTTCGGAAGGCATCCCAACGTAATATTACTACTTGTATCTCGGTAAATTTTTACTGTGTACAATTTTTCGCTCGATTAAGAGCCAAAGATTCAGTTTGGCATTCGTTTGAAACAATAAAAAGGGAGGAGGCGGACATATATCATGCACGGAAAGCAGCTAGTACATATTTCGTAATTTATGCGAGTGTAACGTCATGAGCCCTATATATATTTTTGACATTTTCAAGAGGTTTTTTCCTAGGGCTGCAGCTCCATTAAACGCATCATTACTCGCCTTCGTCGGTATGAAAAGATCTTTTTCATCTTTTGCATTAACAAAAAAAAGACTAATGCGAAGCGTTTTTAAAAATTTTTGAAGAAGGCACTTTACACAAATTTAAGTATTTTCACAGGGCAAAAAACTCAGACTTCAACAATTGATATTCATGCAGATGTGGCTTTTTAAACGCTCGGTAGGGTTTCTACTCATTGTTGAAAAATATATACACAAAGTGTTTTTGCTAAATTACATCTCTCAGAAAAGTCAATGTGTATTGCACAGACGTGTCGAACTATGTACAGTTAATAAACACCGTCACTTTTATTGCACACTGAAGCAATTACACGCGTTACGCAACCTGCAATCGACGTTCGAGTACATAACTTTGAAAAAGTTGACAGAGCACACGCGAACATTCAATGTATTAATGAATCTACCATTAGGAATCGCATGTACAAAAAAGAAAAATTATTCACACGCTCATCTTTACAAAGCTCCCAAAAGAACGAAAAAAAAAGTATAGAACACACCGGACACACGTTTACAATAGTCCGGCAATTATACGATCGTATCTCTCGCCACTCGGGAAATCCCTTACCCTCGTTCGGGTGAAATCGACTCCCCGATAAAAAAAAAGTTTTAGAAAAACACAGGAAAAAAAGAAGAAGAAGGAGAGAAAGAATCAAGAGGCATATCTTATCAGTTTCAATTTATCATAATCCGACATCCGATCAATCGAGTAATTAACTTTGTTAACTTTTCGTGCAATTCTCGTCTCGATAAATCAAGGGGGGGTGGGGTGGGGTGGAGCGAGGTGTGCGGGAGAGAAGGAAAGTTATTCGCTCGCGCAAGCACACACACTCACACACACACGTCGTGGCTAATAGCACCTGCTCGAGCTCTCGAAGTTTGCCTTGAAAGCTCGGGCTCTAGCAGCAGCAGCAGCAGCAGCAGCAGAGAAACTAAACGATGACAGGGGAGTATAAATCAGATAAAGCCGCGGTGCTGCTCCGGCTATATATACTATACGTATACGTATGTAGATACGTGTGTAATATGCATTACACACTTTTGTCGCAGCAGCAGCAGCAGCAGCAGCGGCGGCCAGTGGTCATATATGCATTTATATATGCTATATAATACCTTACATATTACGTCCGAGAGTCCTCTGCGCGAGACGGCGTGACTACCGAGTTTAAGTCATTAACGAATGGTGTGTGTGTGTGTGCGGCAGTTAGCTCCGAAATCTAAATATAAAAGCCCGAACTATATGTACGTTACTTTTTTTTTTCATTACATCACAACCTGTCTGTGTGTGTGCTCAGCTGGGGATGGCCTAATATCGATCCATCATATGAAGACTCGAAATATGTATGTGTAATACGTGGAGTGTATATACGCGAGGCATACAGTGGTCTGCGCGATAGCAATCAAGCACCTTGAAACGCCGCCGCTCTACGTGCCAGCACACATACACGTGTAGACGTACGCGCGGGTGGGTGGGTGAATACATCGCTCGAGCGAAGGCGAGCTTTATTCTGAAGTACTATGGTAGCAAATACGAGCCAGTATATAGGAGGAACAAAGGAGAGCAAGGGAGAGAGAGCCTCATATATGAGGACAATTTCCGCCGAACGAAGATACATACTACTACTACTGGCACTAGGGCACGCAGCAGCAGCAGCAGCTAGTACAAAACGATGTGCATGTGTTTGTGCGCGGTGCCGTGAAGGAGGAGAAGAGTAGTCTCTGTCGTTGACAGTTGGAAGTGAAGTTGGTTAGTTTCGCTTCGGATAATATGTAAGTGTCGTGATCACAATTGAGCGCAGAGGAGGAGGATAAAGGTATTTTTTGCTCGCTCTCTATCTACCTGGAGCACGCTGATTGTTCATTACTGCGACTGCGGAGCTATCTCTCTCTCTCTGTGCCTTTCGAGTGATTTCGCAGCACACAGACGGACGCAGATGAAAGAGCAAAGGTGGCCTATAATAAATTCGCTACTGCACGGCGAGTTACACAAATAGTTATATCCTGGAAAACACACCGCGCGCGTATATATAAGCGTAGATTTTATACATACGTATATAACACGCGGAGGTCGCGCGCAGCCGAGGAGTTTGGCGTTGAAAGGAGGTAATCAAACCCGGGAAATATTGGTATGCATAGCCAAACATTTGCCGGAGAAAATCATGAATGCTTCATCAGCGTTTCTTTCATTTGGCCCGCTAAATTATATCGTCAAACAATCAAAATTCGTGCGTAAATATATACAACGCGGAGCAGGATGATAATAAAAGCGCAGAGCTTTCACGTTGATAATGTATTATTACCGCTTGCGACGAGAGAGAGATAGCTGTACACGTAGATGAAATGACGATTAATGCTCCGATTAATTTGAATATAAGATTTGGTCTGCCCGAGAGTAGAAAAAAAAAAGAGCAGCGCGCGGTTTGACAAAAGTATTCGATGCAAAAAAAAAAAATAAGAAAGAATTTCAACAAAAAAGAAGAAGAAGAAGGAAAGAATAAAATAAGCTGGAGAAACCAGACGCTGCTAAGACTCTCATCTCAGTTTAATTTTCTTAAAGTCGTCCGATGTTGTGTAGCGCGCGGTTCTAGCTCTTGGATTTCATCTTGCCCGGCGCGGGGAGGGCGAGGGTCTTTTAATCGTGAATGCCCGAAATGCAAATCGGTGCTTTTAAAATGATGAGACTTATGGAAGTCTCGGGGAAATGTAAAGAAAACCTCGACTCGCGAGCGTGCAGTAGGGTTCCATGTGTAGTTTTCCTGTTTTACATTTTCCTTGTGCCCTATCAGCATCAGCATCAGCAGCAGCGGCAGCGAGCTTTATAAAATTATCTCGAAAAAACATGCACTCAAGGATAATTCACTCGCGCAAAAGTTTTCTAGAGTAACGTTATACCCCGGGATATGGAGTTTAACCATGAGTGACTCGTTTATTTATTCACTTTTCCTTTATTTTTCCAGGTATCAAGTCACCTGGTATATAATAACGTTACGCAAAAACAACACTTTAACGAAAAGTAACGAAGGAAAATTTCCGCGAGCTTTGCAGCCACGTCGCTACATTCGATATCGCCCGTCAACATCTGTGTTCGACTCTCGGAAGTCCTTGGGCGCGGGAAGCAGCGCGCAAAACCTACGGGTACGTAGTCAAGCGAGAAGCGGTCGGTTAAGCAGAGAACGGAAACTTTTATCGGGGCGCGAAACGATACGGCGCGAGCGTGTGGCGCATAGCTGAGCACAGAGCTACGCCTCCAGCGGGGAGATATCTCTTTTGCCGACGGCGCGCGCGCGCGAGCTTTACCGCGATATCCCGTGTACACCACGTGTGCTCGGAAGCTCGGCGACACCCTTATCCGCGATGCTAGGGGTTGTGTCATACATTTTTGTGTCTCTCTGCGTGGAGTTCGAATCGAGGCATCAACGTCAAAATGAAACGTGAATAATTGCTAATAAATACGCGCGAATGTGTGCAGCTCGATGAAAAATGAACTCCTCAGCGACTTTTTTTCATTGTGTTACACATATAGCAGCAGCAGCAGCAGCGCGTACATATAGTAGTACACATAACACAAGATTGCCAGTCATTTTGAGGGCGCGTAAAACTTAGATCTTATATCCCCGTGTAAACGTCCGGACAATAAAACCAATCCCCGGGGGGTGGACATTTTGCTGCTACACAGCAGCAGCAGCAGCAGCAGCATCGTGTCAACACAGCTGCAGCGAACAAAGCTTAAAGCCTCTTGTGTATGATGTACCTTACATTCGAGCAGCAGCAGCAGCAGCAGCAGTGCGCCGCAAGAGTTCAGCTGTACTCAAAGGAAACAATCTCTCTCTCTCATACGTACGTATGTGTGTATGCGGTTCGACTCGCCTTCCTCCCCGCGGCGGCGGCTGCGGCCGTTATGTACCTACGTATATAGAGAAGGTATATAAAGGTGCTAATTTAGATAAGCGTCATTGACACGATATCCGTTTCTAACTCCTCGGCCGCTGACGCTGCTGCGAGGCGCTCGAGTAAATTTAATTACTTCCGCTCTAAATTTCATTTTTTTTTATTTTTTATCTCTCTTCCATATATAACGCGCGCGCGCGCGATGTGATATAGACAGATACGGATCGATCAATTTTTGCCGTCTTTCCTTCTTTATTACCGTGCATACGGTACAGTATAAAAAGAATGACTTTTACGCGTGCATAAACCCCGAGAATAGGGCCTGGAAAATGAAATTCCAGGACAATGGCCGGTGTAAGATTTTGATGAAGTTCATTCTATTCTTCTTCTTCTTTTCTTTTAGAACGTCGAATCTTTGTTTATTTCGTTATCAAATAACCTCTCTCTCTCTCTCTCTCTTTCTCTCTCCGACTAGTTTATTTTAAATATCTGCGAAGTTCATTATCGACATCGTATAAAAGTTTCGCGAGCCGAGCTGCTCTCTCCACACAGCTCGGGGGCATATTATATGAAAGATGACTAGGGTTTCAACGCCGCGGCTGGATTACACAAAACGCAGCGCGCAGTTTAAAAAGCGACCTTAATTAACCGAAAAGTTGCGAGTGCAGCGGTGAACGTCGTAACTCAGAGGCCTAATGACGCGAGATTAAAAAATAACAGGGGCTCTCGCGGATACTATTTTCTTGAAAAAGAAACTTTTTCGTTTGTTGCGGGTTGTAGTGAGAGAGAGAGAGAAACCTCGTTAGTCTGACTAAAATCACGTTATAACTACTGTGTAACTTTGTAAACGTGTCTGTTTAGTGGTATAAACACGACGAGTGGACGAGGATACTTGACGAGACGAAGGCAAAAAAAATTCAAAAGTGAAATTTACAAAAGGGAGAAAAAAACACAGCTAACAGGTCATTACGAACATCGCTGACACGATTTTTTTTCTTGCACCCGACGTACACGATGGACATGCTCGATTACCATACCCCCTTGTGTCTTGCGAGCCGAAAATCAATAATTCAATCAGTCGACCCCCCCCCCTCTCCACCTCTTGTCTAGTCTCATCAGCATAAAACTCAGATAGGACCGGTTTTATATACATTCGATTATTTTGACTGTTTTATCGTACATGCATTTTCGCGCGCTCTTCACCCCCAAGGGACTGTATATAGGTCGGCCACGCTGCCGGACGCATTAAAACGAGAAAATGAAAAATGACTAGCTGATACGATATATCCACGCGGTTTTTTAGCCTACGCTGTACATAACTCTCGCCTAAATATTATTATCTGTTCCCTCATTTTTTAACGAGTGTTCGCGAATGAAAATTTAAATAATACTAAATCGGTTTAGTTGAAAATTGGCTTCACATTAATTCACTCAAATATCGCCATATTTTTTAAGACAGAAGATATCAAGTCACATTTTACTGCTACGTAAAAAAAATAGCGTTGAAAAAGTGCCAGCGTATCAATTTTAAAAGTGTATATAAGATTACGAAGACGCACAGTGTTACTTTTTCCTCGCATTATCATATTAAAGCTAATGATATTTACTTCTGAAAATTAATTAATACAGAGTACGGGAAAATTACTCGACTCGACGTGTCTCGCCCTGTGCAGGTTCGCGTTAATTTGTGTTCAAGTGTTTGAACAGCTGCCAAATCTGCAGGGGGGTCTTAATATCTCGAGTTAAATGAAGTAATCGAAAGCAAAACTGGAATAATTTTGGGATTTGATAGGCAAATAGGGTTGACGTAAACTTATGCAAAACTCAAATACGCGTAGTATGCAACATCCCATTTCAAAAACTCATTCGAGAGCGAAACAAACTACCCGGAAGGATTCGCGGAAGCTTAGTGGAAGATTTGCCATTGACATCGCGACGAAACAAGTTCGAGTCGCGGAATCAACAGATAGACTTCTTATACGTATACGCTTCTCTGTATATATACCTCATAGTGCACGAGCCAGTCGTATTTTCTTCAAGCCGCTCATAAAGTCACTTTTATTATTGTGTAAGCTTATGCGTCAAATCCACACCCGATGAGTGGCTCAACCCACTTTCTTAGTGAAAGAAGCTGATAACTAGATTTAAAATTGTTGCTGTGTCAATCTTTTTTTTAAATTAAATATCCTCAAAAATTTCGATATTCACACTTGGGTCGTCGAGTTTTATACCACTTGGCTCTTGCCACGCTTTTTCCTTTTTTTTTTTTTTACAGCGGCTGTTGGGTGAGATTGCCAGACGTTTCGTGGGGAAATGAAATTCGTTATATGTACTCACGCTCGTACAAATGCAGGAAGACGAAGAAGAAGAAGAGCTTCCGTGAACTTACCTGAAAACATAAAAAAAAATACATATTGCTGATGTGAGAAAAGCACTTACTGTTTATAGTGAGAGAGAAAAAAATAAAAACGTTATTTTAACTATGACGTTTCTGCACACGAGAATATATATCGAGTGCAGATCTGCATGCCACTCGCGCCGAGATCTCTCCTCTCTCTCTATTGGTCCGAGTTTGACCCTGGGGGGATGGACTCTCTCCAGCTGTATACCGGTGATAGATAGAAATTCGAAAAACAAATCTCGACGCAAGTTTTACTTCACCTGCGCGCGACAATTTTCCGTGTTTGACTAAAACTTTTATTACTTCGCCTTCGACAAAACGAATCTTCAAAATGAAGAGCCACGAGGTTTTTCTTTCGTTCTACACGGCACTAAAATACGTAGCCAAGGAGAAAATCAAGAGTTTGAACTTGAGCGCTGAAACCTTCGATGTAAATTTAATCCTCGAATTGCGAATTCTATTCGTTCGTGTGTTACACGAGCGAATCGAGAGGTACTACTACTCTGTGTGTGCGTGGGTGGGTGGCGTCGCGCGTGCACGATAAATTAATAAAATAGCCGGTGTATGCAAATGCGTATACTATAACGCAAGCTCGAATCCAACTGCGGATTTACTCGGAGACGCGTTTTGAATTTTAAATGCGTGTACGAACAATTTTGCTCGACGCGCTCCACAACAATCAACTTAATAACTTTTTTCAATGACAATGTTAGCGCCTGCCTACACAAACACACGAATATGGCTGCATGAATGAGGACTTTCCCCGCGCGTTGAACATTTTCAAATTCTCTTATCGGAGCTCATTTCCTTTGGATTGAAACGTGTACAACAACAGGCCGAACATCGATTTCGAGCTCGATACATTGTTCGCGGGTTTCAATTTATTATTTTTCCCCAATATTTGATATGTTTTCTCGTGATTTTCATATTTAACTGTGTTTGTAGGTCATAATTTATTTTAAATGTGAAAATTATTACGTCAAAGAATTGTTTCGAGATAGGTTAGCAGATTGAAATTTTTCATAAACAGAGAAAATTATTTCATAAACAACATTTTTTTATTTTTTTGACTGAATAGAAAGGCTATTAAAAAAAATTGTTTCGAGATTGAAAATGCAAAGTTTAATTTTGCATGATTACCGAGGTAATATTACACGTTGCTAAGAATATTAATTTTAATAATTGTTATTTTTTGCTTCATAAATACTAATTGATGAAAAATTGTAAACTCACTGCATTTTTTTCAACGGATAAACATGAATGAATGAATGAAAAGATGAGAACATTTTCACCTCGACAAAAGACATTCATAAAAAATCGACCTTTTCTATCTTGCTGTCTTTTTTCTCCTTCTCTCCCATCCTTCAGGGAGTTCAAGTATTAACTCGTTAAAATATATATTCCTGACTTTGTGCCATGAATTTAACTTTAAGCCAACGTGTATTTACTCCTATCTCTTTTTCATCTATTACCTTCAGGTTAACTGCAATATGAAGTCAGTGATTAACTGTGAACAATGAGAGAGATAAAAATAGTAGCTTGACGATAAATTACAAAATTTGAATTCTTCGCTGAATTGATACTCATGATAAATCTTCCATTCGTACCAACCGAAGCGTAAAAAAATTCCTGTGCAGGAAGTATGTAATTAAACTCTGCTCGAGTAAAGAGTTGCATAAACAGTTATTTGAAAAATATTTTTTGTCGAGTCCAAGATTATTTAGAGTGGCTCTGTGCTTTTATTTATGTGTGTCGCTGCGTGGATTTGAACAGGAATGTCAACGGGCCACAGGTGACGTAGAGAATTTAGGAAAATAAAAGTGGATGAAAATGACGAATGGGAGACCATTTAAAAAATGCCAGTTTCGCAAAAAACGTTTTGATGTACTGCGAAAGGCGAATAGAAGAGATACAAAAGATAATTAGTGGTCGCTTTTAGCAATTAAACATACAAAAACTGCATAGAACCAACATTATACAAATGTATAACATGTTTGAGCAAGTTATGATCGCATTTATTTTTAGAATATAAAATGGCTGACCAATAGACTACCTAGACTACTGAAAAACGTTGATTCAAAAAAGAGATACAAGCATCAATCTTAATTTCATGCATGAGTTATAAAATGGACATCATGCTCGCTTCAACCTGATTTATTCAACAGAAAGGCCGCATGATCGATAAAAATCCATATGAAATGACATGTCAGCATAATAAAATTTTAATGCTATTATTTTTATTGCTCATTCATGATCTCTCTCAGAGGATTGATGCGCACACACGCGCGAGCAAAACAACAAAATGTTCCACGATGCAAAGTACTCTCTCGGATTTCAAAAGTATCTCCACTGCCATTTCCAACGTCGAAAGGCAAAAAATAAAAAACAAAGGTAAAGAGCTGCAGAAAAAATAAGAGACGGAAGAAGAGCGAGCGAGAGAGAGAGAGAGAGAGAGAGAAAAAGGCCAGTGTCACTCGCGCGCGCGGGCGCATTCAAAAAAGCGTCCGATGAAACGGCGAAACTATTCATTCTTCTTCCTCTGTGTTTTGGCACAATACACCTCTTTCTTGTATGACCCGGAGAGAAATCTGACAAAAAAAAAATTGAAGCAAAGAAAAATATATACACACATACATAACGGCGCACGAATTCTATGAGCAGGAGTTAAAACGCGATAAAATATTACGCTGCCTACAGTTAAGTAATACTACATAAACCGTCCTACGCCACGTAGCTCGCCGGTGATATAAGTTGCATTTTGCACAAATTTTTTACGATAGCTCTCGAGGTGTCGTATAAAAAGCAGTAAACACACTTTTCTCTTTAAATTTACCTCAGAAGTGCATTAACGTCACCTCCGAAGCGATAATATTTTGTAATCCGATCGAAATAGATTTTCGCGAATGAATGATAAAAATATGGACGAAAAATCCGACGTTATTTAAATAATTTCAATTTACCTAGGCGGCGCAACGCGTAACGCTTGTACATTTTAATGAAGTTGCATTGCGGTACTGGAGCTGTCTGGCCGTGTCACGGCAGGTAATGGCTGTCAACGACATGGTTACCTCGACGCATTCGCGTAGGTAATGGCTGCGAATTGCGCGACGAAGCCACATATTGTTTAACGGCATTTCGGTCGACTACTATAACCGGCGTTTTCCGTTTTCGCTCCCCTTTTCGTTCAACGCGCCGTAACGATCATTATTGCGTGGCGCAACGATATTACTTTTTTTCGCTCGGCTTATTGCTCTCATTTTTACTGACTTTCGATTCGAGGGCTCAAGCGATTAGTTGTAAAGTTTATCTTTGAGACTTGGTGATAAATATTTTAAGGGCTTGGTTTTTTATCTAACAGATAAGTCGATTATCGAACTACTGGTGAATTTACTCTCTGATGGCTTAAAGTTTTTTAAAGAGCGTGTATGGGCTGTATCAAGTTTATTCTGATATAACTGAAGTATAGAGTATTAAATAAGTATGAAATTTCAAAGACTTGACGTATTATACTTGAATTTTAAGGATTTTCATTTTTTAATACACTCCAAAGCAGTGCATACTTGAATCATGCATTATTTTTCGAACTATCTCGCTTCACACGGTACAGCCCATATACACGAGTACGTGTGTGTGTGTGTGTGTGTATAAAATTTATACAATGACACTCGAGGTCTGCACGTACTCGGCGAAAAGATAACACACAGGATTAATGGTTTTCTTTAAAAGGTTTCCTCCACTTTTTTAACGAGACAATTTAACTCGATTCTCATTGCCGATGCTATCGCTTAATTTTTCAGCGCCGCAGATCGAGAGTATTATATTTTGCCTGATGAATCGCCCCAGTCATTCGTTAACACGTCCCGTACGGCAGCGAGTAAAAAGAATTCTCATAACGATTCGCGCACTCGTTTTTCTTCATATATAAATTTTAGCGAAGGAAATCTTGGTGTTTTTTTTTTTTTGCTCGTCGCTTATGCTTTATTCATCTCCCTTCGTGCTACGTATTCTTCCGCGCAAAACTATATTCACCCCCGACGATCATCCATCGGTTTTGCTGCTGCTTCACGTCGAGCGCACACACAACTGCACTTGGATAAAACTTTCCTCTGCTACAGAGCTTTGCGCGCGCGGCAAACGCGTCGGTATAGGAATTCTCCCGCCGACTCGTTTTAGAATGAGCGTAGTTTATAGTTCTCAAAGTGAGTGGGAGATTGAACAAAAAAAAAAAAGAAAAAAAATGGGGCGAAAGTAACAACGAGCCGAAAAAAAGTATCATTCCTCGCTCTTGCGCTATAAATATTTTGCAGTCCCTTAAAAGATTTTCGACTCGAGCTGTGCTGGCGTCGTGTATTTATTTTTTCAGAAAAAAAAACGGGAGTAAAAGAAAAAATGTTTCGAAATAATGTATTGTGGACCATAAAAATGTGTCCCACACATGGCCCATCGTAAAAGACTTTATCCTAATTTCTTTTTTACCGGTAGTGCACTCGGGTGAATAGTTGCCCCCCCTCGACTTTTTCATCGCGCACTTAACACTCGGTAAAAGTTCATGATAGCGGTTGATGTATAATCCATCATGCGCGTTTAAACTCGCGCTACATCTCCACGGCCGCGCGATGTTTAGCCGCGACAGTTTACGTTATATTACGAGATCGCAAGCGAAGATATTCAAATTATATACAATGTTCTCCTCCGGCATATCGTCGTGTGCATTCGCGTTTTCGAATCACGCCATGGGGCTCCGGAGAGAATACAAAATGGTATATGCGTTGCATTTATATTGGACTTGTCGTACCTATAAGCGACGCACGTGAACGTTTGATATTCTATATATGTAATTTTCAAATATATATATTTTTCTAAATTAACGGAAATGTTTACGATATAGATATATATCGGAGAATTTCCGAGCTCCAATATAATGGAAGGTATCGTTGTCTATGGAGCTCGAATTTCCTTGCCTGTAAAAAGATCCCGTGGATCAAGAGCAGCGCACTAGCTCGTGCGTAAATATTGATTATTTTAAAGAAATGAAAAAAAAAACAGGACTAGCTGTGTGTTTCAGGACTCTGTAAGCTTAAATTTAAATTTTAACTCAATTCTCATTCGGGTTTGTCCTAGGTAATAGGAAAGTATTAAACCCCGCAACTAAATTATTCAATTTCATTATGATAAATCGGGTATAATTGCCCGTTGCGCACAATTGGGAAGACACTTTGGGAATCGACGTAAAATTTAGCCAGCATCGATTAAGAACGATTATCCGTGGAGAGCTTAATTCAAGCAATATCCGCGAGGGCTGGCATATAAATGTCATAATTTGGGTTGGCCGAAACAGAACCGAACAACGTTCCATATACCATTTAAGCAAGTTTTAATATTGAATCGTAACGTAATGCGATTTGGGTAATTACACGCTGGGCATGTGTAACATTGATACGAGGCAGCGCAATTAATTATTTTGATTGGTCAATTTTCTCCCCCACCACCGTTTCTCCCATTATCCTAGATTAATCCGCAGCGGCGAAAGAATGTTGCTACCACTACTGCCCACCGCCTCCGCTTGATTTATGTTTAGGAGCTAAAAATACATCTTGGCCCGGTTCCAAGTTCTCGAGTCCGGTATTGGTTTTCGGATGGGTCGAGTCTCGACTCTCGCTCTTACCTCTCGTCGAATCTGATGGATGATCTGGACAGATCGGTCCAGGCGCTCATGCTCCTGCTTCGACGCCGATACGAGGCCTGGGGCCCGAGCAGGCGGCAGCTGCTGCGGCGCCTCGTCGACGGCAGCTGCTCCGCGTGAAAGTAGACCCGCGGCACCGACAGGGTCTTCTGGGTGGTGCTGCTGCTGCTGCACTCGACGTTGCCCGCGCTGCCGCCGACCGCCGAATTGCCGAGGCCGTAGATGGCCTGCGGCTCGCCGATCACGTGATCCTCCTCTTCCTCTTGCTCTTGCTGGATCGGCGTTTTGGCCTCGTCGTCTTCGTCCTCAGCCTCGTTGAGAGCTGCTGCTTCCTCGTCGTCGTCGTCCTCGCTGTGCTCCGGAGCACCCATGATGACCCGCTTTATTATTACCGACCGGTGTTGCACTTTTCAACTGGCATTTTTTTTTATTATCGAGTCCGTCCGTACGGACGTGTCTTTCGAAATTTCGAATTTTCGAAGCTACGATTCGAACGAGTCGACATGCCAAACTCGTCGTCCTCGTCGAAAGGCAGCTGTATCATATTTCGTAATTATCGACATCGCGAGAAGGCAACGATATACGCGTACAATATGCTACGAAAAATCACTGCGATATGCGTAAGGCATTGTCATTCGAAATATACAGAGCACAACCTTTGGTGCAGAGATAACGTCTAATTTTTACGGTCTAGAACGACACAATAACAACGCTATAAACATTATACACTGTTAAACAACGATGTGATAACTTCGTAACGGTCTCGCACACAGTATTCGAGTTCACTGCACCGTCTCTCTCTCTCTCTCGAAACACAAACGCCACAACGCACTGCGCGTAGTTTAATATCGCATCGTCACCAAAGATAGTAAAGCGATATTAAATAAGGTTCTCTTCCTCTTTTTTGGCGCGCACACCTGCACTTTTTTTCAAGAGGAGGTCGGAGTGCTGCACACAATAACAAAAGCGCGCGCGAGAGAGAGAAAAGAGCGTCGGTTGTATTACGGTCGGAGCCCCCCCGCTGACTACTGCTGCTACTGCACTATTTATTCCGCGCCCGCTGCAGCGAGTAGACTGTCTGTATCCGCGAGCGACACGAGCGACTATATCTCTGCCCGTACTATACGCTACGCCATGTGCGTGCGTCGGTCTAGTTGATAGTAGTAGTAGTAGTATAAATATACATCGCGCTGCGCGTTCCAGGATGAGAGAAGAGAGTGCACAGCTCCACGTTTTCACGTATTTATACACAAACACTGCACGAACAACACTGTTACAGCTCGCATCGATTCTCAGCTGCCTGCTACATGCTCGTCGTCGTCACGCGGGAGGCTCGCATCTCTACTGCTGCTGCGTATCCCGACGAAGCACGAGGTGCTGCTGCTGCTGCTGCTGTTGTTTTCATTTTGGGGATCTCTGCGGCGCTCCAAAGTCGCATCGACGCTGCTGACGTATACTCGAGAGCAGCGAAAGCAGAAACGAGATGACGATGCGAGCTAGATGCTACATGTCCAGCGGAGAGGTAAGTGCATAAACGGCCCGCGGCACTTTTTTTTTTTATAAATTCGCCTAGTAGAGAGAGAGAGAGAGGTCAAGGTCGAAACGTCACACGTTTGCTACGTATGAGCGTCATCATCGTCTAACGAGCTGCTCGTCAAGCTACGTGCACGTCTGCCGAATTTTTAATCTTGCTCCAACTACTGATCACGATGAACTTTGCGTGTCGTCCCCTTTGTCGCGTCGTTTTGGACTGCTACTGCTGCTCCCTTTGTTCCTCCTCGCTCTGGCTGCAGCTCGTCTGTGTCGCACTTTTTTCCTCATCTCTACAATTTTTCGTTCGCCCCCTTTATCTCTCTCTCTCTCGATTCGAATATCCGAGGAATCGAACTGTCGATTACCGTTATTATTACTACTACTACTGCTGCTGCGCACGTGCTATCCAAGCGCAGAGCTGCTGCATTCGCGCGCTGATTAGTCCACGTTGGGATGTTAATCCAGGCATAAAATTAACTTCACCGCCTTCGATTCAGCTTTCGTATTCAGCTTTCCTTGTGCCTGTACTATATATATCGTACGCTTCGGAGTAATCAGTTGGCGCGCAAACTTCGGCGTTAAATATATACGCCCGCTATCACCTGAACTTTGATCGATATACACATACACACACACACTGCTCACAACAACGGTGGTGTGTATGCATAACACAACGGTACACAGCCCCGAAACAAAAGGCAGTCGCGTATCGTATCGCTAGTCACTCATACACTAATAATCCCGCATACACATATGCACAAAACGACAAACTTTGGCAAACTCGTGTGAGATACGCGTAATATTATGTATAGGCTCCCCGCAGCGTATCAATTGTAAATTCGCATCGCGAAGCACAGCACACGTGCCTGCTGCTGCCGCGGCAGCAGCCTATCATTCACAACCAGTAGCAGCAGCAATCGGACAGACAACTGCAGCAGCAGCAGCACATGGACACGCGTACACCACCACTACCACTAGCACCACCACTACCACCACCACCACATCACTGTATACAAACGTGCAGTACCGTATTAGTTATAGATAGGGGGACGATAAGCAGCGAGCACACAAGTAGGCAGCATGTGCACACATGGTCGTATGCTAAAAAGGACTATCGGGCGCGCGCGCCTACACCTCGTTCTCGTACACTCGTACACTGCGGCAGAGATCGGCCGCGATATATAGCTATATGTGCGGCGAAGCTATATGTATGTGTCTGTGTGTGTGTAGAATAATACACAGCTGCAGTAGCAGCAGCAGCAGCAGCGAGAAAACGGAACGCTACTCTGCGCGTACTCTCCTCGATGTGCAAAGCGCAAGCATAGTTTTTCGAGCTTTCCGAGTTACTCAGTCTGTGTGTCGAAATAAATGTGTGTGCAGCGGGTGTGTATTGGCGCGCGTACACACACACACGTACGAGAGAGCGAGCGAGCGAGCGCGCAGTGTGGTGTATTTTCCCTCCCTCCCTCCCCCGGGCCCGCTTAGGGTGTGCGTGCCGAGAGATGAGGAGGAGGAGGAGGAAGCGGGGAAGGGGATCAGGAGGGGAGGAGAGCACGAGGTTGTGGCCTAGAGCTCTGCTGCCCTACTGCGGCAGCAGCACCACCACCGACTATTCGCCTCTCTTTCTTACTCGCGTTAAAAGTTTATAAGCGCTTTTCATCTCTCTGTCTCTCTCTCTTTAGCTTGTATATGTAGTGCACTTGGACTCAGTCATGATACTCAGTGTGTAAGCGTGTTTCAGAATTTCGCACGGGACGCGATACAATGCGAGTGTGCGCGGATCTCGCATGCGTGTAGTACGCAGAGCAGTATATGTAGTATTCAAAGGTGAGCTGCTGCCTGCGACAGAGTCGCGAGTCGGGATGAAACGCCCCCCCCCGCCGCTAATGCTGCCGCGCGAACTTACCTCGGATTAATTTTCCCTCGCGTAATCGCGTAATAATTAAAGGGGTAATTTTCGTAGGAGGCTCGAAGACATATAAGTTATTAGAATCAAAGTTTTACACGGAATAATTTTTGAAAAATTTGTCTTTTCCCCCCCGCAATGCAATAACTCCCGAAAGCTCCGCGAACCCAGGTGCAGTGGGCTAGCGAGCGTTGATTCAGAGATGAAAAAAAAAGGAAAAAAATGATTCAATTTTTAGCGCGCGCCCCTATTATAGCCTGCCTGCAGGGGTATAATAGTGGTAGGGTGGCTTTTGCCGAGCGCCCGCGCGGATGAATGAGCATCGAGAGCATCGATTCGACGACGACGACCATATCGAACGTATATATATATAATAATAATAATAATACGTATACGTGCATACGCCGTAAGAGAACACGACTCGTTTACGGAGTTTGCGCACTGGCGAGGGCGCGGAAAACTCGAAAATCGCTCGCCTCATCACGTGTTCCAGCTTTGAAATATACGGAGCCAGCCTGCGCCTCAAGGTTCGCCCCCGCGTGTATATATATACGCGAGAGAGTGGCTGCTTTGTGGCACCGAGAGCTGTGCTACGTTGTGTCGGGTGCGCGTGTACTACTACTACTGCTACTACTACTGCTGTACCCCGTGTCATGTGCCACATAATGAGAATGCAATGCGCCGCCGAGCGTTTATATACCAGCAGCGCCGACATGGATATTGCGGACTCGGGGAGCTTTCGCGCGCGCGCGCAATATATATATATATAGGATTATAGCGTTATGGCTTGTGTATATGCATTTGCAGCGAGCGAGGCTGAATGCGAATGTAAGATTACCATCTCGCTACTCGGCATATATATAAAGGTGTGCATTTTTATATAAAACGCTGCGGAGCGGCTACACGCAGGACGAGGTAGCTCGAGAAAGACCGAGCGACGAGCTTCAATTTCAGCATGAATTATTGACAAGGCGCTGTATACTTGCTGCTGCTATGACTGCGCGTGACACGTTTTTTCCTCGATGTATCTCTCGTTTTTTTTTATACAAGGGCGAGTACTACATCGCGTTAGTCCTCGCGTCAAACTTTATGCATCGTGTGTACATATAGATGTACGAAAGTTGGGCACTTATATTGGAAAACTTTTATATGCGAGTGGCACACCTAGTCAAGGATCGACCATGAATTAACAAAAAGGCCAATGGCCGAAAAGTTGGTTCGATATTATTATTATTATTATACACATGCGTCCAGTTGGAGCTCGCAAAACCGAAATGACGCAAGGATCTTAAACGAATTTCCCTCTGGATATATGCGTGTGTAGTGTGGTATAGCTTCGACGTCGACGTCATGCAATACCCCGCGGAGTGTGTGACGTAGTAGAGAACATGCTGCCTGCTACGTCGCTCTCCTGTGTGACGCAGTGTTTGAAAAGAGCTCCACGTACTTTATATATATACACGCGCGTACGCGGTAATATACAGACACGAAGGAGAGGAATTGCGGCCAACGGCTATGCAAATAGTAAAAAAAAAAAAAAAATTCGAGCTCGTTTCGTACTCGAGCGGAAGCCAACGCGAAAACGAGCTCGACGATCGTCATTTTTCACTATGTATACGAGAGAAATAAATGATTAACCGTTGGCGATTGATGCGTTACACCGCAATTCGATGTTTTGAACTATCTGCCGTGCCTTGATTCGAGCCATCAAAATATCATGCTTTGACTTTATGCTGACAACGTTATAGATTTTGAAAAATCGAATATTACAAAAATAATATGAGACACATTTTTTCGCGACTTAACTTATATACATATGGTTTCGACTTTGCCGCTTGCAGATTTGCAGATACAGCGATACTCGCCATCTAGTGGTGAATACACGATTTATTTATGATCGAGTTTTCATGAATTTTTATAGCAATTTCAATCAAAGCATTTTTCGTTCATTTTTTGATACAAAAAAATTTGTGCGATTGCAAGTATTTCAAGTTTATGTAAAAAAATTAATGATTATCAATACATTCATTTTTAACAAAAATTTCATGAAAAAGTTCTATAAATAAAATAAGGCGCAAGTTACTTTTATTTTATTGTCTGATAATACATTTAACGTGTATGAAATTTAGGGTTTTTAAACGGTTTAGTGTTGAGAATCATAATTTATGGATGATATAACTGCGTTGCTGATTACTCCGGTATTTGACTTTTGCTCTTAGTTCATATGGGTATTCTACCCACCCTGTATGTAACTTTTACTACAAACTTTCCATCATATTTACTAAAGATACATATGCACACATTTTAGTTGATCTTAATTGTCTTTCTAATGGGAGAAAAATAACAAATATTATTCTTTATAAAACGTTACATTGTTGAAACACTTCCACGACAAGAACAAACATTCTTATGGTACAAAACAATGTCATTCCTGCAAATTTTCCTGCAAGCGCTTCGAAGCTTTTGGGAGAGTTTAAAAGCGCGCACTCTGTTGGTTGGGAGTGCCATCAACTACAGAGACTATACCAAGCGGTATGGAGTTGCAGGAGACTCCAGCGTTGCGCGATGGATAGATTACCTTCCGCAAGCTCTTAACAGTCGATAAAACAGCTCCGGTGAATCCCAGCGTATGCAGTGACACGTGTGTGTGTCTGTGTGCGCGCACGCGTAAGTGTAGTGCCCCTCCAAGCGAGGAGAAAAGGTTGCGCGAAAAAAAAACAACAACAAAACAAAACAAAGGCATTCTTCGAGACAAAAAAGCTCATTGCTATCTCTTTCATCGAGAAAGCCGCAAGCTCTCGCGTCGCAGACACATCTACGCAAATTGCCTTGCATACCCGAGTGTCGTGCCTATTTGGCGTTCAACGCGCGAGCTCTCGTGATAAATCTCTTGATGTATCCGGCGTTGTTACGTGTATAGCGAAGCTTTCGCGTGTCATAATGCCTTTTGATGAATATAGTTTTCTTTCTCGCCCATCCACCTCTCCTACGAAAGCGAGCAAATAAGTTATGTGTACCACCAGCTCGGAGACTACACAATGTAAAGCGACGCGCTTTTCAACTTTGCGCGCCTTTCTTGTAAAACTGTTCAAAGAGCTCTGCTGCGCCGCCTCGAGCTTTCCATATATTCATTGTGTGCATACGATATATATAGTGTATGGAGTTGCCAGAAAGTTACAAAATGCTGTCGATTTGTAAGATGAATACAATTTCAATGGGCGCTTGGTCTATTGCTTTTCCCCCACAACCCAACCGAACCGAACCGGAAGAAAGTATTGCGCGAGTGTACGCGCACTCGTTTCAATTTCCATTTCAAGTTTGTAATTTCGTACCCAAGTCAATTTAAACTTGAAGATATGACATGGGATTTCAATAAAATTGAGACATCATCAAGGTTACAAGTATAACTTTATCAAAGTTCGAAACGTTATGTACTGGCGTTTACGTGAATCAATGGAATTAATTTTTACCCTGCGCTCGATCGTAGTCTTGTCCCGATAGTGCCATTGCGACTGGGGTCAAAGTATTTTTTATTCACAAAGAAAGCACGATCGAAAGGCGCACATTGTCAAAGGACTTATTTTTGGATGCAGCATCGCTGCAGTATTTACAATATTAAAGAAAAGTTTATCTCGCAAAGAAAAAAAAGCCAATGCATTCATAAAGTTAACGTTCGATATTTTTTAGATTCATCTTGGTTTAATCTATCGCATATGAAAAAAACCCCAAAGATGATGGATCGTTACGAAGTTTCATATTTTTTACCTCGGAGCTCTCAAATCTCCGCAACTTATTTAACATTTTCCAATTCAATTTATTCCCCGTTAAAGTTTCTTTGCTTCGAAAACTTCAAGATCATACTGACCAATATAGATGTCCAATTTGAAATTGTGTTTTTTTTTATCAACAACGAATAAAAATATTGCACTTATTGACAAAAAAAGAACTTTATTAGAGAGCAAAAAGAAAAAAAAATAGAAGCAAAGCAAACGACGGCGTGGCTAATTAAAGTACGGGTCTTAGAGAAAGTGGAGCATTTGAATGATTGAAACTTGAGGCGAGCGCGCATATCAGTTGCCGTTAGTGTTGACTCGCCATTCCATTTATATAGTTTAAGACGCTAAGCATCGCTATCTTAAGTATGTCGATCGATCGGCGACGCGCTAAAAGGAGCTTGGCGACCTTGAAGTGTTTATCTCCAAAAATTTTTCATCAACCTGGTAGAGATGCTTAACATTTTATGTTTCGTTTTTGACCGACGAAAAAGTTTCGTAGACGTAAAAGCACCATTAGAAGTAGTATTGACATATAAACGAACCAAAAGTTTAACATATTTTTTCAACATTTTATAGACATGTAATGATGTACTGTTATTTTTGTTATTTAATGACCATTTTTTGACTACTATATGATATTCATTTAAATGACAATAATCCGTTACTAATTTTTTTCTCAAAACCGCGCTTTGACTTATACAAATATTTGGACTTTGCCACTTGCAGACGCAAAGATAAAGGTATGCTCGCCATCTAGTGGTGGAATCTTGAAATGATATTATCGTATTTAAAATGGTCGAAGCTAATTAAAATTTTTTGAAACAATTGAATTGTCATTTTCAGATCTTTTTAACTGAGCTCAATGTTTGTAATGTAATGGTTACAGAAAAATGGTGGAAAACAAGTCAGTTGATGGCAATACATTATAAAACATTTTTAATGATAATTTTTTGATCATCAGCTCATCATTAATTTTGAGCATTTCTATCAGGGGCATCGATAGTACGATTTCACTCGAGCTTCGAAACAGGTTAATGTATCTCGAACCCTAATCTTAATTTGTACTAGATATATAACAAGCGAAAAGCAAAAATAGAAATGCCGCCTCGATTTGTGTCAAGTGCTGCGCAGTGTGCCACAACACAAGCCCCGCACACACGGGGTCGCGACTCACCTGAAAACGGTTAGAAAAACAAGTGCAGTATTACGTTGTGGAAGAAGAAGAAAGAGGCGAAAAAGACAAGTGTCCAGGAGAGAAGAAGAAGAAGAAGCAAAAGAAAAACCTCGCGAGGGAAAGTGTACGTAAAACGACGGATTTATAAATGTCTGCCTTGTCGCCTCGCGCGTTGATATCACCACCCGACTCTTCAAAAACGTTGACACGAGAGAAGTAAGAAAGAGACAAAAGACTCGAGAGGAGGAGGAGGAGGAGGATCTTGAACATATACACGGCGCGTCAACGAGGTCAATGACTCCCCGCGCACACACATAGTCAATTTATTCACTTTTTCGTTTCTTCGTTTTATGCATTATGAGCAAGCTCGTTCGAGTTGATAAACGATATACCGACGTCAATCTATATTTGGGCATTTTGGAAGCGTATGACGTTTCAATGACCAATCAATAATCGACCCATTTGTTCTTCCTATTCAAAGTGCCTCTCGACGCTACTATGATTCTATTGTCCCAGTTATAAAGGCAACACTCCATCAATTCCATTATACGACACTTCATTTTGCGAATTACACACACATACAGCTTCGAAGCTATCCGAAGATTTCCTCGCCGATGTATATATTTGAAAAATATACGAAACTATACAAGGATCAAGTACCATGAATCGACGTCGACATGCCGGCTTCGAGTCAATTATCAAATTTTTATCCGGTTGCCGTGTTTATATCTACTGCAATATCGCCTGCCAAGAATCATCGAGGGACTCGCGCCACTTGTCTTCTCTCGAGATATCTATCGGACGATGTTCTCTTCTCATTAATTCGTCGCAGCCCCTTGTAACGTAAGCGACTCTGATAGCTTACATTGCATTTTAATCGGGACGCGCCGTCGGGATACAGTCTAATCCCATTTTGTTTATAAATTTTATAGGAGCTTTTAAGAGCACGCAACGAAAGGAGAGAGAGAGAGAGAGGGAAGCGCTTCAGCTAGCGGGTTTTCAAGATATAAGCTATGTATAAGAAAGTAGGTTTTATGTAAATAGAATTCAAGCGCATATAGGCGAATGAAAATACGGAGAGGGAACGAGAGAGAGAAATTGTTTCCCGAGATTAGCCGAAAAGATTGATAAAGAGTCGCCGCCCGTCGTCGTCCTATCGTTTGTTCGCGCAGGATATAGCTCGCTTGTTAATAATGATGCGCGGTTTAATTATTATTACTCGGCGATGGCGCGGGAGCGAGAGTAACTTTGCGTCGTTGCTGCGCTGATGACACGAAGCGCTCGGAAAGTACATTTTTTACTGAATTATCCTCTCGAGTCGTGACGCTGCAGAGCCCCGGCTTGCATTAAAAAACAATCTCTTCTTCTGCTCCCCCTCAACAAATTGCGAGATCTTGATGTAAAATATAACCGTCCATTTGTTGCGGCTTTTTTTACTTACTTACTTACTTACTGACTTACTTTGCTTACTTGCTTTTGTATTTAAATTAAGAGCTTATTTTCCGAGTGGCTCGGGGAAGCTGTACCGATTTAATCAATGTCGATGGGAAGTGTATAAAGTTTCGCTTTACTTTGCTTTTCTCGAGCTAATTTTATCTCGAATCGAGGATTATCATCGATATCTATTATAATTGAACTGTATTCTCCATGAGTCAGTGCCAAGTGTGAACTTCCATTCTTATACCGAATCGATTGTGACGATATCATTATGTGGAAACCATCCACCTTTAATCGCTCCTTGAAAAAGCAATACCAATTATCGCGCAAGCTCTCGAAAGAATCTTCTCGTTTACCCGTGAAGAAAAACGCTTACATCGAACAATATTTTTCTTACCCTTTTTTTTTTGCTTTATTCGTTTCGAGAGCTTTTCCATTTTGTTCCGATACAGTAGTTATATAAAATGGAGAAAAGATCATTTAACGCGTCGAGTGGCTCGAAAATAAATCAAAGAATTCGCAATATACACTTTTCAGCAGCTATTTCATTTTGCCTCGAAACTTTCAGCGCGAAAATAAAAGCAATCAAGTGCATTTTGAGAATTATTTTCAACTTCTATGATCGTTGAAACAAACGCGCATTAAAATTATTTTATTAATCAACGTTAACGACCAAACAAAAGACTATGCTCGCTATACTACCCGGAGGCCCTCTCGAGGGAATGTTTACGCGCTGCCCGATTCGCGTGTATACAAACTGAAATATAGCGCAACTATGTATACGCACATTAGAGCTACGACGAGGAGTTTAACGCGTTTTTGAACACGAAAATAGTATACATACAGCACAGAGAGACAGAGAACTTCATTCATCATGCTGAATGTAAAATAAGCACACATTGAAATCAAATAAACTCTGTGCGCGTTTTAAGCCCTCTATACCCTCCGTCCCACGAAGTTCCGTGCTTGTAAAAATAATTAAGATTTTTCCTCGCGAACTTCGTTTAACGCTACGACGACGCGAGTACAAGATTTTACACTCCGATTGCGAAGGGCGTTGAATTTGTTACGGGCGGGAAAACTCGACGAAGAAAAAAATCTCGTAATAAGCAATCAGTTGATCGTTTAAGATATACAGCTTTCTCTCTCTCTCTCTCTCTCTCTTTCTCTCTGAACATCAATGTTTTAAACGCAACTAAAAGTTTTTCAATGCCGGTGCAGCGCGTAATTAAAGTCTCTCGTGACTCGATTTACTCTCTCGGACGACGACTCGACGGGTTTACAAATTTATTTCCAATCATTTATTTTCTATCTGCGGTCTGGTCAATCGGCTGAATTTAAACGTCGATGATTGTTTAGAATTTTCGATTGAAAACTTCTGTTGGCTTTCGAAAAAAAATAAAATCCTCGGCTGAATCCATTTAAAGATGGAATAATACATATAACGAAATCGAAATTCATCCGGGAAAAGCCGGTATAAAAATCTGGGCGAAAATTTTTATGAAGATAAAAGGGGAATTTAGGTCCTCTCTCCGACCGATATGCCGAGCTCTCGGAGCATTCTCAATTCATTCGGCTTGAAACGTCGCTCGTAATCCTCTCTCTCTCTATAACCAACAGAATTCGTGATTTTCTGAGAGAGATATCCAGTAAACGAAGGATATTTTACGTACGAATTCATAAGACGATTTTTCGATGAATTATTATTATTATTATTATTTTACAGGCTCACCTCTCGCCGTCGTCGTTGAAGGCGTAGTCACCGAGTATGAGATCCCTGAGTCGATATCTCGGTGGCAGTATCATGGGCAAGCACGGATCGGGCTCGTTCATGATGATGACGATGATGACGGTGACGGACGACGAGGAGGCCACTACTACTTCTGCGACGTGGTCGTCGACGGCGACGTCGATGCCAGCTCAATCGACGTCGGTCAACCACTTCAGCGAGCAGCTTCGACCAGCAATGGTCTCTGCGTGTCCTCCGCATCGGCGACCGCGGCTCGGTTCAGTGCTCGGCTCTGAAGTCTTTTTTCGTGCCGAGGCGATCGTCGCGCTTCCTCTCGACGTCCATGCTGGGTGATCGCGACGAGGCTCGCGCAGCGCCGCTGCAAATACATTGCGAGGTGAGCGATTGATCGTGCAAAAAATATAATTCTCGTATTAATGTTAAAGAAAGAAAAAAAGGATTTGATGCAGATTGAATAATTGAATTTAATTCAAACTTTAATGTGAAAATTTTGTTAAAATTTAATTCAGAGTACTTGTTTACTTTTTTACGTAAACTGCAATAAAAATTTAATTCAATCATAAATAGAGTCGGCTTCCACCGATAAATGGCGAATATCTTTATCTGTGAATCTGGAAGTGGTCAAGTGAAAATAATATTATAAGACTTAATATTGTATCGTGTCGTGAACCATAAAAACAAATCACATACGATTGAATTCATCCACGATAAGTAAAAAATCGTCCATTTCCACATTCATTTTAATGTAAATTGTTTTCCCAGTATCATCAAAATCCTAACTTGCTAACTGAGTAAATGTAGTAAAAAATTTGTTGAATAATTTCCAAAGCCATTTTTAAGTCTTCTCCCCAAACATTTATTGGCACAAAATAAATCACGTCGTATCCCATTTGTTTTTGACTTTCAAACAGTCGATAATTTCTTCCGCTCATTGGGCAAACGTATACAAAGACTACATGTTTGGAAGTTCGAGTCGAATAAAACCATGCGAATAAAAATACAAAATATAAAATAATTAGGTCACGCGAGAGAGAGAGAGAGATCGTTGCAGCTCAGTCGCCTCCTCGCCACGCGCGGAGATGAATATAAAATCAACTGATATAATTCAACGCATTCGACGCGAGAAAGAAATCCCTACGGACTCGCAGAAATGCACATATACACACATACACACACACATACATACCCTCGTACAGCAGTAGTGGTAGTAGTAGTAGCACATGGCAGTAAGCTTGAAAAATACGTTACCTTGAAATCTATTAAATAATTCAAACTGCTGTTACTGCCGTTTCGTATTATATCAAAAGCTCGGTACGAAAAAGGCAATAAAATAATAAAAAAAATTGTGTACGAAAATCTGAAAATACCGTCGCGGACGTAAGATTCAACTTTGTGTGTACAAGCGCCGCTTTGCGCTATAATACAACAGCCGACAACGTCGACAACGACGACGATGACAAAGCCACTCATATTCTCTCACCTATCTGCTACTGCTACTGCTGCTGCTGCTGCTGCTGCTGCTCTCGAGGTTTTAATTACACAACTGTCTTCCCTATCTCTCTTGCATAAAGAGAGAGAGAGAGAGAAGAGAGAGAGGAAGCATAAGCTTCACTCTGACCCCTTTCCTCTCTCGGCGCAGTCTGTCTCTATCTGGCTGTGATGCATGCATATACATTTGCCGTCACCGTACACAGCTCGCACACTCACACACACACACACACATACATGCACGGATATTAAGTACTGGCGTACTGCGGCGCAAATGCTTTCGATTCAATCCGTCAAGTCGCAGCTCAAGCTCCCATTATACGCGTATCGCTTTTCTGGCAGCTAGAGAGGATATATGTAGTATGTAGAGGAGCCGCAGCCGCCAGAGGAGCTCTCTAAATTTTTCAGGACGAGCGCCCGCGCGTACTGCGACGCGAAAAAGATCGAGCTGCTGCACATACGTATATATACACACACAGGCTTCTCTTTCATAATTTAACCGCCTGGCCCGTAGTGCGGTTCTGTTGCTGCGACACGTTGACACAAAGTTTTCCTGGCCCCCGCTACTTCGCAAAGTGTATTTTACTGTCCAAGTTCTCTCCTCTATTTTTTTTTTTATTTCTCGTTTGATCCCGAACGACGATGCCTATAGAGAGAGAGAGAGCTCGAAGTTTATTTACTCTATTTCGACGGCCGCTGCAGCGCTTGATTGTCGGTTGTGTGTGTATTTTTTTTTTTTTTTTTCAATCAAGGCGTAAACTTTCAGCTGGACTAATCATTGTTTTTCTTTCTTTTTCAGTGGAATCGAGCTAAAGATTTAATTATCAAATGATCGCGAGCTTTTACTTCCGCGTCCATTGAATCAAGACTCATCTGGCATGTCTCTGCATGATTGACGAAAGAGCAGAATATATTTAAGTCAGATCCGACGTGAATTCCCCAGAACTCTCTGTCGCATAGTGCCGCTGCCTCTACTTCTGCTGCTACAATAAAATAAATTCAAGAGGCCATCAAAGCGTAAAAAATTAATATTCAACTCGAGCGTAAAGCCCCGCCGAGTATTTTCAAAAAAAATTCTACAAATGTTCTACTGTACAGCTGCTACTGTCTCCGAAAAGAGCCGTGCAATAAGTACCCACTTTCGGAGAATCTTGACATTTCAAACAATAGACATTGTTGGAATATTACGTTGAAAAAAGGCCGGGGGATGAATTTTTATACCCCCAGCTACAAAGGCGAAGAGAGCGAATACTTTACTTTGCCTCGATTTTGTAACTCTCGCAGTTTATATAGTCCGTAGTCTTTCATCCTCGGCTAAAGTAACCATTCTAGCTCTCACTCTAATTATAAAAAATATCACGTGCAATATTTGAAATCGAGCTTACGCCAGTAATTACGTGCTGTAGCTATGTGAATATCGCGTAACGAATTTTAAGCGATGAAAATTCAACATTTTTTTTTTTTTTTGTTTGAAAAACTTATTTGAGATAAATCTCGTTCGCTGGTTATTTCAAGAAAGCGATAATACCGCGCGAAAATTACAACGGCGGGAAAAAAGCTGTGATCTCAATTTGTTTCGAATTTCCATTTTATTCTCCATCACACTATTACCCGGTAATAGCCAGGAGAGCGCGTCGACGAGTCGAGACGCGGCAATTTTTCAGCTCGCATTATAATAAACTCGTCGTAATATACGATGGATTCGGTGCGCGGCAAAATATGGCATTGCAAACGCGCGCGAAATAAGATACCTGCGCGCGCCTTATATGTATATATCACCTGCTTTCGGTATATATACTATGTGTATAATATGCAGGAGAATAAACGTACTTGAAAAAGATGAAGTTACGTAGTAGTAGTACTTGTCAAACTCTCGAGTGCCACATAATTCTGGAAAATATTCCGTCCCGCGCGCGACCCTACCTGCACGTCGTGTATATCGATTTTAGTATCTGCATTTTTAGGTGCGCGCGGGGGTGAGAGAATCTTTGTAATATTTATAATAAAATTTTTTTTTTAACTCTTTTTCGTTTTATATTCATTGCGTAGACGTCGGTGTAAAAGCTAAATTTGATCGATGGACAATGGCCTGTAAATAAATTCAAGAGTGTTCGTTACTCACGCGGTCAATTGACCCCGAAACTTTTTCAAAAGGCTATTATACGATCGGGTCGAGCACATCGGTGATTACAGTGTGAGTGTGAGTGTCTAGGAACTACAATTTATTACCCAAGTTTTTTTGTCAGGTTTCGGAACTAAACTAGAAAAAAAAAAGTTTCTACAACAATGAAAAATCGGAAATTTTTACACTCGAAATGAAAACTGAGTTTGTACTCGAAAAAATCCGTTATTATACAAGAATTTCGAAAAAATAATGACATATTCGATCGGGGAAACAATAAAATTCGACTTTCGCACCGTCGAGTTGACTCTCACGTATGCAGTGGCGGTAGCTTTTATAGATATCTCTAATTGAAATGGCATACATGCAAATGACGGAAGCACAAAACCGAGGAGGAGAGGGTAAACTTCGTAACTCGTCCGGGGAAATCCTCGAAAATTGTATGGAGAAGCAAAAATATATTTTAGCGAGGCTATATAGCCACAGTGTGACAAGTTGAAGCCCAAAGCCGGAGTTAAATAAGGAAAATTTAGAAATCTCAAAAGTTACGCCGCCGCCAATAAGACACGACGACGACTTTGCGGCGATGAAAAGTTTCGTGTTGAGATTAGCGAGTTTTTCTCTCTCTCTCTCCTCTCTCTCTCTCTCTCTCTCTCTCTCTCTCTCTCTCTCTCTCTTGCTTGCACATGTAATTTCGATTAATGTTTTTTTTATTGCATGTACTGCGCGAGTTTAGCCGTGTATGTGTACCCCATTCGATATTGATTTCGTCGCATTAAGCATTTGAGTGGGTACACGTCATTATTTTTTCAAGTGAATCGATCACGGTCTCTCTGTCTCTCGCGCGCGGGGAAAAAGAAGAGGCTCGTCGAGAATAACAAAAAGAAAGAAGCAAAATAAGCAGCGCGAAATTATTTCGAGTGCGCATACGCTGCTGCTGCTGCTGCTGCTGCTGCTACAAGCTCTCAGCCAAAGTTGAACATGTTGCAAGAATTTTTAATTATCGCTCGCGACTTATACACACACACGGCTTCGCTGCTGCACATATTTCGTAACGAGGTTAATCGTGTATAAGAGGACCCCGCGACGCCAAGTTTTTTGGGTGGCTGGGGGTGGATGGAAAAGCAGCATCAACGTGTGCTGCTGCTGCTGCTGCTGCTGCTGCTCGCGCGGAGTCACTGTATACATATAGGCTCACACACACACACGTGACAGCTATTGAAAAGTGAAAATTAACGAGTACTTTACGAGTCGAGTTTTAAGCTTCAGCTCGCGCGACGGCCTATTTACGCGCGCGCGTACGTTTAAGCGAGTGATATACGTACGTCCCGTAAGTTTTTCCTCGCGTCTCATGTAAATTTTATGTAAACCCGCGGAAACTCTCCGATTCCAAACCGCAACGGAGGATTTAATAATGGTTAAAATTCAAATTTTACCCATTTGTCGTGTACGTCTACGTATGTCCATTCTACGCCTGCCTGTGTACGCGAAAAAAGAAGCCCCGGCGTATACTAACGACTCGCGCTGTTTTACTTTGTGTGCGTCAAAAAAAAAAAAAGGAGAAAAGTATATATCCTGGGCGCTTTCTTAGAGACACACACGCACACACACAAACGACAGGATATTTTTCTTTCCTGTTATACTAGGAGTGCCGGGGGCACAAGAAACCCAGTTATAATTGCTTCGGGCCAACGGACTCGAGTTTTCTGTGTGTGTGTGTATGTTCCTACATGCACCGGTATTTTTCTGACACTTTTTTGTGTGTGTATACAACTTGTTTGTCGGGTCTAGCTAACCAACCCTACCCCATCTTTCGCTCCAATTATTCCGCGCGCGCGCGCATACTGTTTTTTTTTTTTGGTGTATTTTTTATTTTTAATTAAAACTTTTATAATTCATCGGCGTTGAGCAGCTAGAGAGAGAGAGTAAAGTCGTCACAGGCAGGCAGGCAGGCAGGCAGGCAGCGCGGCTCGAGGTTCGTTGAACTTTTCGAACGAGTCAGGCTGCAGGCAACTCCTGTCCTGTGATGTTTGTGTGACGAATAATATCAAACGTGCTGCACTATACACACGCGCGCATGTAGCAGTAGTAGTAGTAGTAGTAAGCACAAATATCAGTAATTAGCGCGGCTCGTTTAAACATTCGCGCGCGGATCGTTGATCTTACGGATAGATCATTATCGCAGGGAATGGGAGGTGCGCGTTTTGCACGTGTCATTAGCCGCGCGCGCGAGCGCAATTTGTCCGAAAAGTACGCGATTGCCATATATAGAGGCATTAAAAAAAACAAACGATAAGTACGAGAGTTCGTATTATAAATATTACACGAAATGAGAACGAATCGAACGAGACGCGCGCACTGCCGCGCGCTGATGTAAATGCAAAAATTAACGATGGTACCCCCCGCGCGGACGAATAATGTAGGATAGAGCATTCGCTTTTCAAGATTTTCTCTATTTGTGCTCGGCTATACTATACTGCTCTGCGTGCTCGATTAAATTATCCCGCGGTCGGGTTAAATACGCGAGCCGCGCCAGCCATTAACTGGATTCGGGTGAAAATTTAAATTCGAAAACTTATATATTTGATGGAATAACAGAGAGAGAGAGCGAGAGGCCGGTGGATGGATCGCTGCTCAATTATTAGGTTTTCTCGTGCTGCGGGCAGCTTTTTCAATTAAATCTAGAAATGTATATATATCGTCGCGCGCCGCGAGACGAGAACCCTGAATCCTTCTTTTTTTTTTCAACCCATAAGTTCCAACGAAATCCATGGTCAGGTACCCTACACGGAATATAAATCTGCTCTCCTCTTATCTTTCGCCGCGCGCCGTATACAGCTGCAGCGACCGCTCAACACAAAGCCCGACACTACTGGCGGTACGTACACGCGGCAACGGCGACGGCGACGACAATTAATTGTTTCATATTACTCATCAGTATTCAAGCCACACAATACCTTGACATACGATATAATTCGTTTCTCTCTCTCTCTCGGAGGGCCAATCTTGACAAACAATACACAGTGACAGCGCGACACACTACACGTCGACGGTGCAGGCCATCGCTGCACAACGATACATCGCTGTACCCACTTTTACTCGTCGTCGTCGTCGTCGTCGTCGCACACACAAGATATTGTCTTCTTTTTTTTCGATATAAATATAAATCTGCACTTTTTTCACCTCGACCTTTCTATTGCTATTGCTTTGGCTGGTGCAGCAGCAGCAGCAGTCGTTGGTCTAAAAAAAGCTCCGGGCTTGGAACGTCGATAGAGCAGGGCAATATTCATCGTCGATGCGCGCCTTATAGCACTTGATTAATTGCGCTGCACACATGTATAGCACACGCGACGACTCACAAAACACAAAGGCACTAGGTTCACATTTCATTTCATTTTATTTTCTTTAAATCGCACAATAAGAAACACGTGCGTCGACTCCATAGCTCTGTATATACACAAAATCTCGCACGCGCGTAAGTATAAACGCACAAACGCACGAAAGTTAATGCGACGACAAAACCGCGTACATCGGTATATATACACGAGCACAAGCAGCCTGTATATACGTACAGAGAGCAAAGGTCGCGCGCGTGCCGTGCTTCGGGTATATATATATATAGACGGTCGGCGGTGCAGCAGCTCACGGCTGCACAATACGCTGCTGCTGCTGCTGCTGCCACTGCGGCACCGTGCGCGTCTCGCGTTTCAATGATGATGATCAGCGGGCCGCCCGCGCGGAACACCGGGAGGACTGTACTTTCCCGAGACTGCGCGCCGACGATCACTAGGCTACCGCTACTGCTACATATACTGCTATGCAGCGGAGTGTACGTGCCAGAGCAGTGGCAGCAGTGGCAGCAGCAGTGGCAGTGGTGGTAGTGCAGGCAGACAAACGCGCGCACCCATACACACGTACCTATATAGCTACATATGTACTAGAGCTTGCACACGATATCCTCATCCGATAGCTGTACAGGCAGTAGAAGCCAACCTACCTACCTACCTACCTACCTACCCCGAAAACTACCCTGGTAGTCAGCCTGACTACTGCTATACTGCTATGTGCAGTTTGAGACGTTACACTGCGGACGTGCCACTCGCTGCACTCTGCAAGCTTTCACAGCAGTAGTAGTGTTCCTACATATATATATAGAGAGAGAGATCCGGTCGCAGTGTAACTCTTTTTTGATTTACCTGCGGCCTCTCTCTCACTCACTCTCCGAGGCTATATGTAGGACTTCGTCTGTTTTTTTATTGGCCTGCAGCTCCAATCGTCACCGGACTGACGTTCATTCGGATAGCCGGACGATCGCTGCGAATGTGGTCTCTCTTTTTTCTTTTTTTTTTTTTTTATGACGGATCGGTATATAGACGAGGGAAGAAGAATGCCTCGGCTACTATGTCCGTGGAGTTGTAAGACGACGCAGAGATTACGCCGCGTTTATAAAGTTAGAAGGAGAAAAGAAACGCGTCGCATTATCGAGACGATCTTTTATTTTTCGGGTCGCGAAGCACTGCACAGCTTGCGGAAAGCGAGAAAATACAGATGTTTTCTGTATAATGCAGCTGGATAATTGGAATCGAGGTGCGCGGGCAATTTTCAATCAGCTTCCTGAGCACCCTGTCTGCCGCGACGTCTGACTAAACTGACCACTTTCTACTTTCTCGCTTCGCGCATCGCACTCGAGAGAGAGTAAAAAGTTAAATTGCTATTATTTGTCGAAATGAAATTAAAGCCCCCCCGTGCCCCCGATAGCGATAAAAATTAGTTGTTTCTTTTTTTTGTATTTCTTTAAAAGATAACTCAACACCACTGCACCGACGCGGAATTATTACGCGCGCGAAAAATGATTTTATATTTTTGCACCTCGGCGCGCGCGGATTTTATTATTCAATGCCTACTCTTTTTTTCTCTCTCTCTAGCTCTCTCTCTCTCTCTCTCTCTCTTTCTGCACGCGGCGTGCATACATGAAAACGTAATGAAATGCATAGGATATTCGCGAGGCAAACGGCGAAGGATTGTGTAATATCGCTTGCCGGTATGCTCGCTGCTGCTGCTGCTGCTGCAGAGCTGCTACTGCAAGATTAATGCGAAGACTCAATTTTTTATACTGTATACTCGCGTTTTCAATTTTCTGATCCCCGAGTCCTAAACCGCTCGCGAAACAATTTTCGAAGTCTGAACTCGCGGCAAATCGCGCGTCGTAATAACTCGAATGACAAATGTTGATAAGTCGCAAGAGGAGGAGGGTCATTTGTCCTACGAGCACGCACAGACACACATATACGGAATGGTAAATTACGAAACTTGCTTGCTTGCCACGGATATTATTCGGAAACAAATTTTTTTTTTCCCTACCCTTCCTCGAGTCCTCTGGCATGTGCCTGGCATGCGTATATATGCGCAGTAGTGCTGCTGCTGGCGAGGATTAAATTACGTGTTTGTGCGGCAAAGGTCAAACTATTATGTACACGCGACTATGTATGCCAGCGCGCGCTGGCGCACTATAGGTCTTCATCGTCAAAAGATACACGAAACTTTGCGAGCTATGTGTGTACAACAGACCCGCGCAAATTGGCAGTCGACCGCGTAAACGCGCTCTGGTACAGGACCCCTCCGGCCGCGCGAGCGATATGTATCTCCAAGTGCACGAGTAGTACGCGAGTCTATACGCACACGAGCCGATGATGCACGAATTTTTTTTTTATTTTTATTTTTATTTTTGTATATATCGACACGTCGTCATACGAGCCGGAGGTGGGTGGCGGTGTGTGTGCGCGTGTTTTGTTGCGCGATCGGCCAATTTTTTTTTTTTTATTGTTTTCTGACTATGAAACGAGGATGAAAAAATTTATTTCATCGCTCGACGACGAACTCGATATCTGTATGCGCCAGACATTCTCAATTTTCATCGTTCGGCACACTAGTGTTCTAATCAAGGAAAGGATCTCTCGTAGCACCAACGGTACACCGTTGATGAATTTTAATTAACAATTTTCTCTCGCTCACCCTCTATATCTCACTCCATGTCAAAGCCCTCTTCACTTGTTAGCCATCTATGCATGTGTGTATGAGTGTGTGTGACATATATCATCACAATACGTACCTATTTAATGAGCAATATCCTACTAAAAGGGTAAAAAGGTTCCAGTATATATATGCTGCACGATAACGCGATTATCACGCGGAATAAATGCGCCGCCGCGTCCAGAGCACGGCAGCTCGTATCGTCTTAGAAAATGAAATTAACGTAAAAGCATATGACGCGAGCGCATATACGTACACACGGTGCATATAATAACTTGTAATTTATCATACTGCAGCGAGAGAAAAAAAAGGAGGGCGAAAAAATTATACATCGTATAAGTATAAAGGCTTTGTCGCAGTCGCGCTGCGTTAATGGTACGCGCACATGCTACACAGAGAGAGAGAGAGAGACAGAGACCGAGAGCGTTTGATAATTAATACGCGGAATTCGTTAAGCGCGTCAAAGACATTTAGACGCTATGTGTGTGTATAGGCAGGAGAGAATCTCGGAATTCGCTATCGGGCACATATCGAGAGAGTATGACCGACGAAAAGAGTAAGAGAGGCAGCTCCTGATAGCGATGGAAAAAGGCGGAGGGATGGAGAGTGGGCGATGAGAATTTTAATTTTATTAGCACGGGTTGATGAAGAAATCGAGTTATTACGTCAGATAAAAGTCCTTTGGATCAATTTTTGGGACGAAGGAATTATGTATCATTTCAGAATCTTACTTTGATTCACTCGTGCCAATTTTTTATTTCACATAATTTCTTATCCATTTAACTTTTGTATTTTTGCCAAAATATTGCCCTTTTTTCAATAAAAAAATGCTGAATATTGAAAGATCGATGGTACGAAATTTCCCCCACTGTGCCGCTAAAATAGAAATTACACTTACCTACTAAAACATCGAGATCGATAGCATGCGAGTTATGCCTCCAGATGGCAGCAGTTACTTGAGCATATCCGCATTACTGTTATTGCTGCGGCATCAGACTTATATTATATAGTGGACAGAGGACTCGCCACTTTTGCTCTGTAGATTGGGGATTTACAAATTCTCATCCTTGAATGTATTTGCAATCCAAAGTCACGCGTTTTTTTTTAGATTTAGACCATCAAGAGAAATTGAGATTATCGCTGTTCTAACCGACGAGCCAATAAACAATAAACGAGAACGAATGAAACAATATTGAATGCGTACGTAACGATGCGATAAAATTCACAATGACATAATGTCAAATGACTTTTATAGCAAAATTATCGTAATGTAATGTGCCATAATCGAAATTAAGTAGTTGCTGAAACCAGTGCATAATTATTTTCATTCCAAATCGCCGAAATTTTCTTCACGGATTCTCAGACGTGGCTTACCCCATCCTCAAGGTGGAAGTTTTCGAATCTTATCTTCGGCATTGGTTACATTAATGGGAAAAAACGTTTTCTGAAAAGAATAAAAAAAAAATTAAGCTCGTTTCAGTCCCGAATCGGCTCAAAGAACTTTGCATCATCGACACTGGTATAATAGTAGCATTAGCTTTACGATTGCAGCACGCTCTCTTTCGTATATACATTATAAGATCGCTCCGCTCTTTTTCTCCACTGATTTTTCAGCGATAAACGTTTGTGTAAGTTGCCTTTTGTTTTAGCGGCAATTTTTTCCCCTCCTCCCCTCCCTCTGCTTCGTTATTTCTTCATTTTTCTCGTTTAAATTCTCGGTAATGTGTATCGCAAAACGCTCCTCACCTGCTGGTGCAGCACCCGCCGGTTCAATTAAGAAAATGCAAAAATTCATCGAGCCTCTGTACAGTAGCAAGTGTGTGTGTGTGTGTTATAATATGTAAGAACTCGCGCGCAGGGCAGTCGTTGCTGCGACGACGATGACGGCTCATTATTACATAAACGACAGCAGCGGCAGCAAAGGCGCGCACATGCCGCGCAACATTGCGTAAGTCAGATATAGGTATATGGCTCGCTTGAGTTTGGGCCTCAGAGCAGCAGGAGGATATTATGCTCACCGCGCGCATACATATATATTCGGAGCGCAGACGTATTATGTGCTGCACCGACACACGCATATTATACATATCGTTATCGTTGCTTGTACTAGATGCTGAAACGAGTGTACTTACGAGACGATTTTGGGATCGTATTAATAATGCGAGCTAATTTTTGTATAATGGCCGTCGATGTATCGTGGGTGATTATCGATTTTGCGAGCTCGTTTCGATACCCATTGTTTCCGCAATTATTGCAATTAATGGCTGTTGGATAGCGACATTCAGTTGTTGTTACACAATGGAAATAGATACATTGTTGACATTAAAATAAATTAATCGTTACTTAATATTTTTGCCCATTTATTGGCACGAAAATTTCTTCATCCTCGATTGAGCTCCTTCGGTGAATTCCCTCGTCATTATCATTTTACTATAGTAATTCAACGTAGGTACATTATCATTTAAATTCTTAATGCATCATGACGACTCGCGGGGTGCTAGTCCGGAATTGCAGATACACGAATACAAATGTGTATCGTTCATTCGAGCGGCTCACGCGATTTCAGCATTACCATCGGCTCGCGGACACGGTCAAAGGGAGAAAGAGAGAGACAAAGGGAACGAGGGCACACGCAGACACCCTACCCAAGATAGCATATAACGTCTTCGTCATTTTTTTCTCTTCCATTGTTTATATTTCATTATATAATTTCGACGCGACGACGGCACACGATCGATTCCATGAATCTCAAGCTCTTTTTTAATCGGGATGTTGCATCGAATTTCGCAAACGCGATTACGCGATCGATTTTGCGGTCGCTAAATATTATTGACACACACACAGAGAGCTGAAGATATCTATACGTTACGTGCGTGATTTTCATACATACACAATTCGCGCACGTTCATAAATCATCGCATGCAACCTTTAAACCTCTTGCTGTGCTTCTTTTTTTTTTTCTTGTTGTTGTTTTCTCGTGTCAATCGCGCGACTTATAATTAGATACGTCGTCGTCGTCGTCGTCGTCGTCGACGCATCACTCGAACGCGATTATGCAAAGGAGTCGTCGTCGTCGTCGCCGCGGCGACGCCAAAGAAAAATCCATTTATTTAAACAAGTAGGCCGCGCGCGTATTTATGCCTCGATGCGTATGCACACATCGGTCATATGTAGTTGTGTAGTGTAGCGAATTTCGATTTTCGTCAAATGAGTACTCGCGAATTTGCAAAAGTGCTGCGTTGTAAATGTAATGAAATTCGTAATTATGGTAACGCAACGACCCTTCCTTGGTAGAGGCCGCCTTTATCGTTCATTATTAGGGGCAGTAATGTTGCGTGGGACTTGCCTGCTGTGTACGATGTTATACCAGCGAAACTGACGTTAATGCTTTCGTCGGCTGATGTCCTTGCTGCCGCTCCATTCGGTAGATCTAGATTAGACCGACAACGAATAATAAATGATTAATGAAAGGTATTTACATTTTTCAAAGAAAGATTCAACGAGTGGTGGTTTCATTCTAGTTGGAACTAGAGACCATCTGTTTGTTGTCATTTTGACGAAGTATAATAAACACGTCGGATGATAATTAATTTACAATACAATACTCTGATTTATGCGTTTAATGAAATACTTCGCTTTTGTGTTTTCTTTGACATCGCGCTCGCCACCTTCCGTCGATCAAAGTAAATACACGTCAACGGCGTCGAAGTATTATTATTATTATTATTATTATTATTATTATTATTATTATTATTATTATTATATTATTATATATTATTATTATATTATTATTATTATTATTATATTATATTATTATTATTATTATTATTATTATTATTATATTATTATTATTTTATATTATTATTATATATTATTATATTATTATTATTATTATATATATCGTGTACATCGACATCTACCATAGATATTTTGACGAAAAAAAAATGATTTGCAGCCAATAGTAATCTTGAAGGGTTTATAAAAATAAAAATGCTCATCTTCAAAAATCATGGTCTAATGACCAAAAAGTAAATATTTGAAATGATGTAGAATACATTGCAAGGACAAAAATCTCGTTGCTAGATCTAACGAAAGTCGACAGTTGGATAAAAAAAAGATATTTTGACACCACAGCAAAATAATTTTGCAAAATTAGCTGCCAAATACAGCCCAATAATTGTGCTTTGTCAGCAAAATATCTTTTTCTGTTTTAGCTTACCTATTTTTCTAAATCTACCAACAAGATTTTATCAAGAAACCAATAATCGGTTTATTTTTAGTGCTTTTTTAATACAATTATAGTACAAATATTAAGGGAATTTTAAATGATCTGTAAATGACAATTTAACTGTTTCCAAATTTTAACTAATTTTTGAATACTTATAATACGACAGTATTACTTTAAACCTCCTCCACTAGATGGCGATTACCTTTATCCGTAAATCTGCAAAAGCTAAAGTAAAAATAATTGTATAAGTTGGAGGCCGCTTTTCAAGAGAATAAACTCTCCGAATAATCTAGATGGTTTTTAGTAGTAATTTTTCCACAGATTTATAATTCATATCATACATTTTTTCGTAAACATTAATAGCCACAACCAGGTAGTGGAAACATGGGCGCCTGCTTTACCATCATTATATGTACAATTCCAAGTCCTGCTGCGCACGCATTCGTAACCATCGCCAAAATAAAGACTTATTATAAAACTAAAACTAAAGAGAATAAACTTCATACGGATTAAGTGTTACTGAAAATTGAACTGTTTCCAAATTTGAACTTGTTTTCGAAGACTTGAAACACGACAGTACCACTTTAAGCCTCTGCCACTAGATGGAGAGTACCTATAAATTAGTAAATCTGCAAGCAGTAAAGTAAAAGTAATTGTGTAAGTAAAAACTGTAAAATACGTGGAAAAAAGTTAGATCTTTTGGGAGGGATTTTACCCTCCTGCCCCTGTCTCGTTTTCGCCCAGGCCTGAAGACCTGTGTGGCAAGGGAAAGGATTTGGATCAATATATGTCCACTTCTAAATGCTCATTTATGTCCAAAAAAATTGTTCGTATGCCAAAAGCTAGCCATTAAATATTGAGCATTGCTAACACGGGTGGTAAGTGCATTGTGGAACGCGGCAACTTCCAGGCTTAATCCATAATAAATATACCTACGCACGAGTGGCTATTATAGATGTAAAAACTTTTCCCTCGGACTTTTCGCGTGCACTAAATTTGCAAACTATATTTCTCAGGAGGAATTCAAAAGTCCCACGACTGCAATTACTTCTTATTCTTCTTATTTTTATTCCGCCAATATTACTCGCTGCCACGAAGTCGAGCAGGTTAATAATCAGAGTTGGATGCGCCTAATTGTTCGCGACGCGTATAATATATAATATATTTCGAGTCGATTCCCCGAGATCCGAATAATAAGAAAAGTTCATGCCCTATCATAACTTGCGCGCGTGCGTAATATTATTATTCTCTCCCGCGCGCACATTAGCAAAGTTTGGCATGTGCGCGAGATTAATATCTGCATACCAAAAGACTCGCGCGCGCGCGCGTACAATTGCAACGCCAGAGAGAGATTTGTCGAGGAGAGAGAGGCTTCATTTCGCACAAATTGCCAATTATATATAAAGTTCGGCCGCCCGCGCGTGCGAGACATCTTGCGAAATCTAATTGTCGAAATTTTCTTGGGACTTTGTCGCGGGGTAATAGTGTGAAAATTAAGACGAACAAAAAATACAATAATGAAACACGTATGTTTATGGATTTCTACGACTGTCGAGTATTATATTATGGTATACGTAAAGTATCTGCTATAGCGAGTATGAGTCGTTCCGACAAGCTGAACGCTCGAGAAAAAAGAGATTGTATTATGCCTATTTGAGGTTTTCTAGATTAGACAGATTCCAGCTGCCGTTGCAAAAACACACACAGCACCACCACCACCAGTAGTAGCTAATGTATAAGCAACTTATGGGCGACTAAATTAGATCACGCCCGCAGTTTTGCTGCTCCATAGTCGCTGCACACACACACACACACGCTGCTGTATACGAAATTTTGTTGAAATATTCGTCAAGTGGCTCTGGGTTATATAAGATTTACACGAAATCGAAAGAATCTCGACATCGATTCTCTTTTTCTCTCTCTCTCCTTGTATGTCTGTCTCTATCCTTCTCATTCTCTCTCTTTCTTAGGCTTGTGCCTGTGCTTTATAGATTTCGCCGAGATTGTTCGACTCTGCGCACTGCTGCCGCCGCTGCTGCAGCCAATTTCGACACGCTTCGTGTGTCTCGCTGCTACGCGTGCAGAGAGTCGAACCTGCGCCTGTTTAAGTAATACGCACAGTACAGGAGGGAGAATACCTTTTGGCGATCGCGCCTTTTTCTCAGCCTATATAATTGTCCGGTATAAATAAAAGCTCGGTACATTGCATTATGTACCCTTTGCTCTGGATTCTTTGATTCTTTTTTTTTTTTTTTTGCTCACCGCCTCGAGGCCCATTAATAATGCATATAATGCGCGCCAGCGATCGAGTCGGTGCGCGGAAAATTCGTCAGGCTTATTACCTAATATAACATTACGGTCAAATGATGTAATTTTATACACACACACACACTATTTTTTGTTTCTCTCCCTCCCCCCCCCTGACTCCTTGAACGTTATTTCGCAAGATCGAGGCATTTATACAGGCGAGTTAACAACCTCGATACTTACGTATTCCCCCATTGAAGGATAACAGGGGTCATCGAGCCTATATTTATACATATAATATCTCTGCGAGCTGTATTCTCGACTAGCTGCGACTCTAGTACACATTATAATATTATTATAAATATTTTATGTAATATCGGCCGCAGCTCGCTCGGTCGGTCGCCCGCGCGCAGGAGAACAGTCATAACTCAATCATCGACAAAATATTTGTGTGTGACCCCAACTGTTGTGCAGTACGTGTATGTGTGGCTTGCGTAATATTATGAAACAATGCGCCACTCACGCGCGGAGCAGCAGCAGCTACGACTTTTGTGAATCGTGAGCGCGCGACGCAGAGAGATATACACCCGACTAATTACGTGATCGCGGCAAACGACTTTTCGCCGATTTATGTGTGCGCGACAAAGAGAGAAGAAGAAGAAGAAGAAAAAAACGATTTGAAGTTGATGAAGTAACGACGAGGCGAGAACAACGAAAAAAAAAAAAAATGACTCGTCCAAAGGACTATTTTATAACACTGCCGCTGCTGCAAGGAAACATCAATCGGGCGTCAAAATTATATAATCGAAAGCGGGTCACGGTCAGCGGTGCTCCGAAGAGAGTCGAAATATAGTATCTGTATATACGGCGCGCTACTCGCCGCGCGTGAAAGAGCTCGCGCGAGCTTGTGTTATATACGTATATACTTTCATGTGTATATGTGTACGCGTTCGCTCGCGCTTGTAAATCCTCCGCGGCGGTTATGGGTATGTAATGTAACGCACACTTGATTCATATACATATACATATATATTGCGCTGAGACTATTACGTGCCTTTTTAGACACATTATTCAATAATTGCTTTGGCTTATATGTGTGTGTGTGTGTGTTTATGAAATCTTAATTACACCACTCGCGCGCGCGGGTTCATCGCTTACGTATTATATATATGTGTCTATATTCAAAAAGGAACGTAATCTCATTGTCTGATATGAATTTGCTTATAGCACAAAGACGCGTGGGCACGATGAGACAGATACAGACTTTATTAATTGTTATACAAGTATACACACATTCTGGGCGTTAGACAATCGCGTGTACATAAGCTGCTTATGTAAAACTTTAAAGCGCGTCAAAATTATCGAGGGTATTTTTCAATCGATATATTTCATATAGCTTATTTCCGAGGCGCTTATTTTCATCTCGTGTGCTTATGCGCCTCTCGATCCCAGCAGGCGTAACACACACACACACACGTACACGTACAGAGCAGTATGTGTGTGTGTAATGCGAGTCAAGGTCAAGAATCGCCAGGCGCGCGAATAATTCGACGGCGAATTTTTGTGTATTCGGCTCTGGGCAACTGGTCTAGCAACTTTTCGTTCCAAATTGCGGCCGTTTTCGGCATGGGCCACGTTGGGCAGCATTTGGTACAAACACGCCGCAGAGGAAAAATCACACCAAACTAATCTATATACACACGAGGTTATTAAGATTTATCGTTCCGCATTATTTATCGCAACGGTCATATTTCGCAAAGTGCATATAGCAACGTATATACGTATCCGTAATGTGCCAAAGTTATAACGCCGAACAAATATGTTTTTATCTAAAATACCGTTGTGTGTCAATGCACGTATGTGTGTATAATACATTTTATTTGTAACGCGCGTATACGGAGAGTCGTTACATAATAAGCGTTTATGTGACTGAATAGAATTTCGAAATACCTTCTCGCTCCCTTGACAATCCTGTATAATATGCGGGACTGTTATTATACGTTGATATCCCCGTACGACTTATTCCGCGAAGAAACCTGAAAAATACCTGGAACCGCGTATAATGTCATCAGTCACACGTATAGGATTAATTCAACATTTTCAACAATAAAAGGGAGGAGCTCGGAGGCATTTAAGCGCGACCCTGATTTCACTCTCCTCCTGAAGTCGACATTAAAAATTCGCGGCGCAGTTGTATGTATATGAGCGAGCTTTCAAGCACACATTTCCATTGTTACGTGCCGCCGTCGGGTTGGTGGCTCCTTTGTGCGCAGTGACGAACGCAGCCCTCCTTATGGTTTACGTGTGTGTGTGTGCGCGCACAAATACGTACGAACAATGACGTGAAACAGAGAGAGGATGGAATAACGGAAACCTTTGATATGATTCCGAGTGACGCATGCATTTTGCCGAGCAGCAGCAGCAGCAGCAGCAGCAGCAGCAGAGCTTTGATTAATGAATGCAAAATCTGCCAAGTCGAGCACGCGCGAGGAGCAGCAGCTCGAGAGCTGCATAAAGACATAGAGATTTAAAAGACAAAAAAAATATCGAGGAAGAGAACGAGCGATTCAAAGCTGCTGCGAAAAATGAGGATGAAAAGCGGCTTGTAATCAACCGAATTACAATTGAAAATATACGCGCGATTATTCGATCGAGTAAAAATTTTGAATTACATTGCATCTTTTTTGTCTTTTTGTATAATTGTAGACTATTAAAAAGAACCTCAAATTTGATGCAGGCTTAATTTAAATTCAGGAATTAAAATTAAAGTAAAAGTTATTGAATTTCATTCAAGGTACTTTTATATGAAATCTTTGTCCAAACTAATGCATCGATTTTCATTAAATTTTCAAAATAAAAATGTATGAAAAATTTATGAAATTTAGGCAATAGTTATTTAAAATAATTTAATTCTATTCTGTAATTTAAACATTTTGATTAAAATTTATCAAAAAAATAAGAAAATTTAATCCCAATTAAAATCAACTTCCACCACTAGATGGCGAGTACCTTTATATCTATACACCTGCAAGTGTCGAAGTGAACATATTGGTATAAGTCGAAGCAAATTCCTTTTAATTCTCAATATAAAGAGCAGAATCCGTTTTGGTTAGATTAATTCTTAATTACAAGCAATAATGTTAATAAATGCAAATAAATAAATTCAATGGAACTATGAAATAGTACATTTTAATGGTAGAAAATGTACATGATTTTACGCGAAATTAAATATATGCAGGAAAAAACTTCCTCCGCTTTTACATTTATCTCGTAAATATTTTGAACAGTCTACATGCATCATAATTCACGTTCGAAAGGATTATTTTTCTTGAAAGGCGAGCGACATAAATGTTTAATTTATCGCATCTTTTGTTTTGTAAAAAAGTTTATGAAGGTTCGAGCCATGTGGTACACATCATTTCGTCTTCTCGCGCACGTACGCGAGAAGGATAAACCTTGAGGGCGTAAGAAAAAACGTATACATCCACGTATATTTAATGCCCCTCTCAACCGAAGCGTGTTTATTGTTACACGACTGTATTTAACCCGAGAGAGAACACAATGAGAAAGGATTTAAATATATGCAAGTTTTCAAACTCGGCGCACCCTTTAAAGGAGCGTAGAAATGTCATTGCAACTTATCGTGCTGCTGCTACGCTGGCGCGCGCCAAGCCAAGATACGTCGCGCCGCGTGTCGCAATAAATAAATCATTATGCAATGTCCCACGTTATACCGAAATTGTTACACAAAAAAAAAAAAAGAGGCAGCCGAGTCGCGGGTTAAAAATTCATCCCAAATATATTATACATGTATGCACGCAAACAGCTCGTGTGTGTCGCGATTTTCGTGCGATGTAATTTTTCTGCTACACACGTCACATTTTGATACTCGTTCGCTGCAACAATATGTGAGCATTATGTGACGCGTTTACAAAGGATCAGCCGAGATAGGCACCACCGCGCGGACTAAATATATATATACATAACATTTGGTCTCGAGAAACTTTATCTGCGAGAGATGCGACTTATGAAAAATGAAACATGCCCACGAGAGGACTGGGTCGCGTTTAAAATGTAAGAGACACGTTGCAGCGAAAATGAAGTGTCCCGAAAGATACGATTTTATGTAGCAAGACGTTGCGGTAAATTTTGGATCGACGTATCGTGAGATTTTTTTTCGCGTATACATTTTTCAAGAAAACGAGACCCTAAAAAAAGAAGACGCGGAAGAGAGGAAAGAATTTTTCGATGAATTTGTCGAGGATTCTCTGGCCAACTTTTGCCGAAACGAGTCCGCGCGCTGCCAAACGACCGTGAATCTATCGATTCGTGAGCCTCGATTTCTCGCCGCTGCGTCCAAAAACTAGCGAATTTTTTTTAACACGTCCTGATACATGAACTGTAATGAACTTTGAATAACATCGTATTGATAAAAATTTAATTATTTTATTCGCAATAATTACCATTATATTTGTAATCCCCACTGTTGACACGTCGCTCGACGTCTTGGCAAATTTGAATATTTAAAAGTAAAAACCAACCGACGTGTATTATATATACGAATATACCTGGTATGTGTCATACGCTTCTCTTTACATCTATTAGTGTGACAATGTTGTTGTGTTATAATATGTAAGCACGTTACGTTTATTATATAAGCTGTCTACGATTACAACATAACGCGCGGCGCGGCGCACGGCAGCAGCGAGTATAAGACTTATAGAGCTGAAACGAGTTCGTTTTTCAAAAATTTTGCAACCATCTGTCACCTCTCCTTTCTCAATTCTCTCTCTCTCCCTCTTATATATACTATTATATACATAATATCGTTGATAAGCGCCACGCGGCGTGATGCCGCGCGGACGTACGCAAATATAATAATATATTGTCCATTCCGTTCTAATTAGCGAAACAACTTTTGTTACCAAGTGCATGTGTGTACACGATGTAATGTGCCCGGCGAACCCGTTGCAAGATTTATGAATATATGCTCCGAAGCGTATGCCGCACACGCGGATGATGACAGACAGTATACGGCGCGGTGATACGGGAGGTGTGTCGCGCTGGTACATACAGGCCTAATGACGCGTCGGGCGCGCGTTTACATCGCGACAGCTGCCGCGGCGATTAGCTTGTAAAAGGTATATAGACGCCGAGAGAGCTGCACTCCAATGATGCGCTGGAAAAAAAAGTTAATAATTGTAACTCGTTAATGTGGCTTTTTTTCTCTGATATAAATTAGACAAAACGCATCGAAAAAAAAAAACAGAATTAACCGAAAATCTTAGCACGCGCGCGCGCGCGTCTTACGCTGCAGTTTGCGCCAGGCGAAGGAGCAAAAGAAGGCTTAGATTTATATAAGTTTCTTTAATGCGGCGCACGCATATATATCTATATACGCGGTGCTGTATAGGTATAATATAGCGTATACGTACGATCTTGCGAGAGAGACAAACTAGCGGAGCCACGCTTTTTGCCTCGTTGCGCAAATGCGAATCATTAAAGTCACTTGTATTAAGTCATCGACGATTGCGCGATTTGGGTCGCGTAGCGCAGCGCAGCAGTACTTGCAGCAGCAGCAGCAGCAGCAGCAGTCGCGAGACTTTTATGCATATATATATATACCGAGCGGTACGACGTTGTAATGCACGTCGTGTATTATAAGTACCGCCCGCGAACTATATACAGGGGGGAAAGGGAAAAATGCGAATTTTTCCCTACTCGTGCGCGCCGGTGGGATCGTGATTGATAATCGAAAACTGCGAAGAGGCCTGGGCTGTGCTGAAAGGAGATGGCCGAAAGAAATTTTACACGTCGTACCGTTGCATCGGTTGTCGTGCGACTAATGTGAGTAACGCGATCGACGAAATAGCATAGTTTTTCCAAATTACCCAATTTAAAGCTGAAAATGAAGAATATAGTTTTCTTGATATAGTTTAGAATATTTTTATAGCAAAAATAGATTATCAAAGTTCAAATTACAATTGACATAAAATTATTTCTGATCGTTAATTGCCCTAGTGCCGCAAATAAACGATGAAATTAACAAATGCTCGTTGGAAGTAAAGTTTTACGATCTATTTATTTACGCTATAAAGCTTAAATTATTGCAAAATGATAAATACGATTGGCAATGGACGTTGCACAAACGGATATTCGTTTACGATATGATAATCTGTATTTTGTGCTTGAGCTTCTGAAAAAAATCGAAATGACTCTGGAGAAATTAATTATTTTCCAAAAACTATGTCGATTATATCAATTTGAATTTATTAACATTTTTATCTATTTCGCGATCACCGAGGTCCTGAGTGCATACAGTCAAATAATCAATTTTAGCACGTGCTTCATCAAAATGACTTAATTAAATCTAATCGAAAAATGTTCACCAAACTTTAAAGTTCAGAGTTCATTAGTAATTTCATTTAATAATTATCTAAAAAAGGTTAAAATTTTAATTATACAATTATAAAGAAGGTATGTGAGCTTCGAAAATCATCTCATTTGAAACCGTCGCAAAGCTTCCTCTTAGCAGAAAGCAATATCTATACACTTCCTGTTGTCGCAGGAACTCTTTTTTGATATGCAGGGACAAGAAATAATAATTAGAAGTGATAATTTACTATAATTTTGTATAAATACCCATGCGAGTCTTCATTCAGTCATCAGTTGCAAACTGGTTCAACAAATCAAAGGAGCCAAAGCAAATTAGGACAATGTCGAAGCTGACTCTCGTGTAAGTAAAACGTAACATTTCATCGGTTTTAGAAAATGAAGAAAAATTGTTATCTGTTTACTTTGAAACTGTCTCTACTGAGTATAAGCCATTCACTTGAATAAAGATAAATTTAATTTCGTTTTTTAGCTTCGCCGCCGTAGCGGTCTTGATGCTGGGCGATTTTTGCTCAGCTTCGGAAAATTTACCTGGACATTACTTGGAGGAGGTCAAGCGTCCGGGAGGTCATTTCTGGGTTGGCAAGCGATCCTTGTTCCCGGAAGATCATAAACGTGCCTACATATTTAAGCGCAGCGTTGATGGCCAACAAAACTTGGAGGACAAACGTAGCTTGTGGGATCCCGATTTTTACAAGCGCAGCGTTGATGACCAACAAAACTTGAAGGAGGTCAAGCGTCCAGGAGGTCATATGTGGGTCGGCAAACGATCCTGGTTCCCGGAAGATTACAAACGTGCCTCGTGGTATCCATTATTTCATAAGCGCAGCGATGATAACTCCTGGACGCACGATTTTTACAAGCGCAGCGTAGGCACCCCAGTAGCTGACCAACAAAACTTGGAGGAGGTCAAGCGTCCAGCTGGTTTTTACATGCTGGGCAAGAGATCCTGGTTCCCGGAAGAGGATAAACGATCCTGGTTCCCGGAAGATTACAAACGTAACTCGTGGACGCACGATTTTTACAAGCGCAGCGCAGGCACCCCATATCACATTATCAAACGGTCCTGGCCTTTTGACGGTTATGTTAAAGACAAACGTGCTGCCATCAATCTACGCTTTTCTAAGTAAAGCGTCCTGGTGATCATTTATGGTTGGACAAATGAATTGAATCAAAACTATTTAGTATTGTGATAATGTATCAGGGTAATTTTGTACAATAAATATCAGTCATTCATTCAAATAATTCAATTTGTAACTTCAATACTTTTCCTTTTGATTCCTAAATTGATGTCGTGAGACAATCTAACAGAAAATGCAACATACATCTCAGAAAAAGAGGCTCAAACGTAAACTTAGTACAGAGCTGTACAAAATTTCGTAACAACTCGGGTCATACTGCCATATCGTAAAAAATTGAAAAATTCTATTAATTTTTCATTAGTCGAGGCTCATAGCTCTCAGAAAAATAATTTAACGAATCAATCGAGTCATTATGCAAGCTCATTTAAATGAAGTTTAATGAACATCAATTATTTACATATACGACGAAGAGACAGTCGAGGAAACACGAGAAACAACCGCTGAATATACAATGTACTTTGTTACAAGTGTTTAACGCTTACTTCAACATTCCACGACATCGATCATATTTTCAATACTCGTGAGTGAGAAAAATTATTGGCGAGAATCACGATTTCAACATTTTTCTGTATATATACGAGCGCAGATTGCGTGTTATACTTTATGTCCGAGCGCTTATTCGACGACGAGCAAACTTTGGCAGAGCCTCGGCCGGCGACGCGCGTCTTGCACCAATTCTTCGATCTCGTTATAATTGCACGCGCTCGATGATTAATTAGCTACTTAGATAAGCTTTTTACCTTTCGACTGTAATTATTTTATTCCGATCAAATGAGCCATGAGCGACACGTATTAATGCCGTATGGTTCTTATACACGCATTATGTCATTATTTGGCTCAATTATGTAAACGTTAATTTAGTCGACTTAATTCTCTTGATGGATTTTACATGTTAATCAATGCCGCGGCTGCGCTTGGCCCTCGCAAAGGCGCAATATATACACCCAATAGTTCGGGCTCGAAACAAGCTGGATTTTAGCACATCATCATCGGAAAATATATAATATGCAAATGCCAAGTGTATCGTTTCGCGCGCGGCGCAGATCATAATACAAATATATCTATATGACGCAAAACGAGTTATGTAAGGCTCGGTGCGCGCACACGTGGCTCGCAACACAATGCGAGAAGATCACTTTATATTGCAAATATTCCTCCGCCGTCCGAACTATTAAAAGAAACGCGTCGGAGAAAATGAGCCGCGCGTACCCGCATTTGTCATGACAATTATGGGCCACGCCGGTGCAACGAGAGGCTCAGAAACATTTCAAGAAACTTGAGCGAGTCCCTTTTCATCGAGCCATTTTCAGCGACAAATGTGCAAGAGTTGCTGATCAATTTGAGTGCACGGGAACTGTGAGTCATGTGAAATAGATTAAATTTATGCAAAGAGCACTTACTAGTGACATACACTTACATGTATATGGGTCAAGTTACATTAATTATTATATGGCCGAAAAATGAAATTATTAATTATTGCGTTTTTTCCCATTTTAATTCGACAGATCTAGGTTCTATGTTTCTAATTCGCTAGTAGTCTAAACGTGAAAAAACAGACAATTGACGTGATCTGGCCCATATATCCATTAATACATTCATACATGCGCGCTTTATTTTAATCATCAACGCGCGAACGAAGTTCCTTTAACAAGTACGTCAAATTTTTCTCTTTATTTTTCTATTTTTTCCAAAACTGATTAACATTATCACTGGCGAGAGATAGAAACAAAAGCAGAAGAAGAATACGAGCGTTCGACGACATTCGCCAACGAGGCGAGCTACTCGATATCACTACGACTATTATGTTGACGCGATGTCGTAACGCGTGTAATACACATGGTGCTGTAAAATGACTGTATCGGGCGCAGTCGGAAAAAATCTGCGCAGCGTGAAAGTCAAAGTTTGCGTAATACGGGGGGACGGTGGCAGCGCATTGTCGAAAGTGCCGAATTTTCACGATCTGAATATTAATGATTGTTATTGCTCATTCGGAGTTCACAGGTAACTGCACTGTATAATTTTGCAGCTTATATCGATATAATTTTTTTACCTGACTTCTAATTTCCATCTCGAACTGTATATTTCAGTATTATAGTGCAAAGTACTCCATACGATCCAAAGTGCAATGAATCATTTGATTTTTTTGCGCCAAACAAAATCACAGTAAAATTTGCTCATAATATAGCGAGGAAGTTTAAAACAATAGCATAATAAATCCAACAAAGCAAAAACGAGTCGATCTATAAGGGCAAATTCGAGACACAACTTTCAAAAGTCATTCATCACCTCGAGAGCGAGACTCGCAAAATCAAAACGTGACGATACAATGCTCGCGCGCGTACGCAAACAACTCGCTACACGTTATGCATTTACACGGTGGCCGCAAATGGTTGCTTCCGGCCTATAGCCGGTAAACATGCGAATGCGATATAATGGCGACAAAAAAAGAATAACGAGCTTCGCGAAATGAATAATTTAATCATTCGAGTGCAGGAGTGCAGGAAAACTTTACGCGTATATTGCAAGAGAGTATCAAGAGATAGACATTCGTTGATTTAATTTACCTATTATTTTCCAAATGACAGAATTAAATATTCTGTATCTTAATTATCAGATAAACACTTATTTCATAACGCGATAAGAATTATGGTTTTTGATCGTAATTTTTAAAATAAATGAAAAATAATTTCTATCTCGAGAACTATCATTGATTCGTGGAGAATTTGCTTGCGATGAAAAATAATCAAATTATAAGAAAAGTTAGAATTGATTAAAAATGGAATAAAAATTTAAATTAGTGAAAAAGTGGTATTCTCATTTTCAATTATTTCTATTGCATTTGACATATTGTAATATTTTCTCTCAATACGATAGATTCTGCCACAGTCTCGCTCAAAAATTTTACACATCTTACAAAAATAAAGAGATTTTTCTAATTCTTAATGCTACGTATTTTTTACAAAGGTCTGCGGAACTTCTTTGGCGGAAATCATAGAAAATTACTGCAAACCTTTATAATGTTCACTCTGTAACTGTTTCAATAAATGATATAAATATAGATCAATAAATGAGATGTGCATAATACATTGAAACTTTAGTTAATTAGCTCAAAAATAACATTGGACGCTGATAACCAATCTAAGTCGACCATTGCGACAAAATTTAATTAGCACGCCAATTTTAATGTTTTTAAGAGTATTTTTTATTCGCCATTATCACTGTAAAAAAGTGAAATTTATTATCTATTGGAAGTTATTATAAAAGCCCGAGCAAAATTTGAAGTTACATTAAATAGATATTTTTTGGGACGACAACATGTCCAAACTCATTTCGCTGTAAGTATAAAAATTTGCGATATGAAATTATTGAATTGAGCTTTTGAGAGCAAATAATAATTTTTATTTTTCTTATTTATAAAGTGGAACTTAATTTACTTAAAATTTTTCAGTTCAGTGCTGGCGGTAGTTCTGCTATTGGGTTCTTTTATCGAAGGTACCCAAGGTGCAAATGGACACTCTCAACTACAACGAAATGACGATGTATGCAAACAATTTTTTGAATGGGTTAGTAGGAAAGACTGCAGTTCTGATTGCAGTCAGAAAAAAGAGGCCTTAATTCAAATAGATTTAATCAAACATATGCTGCTTCTCAAAAAAATATTTGAATCAAAATTGGAAGAATCGGAAAAAATTGGAACGCAGCAGGACGAATTTAAAATTCAAAAAAGAAATCATTGGAGGAAGGAAAACCCTTCATCTACCAATGCTCACCAGAGTGCACATCATGACTCAGTCAGTCAAAAAGAAGAAAAGGAAAAGGATGTATCGACAAACCAAGAAACAGATAATTATAAAAATTTAAGTTTTGATCAGGTTTCGAAATGTTTTCAAAGAGTAATAGAACTGAATAAAGGGCTGGTTGAAAAATGGTTGGAATATCCAACCAAGTATGCTGAAGATGATTATGATGATGATTATGAGTGGGATTAGGGATGTCCGCTTTCATTCGATTCTTCAGACGAATCGATCAATTATTCGATTCTTTTGCTCGATGTAGATTGCGATTCTCAGTTTCTTTTTATGAAAAATAAATTCTGATTTCTACTATCCCATGATAAAAAAAAGATTATTTTTATAGCTACTGTGTTATGTGATTATTTTGATAACTGTGTATCGAATGAAGGTTGCAGTCGAAGTTATATTAGTATGTCCGTTATAATAACAAATGAAATATAAATTTAAAAAAGTGTTCTGTCTTAATTATAAATCTTGAAATTCATATAAGGAAATAAAAATAAAAAAAAATTAATAAAAAGTCTCAAAAGTTTTACTGTGGTTTTTTTGACAGATTCAAACCGCTCAAATTTAACGCCGATATAAAATTTAGATAATCGTCAGATAAAATGACATAATACAAGGTATACATTGGTTTTCTCGTGACTGTTTTAATTTTTTATTAATTATACAAAAACTCAGTAAAATGAGTATTTAAAATGCTATGAAGTTATTATAATTCGAAATAGCATATAAATATGGATCGTTAAAGGAGATGTGTGTAATACATTAATATTTTAGCTAATTAGCTCTAAAATAATGAAGGATGTTGATAACCAATCTAACCCAACCCATCCGACAAAATTTAATTAGCACTCAAATTTAAATGTTTTTAAGAATATTTTTTATTCGCCATTATCAATGTAAAAAAGAGGGAAATTTATCATCTATCTAACGTTATTATAAAAGCCCGTGCAGAATTTGAACCTCCTTTCAATAGTCATCTTTGGTTGGAAACATGTTCAAGCTCATTTCACTGTAAGTATAAAAATTAAAAATTTTGAAATTATTGAATTAATTTACTCAACATTTTTTAGTTCAGTGCTGGTGGTAGTTCTGTTCTTGGGCTCTTCTAGCAGACCTACCCAGGGTGCAGATGGACACTCTTAACTACAGCAAAATGACGATACATGCAAAACATTTTTTGAATGGGTTAGTAGGAAAGATTGCACTTCTGATTGCAGTCAGAAACAAAAGGCCTTGAAACAAATACGTTTTTACAATGCTGCGGCACTTTTGGGAAAAATGTTTGAATCAAAATATACGCTAACAAGCGCGATACTGAATATAGTGAGGGGAATTGGAACGCAGCAGGATGACTTATTTGATGTTAAAAAAAGAAATCATTGGAGAAAGAAAAACGCCTCATTTACCAATGCTCACCAAAGTGCAAATCGTGACTCAGGGAGTCGAAAAGAAGAAAAGGAAAAGATGTCTCGAAAACCCAAGACACAGATAACTACAAAAATTTAAGTAGCGATCAAGTTCGGAAGTGTGTCGAAAAAGCAATGGGAATTACTAAAGAATCGAATGAGATTAAAAAGGAAAGACGGATTGAACAAGTTTCGAAAGACGACTTGGAAAGTCGAGAAGAGTATGACGATTATTACGACGATTAGTATTAGGGATGTTCAATTTCATTCGATTTCCAAGAATCGATTCAATACTTCGGATGAATCGATTTTTTTTATTCATTTGTGACTACTGTGTTGAGTGATTGTTTTATAACTATGTATTAAATGAACGTTGTAGTCAAATATATAGCATGTAATTTATAGAAACAAATTAAATATTCATGGTATTGTAAATATAAATTTAAGAAAAATGTTTTATTTTCATTAAATGAATCTTGAAAATAAAAGATAATGAAAATAAAAAAAAAATACTGAACGGACTCAAAAGTTTCATTGTTGACTGAGAGATTCAAACTAATTAAAATTAAAGCTAATAGTGAAACCTAGTCATTGGGGAAAAGTTTAAATTTGCATCATGTATTAAAAATGAATAGAATTGTCAACATTTTTTATTGATGAACTTTATACGCAATATATCTCTTGAATTGATTTATAACAATCGAGACCGTCGAATTTTAATTCTCTGGGTTTCTGATTTAAGTGTTTAAGTTAAAAATGGATTATGTAAAGTATTAAAGTATTAAAATATTGAAATTGAAAAAAGTATGTTTTGTCATGCTAACGGGTTTAATTTTAAAATCAAACAAATTAGTTTTATCCATTTGAATTTACTACATTTTAATCAAAATTACATTTTTACAAGGCATAGATTTGCCTCAGCTCTTCATAAAACTTGGGCATTAATCACAATAAGCAAACTAGCTCAATAACCGGTACCGCTGTAATCTAATATGAGCTTTGTACTTTTGCGGTTTGATTCATTAACAGTATAACAATTTCAAATCTGAAGTCACCTGCGTCTAGTAAGGTGCTCTCAAGCAATTTAAAGCGCTTTTTTCTCGAAAACGCCAAAAGTGGAGTTATGTCGTTTTGCCTTTCAACCATGGAATTTTTTTCCAGTTTAAATTCATGATAGAGTGATACATCTACATTTGAAAATTCTATGAAGGCTTATTATATTGGCAGAAGAAAATACAAGGTATACATTGATTCATATTGTAGACTGCTTTACTTCTATTAATTATACAAAAATTTAGTAAAATAATTTTCAATAGGTGTGGTAGCACCTAGCCAGCAAAGTATGAAAAAAAAATTATAGAAGAAAATTATAGAAAAAAATGAAAAAAAACTTTTTTTTTAATTTTAAAAATTATTAGGAAAAAATTTATAAAAAAAACTTATTTATATATAAAAATTAATAAATTGTTTAGAATGTTTACAGTTGCTTATAAAAAATTTATATTAATATATATATAATATATATAAAAGACCGTTGAAATTATCATTATTAAGCTGAGAAATGTCGGCTAGGTGCAATGCACCCATTACACCAAAAATACTCTATAGTTCAGAGTTCATTAATAATTTTATTAAATAATTATCTAAAGGTTAAAATTTTAATTACACAGAAGGTATGTGAGCTTCGAAAATCATCTCATTTGAAACCGTCGCAAAGCTTCCTCTTAAGAGAAGGCAATATCCATACACTTCCTGTTGTCACAGGAACTCTTTTTTGATATGCAGGGACAAGAAATAATAATTAGAAGTGATAATTTACTATAATTTGGTATAAATACACATGTGAGTCTTCATTCAGTCATCAGTTGCAAACTGGTTCAACAAATCAAAGGAGCCAAAGCAAATTAGGACAATGTCGAAGCTGACTCTCGTGTAAGTAAAACGTAACATTTCATAAGTTTTAGAAAATGAAGAAAAATTGTTATCTGTTTACTTTGAAACTGTACTTACCGAGTATTAGCCATTCACTTGAATAAAGATAAATTTAATTGCGTTTTTTAGCTTCGCCGCCGTAGCGGTCTTGATGCTGGGCGATTTCTGCTCAGCTTCGGAAAATTTACCTGGATATAACTTGGAGGAGGTCAAGCGTCCGGAAATTCATTTGTGGGTCAGCAAGGAAACCTGGTTCCCGGAAGATTACGAACGTTCCTCGCGGTATCCATTATTCCATAAGCGCAGCGATGATAACTCCTGGACGCACGATTTTTACAAGCGCAGCGTAGGCACCCCAGTAGCTGACCAACAAAACTTGGAGGAGGTCAAGCGTCCAGCTGGTTTTTACATTCTGGGCCAGAGATCCTGGTTCCCAGAAGAGAATAAACGATCCTGGTTCCCGGAAGATTACAAACGTGCCTCGTGGTATCCATTATTTCATAAGCGCAGCGATGATAACTCCTGGACGCACGATTTTTACAAGCGCAGCGTAGACACCCCATATCACATTATCAAACGGTCCTGGCCTTTTAACGCTTATGTTAAAGACAAACGTGCTGGCATCAACCTAAACTTTTCTAAGTAAAGCGTCCTGGTGATCATTTATGGTTGGACAAATAAATCGAATTAAAATTATTCAATATATTGCGATAATGTATCAGGGTAATTTTTGTACAATAAATACCAAGCATTCATTCAAATAATTTAACTTGTAACTTTATTACATTTCATTCTAATTTTTAAATTCTTCGGTGTCGTAAGACAATCCAACAGAAAGTGCGACATACATTATGGAAAAAGAGGCTCAAACGTAAACTTAGCACAGAGCAATATAAAATGCCGTACAAAATTCGGGTCATACGATCCAAGTCTTAAGTTCAAGTACGTAAGTTAGTAAAGTTACGATTACGTAAATCATCAAAGTACAGTTGAAAAAAGAAAAAAAATGATACACCAGGCTAACAGTTTTATTTTTAAAATTAAACAAATCAGTTTTATCTATTCGACTCTATACTAAAATTCCGACCCCATTTGATTACAATAAACAACATCAAACCGGCTTGTAAACAGGTCAGTAAAAATAATTTCGTTCGAATCTTGGATAGAACCCGCGTGTAGAATTCGCATCAAAGTATCAGCTTATAGTGTCAGGCGAGCGACTCTCGTCTCGTTACCAAAAAAACCTCAATCACTTGTCACTCGGCAGGCAACAATGCATTACTATCCGAAATGACATCGGTCTCGCAGCCGCAGCAGCAGATAGATATTACAGCAGAAATTCAAAGCTCCGAAGCCGCTGCCGCTGTTGCAGCTCGTCTTTTCTCGATTCTCTCTCGACTTGGCACCGGGCGCAGGGCTAACGACTGAAAAAGATAGATTAGTCGGAAATTTTCGCAGAATTAGCAGTGCGAATTTCTCTCGCGCGCGCGCGGGCTGATTCGTCCGCTTGATAGAGTAAAAAGAGAGGCTATAGTGTAGTATAGTAGCAGCCTCTACTCTCTGCGCGCCGCACAGCCGATGTATTTATACATGCATAAGCTCGCGCGCAAGTAGCGGCGCGTGCTATTATACAATGTATATAAGTAGGAGTATAAGCTCGCTCGCTCGCTTGGGTGGCGAAATAGCGTGGCGAAGGCGGACATTGTCGCGGCTCTCTCTCTCTCGAGCGACGTGTGTCTTTGAGAAAATTCGTGCAAATCCTCCCGCCGTGTGTCGTGTGTTGTACAATTGCCCGCCGCCGTTGCCGCCGCGTTATATAAGTGCAAAATCTAAAATTTGCCGACGCCGCGTGCAGCCAGCAGCAGCTACACATAACGTATACTCGAATATGGGGGCCAAGCGTCGTTATAGCGCCGCCGCGCCGAGAGAGCTTTTTGATATTGTTCGATCGTTGCGTAAAGTTTTAAAGCTAAAGCAGCGGCCGGTGGTGGTGGTGCCAAATCGTTCATCGTAAACCAACCTTAACGCGCCGCGACTCGACTCGAGAGCTCGAAATGACACATTCGCGCGAGCCAGCGGCGTGTGTCGAATGTGTTACATACATCATGTAATGTGTAAGAGAACGGAGAGGCCGCAGCAGCGGCGCACGCGACTCTTAAGGCCGGCCGGCAGGCGGCAACACGTGGTGCCTCGACGACGATCGGCAGCAGCACCCGTATAGACATTTATTATCTGCGATTATTCCGGAACGATTATCGCAAAGACGAGCGCAAAAACGATCGACGAATCGATACGTAGCAGCAGTGTAGCTTCGCGAGTGCACTTACGAGCCGAGCTACACACTCGATTTGCAAACTTGCGTAATCTTCTACTATAGCCAAGCTTTTTAAGTAGAGAGGAAAAAAAATATATCTAAATGAAAACTACTTGGATTACGCGAGCATAGAGAAACGTCATACCGTAGCGTCGCGTTGGAGGAAAAAAGCCATCCTCTTTCAAACGCGCGATATTATTTATTAATATATTTGATCAATACGTAAGAATTTGACGAACTGTGACATGCGTGGTGATTTTTTTTTTTAACAAAAATTAAACATATACTCAAGTATGCGAAGTGCGAATGAGAGAGAGAAAATACGCAGCCAAGATAAAATAATACGACTCGCCAAAGTCACTTGGAAGGTTTGAATTGCATTATATAACTAATCTTTTGTGTGTACGTGTCTATATCTGCGCGCGAGTATACGTATGTTTGTGTGTATGCGCGGTATGCGTGTTATATATACAAGTTATTCTCCTCTCTCTCTCTTCGAACATTGTATCACATAGCGCCAACGAAACAAATAGACAAGTACAAGTATTAAAAACTTGCTAATTTCTTAACGTTTCTCTTACTTAAAAAATTTGTTTAAAAAAATCTGAAAAAATTCACACGTATTCTTTGACTAATTCTAAGACTTTTTTGTTCTGTGCATTTTTTTGTTCAAAACATTCCTTACCGAGTTAGAAAATCGCAAAGATTAAAAATATGATTGGTTTCTAAACAAATTAGTGCGTAAAAAAAAACAACTTTGTGATTTTCTAACTCGGTAAGGAATGTTTTGAACAAAAAATGCACAGAACAAAAAAGTCTTAGAATTAGTCAAAGAATACGTGTGAATTTTTTCAGATTTTCTTAAACAAATTTTCTAAGTTATAAAGATTAAATTTGTTAATAACTTTTAAAGTACCTATTTTAACACTTGGTAACCAACAAAAATCGATTCAGCGCACCAAAAAAAAATGGAAAAAAACTTGGTTACCTTACGGACCTCGAATTGTATACTCGACCAATAGCTGGCGCCCGGACTATGTGTACAGTCAAACCTAAAATATTCGGATGAAAGAGCATGCGCGATCGTGTGTTCGGACTGTACATGCAGAACTCAAACTTTTGTATACTATTGTACCTCAGGGACATTCTCAAAAAGTGCAAGTCTAGCAAAGTAGGGGCGGAGTCTATGCTAGACCATGTGTTATGACTACCACTGGCGCATATGTTATACATATACGATTCCTTCACTACGCTAGCTTTACGACTTTCACTCGTTACACAGGTTACTTGTATTTCGTGAAGCTACGAGCACGTGTTTTTTCCACTCTACATAGATTGAAGCGTATGCATAGACAGTACACGTTGCGTCGCCGAAGTGCAAAGAAGAAATAGTGTGCAGTGACTCCAGCAAGTGAAAATAGAACAAGAAATATTTAAAATTATAAACAATTGCGTGTGGGTGTACGCAGAATGATGTCCATCAATCCAGGCCCTGTTAGTATTGACGATCGCTCGTACTTGGAAGAATTGAAGAGCTTGTATCAAAATATTAATTGGGAGAACGAAGAAAAGCGAGTTGAACTTCTCTCTAGACTGGCCAACTTATTCAGCGAATGGACGGGGACACTTCCAAATCTACGAGACATTTTTCAGCCCAATGAAATCGATCAACTTCTTTTGGATATCGTAAATTCCACGATTAACTGCACGCTTCATTATGAAGAAATAAATCAATTTATTGAGTTCGTTGTTCGCACCGGATACAAGGACGAGCCAATAGTTAGCATCGACGGCAAGACATTGTCGCGTCGCACCACAGCAATACACCATGCAGTTAACAAGTCTTTACCTATTATATTTCATACCTTGTTAGATGTACTTTTTAAAATATATGACAAATGTGACGTGAATTACACTGACGAGGAAACCAGCATAACGCATTTTCATGCGGCTTGCATGTATGACTGTGTGGATACCGTCGAGAAGTTTCTCGAGCTCGACCAGGATCCCAACTGCCTCGTGCCAAAAGTTGATATTTCGCCGCTGCACATGGCCATCACTGACGATGGCGGAAAAAGAATAGTAGAATCGCTGTTAAGAAGCGGTGCTGATCCGAATATAGCCGATGCAAAGGGTTCGACACCTCTGCACTATATCTGCCTCAGATCTGGTCGTGGTGGTGCTGACTTGGCGCAGATATTCTTCAAGACCTGCGATGACATCCAGCAGATAGTGCAGGTCGATGTCGTGGATAATTCTGACAAGACCCCGCTTCGCTTGCTTCTTCGGGAAGGTCGCGTGGACGAACAGTTAATGAGGTTGTTGCTAAGAAAAGGCGCCGATCCCAATTTTGCCTATTCTGATGGATCAACTGCTCTGCATATTATTTGCGAGAATAGCCGCGAAGATTCCTGTGAATTGGTGGAGGCATTCTGTAAGATCAACGAAGAAATCAATCAGCTGGTGCACATTAATGTTCCGAATAATGAGGGTGACACACCTTTGCACCTGGCTCTGTACTGGAAAAGGAAAAATGTGTCCGAATGGTTGCTGAGAAGAGGCGCTCATCCGACTTTAGCCAATAAGGATGAATTGACTCCTTTACACGTCATTTGCTAGAATGCAAATAGTGACAATTTGTTGAAGCTATTCTTCAAGATCTGCGATGAAAAAGGTCATGTGGTGCAGTTAGACGCGCGAGACAAGTCAAGTAACACACCGTTACACTATGCTCTTTATCACGACTTCAAGACAGTCGAGCTTCTGCTCAGAAGAGGTGCCTGTGCGAATCGGATTAACGCAGATGGATCAAAACTGTTGCACATCATTTCCCACTATGAACACAGCGAAAATTTGATGAAGCAATTCTTCGAGATCAGCAATCAAATCCAGCATAAGGTGCAGGTCGACGCTCGAGACAAGTTGGATCGAACACCGCTAAACAAGGCTCTGTATCATCGCTGTAGAAACTTGGTTCAACTTCTGCTAAGAAATGGTGCTAATCCAAATTTAGTTAATGCAGATGGATTGACTCCTTATTGGCACATAATTAGTCAAAATCAATACGACGATGACTTGGCAAAGTCGTTCTTCAAAACCTGCGTCGAGATCGGGCAGACAGTGCAGATCGATACCCACAACAGATGGGGCCAGACACCACTGCAATGGGCTGTAGCAAGTCTCAGGTCACATATGGTCGATGTAATCTTGGATCATGGTGCCAATTTGTCTGGTTTCGTTTTTCCACCTTTAAGTTATTTTGGCGAGAGATTAGAACCGTACCATATGAACCAGCCATATGAAGGTTATTATATGTTCAAATTGAAATTAGCCTCTAGCGCTCTTATTATCGTCGAAAATCTCGAGAGGAGAGGATACAAGCTGGACCGAAGCGATGCCCTAACGATCATGAAATCTTTCACTGAGTACGAATTGTTTGATATGTTCGAGGATTTGGATCAACGTCCACATCGTTGGTACGACGACGAGGAGTTTGTGAATGAATCAAAAGTAATAATGATGAATCCGAGTCTGTCGCTCTACGACCTGATTCGGCTACGACCCGCAGAGGCGGAAAAATCACTCACATATACCAACTATTTGGACTTTGCACGTTTGAATGAATTGTGGAAACTCCACAGAAGGTATAAAAAAGCCTGTGTCGGGCATTTGTGCGAGAAACTAGCCAGAGGCTTTTTCCGGTCCTGGGCATTGGATTCTTTTCTTGAAGTTGACGAACCATAGATTTTCAATTCTTTGCTGCGAAATGATCATCGATAATCTGAAGAATAAAGATTTGTTGAATATTTGCTTGGCTAAAACGTAAGACCAGAGCTCATGAGAATGATGAGAATTTTGACAGTACTATTTGTGGCTTGTTATTATTTAACGTTGTATAGATTTTTCATTTCATTTAAATAAAGCAATTTGAAAAAATTTCATTCATTAATTTGCTTGGTTTTCAATTTTTTTTTGTTGTCTGTTGATGTGAGACCATGAATTATTAAAAAGATTAATCAAAGTATTTCCAATATATTTTTGCCTAATGATTTCCAATAATGAATGTCAAATAAATGTTAAAATTGATAACTTTTATTAAAAAAATACCCCTGAAAAGAAATATAGGAAGATGTATTTTCGTTTCCTCCATCTATTTAAAGAATTCATTTTATTTACTCCGGTCTGGAAATAGTTATAAATTCGGCGTGAAAAAACCCTCATTTATCAAAAAATATTGGAAAAATCCAAAATATTTTTCATTGAGTCATTTACTCCACTACAGTTTTAATTTCTTCCAGCATTAAAATTCAAAAATATTCAATATACATACTATAAACAAATGAAAAATCTAAAATTCGCCATGAAATACATGCATCCTGGCGGCACATGCGCACAACGTAAGTAAGCACGTGCAGCAGAATTGCGAATTTGATTTTTGTTAGTTTTGAAGAAAAGTATTTTATTAAAAAGAGTACAAATATAAGATTAATTTTCGATCTGCAATAATGAAGTGATTCTTACTTCTTTCTTACAGGTAATAAAATTCACAATGTATTTTCTACATACAGCTACAAAATACGTTTGATTAAATTGAAGTAAGAGAGAAAGAGGAGAGATGGAGAGATAGAGAGAGAGAGAGGGAGGAGGGGGGGGGGAGTACGTACGTACCAGTTTCAACCGTTTTTATTATTTCTAACTATAAAGGCTACTCTGTAAAGAAATTCAATATTTTTTTTAGTCAAAGTGAGCCGGTCTAGTATATATCTGCGCGCGAGTATACGTATGCATGTATATATGCGCGGTATGCGTGTTATATATACAAGTTATTCTCCTCTCTCTCTCCGAACATTGTATCGCACATAGCTCCAACGAAACAAATAGGCAAGCACAAGTATTAAAACTTGCTAATTTCTTATCCTCTCTCTCTCGTTGTGATATCCACCCGTTGTCGTAATTATTAAATATGTATAATATTATTATTTCGCATGTAACAATTTCGATTACGCGCGAGTACGCAGAGGAGAAAAACTCGAGTGCTCTGGCGCAGACCTGTGCTGCTGCCGCTGTTGTTGTTTCCGTCGCACTCGACGCGGACTTTTATCGCGGCAATTATGTAAAATATTTATTATCATTGGGCAAATATTATTCGCGCTTTTAATAAGAAAATTGCACAGACTGCCGAGACTCGCGATGCGCCAGCGGGGCCGGAGAATCGTGGGTATATAAATGGATATTTTTAGCGCAAGATGATACTGGTATTCGCAAGGAGCTGCTGGTGCTGCTGCTACCTAGACTTTTTGATGATCTTATAAATTTCGCGCGCGCGCGCGGGTTACATAAGAGATAGCAAAGATGCGCCGCCGCTGCCGAGTGAGTGACACACACACCACACCCGCGCGCGCCCGCGAATCTACGCGTTGATGTTATGTATCATACTACTACGAGCTAAGCGGGGAGAGGGAGAAGAAGGCCTAAGTGGCCCCGACTGTGCATTATATATTTGGCCGTTTCGGTTATAGAGAAATTGGCTGCTGCTTTGCTCTCTCTCTCTCTCTCTCATAAACAGCGGAGCGCCACTGAGCACACGCGTATTCGCGCGAGGGAGCCGCTCTGCGGTGTAATATATGGCTTACGTAAGGGCCAGAAGTCATCGTTGTCGTCGTCGTCGTCGTTGTCGTCGTTGCCATCTCGCGCACTATATACACGCACAGAAAATTATAATATATGAACTAAAAAAGCCAAGCTCCAAAATTCGATGCGCGAGGTCCTTACGTAACTCGCTCAGTTGGAACAATAATTCGCCGCATATGCTGCACACGACGCGCGCGACGCACGAGGACACTCAGTGCCACGCGTGGCCGTGGTTTGGGGACCCCGTTTATAGTGTTGTGCACACCACCGATTGCTTAATGTATTTTTTTTTATTATTATATTATAAAGCCTTTGCGCGGAAGGTTTTGACCGTTACTACATAGAGAGAGAGATTATTACTTAATAGATTATTCAATGCGGGGCAGCACACACACATGTGTGTAAGTAGGCCCCGCGCCGTTTTATAATACGTGTAAGTACTCGCGGGCAATGCAACATATTATGCACAATTCAGTTAAACGATGTATTATCGAACCCGCGCGTGTATTATATTGATTGAAATTGCTCGCGCGGGTTGCGAATCTCGTATGAAAAATAAAACAAATTTTTTTTTTACGCAACTTCAAGCCGCGAAGAAGGTTTTTTTCGCAAAGTTACATTATGTACGTTTTCCTCTCCGCCCAAAAGCTAGAGCTGAAACATAACGCGCGAGTAAAGTACTTTTCGGAGTTCGCGCGGCTCTTTTGCCGGCGTAACTTTTTTTTTGCGAAACTTCCGCTGCGCTTTCGACTTTTGTAGTATGCATACACACACACAGCTGCCGCACTATATAGCATGTATTCAGCACAGCTGCAGCAGTAGCAGCAGCTTGTGTACGTATATGCATACGCGATTTCGACAGTGTTTGGTGCTCGACGTCCTAAAAGCTACCGATGTATAACAGGTCTGGAACATTTAGTGTTGAGAAAAGGCTTAGATTTAATGTGGATTTAAAGTAAAATCAGATGTCGAAATTCAAGTAACCAACTCTGAATTCTATTTAAGGTCATTCAACATCAAATATTTGTTGGAAATTAGTACTGTCTGATTTTTTTTTAAATAAACTGCTACAAAAAAGCATGAACATTCAATTACGTCCATTATTTTTTAAGCCGAATTGAACATAAAAGATTCGATTCTATATTCAAATTGAAAAATTTCATTGAAATTGCTAAAAAAATTCATGAAATTTTAATGACAATTCAAGCCACTATTCACCACTAGATGGCGTGTACTTTTGCCTGTAAATCTGCAAGCAGCAAAGTAAAAATCATTTTATAAGTAATGTATTACTTATACGAACCGTTATAATTTACTTGAGCGCCATTAGTATAAAAGAAAGGATATAATTTCATTAAATTCAATTAATAACTACAAGAAGGAAGATTTCTTTGGAACTCCTCTATTGCCTTGCAACCGAGGTGAAAATTGGTAACATCCCACGATGCATTGATTTATTCTATGCTTAAATTTAAACATTTTGATTGATAATTGACGTATCAATACGAAAACTTAATCATTACTAAAACCAGCATCTGACACTAGATGGCGAATACTTTCATTTGTAAATCTGCAAGTGTCAATGTGAAAAAAATTGTATAAATCAAAGTACGATTTTATCAAGACGTGCAGAAGTATTTTGATGTTATCATGGCATACATCTTAAAATCCCCGTACCTTAAAAAAAGTTACCCCACGAATCTGATAGTTTTCCCGCGGACATTGTTGCGTTCTTAAAGAAAACGCATCAGCCCCGCACAAAAAAGCGTTACATCGTATATAATCTTGCGTTTCGTCGATGCGATCGAAGACAAAAAATCAAATCACGAACCGATTAAACGACATCTTACGAGGCAGGAAAAAAAGGAAAAAATTATATTTATGTTTCTCGATGCTCGATGCATGTGTTCGATGTACAGTTACGTAAATCACGTACACATATACACGCGCCGTCGCTCCGTACTGCACGCACATTATAAAAGATGGGAGCCACGAAAGAGGCCGAATCGTCTATTCGCACCACTTCTGTATGTATGCAGAGTTTGTAGCTCAAGTAATAGGATGTATATCGAAAACGTTTAATGGAAAAGAAAAGAAAAAAGAAATAATCGTCGAAATCGTTTTGTGTGTAATCAACCTCCTCTTCGCCGAGAAAATATTACGCTCGAGCGACGATCGTGTCATCTGGCATAACATTACCATAAAAATAATACACCTCTTCGCTCGCTCGCTCGCTCGCTCGACAGGCAAATATTATTCTATCCGATCTCTCGACTACGCTCGACTTGCAAGCTCGACTCTGACTCGCGCAAGCTTTTGTCACGCGTACATGTATAAGAGGCGTTGATTCACGAACATTTACGTAATGTTATCATTCGCGATTCGCTGCAGCATGTGTGCGCACCGCAGCAGCAGCAGCAGCAGCCTATATAACTCTATACATACGTATAGTTTCCATACTCGGTATTTTCGACGATTAACTACTTGTTTTCCAATCGTCGACTTATAGCGCTCGCGACTCTCGTGTTATATATATAGAGAGAGAGAGTCACCTTTACTGCGATATTACAAGCACACACGCGTGGCGTAGAGCACACCAGGCGAGATACTAATAGATTATGTAACCCGGCGCGCGCGCGCGCGAGCACACCGATAAATACGCATATATATGTGTGTGTACGCGTCATAATAGCATTTACATGCGCAGATATGTGGAACGACGTTTTGGAAACTAATGTGTGCGAGGTTTTTTTTTTACATTGTAAGAGAGAGAGAGAGAGAGGTTGAGATTAAGGTTGACACTGACGATGTTATCCTGAGTGACTTGAATTGCGTTGCGCGCAATCGTGCAATAATACATTTATATAAATTTATGTTTAATTTTAATAAAATAGTTTATGATTCATCTAGAGAAACCCTTGATTGTAATTTGTAACTCTTTGCCATCGATACGCATCCGGAATAAAGTTTTTATTCAAATTACGTACCGGATATATTGAAATGCATCTTATGTAAGGTGTGCAACATCTTTTGGATTCTCAAATACGCGCAACATTTAATTGACGATCGTTTATAATTGTTTGAATTTCATTTTTTGTTCTTCTCTCGTTCATTCATAATCGTGTCACATGGATAATTAATTAATTGTTAGAGAAAAAAAACCCTCGCCGAGCCGGGAGCCTCGAATATATATGCACCGAGAAAAAATAATAATATCGATAAGATAACGGTCACGTAAATAATTATTTCAATGCTTCTTCGAAGCGCGGATTCGTCTTTCGAAGGTAGATTTCGTTCGTTGAGAATTAGTTTTTTTTTTTAGGCTAAAAATCCGGCATAAAGCGAATAAAAACCAGCTATCGATTCGCGAACTTACGCAATTTTTTCTTTTACGTAACAATTTGGAAAAAATCCATCCGAAGATTTTCTTATCTTTGACCAATTTTTTTGATAAATATTTTTCTTCGAAAAACGGTTTGTAATTAGCTAACTGTATGTTCTTTTTACATAACTTTTCAAATGGCGAATACGTAGGAATTATTTAAAGTTTATAAAACATCGTGATTGTTGAAGTTACTCAATACCACATATTTGAATTATGAATAAAGCTCGTTAGTATCAAACATTTTTAACTTCGCTTCGACGAACTTATATAATAAAAAATTATTAATATTACTTTTTTGAGTTGATAACGAGCTGTATTCTGTTAATGTGTAATACTTTTTACTTATGAAACTTGAACACTTCAAATCTATCGCATTTTTGACACTTGATCATGAAAATTATTTTTGATTTTTTTAAAACTATCTTAATTAATGGGTACCATGAAACAAAGAATAGATTTTTTTATCTGTGTTATTCCTGATATAAAAAGTAGAGTTGATAACAAAATTCTAATATAAAACTTTTCAAAAACTCCAGAAAACTTTTTTGAATTTTCTTAACTACCATTGTCATTACAATAAAGGTTTTTTACAATAAAAATAATTTTCTAAACTGTATTCTTATTATAATACCAATTAGAAAATATTTAAATAAGATAAAAATTTCACTTATTCGAAAAAATAAACTAAAAATTTTTGGATATACAGTTGTATAATTTCAATATACTTTTATGCTAGTTGATGAAGATCTTTTATTGAAATATGATAAGAGCGGCGAATTTCACCCAGAAGAAAACCAAAGCAACAATATTAAATAATAAAAATTTCGTTTTTTATTTTCGTTCATCGCTGGTAGAGATGATCGACATTTTGTGGCTATTTTTTGGCGAACGAAAAATTTTCTGAGATATGAAAGGGCCATTACAACTGGACAACTACTAACGAAAAATGGAACGTTATTTTTTTCTATATTTTTGTAAACATACCGTTTTGATTTGTACACTTATTTTGACTTTGCCACTTGCAGATTTACTGATTGAAGGTACTCGCCAACTTGTGTTGGAAGCTTAAATTAGTATTATCGCATTTAAAACGGTTGTAAACTTATTTACGTTTATTGAAAATTTTTCAATAAACTTTATATTCTTAACATACATTTGTAGTAATAAAATTTTCAAAAACAAGCCAATTAATGTTAATGTATTTCAAAACATTTGAAACGACCATTTTTTGCTCGCCGTAGTTAATGTCGAGCTTTTTTACCAGGAGATCGTATTAATAAGTATTCGTTCACAATTCGATTATCAAAAAAGGGCAACCCGCGAATTCGGACTTTGGGCGGGCCAAGCTGGGGTTGATACGAGGCGACGAAGAGCGCAAGCGCGAGAGGCCAGCAATTCGCTCATGCGTTGTGCCGTGTTATCGCGTGTGCTTTTCCCACGCCCGCCGCGCCACGCCACGCCGCACTTGTATTAAGCGCGAGCTTGCGAACTGGGCGCGCAAGCAGTGGACGAAACACCGGGCGGGTGACGATTGATCCGTGTGCAGAAGCAGCAGCAGCAGCAGCTCGACGCACACGTATAGTATACGCCGCCGCTATAAGGTTCAACAAACCACCACCACCGCCACGACTTCTCGCAGCACAGCTGATATATATACATTTTTATATTTACGTATTTTTGAGAAATTATCACGCGTACCAAAGTGCACTGTTTACCTTTGAAAAGTAATTTTAGTGCGACAACAAGTGTTTCGGAGAGCGATGTTCAAGAAAAAGAGGTGTTGCGTAGAGACGCGCCTCGAACGTTTCAACCGATTGCATTTGAAGACATCGTATCATTAATTTCGAGTGTTGTTGGTGCAAGTGCAGCGGCAAATAAACATTCAAGCTCTCGCCAATTGCAGTGAAATATCGTTATACGAAACAGTGAAAAGCCAAACCTTATCAGCTGCCATAAATAACAAAAAAAAAAAGAATCGGATTCACGAAAAGCGATAAGAAATATCACAAATTTCGAGGAAGCTCGGTCGGAAAGAAAAATTGAAAAAATAAAAAAAAAAAGCACATCGACAACATTGGCAGGCAGCTCGTTTTGCGCTTGCCGTGTGGCGCAGCGATCGTAATACACGGTACACACACACACACAGAAGAGCAGAGCAACAGCACTGCACACGGTATCATATATAGCTATATATACAGACCGCCTCGCGAGCTTTACCACCACTTTTCTCTCCTTCTTTCTCCTTCGCTGTGTTGTGCTGTGCAGTGCAGAGTGTGTGCGTCTGCTAGGTTCGCGCGCGGCCACTGCTGCGTCGGCGGCGGCGGCAACAACGAACGAACGAGCGAGCGAGCGAACTGCCACCGCCACCAAGAGAGAGAGAGGGACTCGGCTCGGAAATCAGTCGACGTTGAGAGCTCGAGTGCGCGCGACGAGCGACTATGTAGGCAGGCTCTTTTGTTTCTGCACACACGCTCCGGCTTCGATGCGCGACTCTACACGTACTACTTTTAAAAACTGTCGTATTATATAAATTGTATATAAAATAGAACGATTCTCTAGCCAACGGCGGAGAAGAGACGAGGCTGAATAAAACTTAACCGCATCACGAACGAACAACAAAAAAAACGTAGGCACAGTGTCGATTGTTTATTTACACGTTATACTCTGGGTGGTTAATAATAATAAAAAATAACATGCGCTAAAACAAACGGTGGTCGATCGCGTGTCGCGAAGCAGTGCAAATCGTCGGCGTCGTCGTCGTTTGTTATGATCGTAATCGTTGCCAGCTGACAGAGCCGCACACACCGTCGTGAGTGAGAGAGAGCGAGCGAGAACGAGAACGAGAGAGAGAGATAGGTCGAGAGAGGCAGAGGTAGATATAGAGAAGAGTCGTTGATCTTTGGGACGATCATGACGGACGTAGCCAACGAGAAGTCGTTCAACCCGAGGAACGATTTTTCCACCTTCGCCGCCATGGAGATGCTGCGGGCTGCCCGCAGGAAGCAGCAGCGGCAGCTGCGGCGGCAGCGCTACCTCGACGACATGTACGGCTACGCGGACTCGCTGTCGCGGGCCGGACGTATGCACGAGGCCCTGACCGTGTACCAGCACTGCGTCGAGCACTGCCTGCAGCAGGGCGTGCAGCCCCCGACCGCGGAGAGGCTGCGCCACTTCGCCGGCACGCTGCTGGAGGATATGGTGCCGAGCATGGCCGAGGTCGCCGCCGCCCGCGAACGATGCGCGGGATCCAATCAGCAGCAGCAACAGCAGCAGCAGCAGCAGCAGCAGCAGAGTCTGTGGGCCTCGCTCGCGTGCCCGAGCTGCGAGACGGCCCTGTATCATCCGGTGACGCTCGACTGCGGCCACACTTACTGCAAGCCGTGCTTGCGACTCGGCGACGACAACAACAACAGCAGCAGCAACAACAAGCAGGACCGAGGACGGAGGCGCAAGCCACGCTGCAAGCTCTGCGTCGAGAACAGGCGGACTACCGCGAGTGCTTACGGTGTCGTTGGTGCTGGTGCTGTGTTCGACGACGATGATTATTATTACGTCGACGACGATGATGTTAGTAGTTGTAGTAATAGCAATGGGTGCAACGAGATCAACGTTCTGGTACAGAGGCTGGCGGAGAAGTGGTGGCCGCGCGAGGTCGAGGCCAGCCAGGCCAGGCACGAGGGCGACGCGCTACTCAAGAAGGGATTGGTTCAGCAGGCTTTCGAGCGCTACGATCTCGCCGTACAGCTTGGTGAGTAAAGTATAAACAAACAACAAGCAACTACCTCGGCTCTGATAGACTCATCGCCTCTGTCGCGGAAAATCGATGAAAATGTTTTTCAAGCTCGTTAAAAGCTCGTACGCGTATACTTGTTGCTGCCAGTAGGCTTGACTTACACAAAGCCAGAGTGCGCTTGCATGTGTTTGTGTGTGCATGCGCGATCGCTCGCTAACTCTGCGTCACTTTTTGGTTATTAAACTCGCGCGTCTCTCTTGCGCAATGCGATGCATTTGTTATAAAAAAAAAAAAAAAAAAAAAACAAGAAGAAATTACGTAAAATTTACATGCGGACGCGTGACACGATCCGTCGAGACGCGCTGCTATACGTAGTCGTCCCTCGCACACACTATACGCTACACTGCAGCAGCAACAACAACATGTTGCATCAGATGTGCGCGTTATATTATATATATACGTAGTTTAAGTGCGGATAGCTAAAAAAAAGTAAACACTGCACGCGAAAACTATATTGTTTCGGATATGCATGCATGACGCGAGTTTTCTATATTTTTTTTTTTTTTCATTTTTATTTATAGTTTGGCGGAAAAATCATTGAGTGCTCGTGATTTCGAATTATCGCACTGCGCGAGCGTGTCAGTGAACTAAAACACGACTTGATACTCGCTGCATAATATATAGGTAGCAAAGTGACCTTGCTGCGTGTGCTTTTCTATATATACTGAAAATGCAAAAAAGTTATCGATCGATGTGTGTTTTTTTCGTCGTCGTGGTCGTCGTCGTCGTCGTTACGCCGAGTCTTGCAATCGTGAAAACTAATATTACCCGCGAAGCTTTCTACACACATTTATACGATGTAGCATGTAATATAATGTATTATCGGCCCACACACGCGCCGCACACATACGCACTGCACGTCTATTTAAACCTTTGCGCGTTACGAGCGATACTTTATATATATATATTATATTATTGCCGCTGCGCCGAGGCACTCGCATGGACGTGCGCATGGTGTGCTGCAGTATCGATTGGTTTATGTAAACAATGCGAGGCGATTGGCTGTTATAGCGTAGGCGTCGCTGCTACTGTCGATGCGGCCACGCGTTATCAAATTTATCGTATCTATTCAATTTCTTCGCGCGTACAATAATAAATTATATAATAAATCAATCACAATTGGAATCCGCGAAATTTTAAATTGAATCAAAAGTATCATGCATTATTCGAAACAAAGAAGCGTTTATTTTTCGCGCTCGTGTATAGTATTTCCCGGAAAGAGCTCCTGCGTGGTTTATTTTGATAACGTTGCACATCTGCAGCCGCAGAGAGAAAGAGATGCATCATTCGTTTCTTCGAAAATAATTAATCGAAAAGCGAATGATGTATGCGTATACGTTTTCATTTTGCCTTTTATTATAATAAAATATATATTCTAACGACGAGCTGGGTCCACCGACACACAAATCACTCGTCGCGCGCGGCGCGATGTAATTAAATACGTGTATATCGTCGAACAAAGGCTAATTCGCTTCCCGCATCTTCTCCCTCGTACAATATATATATATATATAAAATATATAAAATACGGCCGTAAGAGAGATAAATTTTCATCCCGAGGATTTACGAATTGTCGCCTAGAGCTCGCGCATTCGATCGGACGCGTTATATATATCGTGCGCGCGTACGTGCGAGGGAGAAGAGAATATAAACGACGACGACCCCGACTATAGACCGATCTCACGTATATAGATTCCCAGACGTCTGGGGCTTTAGCTTTTCGACTCTCTCATTCGATTTATCGTTTGGTAGCCGCGGTATGATACTTACTATATTTTGCGAGCCTCCAAAAGCACGATAATTATACGTGTTTTAATACATATCGCGCGCATCTTCGCGTCTTACGTAATAATCTTATCCGACTTGTAGCATTTGTGTATTATGCATCGATCAGAATTCGATATCTTCAAGGCTATATACATTCAGCAAAAATGTATTTGCATTTAAAACCGAAATAAAAGAAAAGTGTAACGCTCGCATGTATTTATATATCAGTGCATCGTATACAGAGAAAGATCTCTCCCTCGCGTCCGGTTATTTTTTTTGTATGTTTTTCCTTTTTTTTATTTTCATACGCATACCCACTGTATACTCTCTGGCTGCATCAAAAGAAAGACGACCTTGCACGCAGAGCCTCGTCCACACACACACACACTCGCTCTCGTGTATGCGCTCTCGCTGTCTGCTATTCGCCGAGAGAGAAAGAAGTATACAGCCAACGCGCGTATGAGGTCGTCGAACTTCTCTCTCTTTCTTTCTCTCTGTGGCTGCTGCACAGCCACAGCGAGTCTCAAGGTCAATACATGCGCGCCTCCACACCCGAACACACACCACACACACACACACACACACACACACACCCGAGAGTGCAGAGAGAGAACTGCGAAAGCTGTCGAGACTGTGCGTCGATCGGTGTTCGCAATACTTTTAATACTCGATGCGGCCGCGATGTATTAATTAAATATTAAACTCGCGTGTGCCGTGCCGTGTGAGACTTAGGCGCGCACAGACATTTTTCATATTTTTCTCATTGTACCACGATACGTATATGTATATTGAATATTATTATATAGGTGTATATGGACGGGAGCGAGCCGAGCCGAGTCGCGGTTGTGTAACCCGCAACTTAACCGGCTAACCTGTTTGCTCGCGTTGCGGGGATTTAAATCCTTTATAAATGCGCGTTACTATATATATATATGATATACACTTTGTTTCGCGTATCACACATGCTCGCGCGATCCCGCGGATTCATTATTTTATATTTACAAATTGCACAGCCTCTCGTACATAGCCAGATAGGAAGATAGAGAGAGAGAGAGAGAAAAAAATCTACGCATATTGTAATTGTGCCGCAGCGCTACTATATGCATACCGCAGCGATCCTCGCCGTGGCAGTACTTATACTACTGCAACGCATCGTAATATTATGCTCACATCCGGGTCGATGCTCTTTGCTTGCCGCTGCTGCTCCGCAGTTCCGAGGAGCTGTGTGTGTGTGTGTGTGCAGTGTGTGGGTGTTTATAATACTATGTATAAACGATGCGATGTGTACGTACGCGTGCACGAGCCGAACAATCTCGCAAGCACTCGTGTATGTGTGTGTATCCAACTACCACCTGACAAACATTTATGACACTTATTTATAGATTAGCGCGTAGTTACTCGTCTCTCTGTGCTTCCCCACTCGAGGGGGACACTGCATCAGCTTCTTCTTCGTCTCCTTTCGGCTAATATTTTGCAGCAGCAGCAGCAGCAGCCGCGCGTGCACACGATATAAAAGCTCGACTCGATCGTCGAGCCGGCGTCGCGAGTTTATTATACGCCCGTGCACCCAATATAATACGTAATAAAATAATACTACTATGTATACTCGAGTGCAAGAAAGAGAGTTAGATGCGCCGCGCCGCGCCGCATAGTGATATAAATCAATCGCTAAATTGGAGCGAGTAAAAATTTTCGGTACTACTATACTACTACTACTACTACTCTCGCGCGCGCGAGAGCTCGTATATAATACAACGAGCGAAGAACAAATAGAGCATAATTCGAGCCTTTGTTCTTCTCTCTCTCTCTCTCTCCTCTCTCTCTCTCTCTCTCTCTCTCTCTCTCTCTCTTCGAAATTGGCACACACACAGACTCTTATGTATTATAGCTCAGTGTCTGTATATATAGTGCGAGGAACGCAGTTTCTCATTCTCTTTTTTCGTGAGCAACAGCAGTGGCAGTGCAGTGCAGCAGCAGCTCTCTTTTCTCGCGAGCTCGTTGCACGTGTTTCAACGCGTCTAGCCTGTATATACTGTGCTTCGAGAGCAGCAGCAGCAGCAAATTATATAAAGTTCGTGTGTTCTCGCAGGCAGTCAGGCAGCAGCACTTTATATAACTTGGGAATAATTGGTACAAAGCGATGTCGCCACGCGCCACTTCGTATATATATATATACGTAGATATATACATATATATATATATATATATATATATATATATATTACGTAGATATACATACATATAGCCGCATGAATAATATATAATATATATAATTTTTTCATCCGATACGTAGGCTGGATATCATATGTATATTCCAAAATTAACCCGAGCGCAGAGTCAGAGAGGTAGATATAGGCAGGCGCTACACTCGCGAGACAGGTTTCTCGAAGCTAAGAGAAAATAAAAGGAAAAAAAACGCGTCGCGACCGAGGATCCTTTGTTCCCTCCTTCGACGACTTTATACGTCGTAGTCGTCGTGCAGCTGCAATAGTATATAGTATAGAGTGTATCGTTCGCCAACCAAGAGAGAGAGAGAGAGCTCTGCCTTTTAAGTTCACGGTCACGCCGCTGCCGGTCTCTCTCTCTCTCTCTCTCCTCTCCTCTCTCCGTGTGTATACTTATATAACCAAAGCAGCGGCGCATGGCACGACAGGCAAAGTACTCTACCTCGCAGTCTACAAGGCGAAGGGGGATACGTATATATAGCCGCGACGAGTGAGCATTATATACACACACACCATTCGGAGGATATTATAAGAGAAGATCGGCTCGATCTGTTGACTCTTATTATTATATATATATATATACATCGCAGCGAAACTGGAGCAAAATTGAAGTCGCCTTTCGGGCACTGTACCGTAACTATCGCTCGTATTTGTTGTGAACGACGAGAGTTAACCAAAGCCGCGCGCGCGCGACCCACGGAGAAGCGCATTCATATGAATTGTATAATCGCTTATAACCGATTCATAACGCCGAAGGACGGACTGCGCGAGCTGCGTTACTGCAAAAGCTGCTACGTGCACAGCTCGAGAATACGATCGTTACAGTGCACGCGGAATATATAAATACACACGTACATTGTCAACTATATAGGCGAAACTATGTTCGACGTTATCTAACGCGCTGCCCACCGAACTGGGATATATTATAATTATATACGTCGTATGGGATTAAAAGCTCGCGAGCTGTACGTACAAACACGTAAGCGCAGCGCGGCGGGCAAAAGATGACAATGTCAACACCTTGACTTCGAGAGCGGAGTAGTTGCAAAAATTGATATGCCATGCACGTATTAAACACACACACACACACAGACGCACTGTACTCAAATACCATTTGCGCAGGCTCGATATTGCTGCGGCCACTGCACACACACATGCATATTATGTAACGCGCCGCGCGTTTATGTATATATTATTTTAAGTGCGTAATTGCATTGTTGTCGTAAGGTCCCCCCGCGTATACGCGGGAATGGAAAAATCGTGTCTCTTCTTCTTTTCTCTCTGCCTTTTTACGCTAAAGTCGAGCGTGCGGCATGATCGTTTTCAAGTTCAAAATCGCAAACGACGACGATGATAATAATAATAATAATAAGTATAATGCAGCAGGCGCAGCTGCCGCTGTTGGTCGAGGTAAAGATCGAGACGCGCAAATAGTATATATATCTTACATAACGTCGCCGCCGCCGTCACTGCCGATTGCTTTTATAAATCCAAACGTGGCTTCTCTCTCTCTCTCTCTCTCCCTCTCTCTCGGTTCGCTCGCTCCATTAACATTCGAGTGTTTGGGTGTATCGAGCGAAAAACAAAAAAAAAAATAAATAAATAATATGAAAAAAACAACGACGACGACGACACGCAGCAGCAGCAGCTGCGATCGATAAGAATCTCTTGTGCAAAATATCGCGCATAGTCGGTATTTGTCTGCGCATTACGTAAGTGCGCGTCGTGTGTGTATGTATCGATCAAAAATCGACCTATCCTCCCTCCCTCCCTCCCTCTTGACTCGTCGCGTGCGGGCGGGCGGACGACGTTACAAGATGCAAATACTTTACGAAACAATGTTTGGTCTTTTTCTTAGCGTAGTGCAACGCGAAGTGGGTGCACCCGAGATTACGAGTCTAAAAATTCTCCCACGCAGCAGCAACGATGTGTTACATATTATTGTAACATAACGTGTGTATATAGCCGGTTTTTCGCGCGCGCGCCACGCCGTTATGTATGTATTAGAGGAGCCCCCACGACGACGCGTTATGAGACTATTTACAATAGTCTCTCTCTCTCTCTCTCTCTCTCTCTCTTTCTGGCCTCATGCGTGCATTTTGGTGCGTGTGTACCGGATCCGACGATATATACACGTGAGCGTGTGTGTGTGTGTTATGTAATTTTTCGTTTTGACTCGAGAGTGAGACTCTAAGTGTTGGTCGACGACGACGACGACGACGACGACGACGCTGATATATACACACAAATGTTGTACATATAGAGACTACTATACGCCAAGAAAAGTTCAACGATCTTTCGGCTAATTATTATTTTTACGCGCGCAGATTATTACGTAATTGTCCGTGCGATTTATGATAGAGATGTATTCGCGATGCGGCTCTGAAACACCTCGATTCCCTTCTCTCTCTCCCCCCCCCCCCCCCCCCCCCCGCCCTCGATCGATCCGTATGGTTGAATAAATATGTAATATGCGACCGAGAGTCTGTTATCTTTGGGGATGCGAGTATACGTATATACGTAATTCGTGCACAAATAACTCGCGCAGTTGACGATGCCGCGTGCGTCCTACTGTATATATATATATAGCAATGCTCGACATCGATGATGGTCAGATGATGGAAAAATGTCCATTTTTATAATGCTTCGCAATACAGTACCAGTGATTCCTCAGTTTTTGGCGATTTTTCTGTTAAGATTTTTTACTTTATAATTATCGAAAGCATTTGAAATGACGTGAAAATAGAAATTCAATAGTATCAAAAAAATGTAGAGCAGCTTTCAAGCGCTTCGAATGCAAAGATGCGACTTTGAGTCTCCACCGCCAGATGGCGAGTACCCCATAATCTGCTAATCTGCAAGTGGCAAAGTAAGAATGACTGTATAAGTCGATGAACGGTGATACACTGCATATTCGCAGAGAGCCCGTCGAAACTCGTTTTATTGCCACCTCTATAGTCCAGGAGGATAGACTAATCGTTGAGATCTCGAAATATTCGTATACGCTACTCAATCTGAAAATAAGCTTTGGAAATGAATATTTGGTAACAAGTGCGTCGCAGTCGTTGCACACGTTTTGAAGTGCGACGATAATATTACAATATATGCGTTTAAAACGGCAACTCGCGCGAATCGTCAGTCCGAAAATAGCGAAACCTCGCGTCGTCGTCGAAGATCGATCGATTTTTGCGGGACGGCGACCCTTGAAAAATCGTTCACCGCTGCGAACCAAAAGGCGTGTGCGAGTATATGATGCTGCAACGATCGGCTGTATTATGCAAGTACCTCGCGCACATTTATATAGGTATGAAAAACGAGAGAGATGCTGCTGCACGAGCGCAAAGCTCCCTACATCCAAGATTAGATAAACGCAAAGAGGTAGTAGAGTAGCAGCTATATAGCTGCGATCTCCGCTGCCGCAGTGGCCGCTGCTGCTGCACACCGAGTTGCGTTTTACGCACAACCGAGCTATACACATACCTCGACTTGGCTCAAATTGCACACTTACATAAACGAGAGAAGAGCGAAGCGCAGCGGCGAGCTCAAGTCCGATGCGGTGGTAGTGTGGTACCTAGTAGCCGAGTCGTTCGGTTTACGTAGCGCACACAGAGTCGTTTTTTCTTTGCTGCTGTAGTTGCTGCACTCCAAAATGCAATTTCGGTATGCGTTGCGCAGCAGCAGAAGTTGTTGTTGTGTACGAGCCGCGTAGGTATTTTCTTTCTTTTCTTTCTTCTTCCAACCAAGTTCACGAGTCGACCGACTGCGGCTGTACTACTACTACTACTCCGCACGACGAGCACATGTGTGTGTGTGTGTGTGTGTGTGTGTGTGTGACGAAAGAAGTTACATAAAAGAAAGAAAGAAAGAAGAAGCAAAAAAGAAAGAAAAAAAGCGCGTGTAGAAATCAAATAATTGCACACCTGCGCGCGTTCCGCGGACGCGCATATGGATACATATTGATTTTCATTCGAAACGCTCATTGTAATACACGTATACGGCGATCATATTGTCTACAGAAACACATTCGAAAGGATTTATGAAGAATTTTTCCTTCGAATCGCGACGATGGATCGCTGCGAAAGAAGAGCCCCGCAAAAGCTCCACACTTGTGTACCGAGCGCAAAGTCGAACTCCTTATTCGGGCACCTCGGCAAGGTCGACAATCGCTGCCGTTTTACTGCGCGCTCGTGCAGCTGAGTGTGCAGAGCAGTGCGCCTTTTCTTTTTTGCATCGTACACTATATATATAACGTAATAATACACGCACACCTGTGCGCACTCGATCTCTTCTTTGTTGCCGCGCCGAGCGATGTTATTTCTCAACCGTTCTGTGATATTATTGCCTGGGTGCTTCGCTCTCCCTCTTTACGCGCACGGGCGGCAGTGAATAAATAACTCGGGTAGTACACGTAGGCATTTATTTATTGACGCTTTGGATATAAATAAATAAATAAATGAATATTTTTTTTTTCTTCAGTTCGTAGCTATATGAAAAAACAAATCAAAAACTCGCTTCTGACCAATGCACACGCGCGTGTTTGCGAAACGTTGAATTTCCATTAGTTTATTAAACCGATCGCGTGCTTATTTCGAGCTGGATTATTATTAAACGCGTTCGACTTCATAAATAAATATACATATACATCGAATAAATAAACTCTTGCCTATGGCGCATAAAACGACGCGCGCGCGTCGCAATCGATTAAATTTTTCCCAACGGGCAGCGTCGCGCGCGGATAGTGCAGTATTTACGAAAGGAAAATTTTCTCGTTCGCGCGCCGATACGGAGAAGTACGATGATTAATTACGCAACGCTCTTTGTCTCGAGCTCGATCGGTCGCTTCGTATGTATAAATCGTGGATTTTTGACAATGGAATATAAAGCGAGTATATAATAAAACGAAAAAAAAGTTCGTGCGCGGTGGCTCGCATTATATATTATACGCCATTGATGTGTGTGTGTGTGTGCCGGGCGATGAGTCTCTCTTCTTCATTACGTAAGGGATGACTCGAGCAGCTCTCGGTGCGGGTATATAAACACGGTTGCGCGCGCAACATGGTCTCTCGCGCACATGCATGTGTGCGTGTGAGTGTGTGTGTGTGTGCTACGTACCACCACATAAGACGCATTCCCGAGCTTTCGCGTGCGAAGGAACGAGATTCGTTGCATTTTTTCGCGCAATTCGTATTTCACGTCAGCCGCACACGCGTACGCGCGTCTTATCTCTCGTATAGCTCTACAGCAAAGAGGAACCGCGAACTGGAAAACTTTGCCTCGAAAAAGCGAGAGCGCGAGGGATGAAGCGCAAAGTTTCCGCCTTTGATAGCTCTTCCTCATAGTTCGGGCGAGTTCGATGTCCGGCAGCAACCGGATGGAGCATTGCCAAATGCGAGAGCGCGCGAGCGATAGTTTGTAATCTCTCTCTCTCTCTCTCTCTCTCTCTCAGTTGCGCTTACCTGCGTGCGTGCGAGAGAGACTCGGGTGGAGATTACGTGTACGATGCACCTCCGCGTTGGGAAGGTCGTTCTGTATCTCTCCGCGCTCGAAGCTCTTGTATACATAATCTCGAAAGGATCAAGGACAACTGCTGCTGCTGCTGTCTTGTGGGCCACGAAAAAAAGGCTGCGAGCGAATAAATGTGTGTCACACATACACAGAGACACAGGCACAGAGTGAACGTCGTGTTTGTGAATGTAACTGTGTCAAGGCCGCGCCGTTTCGTGTGTATGTGTGTGTGTGTGTATGTGACCGATGCAGTAACGACTCGAAAGCCAGGCCAAGGAGAGAGAAGCGAGTGTATAGTACGCGGCGGGGAAAGTAGTGCACACGTACACTCACACGTATACGAGTATACGCGATACGCTGCTCGTACGAATTGGCCCGATGATACAAAAAGAAAGGGGGGTGTCTCTGTCTCTGTTTTGTAAATGTTCAATCACAAGGCTCGATGATATCCAGACGAGCAGCTTCAACAATTTTTCATCTTTTCTCGCTGCTCCTCCCTCGCGAGAGATGAAGAAAGAAATGCAAAGTATGGAATATGAAGCACGCAATGAAATGTAAGACAAGATTAGTTATTATAATGCAAAAAAAAACGTTAAATAACAAATATTCATACGACTATATTCGATGTTGTAATTACTATACAAAATATATATCGATCACGAGCTTTGGCCTGGCAGCCGCCAAGCAAGCGCGCCGCAAATCATCATCCTCGAGATTATCGATGATCATATATCGCAGCAGAGAATCGGCAGCCTGCAACGCGCATCAGCGCCAGCAAAGAATCCAGCGCCCATCGCCGGAAATATCTTCAGGACATTATATCGCACAAATGCACGACACAAGCTCGACTAGGGAAATGATGACGAAATTTGTCGAGTTTTTTCCAGCGCGTCAACTCGTATGTAGTCCTTGGGCGAGAATAGTCTTACCGCCTCTTCGGGTCGGAGTTGGATCGAGTCGTACAGACTCTGACTCGTCGTTATCTCTTTGATCTTTCTCGTAAACTCCTGGTCGCTGCGTAAATAACCTTGAAGATCCAACGAGTATCCTCTTTGTTCGAGATTTTCGATGATAATCAGAGCGCCGGACGCCGATCTCAAATGGAAAAAATTCGGGTTGTCAAACGCTAGTGAACCCTTAGCGAAATAGCTGGGAGTGGGGAAAACGAGGCTGGATATAATCAGCGCCATTCGGCATGAGTTTCGCCACGGACCGTTGCATCGGTCCTGAAGAGTATCTCCACCGCGTCGTCAAGCCCAGTGCAGAGCCGTCGATCCCGCGTCGTCGGCCAAGTTTGGATCGGCGCCTCTTCTCAGCAGCGATTCGACTGCACTTCTGTGTCTGTGACTCGCGGCAAGGTGCAGCGGCGATTCGCCCGTCGATTCCACGAGGAGGTCGGGATCGTGGCCGTGCTCGAGAAATTTCTCGACGATGTTTTCGCAGTCGTACATGCTGGCTACGTGAAAATGTGACATTCCCCCCACGAATTGACGTAGTTCAGATCGAATCGATCGTAAACTTTAAACATTTCATCGATCAGCTTTATAAATCGCACTATGCAGCGGTGTGGTGCGAAGCAACGGTGGATTGCCGTCTTCGTCGACTTTAGGCTCGTCTTTGTAGCCGCTCCCGATCACGATATCAAAAATAAATTTTCCCAGATGATTGCCTCTGTGTTTTTAGCTCAAGGAATCCGTAAGAAAAAGCTCGATTTCTTCGGACCGAAAAATGAGTCGAACATCTGGCAGTGCAGGGCCCCTCCAATTGATTGAAAAACAAAGTTCACGGAGAAATTCTTCGCACTCTTCTTCGATCTCCGAATTGACATTTTCCCGTAAACTCTTCAATTTTTCTATTTTTTTTTTTTTGGTTATCGGAACTTACATTAGATTTGTCGCGAGACATATTTTTTGCGCAATTACACACAAACACACGATCGCTTATGAATTGAGAAATTTATTATTATTTTCACGAAAACCACTTGCTGCAATCGATTCGATCTTTCCTTGATGTTCACGCGATGGATTTGTAACGCTGACTATACATACACCGTATGATCTATACATAAGCAGTAAAAGAACACGTGGTCCAAGCCGAAACAGAATGACTTTTTGTTTAAAACCATCCAAGGAATCGAAAAGTATCATATCTAAAATAAAAAATGAATTTTTCTTGCAAAAAAAGTTGCAGCCGACTCGGATCGATATTCGTTTATCGGTCGGATCTAATGACAAGACAATTTAGTATTACTAATGACAATAATTAGCTTGATCATTGAGCGAGAATTCGAACTTTTAACCGCAAAAATCACTCGATTCTTGCAGCAAGAACAAGCTAACTGTCGACGTTAACCTTTTTTCTATCGGTGTATACGCAGTTCGAATATAGGACTGCGAGCTTGCAAGCACGTTTATTTCAAGCTCAATGTCGAAAACAAAGATTAAGAGAGATGACGCGCGCGCGCGCACTGGAAAGAAGAAAAACATAAGAAAGAAAATGCTGGCTATTGGGTCAGAGCGTATACACACACACACTCAGACGTTTTATGGCACGCTCGGAGCTCGAGCGAACAAAGAGCCGAGAGACGGAGAGAGAATAAGTATGCTAAAGTGCAGTGAATACTTTGCAAAGACGAAAAGAAATGAAAAAAACTTGTCTTTCCGTGTAGTGTGTCTCGTTTCTGTACAGTGTACCCTCATACTTATATTTATTTTTGGACGAATGAGAAAAATAACGCGAATATCAATCGATGATGTTTACAAATAAGCCGTAACTAGTTCGATTGTACAGCCATACAATCGCTAAAGACACGTGTCGTTTTTCTCTCTCTCTTCTTTCGCGCAGCACTGGTAATCCTCGACCTGAACTCGCTGCTGCTACAAACACATGTGCGGCCGCATGAGCATTATCCAATCGCGACCGCAGCGAACAATAATACGTACGTACGTGTGTATATAGGTGCGCTCGTTGTTATACACATCGGTACGGGAGCTTTGAAGCCCAACGCGTTGATTATTATCGCTTTTCGAGGAAAATTCTACGGGAAAATGATAATATTTATACACGCGCGAGGTAGCGGCAGCGATCGGAGTCGCTGCGGCAGTAAAAGATCAACGAACTCGAGCTCGCTCGCGAGTCGATCGTTTTTTGCTGCTACCACTGCTCGCGCGGCGCAAGAAACATTACACACATAAACTCTCCGCAAACGAAAACGAGCTCGTATATCACATCGGCAGTGGTGTTACATATATATATATATATATATAGCCTATATTATATTGTAAACAGCCAAGGGGGCGATCCAATGTGTATGTATACTCGTAAAAGCTCGACGCTGCGCGATTCGGAGCGCGAAGCCAATTGAAAGTTGCGAGCGAGCTTTGTGCATCGTAAAACCGTTGCTGCTGCTTTGGCCAATAATACATAGCATATACAAGAGCTGCGCGATACGGCCGAGACACACGATATTAGGTGTAAAGCTCGAGACTCTCTTGTGTACATACATATATATATATTCCGTGGCAACAAATTGATCTCCGCCGATGTAGCGTCGAAAAATAGCCGACATCGTAAATCATCTCTCGCCGCGTGTGTATAACACGAATTGCGCATTTGCTCTCGAGTTTTATGCGCGTTTCATTGTTTTATGCGTATATTTACATTCGTAGAATTTGTTGGAGCGTAGAATAAAAAGTTTTCATACCCTCGCTTACTTCGGATACCTGCCGTTTAGCGGGGGTCGTAGGGAATAATGATCGTGGAATTTTCACGAATTTTTCGAGTAATTTTAATCAAAATGTTTGAAGAGTTTGGAATCAGATGTATGTTCCGTTTGTTGGTCTAGGCTAGTCTATATCACAATTCAAGAGTACATTATACACTACTGTCCAAACATCGCCCGTAGCACAAAACTCGCGCAGCAAGGGTAAACTTCAACTCGTGAAAATACGCGTCCTTCCTAAAATTACCATTGCTTCGATAGGGTACGTAATATTTTATCGTGAGAATTTCTCGTCCCCGCGCGTATTCGACAGGTTTTCACGTATTCGTGTCAAGGTGATCGCGCGACACTCTCGCGCGGTATACGGCTCTCGTACGTGCCGTATGCGCACACGACTCCATTTTTTTTTCCAACGAAATCGTCATCATCCCTGCCGCGACCGCGACGTGCGTAACACACATCGGCTATCGTGGTCAAAAATCTAAACGACGCTCAACGTCGCGCGTCTCTCTCTCTCTCTCTCTCTCTGCGAGTAAATCGTTTTATCGATTGAATATTATTATACATCCGATGTCGGACAAATTTATATTTAGACTTTATACTTGTAATGTTGCGGCATTAGGTATAGAGGAAAAATTTTCTCCAATGCAAATCGTCGCGTATTGTTTCGAACGTAAAAACACAACGATATATATACACGTGTGTGTACAGGCCAAGAAAACAAATCGGCTATAAGGTATTACATATGCTGCTGCTGCTGCTGCTGCTGCCGAGCACGCGGCACATTTCAACCGATTACATAATATCTCCGCGCGGAGAGGCACACTCGCTCTCGTGTTCCATCTCTTTTTGTTCCTCTCTTTCTCATAATTTCGCGCGCAGTGTGCAATTGCCCACGTGTACCACGACGAGTATCAATCAATTTTTTTTCTTTTTTTTCGCAATACTTAATTAGCTTCCGAGGCAGCGACCACCACCGCAGGTACGAATCTATCGATGCGGCAGCAGCTGCCTTATTTTTTTTTTTTCTTTTTTTCGCTCTCTTATACGAATGTACATAAGAAAACACTGGCTGGCTGGTTGGCTCGCTCGGGCGCGATTGCGTAAAAAAGTCCTATGTAATGTCTTCGGCGAATAATTGATCTGGATTATGGAAGCGCGCGGGTTATATGTCGGCAGCTCGGCTCATCGATAATACAGCACACACACACACAGACACACACATTGAAAGAAAAAAAAATATATATATTGCCCTGCGCTGCTGCTGCTGCTGATTCTACGCATTGCAAGCTTTACGTAAGCTAGAACGCGTAAGCTCTCGAGGCTCGTGCGCGGCAACAGTTCGACTAATTTTTTTCAAGGCACCGATAGTCGCGCGGCCCTTTTTTTTTTTACTCGAATCTTAAAAACTTCGGTACGATAAGGTGGTGGACGCGAGCCAATTTGCCGCAATGCGTATAAAAGCCGGGCGCGCCGCGCGGAGAGGATTATAACAAGGTGGCACACGCATACACTCGCAGTTATATAGCAGTGTTAGTATACCACGTGCAAAATGCGTTATATGTAACTCGGGTCTATTTTCGTCGTATTACGTCGCGTTTATGTTATATTCTCCGGTTTTATAGACGCGCGCGGCACGATGATGATGTTTTCGTGGAAAGGAGAGTTTGATATTATAATTGATAAACAGACGTGCGCGCAAGCATCACGTTGAGGGGGGAGCAATTTTTCATTGCATTATTATTAATTTATTATATTTATAAATCTGTACAAATTCGCGCATATGCTTACATAATTATCTCGGATGATTTATCGATTACATACATATACTTGTAGTATATAGATAATATACGAGCCGAGCGAAAAATATTAATGACCCGATTGTTTGTTTTTTTCTGTTACAGGTAAGTGTTGCATCATCGTCGACAGCACATATAGCAGCGGCATCATCAACGGTGCGCCTTTATCTCTTCTCTCTCGCATATATAATTATATATTATATATCAACGCGTTATAAACGGGGTATGGCTATTATTTGCAAAGTATGCGTGGAGATCCTCGAGAACGAGCGAGTGAGACGTGCAGCGGTATATATATACGGGGGAGAAAATATTCAAAATTAACTCGTCGCGCGTCGTTGACCGTTGCCGAATTTATAATTCGTCGCCGTGTGCGTGTGTAAGTATATTATGGCCTCCTCCGCGTACGCCACCACGACACGTTCGAATATGTGCAGCAAAGAGGCCCTTACGTAACCGGACGTCGTCGTCGTCGTCGGCTCCGTCTTCGTATAATACGTATATTAAAACTATACATAGTCGGCAGCAGCATGGCTATTTTTTTTTAGTCATCGCTCGTATATGCACGCATGATTCGGTATAATATGGACAAAAAAGTGTATACATAACATAATGTAAACGTTATAACAGTTCTCGCGCGAGTTCGCGAGTCGTTGAATCATATCGGCCGGCTTTCAAAATTCTAAATTCCAATTTGTGGCGCGTGCGGTAATTGCCGATAAGTGCAAAACCAGCAAATAACATTTACAGATAGATTCTTAGAGAGAGAGAGAGAGAGAGAGACCCAAATTGAATAATGACCAATTATAAAGACTCGCGCGCGCAGAGTATATAGCTCTCTCTCCATCTCTCTCGTGCTATATAATCCACACACACACACTTGCGCAGAGCTAGTAATATAGCGCTAACAGCAGCGTGATCAATTGAAATGGCAACAAATACTGTACTACTGCAGCTATATACACGAGGCTCGAGAGCGCCGGCATGTAATACACATACACTTACACACACACGTGAGAGTAAATATATAAACGAGCTCATGCCAAGCTTACGTCAAACTAAATTCATATCATAAAGCAACGATCTCTTTTTTCTTTTTTTTGTTGCACATATGGCATATACACGTGGCTGACTAAGTGTACACACATTCGTGTTTATATACATATACGTATGCGGCATGCATGTGCAGTCATTGCGGCTCTTATAATGTAATAATGTACACGGATTATAGAGTAAATCGGCAGCAGCAGCAGCAGCGGGGGCCCCCGCGAGATGAAAGGATATTTCGTTAGTGTGTTACAGAGCTGCCGAGCTCACGCGCGCGCGCGTTTGGAGCTCGATTGCCTAATTCGCGATTGCGGCATAAAACTCGCCTATTACCACACGTGCGCAGTACAGCGCGCTACCACGTGCAAGAGAGGTGCCTTATATATGCGTGTATTGTGCATGCGCGCGCGAGATGGAGTTTCTTATACAAAGTAAAGAGTCAAAAAGAATAAACAAATTTCGATGATTTATTTTGTCGTCGTGTTACTTGAAATTTCCTGCGTATTTTTCATCTATAAAATAATATAATGACGAGGATTATAGTTCTTTTTTCGCGCGTGATCGTTCCGGGTGTCTTATTATTGCCGACTCGAGCAATACAACGAGCTCGTGATTTATTGTAACGAATTGGACCTCGATGAGATGGACGCAAATATACGCATAAATCGTCGATATATTACACGATTAAGAATTTAAACACGCTCTGTTGCGTGTGATTTTTTCGTCTTTTTATATGTAATGAAAAAACTCGATAGTACTCAAAAAGCTCAAGAAAGCTTCGTTTTTCTCAATGTCGATCTCGTCGATATACGTCGATTAAACGAATAAAAATTTGAACACACTTTTTCGTGCGTCTTTTTTCGTCTTTTTTTATGTAATGAAAAAACTCGATGGTACTCAAAAAGCTCAAGAAAGCTTCTTTTTTTTTTCTTGCAAACTTGATCTCGTCGATATATTACACGAATAACAATTTGAACACACTTTTTCGTGCGTCTTTTTTCGTCTTTTTTTATGTAACGAAAAAACTCGGTCGTACCCAAAAAGCTCAAGAAAGCTTCTTTTCTTTTCTCACAAACTCGATCTCGTCATTAATATCGTTTTGCTGTACATCAAAGTTATACGAAATATTACGACGTGCGACGGCACACAAAATCGACGCGTTAAAAATGTCAAAGTGGAGTTCATACTAATACTATATAAATTCAGCGGTTGTATATAAACGTTGGCGCCTTCGCAGCTCTGAGCAACAGTTTTCCACTCGTGCGATTCATCGCCTCGTCTCTGCATGTGTGTGTGTGAAACATGGACCATATGCGCGCGCGCGCGCGAAAAAAGAAGAAGTCTTATACGTGTGTGTTTCTGTGTGTGTGTGTGTGTGTGTGTGTGTGTGTGTGTGTGTGTGTGTGTGTGTGTGTGTGTGTGTGTGGCCGAGCGTCAGGGAAAATTTCATTCATGCACTTTGCACGCGGCTGCAGCAGCACCGACATATTGAGAAAGGTGTTTGTAGGATATATATAGGTATATGTCTTGGCGCGTGCAGCAGCGCGCGCATGCACAGGCCTCTCTCTCTCTCTCTGTCGGTCAACTCTCTCGCGCCAGGCGCGCGTTTACCGCCGTTCGCTTGGCCTACTTTCCATCTCTCTCTCTCTCCCGCTCACTTATACTTGTGAGTATGCAGTTCTCGCTTGCTTATATGCGCGCGCGCAAAATCGAAACAGCTGGAAGGTTAAATACGTGTAGCGCAACACCGAAATGTGGGTTAAAATTTTCCCTCCGCTCGCTCGCTCGCTCGCTCACGCGCACTCGTAATAAGCTCCAAAAAAAGCTCGGCGTCGCTCGAGCGAAATAAATAGCAATAACAATGATATCGAGCAACGCCGTTGAGGGTATAGAGAGAGAGAGAGAGAGAAAAACTTGAGCAATTATGCATGCGAGCAGTATAGCGGCGGCGGCGGCAAAAAAAAAGGCGCAAACTGTCCGGCGCACGTGAGCTCGAATATAGCCGCACGTGGTCGCAGCAGCAGCAGCAGCAACGACACATTACATAAAGCCATCGCGGGCCGGGCGAATATAAGTAGCCGCGCGCGCGCGCGTACATATACGCGGTCGACCGATTATTATCGAAGAAAAAAAAGAACAGACCGGTTAAATCGTCGCCGCGCGGCTCTCTCGTATATATATATATTGATAAGATAAAGGAGGCCGCTGCGGCGCGTGCGGGGCACACACGAGTGCCCATATATACCACGGTGTCATATAAAGAGAGCGAGACGGCGACTCAACTATGCTACGTACATACGCGGCCAAAGCTCACGTGTTCCTCGCGATCGTCGCTCGTTCGTTATATAAAGTTTCGACGAGCGCGCGATTGATTCTCGATTCGTAGCTTCGCCTCGTTACATACCGATATTTATAACGTATAAGTATTTCGTATGTACGGCTCGCAGCACGTACCGAACGAGTGCGAATAAATGCATTTGATGGCGGCGTACGCACGGGCTGATTTATAATTCATCTACCGATATCGGTCGTTGTTGCTGCTGCTGCCGCACGTGACGCGCATTTCTTAGCGCCTTTAAGATCGCGCGCGAGAATACGAGCCGCGGAATCGATCTTGAGCTTCTATACTATAGACACGAGGAGGAAGTTTAATCGCGAGACGCACACGAGAGTTTATCAATTTGAAAGAAGTAGACGATCGATTGATTTTTTTTTTTTTTGACTTTAAGCTCTCTAATACGGGGAATACATATGTTACAATTTTTTTTTTTTTTTTGTTATCGTCGTACCGATACACGCTATGTACCATGTATAAATACCCAACGCGCCGCATCGTCGTCGTCGTCGACACTTTATATAAATATATTACATAAAACGTGTGTGCAGCGGCGGCGATGGCTGCGGCACAAGAGAGGCGCATGAGCGAGCGAACGAACGGCCGGGCTATATAACGTGAGTCTGCACGCGCGCATGTATCGCGCGATGATGTACACCACCGACGTAACGTCGTCGCCGAGTAGTAGTAGTAGTAGTAGTAGCGTCTCTTTCGACGCGACGTAAGGCGATGAAAAATGTCGTCGTCGTCGTCGTTGTATGCGCTAGAGCAGCGCCCAAATGATTTTTCGGTCAAGAATAGTTTACGTAATGCCCCGTGCGATTCGATTGAAATTCGTCGTCGCCGTCGACGGCGGCGCATTGTTTACCTTTACCGCCTTTCGATGAAAAAAAAAGGCAGTTGTCGACCATCGAGAGCAGCGAGAGATCTCTGCGTCAGTGGTGCGCGGGCAAGTCGAGAGCGATTTATGTAACACGTGCGCGCGTAGGGTTAGGAGAATATAGAGAACAAAAAAATAAATAAATAAAAAAAATAAAAAAAAAAAAAAATAAACTCGTAGGCCGTATAGGGGTTACACAACGACGATGGCGAGCAGCGGCAGAGAGAGCGTCGACGACGCTACACACGCCCCGAGAATTTACGCGTACAAAGTATCTCTCTTTCTCTCTCTCGATACCTGCCAAAGCACGATCGGTGTCTCGAGTCTAGCACCGATTCTTCATTGACGAGCTTCGATGTGTATCGCGACTTATCGTACGTGTGTGTGTGTGTGTGTGTGTATTATGCGACTGATTTCTTGGTTAAATTGAAAGTCGGCATTAACGATATTTTTTCCTGTGGGCGTGAAGAGCTTTTTAATCTTTGTGATATGCCGAAATTTAGATTCTATTGATTTGGCTTTTTTAATGCCTTTTCCGTGTTTTTCGATTAAGCTTGAAAGCTCGTTAAAAAAATTTATGAGGTGTTACTCGACGCTGTGAGCTCTATGAATTTTTCGGGGACGACTCGAATTCGATTGAATTATTATGTTTTTTTTTCCTTTTTTCTCTTTTTTCACAATTGCTTATCACATTTGTAAAAATTAATAATATTTTCGTAAGAAAATGTAAGAATTTCAATGGCGTGATTAGTTTGGTATTAGCAAGTTTTGTCGTAATCGCAAAGGTGTCCATATTCGATTATGAGCTTTTTGATACCATCGACAGATGGAGCGTGTTAAACTCGCAAGCGGCAAGAAAAACATTCGCAGGGTATTTAATGGTATTCATTATGAATATTTTCATTTCTTACAGAGTAAATGACATGCATCGTAGTCGTATAAATACACCACATTTATAATTGAATTATACTTCGTCGAATCAAAAATCTTCAAAGAGCATTAAAATTTCATCGCCGCTTCGTTAATTACGAGAATCAAACGAGCGACACTCTCTCTCTCTCTCTCTATCTAAAAAAAAAAATATCGTATTTTTAGTACAAAAATGCTCATTTTCTCGCGCGCTCGCGCTAATTAAAATACCAACTCGACGCTTTGCAAAAAAAAAAATCAAATACTTTTTCGCGCTGTATCGCGGACGCGCGCGCGCGCGCGCGCGGGGGAGTACCTTTATAAACGTATGTGTACGTGTGTCTCATAGGTCGGATCATCGAGCCCGACGTTATATAGAGGCGGTGGTTAGAGCGAATCGCGTGGGCCATTGCGTAAGATAGTGCGAGAGGAGAGTATATAGCCCGGATTTATATAAATGGTGTTACGTTGACACCCGAGCGAGCGAGCGAGCGAACGACTGCACGAGCTCGACTGCGAGAGAGAGAGAGAGAAAGAGCAAAAGCAGACGAGAGTCTGTTTGCATTATCTAATGAGCCTCGACTACTACTACGGCCGGCTGTGTCCCCCTCGAGTTTGCGGTAACAGTAACAGGCAGCAGCAGCAGCAGCTTCTGATATACTTTGGTCGTAGATAACGCGGCGTAATTGACTTTTTTTCTCTTTCGCTCATAAAATAAGTGCCATATTTTTTTTTTGTCGTTGTTTCGGAGTAGAGCCTTTATACATTCGAGGCGAGGTAGGCAGCCAGGCAGTAAAATTTCGTCACGAAAAATCATTACCAAACGCAATTCGGAGGCACACACAATACCTGCCGCGCGCGTAGCACAATATAGCTCACAAAGGGCCTCTCTCTCTCTCTCTCTCTCTGAAACACACGCGCAATCTCGAAACCGTCCAAACTCATTACGTAAAACCTTTGTAACGCAATATATAAACATATGCGCACACAGCAACTGACGAATATAACCACGCAAGAAATACAATACCTCTCTCTCTCTCTCTCTCGCTGCTATAAGCACATGCTCCTCTCTGTATGTATATCATACATCCGGAGTAGTTTGCGCGCAAAAATCTTCTTGAGCAAGAATTTTTAGGGCCAACCTCTTTTTTTCCCCCCGCCGCACCCGAGAGACTTCAATTACATAAGTGGCGGGTTACAGATAAGAAAAAAAAGAATAAATAAATGAAGGAGGCCGATGTTCGATTCTTAGCTTCCCTTCGGTGTTGTGTGAAGTACACTAATACGGATGAAACTTTGTATATCAGCGAGTGACTTACGTAAGTGAGTGAGTACGAGGCTCTCTTCGAAGTCGCGCTGCATGCAGCTAAACAAAACCATCGCGTATTCTGTGTGGCTGCTGCGCGCTTATACAGACAAGAGGCAGCTGCTGCATCGAGCAACATGTGTATATGTGCGCATGAAAAGAGAGAGAGAGAGAGAGAGAGAGAGAGAGAGAAAATTGCGACCAGTGCCAGCAAGCAATTAGTAAATGAGGATTAATTCGGCAGTTTGAGGCCTCGTTTCCTCTTGGATGTTTCTATATTTCTTGAGGTTAATCAAGCCTCGGCCGCACAAGTACCAATTGTGCCTCATTTATAATTCAAAAGTTGCATACACGATTTTTGCCCCTTTTTTTTCATTTCGGCTCGGAGCAATTACAAATGTGCAAAACGCCGCGAGTCGACAATTAGATAATGCGCGATCGTCGGCCGATCGAGACTCGCGATTATCAAGCGTGGCGCGTGAAACTAAGCAACTCGCGCGCCGCGTGCCGCGCGGATGACGTAAAATATCACACGTATAGCATTTCTTTCATATCTCCGCGAGGTCGATTATACATAAGTGTAAACGGCATTTATGTAAACAAAATTTGTTAAACCATTACATATCCTACTTTCTTGACAAATTTTTTTCTATCTCTCTCTCTCTTTCTCGCATTTAAGAGCTTATTTAACGCTCGAAAGGGTCGGCGGCGAATGATAATATGTAACGGCTTATGTATATAATGTATACCCGATCGGTGTGCTTCGGGCGCACTGCGGCACATACACAACTCACAACTCGCACAAAGTCGAGTGATTTTGTAATAGACATTCTATTATACAGCAGATTAAAGTTTGTTGATGTATGTTAAAAAAAAAGGAGAGAGAGAGAGAGAGAAGGATACCTGCGCCACGCGCGTATATATAAAATTGCGTAATTTTCTCTTTCTGTCTGTCCGACTCGACGAGCCTTTCGCCTCGCGCGTCGATGTGAATTTTGCACTTTGTTACATATTATCGAGCGCTATTATATATGCCCCCGCGCGCCCAAGTAGCATATATATATACAACACATAATAGATCGTTTGCTTCTATGTAAACGCGAAAAACGCGTCGAAGGCTTCATATAATGGAATTCTTTTTTTTTACTGCTTTGACGATCGCGATATTATTATATATATGTACCCGATGGAATTTTCATAATACGTACGAAGGACTTGGTTAAATTACCGTTCTAATATGGGAAAATATCCAATATAGGTCGATCCTCGAGATGGCAAAAAAAAAATCCTCGCAATCGAGTCTCGAGAGTCGCGCGTATATATGAAAACGTATATAATAACGCCGCTCGATTTATGTGCACCACGGTGTCGATGAAATCATCTTCCTGAAAGCTTAATCGAGTGCAGTCGTCGTTGTCATCGATCTGTAATAGCTGTCGTTGCTGCGGCGCGTCAACCCACGCGTAGTATATCGTACGCGCGAACGTGTGCCGCGCTCCGATCCTCGTATATATAACAATAAAGCGTATATAGGAAAAAAATCGGCCGCTATATACACGACCGCAGGAAAATACCCGTAGCAATATACATCGTCTCTCGCGCTCTCGTAATCGGCTCAATCGAATAGAAAGATTATATATATCCCCGATCCGTTGTAAGCGTGGCGCGTAATACCACCGCCGACGCTTTTATGAATGAAATCACCTGTGAATAAGTCGATACTACCTGCGTATAATAGCTCGCATACATAACAAAAAAAAAAAAAATTGTTCGCGCGCGAAAACTCGTACGTATATATATTTTCCACGAATGTTCGTACGCAAAGTGGGTCAGTGCAGCGCGGTGCAGTGCAGCGCGCGAGAAAGGAAACTATAACGAACGGAAGCTACGTCGGAGCTCTGGGATATTTGACCGTGAAAAAGCACCGTAACCGGTGCCGCTTGCTGCCTGCCAGGCTCTTTCTCTTTTGTGCCATTTTGCAAAAGCACGTGTGCATGTGGCGCGCGATGCAGCTCGCTCTCCCACCTATAATATACCCCTTCCTTTCCCTCTCTCTCTCTCTCTCTCTACGTGACTACCTGTTTTGCTACATGCGCAGGCGCGACAAGGAGTACGATAAGGACCGTGAACGGGTGAATCGAACAATGAAGGCTCTGAAGGAAGAAAACGTAGCGCTGCGAGGGCAAGTGAACGAACTTACCATGGCGGTCAACGGCCTGACTCAGAGTCAGCGATACCCTCAACCCTGGACCGAGGTGAAATTTATCAATATCGATTCGTCGAACAATTCAACGGCAGTAGAGTTGGCCGAAAAGATCTTGGGCCACTACGCGTTGAACAACTTCTCCAGTGACATCATCACCGCACGGAAAGTCCCACAGGACTCATCCGGGACAAACGCGCGCCCTGGAAACCCTACTACCGCCGGCAAGAAGGACTCTATCATCGTGAAACTTAAAAGCGCTGCCGTGCGCGACCGCGTTCTCGAAGTGGTGCGGGAGAAGGGCGCAACTCCGTACTCGGAGATTTCGGAGGCGCCGATGGCTCACCGATCCGGCATACGAGCTCGTGAACCCGGCAGTCTTCGCGCTGAAGAAAAAGCCAGCGCTCTGGCAAAGGAAAAGGGCTACCGTTTTGTGTGGGTCCGAGAGGGCGCACTGCGCGTTCGCAAGGACGAGCGCTCGCCCGTCATACACATTACCACCGAAGCCGATCTCAAGCAGATCGCCTGAAGGCCCGCGCACGACGAACGTAACAATTTGCAGCTTGAACCGATCACAAATCAACATTTTTTCGAAAACCCGCGAAATCAATTACAGAATTATCAACATAAAATTAAAATAGTTCAAATAAATGCCTTTTCAATTAAAGAACGTGTTTCCTTTTTGGCCGACTTCATGAAGGAACTTAATATAGATGTATTATCTATATCCGAGACTTGGTGCACTCCGGATATCCCTGATGCCTCCTACAAGATTCCGGGCTATAAATTCGCACGTGCTGACCGTGGCTTGAAGAAATTAAATGACGGCGAAAATTCAAGCAACGGAAATAAGCCGAGTGAACCGGATGAGTATATGCACGGTGGCGGAGTTGGGCTCTACATACGCGATACCATCAAATGGAGGGAAATCCGGAAATCGGCAATCAAGAATAAGAATGAAACTGAGTACATCATCGTCGAGCTCCAAGGCCTGAATGGAGACCGTGTTCTTATGGCCTCGGCCTACCGCCGCCCCAAGGGTCGCTGCCTCACGGACTTCTTTGAGGTCCTATCCACCGTGTCGGAGAGCTATAGTGACGTCATCATCACAGGTGATTTAAACTCAGATTTGTCTGCTACGGATGTCAATGAAGAGGGCCGGGACTTGGAAAAGCTACTCGAGGAGAACTCATATTACCCGGTGCCTTTTGGACCTACGCATCACCAGGTACGGCTTCGCGCGGACCCCGTCACGGGTCAGCGAGTCCTGAGAGAATCGCATACCTGGATCGATGTCATATGCGTCAGTCTGCCGGAGCGAGTTCTTTCGCATCAGAAGTCGGGGGAGCCGTTCATCCAGGGACATGACTACATCGCGATTGACTACGCCTTTGGTACCGCTGTGGCTCGGGAGACGGTCATTGCGTCGCGCGACTTTCGACGGTGCGACGCCGCATTGCTTCGGGCCGATGTTGGCCGGGCGCTGGACGACGCGGTCCCGACGAGCGGGAGGGACGTGACCTCTCTATTGCAGAATTTTTACTCGGCAACAGCGACGGCCTTGGACAGGCATGCCCCGATGTCGGTGCGGACGGCCCGCGGACCTTCTAGGCCTTGGTGCTCGGGTGAGCTTCGGCGTCAGCTTCGTGACCGTGACAGGCTCTACCGGACGGCGCGGCGCTGCGGGAGCATCGAGCTCTTGCTGCAGTACCGTCGGGTCCGCAAGGAGCTCAAGATCAGGATGAGGGCGGCCCGCGACGCCTACTACAGCCAACAGTTAGCCTCGGCAGGGGATGCGGCGAGTCGTTGGTCGGTCCTTCGCCGGCTTGGTTTGGCCCGGCCGACTCTGCCCTCTCCCTTTCAATTCTTCAGTGCTGATGAGCTCGTTTCACACTACGCGTCTGTGACCAACTTGGGAGCGCCATGCGGGCGTGAGGAGCTCGACGAGATCCTTCTCTCTGCGCCTGCGCTCTCGACCGTCGGCTTTGGACTGTCCCGGGTCGAGGCGGTCGATGTGCTTGGCGCGTTGCATGCGTGTTCATCGAGAGCCCGTGGGCGAAGCGGCGACGGTTTGTCGTTGCGCTACCTTCGGGAGGCATTCACGGTCGTCGCCCCTGCCCTTGCTGAGATCTTCAACGCCTCCATCGAAGAGCGGAAATACCCGGACATGTGGAAGGATACTTTGATCGTGCCGTTGAGCAAGAAGTCCAGGCCCGAGACACCGGCTGATACCCGTCCAGTCGCAAATTTGCCGCACCTGTCGCGCGTCTTTGACCGACTGATTGCCCGACAACTCGGTGAATACTTGGAGTGTCGCGGCTTTCTCTCGGACCGGCAGTCCGGTTTTCGACGCGGATTTAGCACACAGACGGCACTCTTAAGGATTTGCAGCGATGTCCGTGGCGGCATGGAGCGTGGTGAGGTCACGGTGCTGATGCTCTTCGACTTCAGCAAGGCCTTTGATACTGTCTCTCACGCCGTGCTGCTGAAAAGGATGTGTGACCTGGACTTTCTACCATCGACGATCGAATGGTTTTACTCGTACCTCACCGGCCGTAGGCAGGCAGTGTCGTGTGCTGATGGTTCGACCTCGCGCTGGGAGCCGTCTGCCACGGGGGTGCCTCAGGGGTCGTCCACTGGGCCTTTACTGTTCCTTCTCTACATAAATTCGCTGCTCCAGGCCCTCAGCCACAGTAGGAACAGCTGCATGATGTACGCCGATTTGCAAATCTATGGACATTGCGCGAGGGGACCTGCTGGGCTTGGTAAGAAGTATGAACGAGGACGCGGCGACCATCAAGGATTGGGCGGATCGCAACGGGCTCGTGTTGAACACGGCGAAGACGAAGGCCGTTCTGTTTGCTAGCTCCCAGCAGCGACGCTTTTTCAGCGACTCAGACGTCCCACCACTGATCGTGGACAACACCATTATCCCGCTGGAGGACAGGGTATGCAATTTGGGCGTCGCGATGTCCAAGGACCTGTCATGGGCCTCGCACATTCGTGGCGTGTGTTCGCGGGCATGGTGTTCTCCATCGCTTGAGATACAGAGCGGGCATGCTCAGTTGCCAGATGCGGAGGGAACTCGCGATGACCTTGGTACTGCCACTGATGGATTATTGTTGCCTGGTATACCTCGAGCTGCCCGAGTACCTCGCCACCATGTTGCAGCGTGTCTGGCACGTGGCCGTGCGCTTCGTTTTTGCCTGCGCCGTGATGAGCGATTGGCACCTTTCCTCGAAAGGATGGGCTGTGCCAGTCTTGAAGAAAGGAGAAGATTTTTCCTGGGCGTACAGGTATACCGCGCCGTATCGCTGCAACGCCCCCATTACCTCAGTGAGATGTTCCGGTACCGGGATACGGGAGCGGCGCCGCAAACCAGGAGCAGCTCCTTGCCCCAATTGATGGTGCCGGACTCGAGCTCGGAAGTGCGGCGGCGTTCTTTTTCCATCATGGGCGCAAGAATGTGGAACGAGTTGCCGTTGGCGGTTCGCGATGCCGCGTCGCTCCCGCTTTTCCGCCGCCGATTGCGCGCCTACCTCGCGAGCCGCCGTTGACCGACTCAACCGATGACCCGAAATGGAAATGAAATAAATTGAATAAAACTAAATAACGTTCGTTCGTCGTGCAATTCAAAATTCAAACCTGTAATTTGGACCTCAAATTTTGAAATTTTGATTTTAGTTCTAGTTTACCTGTAAATAATGTATGTAAATAGTTTTGTAAATCTGTGTATATTATCTGTTTTTGTAATTCGTATTAGTTCACTGTCTCTTTGAGATGAACTTCAATAAACCTTTATCAAACTCAAACTCAAACTCTCTCTCTCTGAGATCGTGTAATAATTTCTTTTCGCATTATTTTTTTGTCGGCTGGTCGGTCGCCGCGCAGAGCTCGTTTTGAGATAATACATAATGTATATGATCGTTTCACGTAATTTTCATTGAGCATTACCGAATTTTTTGGCGTATAATAATGCTATACGGGACGACGACGATCGGGTTTCCCGCAGCTACGTGCTGTAACTCAACACGTAATGTACAGCCCGGCACATACGCTTACGTACTTATACTTCACCCCGATTTATTTTTTGCTCAACGACTAACGTCTAGTTGGTTTCTATGATTAATGCGTCACACGTCGTCGCCGCCACTTATCTAACGCGTCGAAAAATTTTTAAAGACTTCTTTTGAGAATCAATTACCGCGTCGATGATCGCGTACATATACACGTCTGCTGTAGTGTATAAGCGTGTGATGCAACGACATCAATTTTCGTAATGAATAATAACGCGATAAATGCGTGTATACGTACAACACGAGAGCAAAAGAGACATCCTCGATCTGCGCGATGAAACAAAATATTATAATATTTTCATTTTCTCGTCACGTGCCCCATATCATCGCTACGTCACGCTCATCTCGTCGTCGTCGTCGTCGTCGTCTCGCAGCTATTGTTATTCTCTTTTCTTTTTTTTCGAACATCGAAAGTAACAATATCGCTTCGCGAAAAGTACACAAAATTATTACAAACGCGCGTCTGTCTTTCTCGCTAGTCGCGAAACGACCCGTGTGCCGCGCGCGATCCGAAATTGGCACTGATTTGTAACGAAACTTGGCAATCGCGAGGTGACACTTTACTCTCGACACGCGCGCGCGCGCGCTCGAGTTTATATAAACCGATGACACTTACGCCGCGGCGCGTTAGTAGTAGTATATATAGGATACGGGTAGCAAAGAGTACACAATTACATAAAGTGCGAAAATTCATACACCACGAGGCGCTCCTCCATATTTTCACACGCAAAACAGATCGCGCTTATTATAATTCTTATTTGCTCTCCTCTCCTCTCGTCGTAATAATAAGTTTGCATAATTGCACAATGCGAAATGTACGAGTCTCTATTGCGTAGAGCGGCCGAGGCGGCGATCGCGTAAACGACGACGAGTGTCTTCTTCTCGATTGTTATGTAAACAGCAGCGCAAAAAAAAAACGAAGTGAGCCCCAATATATTCATTATTAGCTATTCGAGTGTCAAGTACGTATATATATATATATATATATGGCGACTCGCGAGTAAATATATCACCCGAGAGAGTAAGTGAACTCGTCGTCGCGTCGCGTCGCGTATTATAGTTGTATAATGACGCGACTGCTCGAGCGCCGAGCAGAGAGGGTCGATAAATTTTTTAACTTTTTTTTCTCTCTTTTCCGAGCGCGGCGAAATTCATTATTATGTACATTATCGACTCGGTAACCCGATATACACATACATGGTTGAGAGAGAGAGAGAGAAGAGAGAGAGAGGGAAATGTATCTATTTTTCTTTCCGATGCCGCATAAAACACGTACTGCGCCAAAGTAAATAAAAAACGAGCAAACAACAACGACCGCTAATGATCGGGGAATATCTCAGTTCAATAATTTCGTAGTGCGAGGGCATCATCGCATCTCTCTCGTAAGTCGATAATTCAAGACTCGACCGACGTCGGTTTTCTCGTCTATAACTCGTGTAATCGCAATCGGTAAATACACAATTTTCTCGATTTTTCGCTCGAAATTTGTCGCTCGAAATAGCTGCTGCCAAAGTCACTTTTTCGCATGCGACAAACAAACGCTGAAAAAGCGCAGTTCACTGCAAATATTATTATGCATCGAGCTCGCGGCGTCGCGTCGAAGTGCATCGCGCACAATTTACAGTGCTGCTGTTGTGCTGCTTATATTGCGTAACCAGCAGCGGCTCGAGCATCGTCGTCGTCGTCGTCGCGCGTAGCAACTTGCCGCTCTTATCATCCATAAAGGCAAACGGTATAAAGTATAATAAGCGCTGAACGCGATCCGCTTCCTCTTGCCGACGACGCCGCTCTGGAAATACACACCCGAGCTTTTACTTTCGATGCAGATCGCGTTGATATTGTATATTGTATATTGGGAATCGACCTCATTCCGACGCTGTGCTAGCACTTCAAGCTAGCTCGGAAGGATGACGAGAGAGATGCGTTCGTATACGTTCGTTCGCGCTTGCGATCGAAAATAATGTCGCGATTTCGTGAAAATAAATACACACATGTCTCTTGAATGCGCGTGTATCATCGCTGCACATGTGCTCGCAGCCGAGCGAGCGAGCGAGCGAGAAGAGAGAGGCAGGGAGGGATACGCTGCGCGCGAGAGACGACGAGGTGCCAAGAAAAATTTGTTGACGCTCGCTATATACGCGTTCGAGTGTGCATCAACGTCGTCGTCGTCGTCGTCATCGTCATCATCATCCGTGTGCCTATACGTATATTATTATTTACGCGTGTATTCGGAGCGTTGCAAAAAATCGTGCAATTCGGGTGGTTGGCGAGATTTTCGGGAGAGAGGGAAAGGTAAAAATCTGGAGCAAAACGATAGAACGATGATCTACGTGTAATCGATATGTGGATGAGGTTCGCCTTTGATGCGGAAAATTTTGCCGAATATCAATGGCAGCTGTTGTATTTGTTTTGTTTACTACGACTGACCTGTGAACTTTGAAATTGTAATGTGCGTGTTCAATTGTATTGATAGTACAAAGTGGGTTGAAAATATTTCAAAAATTGAACATTAGTAATGGCCTAGTGACCACTTACAATGTTTTTAAATAAGTTACAATTAATTGATTGGCTTTTGACGATTTTTCTGTTAACATTTTTTTTACAATTATTAAGGGCATTGTTTTGTAAGACATAAAAGTCACCATTTAATGGTTTTAAAAAAATTCAAAACATCTTTCAACTACTTCTAATAAGATTGTATAACTTTAAAAAGCCACCACTAGATGGCGATTACCAAATATCTGCAAGTCTGCAAGTGTTAAAGTAAAAATAATTATGTATATGAGTGAGAGCACGGCGTTTCAAAAGTTAAATAAAGGATGCAGCGCCTACATCTCTGTATAGCTAGAGTCTAATCGTCTCTTTAAGCTCTCTGAGAGTTAGGCAGCATTAATATAATCGATATAACAACTAAAATGAGTTTATCAATTAAATAGACAAGTTTCCAAAAAAAAAAAAAAAATTATGAGCCACGCCAATAGTCACTGCGCACATGAATTTTTATAAATAGTTGCTGTTTTGGCTGCAGACGTTGTTTCTTTTTTGTTATCTTCTTCTCGAATCCTCGTTACGATTGTCTCGCTCCAACTCTCAAAAGTCCGCGCGAACAATGTATAAAAGTCATTCGGAAACGCTTTACATTAAAGGCCATTATTTTTTCGTAGGGCATATAATTGCACCGCGAGCAGCCAACACGTAAACACGAATAACTTTCTGCCTCGCTCGTTTTATTAATAAAGAAAGTTTTCCCGACTCCGAAGACTCTTGGTCGAAACAACCTATTAGTAAATTCTTACAAAGCTCTTTCGAGCTCTCTCGCTCCACCCTCTCCCCCACCGCGGAAAAAAAGGCTCGCGTTTCCCAAAAGTTCGCGTAAAAAAGCTCGCTTGCATCAAGCAGGCAATATATTTATGCGTCTCTCTCTCTCTCTCTCTCTCTTGGAACGTGCGCTCGAATCACGTAATATATTCATTTTATTTAAGTTTCATACCGCTCGCGATGAGCAATGTATTATCCTCCTCTTGGCTCGAGCTACACGCGTACCAAACGTTAGAGATGCTGCTCGTTGAGCCGGCCGGGGAGCATATTAATCATTCGTCTGTTTAAAAAGCCATTATACGCGTGCTGCATAAGGATTTTCGCCGCGTGTCTATATACACATTACGTAACTCTCAAAAATCACGATCAGGTATATAGCTTTACCGTTATCTTCGGCGATTCGATTCGTATACAGGTATATATATACTTTTATAACGGAAGACAAAAGTAACGTTACACCCGCGTGTATATATACGAGCACGCGCGAGAATCCCTATCTTCGTTGCGTTGGACGCACGTACACACGTATTACGTATTATTACATAATGTAGCTGAAAAATTCTCAAGACTCTTCATAAACGCGTCGTTTATATATATATATATATATATATTGTGTGTGCGCGCGAGCGCGTAACGAGCATCGACTCGACGCGATAGTACACGCGCTCTGATTAAGAGTTAGAGTTAAGAGAAGGAGGGAGAAAGAGCTCCACTACGAGTAAGAAAGGAAAAAAAGTCCTCGTTATAACGAAGCGAGCTCTTATATACCATAATGTATCATCGATAAATTCGCAGGAAGCTAGCTCGTTATTGTCGTCGTCGTCGTCGTTGAAAGAAAGAGAGAGCAACGCGCGTGTTAACTTGCGCGACGCACAGCTTACACACAACACCGGACGTCGGAGGTTGTGCTGCCGCTGCTATGAATCGTTACGTAAAGGTCGCTCAACCCGACGGCGGCGGTGGCGGCGGCAACTGCACAGCCGACGACGACGACGACGACGACCAAGTGTGTGTCTCGTTGCTTATATGTATGTATGTACGTTTGAATGCCGAGATATATATAGAGCTCACTCGGGTAATATAACGTTTTACGGCAAATTCACTGATGATGCATTGCTCGGCGCGCAGTTGACGACGACGAAGCGACTCTAGGCCGGATAATGTAAGCCGGAGTACTCGAGAGCTTCTGAACTTTTACGATCCGCTTTCTACTGTATCGATTCATTTATTTTCGAGCTCGCTCGCTTCTTTTTTACGCTACGCATCCTGCACATAATCGAGTACGATCGCGCTCTCGAGCGAGGCGCAAAAATCTTTCGCGCTCGCAGATTTTATATTCTCGAGAGTTCAGTCGAATATCCGTCGCATGTATACGATGATATACAACCGCAATCTTATTTATATACGTACGTATGCAAGGCGGCACGTGTGGCTCTGCGAAAAAATACGAAAATCTGCATGGGTAGTAAAAACTTTTTCGTCTCAGCAGCACTACAGTGTGTTATATACGTGAGCTGCAAACGTATAAACACGCTATGCATTCGCATGCGCGTAGGAAGTAAAAAAAATCAGCGAGTCGCAAGTTCCAGCCACGATGTATAGTAGAGTCTCGACGACGCGTCGTGCTTCGTTAAGTATATAAAGTCGCGATCGAGCTTTTATCGAAAAATCCTTGCATCGAAATTATATCGCATGTGTCATGTAGGCCTTCCCTTTTCTTGTTTTATTTTTTTTTTTCATTCATTTCGTCTAGCTGTAAGCTCGCGATCGTCGACTCGTCGTCGTCGTCTTATGCAAACACAACACAACACACGAGGCACACAATGTATATAGTATCGATCGTCGAGTCATTCGAAGCTGCTAACCCCCCTGTATATGCACAAATATACAGTTGAAGTCGCGCAATTATGTATGTCACAGAGAGTACACGAGTGTGTGTTGCCTCTCGAGGCGTCGGGCGACGGTGCTGCGTTATATAGAGATGTGTCGTCGCGCGTTAGCGCCACTCTCTTTGATGGCCGCGCGCACGAGCTGCAGCTCTATAGGTACGTGTAAAAAAAGTAAACTCGCTCGCTTGTCCATACATACACGGGGGGCGATTTGCTTCTTTCTTGTTTCGCGCGCATATATATGTAGACGTTTCGTTGTTTACCTTAGCTTGCTCGAGCCGGGAGCTTTGTGCTCGCTTAAGCGCGCGATAGAGCTTCGAGCTTTTTTTTTCATAGTCATTCGTTGAAAAAAAGGAGAGGAAGAGAGGAAGAGGACAGGGAGGTCGAATTGAATACGAAAGCTCGGGGGGGGGGGGGGGGGGGGAGCTCGCTAGCTACTATATAGCTGCCAGCCCGAGTGTGTGCGAATCAGTGACAGGTCAGCTGCTGCTATACCTACATATAACATAGAGAGAGAGGCGAGCAACAGTTATGTAATGGCCTAGGCTCTCTCTCTCTCTCTGTCGAGCTGCTCTATCTCTCTGCTGTGACCTGGATACGCCGGGCGCGCGCGTCGCGCTGTCCTGCATCATGGCCACGTTATATGTGTGTGCGTGTGTGTGTGCATGGGCATATTATATATAGAGCACGTACACAAAGCTGGAGAGACGAGCGAGGCAGAGATATTTCGATTTATATGTACTAATAATAAAGTGTCGGGCGTCTGTAAGGGAGACTATAACGCGTATGGACATCGATAATCGCAGAATACTGGAAAAAAGTATTTATTAATGTGGTACATATAGGGGGCTGCTCTTCGATGTCACGCGGTATATAAATATTTGACGAAAGAGAGAGAGAAAAGAGGAGCGATCTACGCAATAAGAAAGACGTGCACATACTCTAGTTGCGCAATTATGAAGTAACCGACCGACCGACAACAACGGTATGAACAACAACAACGGCTCAGGTTTTACATAATTTAATCTGCGCGCGCATTTGTATATTATGTGTGTGTGTGTGTGTATTATATTATGCTATCTCCTCTTGCGCGAGGGCCCCGATCAATTGCATAAAAGGCTTCGCTCTGTGCGCGCAATTTGGATATATATACACATTATATTATAATATGCCATAATATATATATATATATCACAGTAACGTCGTGGCAATAATGTAATAATATTACGGAGTGTCTCTCTGTCTCTCTTTTATAGAAAACCTCGTAACTATTCTTACGTTTTCGCTCGTTCGAGGTACTTGTGTATATAGGCGAGCGCGAGCGTGCAATTGCACGCAATTTTTTTTTACGTCTACAAAAGAAGACAAATAAAAAAAAAAAGTAATAAATAAATGTGTAACAATTTCCTCGCAGCGATCGTGAAAGCTCTCTGCGTCGCGAATAGTGCTGTGCTTAGAGCACAACACACTGCAGCGACGACGACAAAAAGCTACCGTACACTGTATATATACTATGTAGCCGAGGCTCTAAACGAGACAACAAGCTATATATCCGAGGCAATGACATTGCGTATGCGCGTGCAATGCCGCGCTCCGATGCGTCTCTCTCTCTCTCTCTCTCTCTTTCTCTCAGGCGTCGTTCTTTTTTCGCACACGTGTGTGCGTCTGTGAATCAGTCATTTGAGGCTCGCAAGCGCACACGTATATATATACAGCAGACAGCTGCTGCTGCTGCATGCGTGATGAAGCTCCGTATACACGCGCGCGTGGGCACAAAAAAGGCAACAGCACACGTATGTTCTGCTGCTGCTGCTGCGACGTGTGCGCGCATCTGTTGTTGTTGTACGTGGTCGGTATATAGATTCGCAATCTCGATCCGTGGGTGGTCTACTACTATAGTCTTGCTGCGGGGCGCATCGGATCGGAAGATTTTTCCTCGCGTATTCTTCTACTGCATATATATACGCGTGTGTTTATCGGAATCGAGGCTGCGATGAAAAAGCTCGAGCTACCGAAAAATCGATATTCGCGCGACGTTGCATTACACTGCTTAACATGTAACAGTAGTAAACTTTGCCCGTAATGTTACGCAACGCGAGCTCTCGCAACCCCCAAAAAAAAAAGCTCCGCAATTATTCGTGCGCAAGCTCCTTGGCCGCAGCTTTTTTTTTCAAACGCTTCCCCCCCGACTCCGATCTCGTTCCGTGTGCGCGCAGCACGTTGTATAGCACACGAAGAGACTAAGAATCAGTCGAGCGACTCGAGTGCGCGATAATTAAATTGACTAATTACGCGCTAAACGTGACTAATCACGGCTGCGTTACTGGATATAATACTCGCGCGTATACGTTGTCTTGTATACGTAGGCAGAGCGCGAGCGCGTGTCTTGCATTTCTAAAACGCGCGAGAAATCCGAGATCGCGGCATCGGCGCGTAAGTAAGTGTAAGTGGACGGGAAAAAAAACGACTGCTTTTGCACTTTATAATGGCAATTGTATAGAGTTTGTTTATTATTAGGAGACTTCCGCGAGCGTAGATCGCACATTTCTTTTGTGCGCCACGTGTATAAGACTGCTGTGTCTCTGCTGCAAGCTCGCGTGCTCGTGTGTGTGTGTGTGTATCGTGCACGCGCAACGATAAAAACGGATAACTGATCTTCGTCCATCGTCGCTCGAGCGCGCACGCGAGCTTGAAAGGAGAGAGATGCAAATTTTTTCGTTCTCTCTCTCTCTCTCTCTCTCTCTCTCAGTCTTGCTTGCGATGTGTGCGCGGAAGTGCGCAGCGGGTAAAGAGTCAACGATACAAAGATCCGCGTCGATAAATATCCGGCTGCAACGGCATCGAAAGCGTCATCATCGGCACACACACACTCCGCCGCGCTCGATGTTTATAGCTCTCTCTCTCTCTCTCTCACTCTGTGCGCGCAAGCACGGGGTTAAAACAGGCAAATAGCCTCTCGCACGCACACACGTACATACATTATTATTATATTATATTGCGTAACTCTTGGTCGTCGTCGTCGTCGTCGTAGTGGTGGTGGTGGTGGTGGTGCGCGTCAAGATCAATGCCCACTTGCTCGCAGCAGCAGCAGCAGCAGCGCGCGGCGCGTGCAAAATCGCGAATTTCACGCTATATATCCTTCTGTATGTACTATATAGCGCTACTCGCGCGCGCAGTCGAGCTCCGCTGCTGCCATTGACTTTTAGCTCTCTCTCGCGCGCTCACACACACACACTTCGCGCCTGCTGCCGCTGCCGTTGTTGCGCAATAGGCAGTGTATACGCCCGACGCGAACCGAGAGAGGCGTATATATATATATATATAAGCTGGTCTATATCAAAACTTGAGTGTGTGTGTGTGTGTGTGCTGGGCGTATATTGCACTCGACGACGACGACGATGAGGTGACGCTGGGCTATTTAACGATCCGTAATGACGATCATCATCATCACCATCGTCGTCGTTTCGATGTTCCGCGTCATCTTGAAAAAGGCGCGCGTTACGCAACGCTTGAAGAGCGCGAAGGGATCCGTTCATAATAATATAATATAATATAAGACTCGCTCCATGCGCGTGTTCCGAAATGCAAATGCTCGTTTTCGCGCGCGTACCTATATATGTACGAAAATTTATTTTAGAAAAGCTCGCTAATATCGAGTTTATTTTCGTTTTATATTCGTACACACGCACTGCGCGAGAGACTTTTGATTACCGAATGCGCAGTGGAACTTTAACTGTTTAAATCATATACAAATTTTGCGTGCGTTATATTGCGTAAAAAAAAAGACGCAGCGGCATCGCGACCGATCCGAGCTCGCTCCGTGTGCAAAGCGTACGATGTGTACGCAACGATCCTATGAATCATAATCGCGCTCGGAGACGTGCTCGGCTTTTTATTTCTTTCTCTTACATAACTAACTTTTTTGAACTGCGATCTCCCTATTGGCGCATCGATCTCGGGGGCGAAATTTCTTCGATATAAAAGCACCGCACGACGAGAAATAAAAGTCGACAACACCTCGCACACGTCGTATAGGCGGTGCGTCCCGCAGAGGGATATACTCTACATCGCGTCGTGTTATATAGTGCGGGGGGCACGCGTGTAAATCGCCCTCGTACACGACGTTACTATGTACAACAGCGGCAGCGGAGCAGAGATACTCGGAGACCGATAGGTCGGCCGCCGTCGCTGCCGCGAGAGAATAAGCGTCGAATGGCGGAGCTGCCGATCGATTCTTTAGCTTCTCTTGAAAATTACGTAAGGTCGCTCGTGCAGTATGTGCCGGCTCGCTCGCGAGCGCGCGTTATATACGTACGGTAGTACGGTATACATACTCTACTGGCATCTATCATCTCTTTTTGCTTCTTCTTCTTCTTCTTCTATGTGTAAAGGAAAAAAAAGAGATTGAAATCGAAAAATGTTCAACTATAAATATAATAATAATAATAATGACGATGTACACTTTTATATGTAGTATACGACGATTGAAATCGAGCGTAACTAGAACACACGTACTGCGTGTGTGCACACGGGGGGTGCTGCTGCTGTTGAACCACAGCTATATAGAGGCGCGCGGAGCTAGCTAGCTTATGTAACCCCGCACACCGCGAGTAAAATACTCGCGTGTGCTGCTGCTCAGGGGCCGATTAAAAGATGTAACGAAATTGATATAGAGATTTCGACCGTAGATGTGTGTTTTTTTGGCGACGCGCGACCTGATTCACGCGGCAAATATTATATGCACCTTCGACGCTTCGGCGCACGGCATCGATCATCGATGCCCCCACGTACTTAAACTCGCGCGATCGCTCGCACAGCTGCGCGCGTATGACTTTTTTTCCTCCTCCTCGTCGTTGTCGTCGTACTTTTTTTTTTTTATCAATGATTAATGCGAGTTTCATGCACGAAGCGCAGTGCATACGTATTTTACTATATGTGTAAGTGCGTTCGTATAAATATATATATGAAATAAATTGCGCGTTTTTAATCAATTATTAATATAATCGCTAAACTGATTGATGTTTATATAAATATATACGCATATGTGTGCGTATATAAAATTGTTCAGCCGCGAGCTACGTATGGCAAACTGGAAATATCACTCGATATTCTACTCGCGTTTGTTTTTAACGCAAACATACACGAGAGAGAGAGAATAAAAAGTGAATATATACATCGATTGCGAAAATTTGACGTTATATAGTACGCACGCAGCAGTCGGCAGCAGCAGCAGCACACGTTTCGCGCGCGCGGCCAATTAAAGATACCCGATGTAATGATAATTGTGTTTCGTACAAATACGGTGGCTCGGCCGCGGCGGCTGCTGCATCGAATTGCTGCCAAACGCTGCAGAAAAATGCGCGTTATAAGGAGAGAGAGAGAGCTTAGAGCGCTGAATTGATTTTTCATTGAGCTGTTGCATAAGCACGTGGCGGCGGCGGCGGCGGGCCGCTGTATACACTATACTATATATATATGGGGCAAAATTCCTGAACTGTCCCAGCGACCCGGCCGAGCGGCCTTTTTAAGCAAAATCTCTCAATTTCTAACTCGCCAGGAAAGCCACTAAACATCCTTAGAAAAAATATGTGACATAGGTTTTCGATGGGAAATTACCTCAGCTTTCCGATGGTGAGGTCAAATTTTCCGAAATTTTCCATTTTCCCGGAAAAAAATTGAAAAATATATTTCAAAGTGGAATATCTCAAAAAACAACGTTTTTTTTCTCTTTATTATATTTTCAATCGAAAGAGGAGGTTTTTTTACGTCGAAAACACTATTTTTCAGCGTGTGCAACAACTGAAAATTTCGAGCTACAAGAGAGATTATAGTCGGCGCTCGACCGCCCGGCCGCGGCCAGCGCGCGCCGTAGCCGCTACGTTCGGGTTTTGTGCAAATAACAATTACCAATTCATCTCAAAAAATTTAATAATAATATGTTTTCGATGTATTTTTTTCTCAGCTTTCCAATGGTGCTATCCAATTTTCCGAAATTGTCCATTTTCACCGGAAAAATCGAGAAATTCAATATTTTTATGACTGACTCTCGATTTTTCCAATGAAAATGGACAATTTCGGAAAATTGGATAGCACCATTGGAAAGCTGAGAAAAAAATACATCGAAAACATATTATTATTAAATTTTTTGAGATGAATTGGTAATTGTTATTTGCACAAAACCCGAACGTAGCGGCTACGGCGCGCGCTGGCCGCGGCCGGGCGGTCGAGCGCCGACTATAATCTCTCTTGTAGCTCGAAATTTTCAGTTGTTGCACACGCTGAAAAATAGTGTTTTCGACGTAAAAAAACCTCCTCTTTCGATTGAAAATATAATAAAGAGAAAAAAAACGTTGTTTTTTGAGATATTCCACTTTGAAATATATTTTTCAATTTTTTTCCGGGAAAATGGAAAATTTCGGAAAATTTGACCTCACCATCGGAAAGCTGAGGTAATTTCCCATCGAAAACCTATGTCACATATTTTTTCTAAGGATGTTTAGTGGCTTTCCTGGCGAGTTAGAAATTGAGAGATTTTGCTTAAAAAGGCCGCTCGGCCGGGTCGCTGGGACAGTTCAGGAATTTTGCCCCATATATATATATATATACATACTACGGCAGCGCGCGCACTTCGGTGCATGTAACGATTCTCTCTCCGTCTTTCGTACACACTTCTTTTTTTCTCTTTTTTTTTCCCAAACCCGCAATTGCCGCGAATGCGACGATAATGAATTATTTATTAATTTCGGAGCAGCGATCGATCGATGCGTAAGTGCGTAACGCGCGCGAACTTTTCGCGCCTGTAGGCAAAAGCTTCCATGCTTTCTTACAGCGATACACATAACGAGTGTATAATAAGCGATCCCGCTCTCTCTCTCTCTCTCTCTCTTTTTCCGTATGTGTCATGGGTATTGGATAAAAATCATAGTATAGTAGCGAAAGATAAGTGGGTGGGGGGGATTCGTAGCTCCAAAATATCATACGCACACGATACAATTTTAATTTTTTGCTTCTGCTTCCAGCGCCGAACAGTCCAGTCTGTCTCTGTAGCAGGGCGCACGCACTGCTGCTGCTCAACAGGCCGCAAGCTGCGCTCGACGACACCGATCGCGCTCTCCGACTGCGACCGGACTGGGGCAAGGTGAGCTTTACGTTACATCTTAATACTCTTCTGCTTCTTACTTTGCATATCCAAGATACATTCTGTAAGCTGCTTTATAAGTGAAAAAAAAAGTAAAGAAATAAAATCTCGGACGTCTCAATTACATTTTTTTTTTCAAACTACGACACGGCCGGCTCCGAGCTTAAGACGTTACACGCGCAGCGAACTCTTAATATAATATAATACCAAACAGATATAGGTATTATATGAATATTATGACGAAGGCGCGAGCATCAGCAGCAGCAGCACACGCGCGACATGCCAAGGCGCACATAAGACGCATAGCAACAGCGGCTACACGGCACACATGCGATATTGTTACAATGTATCTCTTTGATAAATATGCCGTCGACGTCGTTCTAAAAGTGGACGTAACGTATCGCGCGCAGAGTACTGTCTCTCTGTCTTATATATATATATGCGCGAGCGAGCTTAATTCTTTGCTCACTCAATTATATAAACGATCGCGTATATATATACTATACTACTGCCGCCGCCGCCGCTGCTACTCTGTGTATTAGTGTTTATATGCTGTGTTGCTGTGTACCGTGTGTTGCTGCTGCTGCTGCTGCTGCTGCGTTGTGTCACGACTCGCCGATGATCGGCGTCACTCGCGTGCACTAATTTTTCGTCGACGACGAAGCGGCTTATGTAAACCGATCTCCGTACTATACATGCGCGTGCGTATGAATTTTTGAATATACGATCTGAACTCAACGTTTCAGGGTCATTACGAGCGAGGCCTGGCCTTATCGGCGCTGCGCAGATACGACGAGGCACTGCTGGTGCTGGCCACGAGCGCCGTCCTCGACAAAAACCCGTACAAAGCGAGGAACGAGTTCGCGAGGGTAAGAAACAACTGATACCGATCTCTCGAACGAACGAACAAACGAGCGAGTTGCCGATTTTTGACCTCTTATACTTTTGTTTTTTCACAACGCAGGCACTGCACCGAGTGCTACTGGACAACGCGATCGAGAGAAAACGCGCCAGGGCCGCCAAACACCTGCAGCGCGTCAAGAGCGCCTTCGGCCGCGACCGATCGCTCTACGATCCCTATCGTCGCTCGTCGCAGCATCTTCAGCGTCATCGGATCGGTATCGACCCTCTCGATCGTCATCGGCATCGTCGCGACATCGTCGGCTCGCTCAACGACGACCAGACGTCCGACTGCGAGGACAACAACAGCGGCGGCGAGGACGACTTCCAACAACAGGTATATTATATATACACACGAAAATTCTGCCTGAATGTATATAAAGACGCGAGACCCATCTCTCGACGTTTCTTTCTTTAGATATATAAATTCGAGACGCGCGACGCTCGTTATATAAACACAACACGCGCTCGTTTCGCATGGTGATTGATTTCGAATTTTTACTCATTATCATCGCTCTGGCGCGCGTTGTGCTCCGTTTTCGTGTGCGCGCGCTACAAAACTCTCGATTATATAATAAATGATTATATTATTATTCTCTGCTGGCCGGGCCATGTGTGAGTGAGTGTCGCGCTCGATATCGTATTTATACGCGGCGTAGGCTGCTGCGTTGTACATATATATATACACACAGACAAGGGACTCTACTCGTGAAATATAAAATTACGTAACGTCGCGGCGCGCGAACTGCCACCACCACCACCACCATCGCCAGCCGACACTCATATATATATACCTAGCTCTTTTCGTATTGTGTTTTAATTATCATTCAAGAAAGAGAGAGAGAGAGAGAAAGAGCTAGACACACACAAAACACAACGCGCGGCCCGTTGCGAAATTTTGCGTATTATATACGCATTTATATTTTGAACCGGTGCGCGCGCGCGCGCGCGACTCGATCGGCACAACTCGCGCCGCTGTATAAATGATTACATAAGTCCCCCCCAATATAAACTATCGTACACGCACGACGGCGGTGGCATATATTTACGCATATTCATTCGACTTTTTTTTGTTTCTCTCCTATTTCTGTGCTGCTGCTGCTGCTGCTGCTGTTTGGCTTCTTATACAGAACGACTATCGAAGGCTACTGGTAACTACTCAGACACAGCCGAAACCTCAGGACAATATGAAATTGTGCTCCATGGTCGACAGACTATCGCACGATACGGAAAAATTGAAGCGTAAGTGTTTACAAACATGCACGAGCTTTGACAGACGCGATCGTATAACTCTTTTTTTTTGCGCGCCTCCACAGGATTGGAATCATCGCCCTCGGAGATTCTCCTACCGCCACCGAACGGCGGCTCGGCCGGTGGCGACTTGGACTGCATACTCTGCTGTAGGCTCCTGTGGATGCCCGTGACGACCCCGTGCGGACACACCTACTGCTGGACCTGCCTGGACCGCTGCCTCGACTACTCGTCCGCCTGTCCGCTCTGCATGACTTCCCTGGCAGACGTGAGTTTATAGTTGCACATATATTGTTGCGCAACGATCGTAATATTCGTTTCTAAATGCGCGCATACGTGTGCACAGTAGTTGCGTAAAAGGGATGAAAATCGGTTGCACATTGATTTTTGCTTTATATAGAGACTCTTTGCTCAATCGCGCGAGTAGAGGATTCACGAATTCGACGAGTATCGCATTCATAACTCCGCTCGTTTATAAATTAGTAGATTGGCCAATATACTTGTGCTACATGGGCGCGCAACGCGGTTATATAATTCGCCTCTCGTCGCTGTAATAATCGAAAACGAAGTCCGCGTTTTATGTAATTTTTCAAAAGTTTACAAATATTTGCGCCGCAATCGGCTTGCACAAATATGTCACAAATCGCTCGCTCATTAGCAAGGTCGCGACTTAATTTTTTCTCCTCCTCCGCAGTACCTGGCCAACAGCCAGAAGAGCGTCACGGACTTCGTGGAGAAGGCCCTGCTATGCGTCGCCCCCCAGGAGTACGCCGCGCGCTCGGCGGCCCAACGCCAGGAGCTGGTGCAGCCGCTGCCCCCTGCCCTCGCCCAGGTCGGCGAGCAAGTGGCCGTGTTCGTCTGCACGACGGCCTTCCCGTGCACGGCCTGTCCCCTGTTCGTCTACGAGCCGAGATACAGGCTGATGGTGCGTAGATGCCTCGAGTCGGGGGTGAGACAGTTCGGCATCGCGGCCTGTCTGCAGCGGGGGCCGAACGTATATCTGGATCTGGACGCGAGGAGATACGCCGAGTTCGGGACGATGCTCGAGATCAAGGACAGGGTGCTGTTGAAGGACGGATGCAGTATTTTGAGCACGGTCGGGATGAAGCGATTCAGGGTGCTGAGGGGCGGCGAGAGGGACGGATACGACACGGCCGAGGTCGAGTTCTTCAGCGACGTGCCGATCAGCCAGGAGCAGATGCACAGCGTCACCGAGCTACACAAGAGGGTAAGCCGATCGAACGATAAAATAATATTTCGGAATTCTGCAACGTCTTCTGCTTCCTTTTCGTAGGTACGAGCCAAGAGCAGCCGCTGGTGGGCGACGGTGCCCTACTGCCAGCGCAGCGAGATCCGGCCGGTCTTCGGCGAGTTCCCGGACGTCGAGGCCGACTGGCAGCAACTGCCCGACGGCCCGTCCTGGACCTGGTGGCTCCTGGCCATTCTCCCTCTCGGGCCCCAGCTGCAGATCGGCATACTGGCCACCACCAGCCTGGAGAAGCGTCTGCGTGCCATCGAGAAGACCATCGACCACATGGAGCAGCGCTGGAACTTACCGAGCGACCTGGAGGACTCGGACGGCGACGCGGCCAAGCAGCAGGAGAACAATTCCCAGGACGATCGAGACGACGGCAGCGGAGTCTGTCGGGGCAATCATTGCATGATTCGTCGCTCGCGGCACGTCGATGGCCATCAGAGATAGTATCCCGTAGTGACGACGACGACGACGAAATCACGACGATGAAGAAATAAGTCTGAATTTAGTTGGAAATGAGCGGAAAGCACCGAGAGTCTCTCATGCTCGTGCTGGACGCTCTCACTCAAACTTTTTATTCCTTATTATTATTATAAATATATTCTACATTATACATATCTCGTTTTTAAGGGTCTTACCTTCTGGTAAATATACGTAAAAAACTCTCGAATTAAGAAAAAAAACAAACAACTGATTGTATACGTAAGAAAAAAGAAAAGAATCGACGCAATACAGTAACAAAAAAAAAATACGAGTAAATCCGTTCTTCCGATTGACAAATTTCTCTTTGTTTCTCTTAGCTCAAAAACTGATCAGAGAAAAACGATTGTACATACTTTATGATATGATATATTGTATAAATTTTCTTCGTGTGCTTTGCGTATGTTACATAATGTATGCAACTGAATCATTCGTCTTTTTCTCAAATCTTCGTCTGACACACATTATTATTATACACATCACACACGGTATCACGAAAACAAAAAGAAAGAAAAAGAAAGAAAAGGAAAAAAAACATAATCTAAGCTAAAGTGAATTTCAATATATAAATTAATATACGTAAAAGAAAACTCGTAGATTTTTTAAATGGCTGATAAACTTGTATAATCTTCAAATGACGTCGGCTATGATCAATATATTATTTCAGAATATATATATTAACCAAGCCAACTGTCGAACGTGATAAGACTGCATGCCTTTTCCTGCGAATAGATATATTCAATAAGCTCGTTCGCTCGTTCTCTCCGAACGAGCGAATCAATTATGTAATAATGTTTTGGATTTTCTATGTCATTGTGTTTTTTGCTCTCCTATACCGAATGAAACAGAAAATAATGTATTGTATCAATTTGAGAGAAAAAAAAATTGTAACGTGTGAATTGGTGTTTATTATCGACGATTTGTCGCTGTTAAATTATATATATAATATTATATACACAACTTTTGCTCTGTCTCCTAGTTTAGATGTAAATCGTATGACGATAATAATTCTTAGTTTTAATACCTACCGTAAGTTTAAAGACTTTTTTACTAGTTAAAGAATAAATTAAAACACAGTACCTTTCGTAAGAAGTATCTCAATTTTGTATAAATTAATCCTATCGTAATTATTTTTTCTCATCTCGCGTCAAGTTTCATGTGAATCGTAATTTTTGCGATCGTTAAAAATTAGCTTGAAAGACTCGATATTATTATACGATAAACGATTGAACCAATAAATATAGTCATATTTATTGTCACTGATTGATTTTAAGCTGATTAATTATTAGAGCCAACTCCTAAGGCTGCGATAGGAAGCGAGAGAAAGAGAGAAACGTCATATCAATCATACAATCAAGAGTATTTAAAAAGATGATGATATATTGTGGAGCTATATTATGATTGTAAATGATATTCGAAAAAAAATTCGTTTTTCTCTTTGACTTTGATCACTTTGATTTCTTACGTTGGTAATTGTACAATATTAGTTCTACAAATCGATTTATTTTTATTTTGTAAATGATATAATGTAAGCTCGAATAAATGTAACGAGGCGTACAATTTATTTTTAGGTGAAGCAATTTTTTTTATAATTTTTGTAAGAGAAAAAAATGTGTGTTGAATTTAGTCTAGTAAAATGTAATTTGATAGATCGATCGTATGTATCTTTTTCCTTTGAGAGTTAAAAAATTGTAGACACTTGCAAATCATCCAATTTCTCGGATAAAAATCTGTCAAAAAACTTATCCAATGTTTTTTTTTCTTCATATATCGATGTACACACTTGTATGCAAGAAAGTTTGTAAATCATATGCATTGTGATATTACTGTATAGCCTATCTTGATAATAGTGTTGCAATTTCCGCGCGTGCGAAGAGAAGGAGGAAGGATCTTAACGTTCGACTTTTTCCATTTTTACTTTTAAAAAAGCATCTCAATTTATAATTATAACTTGACACACATACACACAGACTTCATATCAATCTTATTACAATAAAATTGTGAAATTGACTGATGAATCTTATTCAATATACTCGTTTATTTACCCTCGCCCCGCCGCATGTGACATATTCAACGACATGGTAATTAACGCACTTCAAGCGAGAGAGCTTAACCTATCCTCGAGCATGAATCATAGAAACCCGATTTATTTCGAAAAATTTTCGGTCGCACCCTGCCCAAGCCGCGATTACTATGGAATAAAAGTTTACGACGACAAGGTGCTTTTGATTCATTTTCAATATTATATTTATAAAATCGTATAGATTGTTCATCGCGATCGTTGACGAAATTTGAAAAAAAAAACTCAACTGCGTTTGTCTTTCACGTTCCGTAGGTTATCTTGTTTATATGGAAAATTTCTCATGGACCGCATCTCTTGCCACTGGTGAAAAAAGTTAAATTCGGCGACTTTGATAAGGATAAATCGTTGCAAGATGAAGTAGACTATGTTTTTCGGTAATTTTCCTTCTTATCACTTATCAGGGAAACAAAAAAATTTACTCGACCGTTGTGCGTTTAGGCTCCCCTGTTTTGAAATACATCCAATTGCTCATTTCGCGCGGTCCATGCACCCTCGAGACGCTACCGGTGTACATCATCACGAAACTCGTAAATTATCTGAGCTTGCAAGATTTGGCAAAATTATTCCTGGTCTCTCCGATTTGCAACGAGGTACATACTTTGATAATTTACAACTTTACGACTCGAGACGCTCACGACGATCGTGTTTGACGCAGATCTTCAATTCGAACGAAGTCTGGGAAGTTTTCTTCAAAAAATTCGATCGAACCTACGAGATGAAAGCCATGGAGAAGGATCCCAGCATCAACAAAAATTTCCGAAAGCTCGTGAAAGAGCAGTATCTGCGCACGGCTACGAAGAAGCAGCTCGACTCGATGGAGAAGAAGACTTTCAAACTGGGTAAAGCTAAGAAAGAAGTTCGACAGCAGCAGCAGACTCCCCGCTCGGCGAGCGCGGCTAATTTATTGAAGCAAAAGTTGGAGCTCGACACCGCCAAGGCCGAGGAAGTCGTTCAACTGGCACCGCCGGAAAAGCCGAAAATTTCCGAACTGATAAAAAATCCGTTGAAACTCGCCGACTTGATGAGAGGAGTCAATCATAAGAAAGCGAGGCCGGAGAAGCGGGAGTTTTCCTTCGTCAAGAGTCAGGACTTCTCGTCGAAGTACGCCGGTGGGGAGGCTGCCGGTCTGCAAGACTCGAAGGTCTCGATCAGTCCGACGAAGAGCAGCAAACCAGCCGCGAAGTCGGCCAAAGCCAAAACGACCGACGACATTCTCAACGACGAGGAGATAGTCGTGCAGAAGAAGCAGCTGAAATCCATGCTGACCATGGGTCAGCTGGACGACATCAAGTCGCAGTTCCAGAATGAAAAGAACCTAGTCCTGAAGAGTCCACGAAGCATGATCATCAAGAAGCCGGAAAAAATCGCCGAGGAGGAGCCGAGCAATAATGACAAAGTCGCGACCAAGAGCGTCAAAAAATCGGAAAAGAAAAAGACCAAGAGCTCGAGCAAGAGTCGCGGCAGCAAAAATCACAGCAGCTTCGACGCCAAGAGCCTGAGATCCGCCAACGCGCTGAACGACGACGACGACCTCGACGAGACCGGCATGTCGTTCCTCATGAAGCGATACCTCGAGGCGAGCAGCGAGGCGAGCAAAAAGCTCGTCGACTGCGAGCGCCTGGCCCACGAGACCAAGAGCACCGGCATACAGGCCGATCGTCCGAAAGCGATCAACAATAATTTGGGCACGTCGAAATTCAGCTTGCAGAGTGCGGGCACGGCGAAGACGACCAAGACGACGACGACGACGACGACGAAAAAAAGCTCGCAGAGTCGCTTGTCCAATCCGACGATCTCGTCCGCGCTCAAGACTAAATTTTCACGAAAATAATAACGCAAAGCCACGATTACATTGTGTTGTATAATAATTTGGAATCGAGTATAAAAATTGTCGAGCGTTTCAAAATTATTCAATGCTTTGCGCCAACTCGAGATCATTACCTCATTCCTCGAATAAAACGTGAGCACGCGAAAGTTCCAGCAGAAACGCGGAGCGGCGTCGTAGTAGCTAGTGAGAAAACGTCGATGCGCGGAAAAGCCTAGTAACATTTCATCGCTCCAAGTTCGCAATATGGTATATATCAGTAATGTACGTCGTGCATATCTCTATACGTATAGTGGCGGGGGGGTACACAGACTCGCACGTACATTCTCTCTCTCTCTCTCTCTATCTCTCTAAGCGCGAGCCGCCGTGTGCTGCACACGTAGACGTTTCGCAATCTCGATGTACATGTACATTGGCCTGGGCTTGCGCAGTTTATGCAATGGCGCTGCACAGAACACGAATTCATAAGTAAGTGCGCCAGAGCAGTTGATAGCAGTAGTGGTGGTGGTGGTAGGAACGACGCGGACACACACAAACACCGACGGGAAAAAGGGGGGAGGGGGAAGCTCTGGACGTTGCTCGCTCACGGCGCAAACTCCGTACAGAGAGCGCACAACGATAAGGCGATATATTAATTTTGCTGAATTAATAAAAAATGTAGACTTTTGCGAACCGAGAGAAAGACGTTAAGACGTATCGCAAACGTATTTAAACGCCGAGATTTAGGCACGCGGACTCGCGGATCGCCGCGGCAGAAAAGTAGAGCAAAAAAGTTCGGTTCTCGCGCGCCGCCAGCTCTGCCAGCCATATAGAGAGATAAAGAGAGACGGAACGTCGTCGTCGTCGTTGTATACGTATGTGTGTACGCGCGCGCGCTCGGCCGATAGTAGGCTCGAGCGAGAATATATATCCCAAAGTGAATGCACAAGTGCAGTGTGTTCGTTGTACATGTGATTTCAGCAACGAGTAGCTCTCTCTCTCTCTCTCTCTCTCTCTCTCTCTCTCTCTCTCTCTCTCTGCTCTGTGCTGCGGTGCACACGGAGTCGTGTGTGCGCGCAAGGACCAGCAACAACATACACCGATACCCGAAGCTCCGACTTAAAATAACGCAATGGCGAGCTACATCAGGAACAGAAGCTCCACCAGGCAGTCCGAGTGAGTACAGTGTTTCGGGAAGTTTGAGCTTTTTCCTGCGCTTTTTTTCTCTCTCTCTCTCTCTTCCGCAGCAGCAGCAGCGCATCGTCGTCGTGAACGTGTGTTGGTGGTGTTCGTGACGTTATTTCGCTCTCGGTTTTATGTGTAGAGTACATGTGTACGTACGAGGCGCTTACACATGTATAGATATACGAATTCGCACTGTGTGTGCGTGCGTGTGTGTGTGTGTATCGGTGCATACACGATATATACGCGCGAGAGAAGGAAAATGATTGCGCGAGTGTATAATATATCGCTACTCGTCGCGAGACTCTCGGCGCGCTGTTACGAGAGCGACGTTTATTTCGCTATACTATGTACGCGAAAAGCCATATCGATCGAAGCTCAGCATCTTGTTGCGCGTGTATGTGTGTGTGTGTGTGCGCGCAAGCATATGTGCGCGTGTGCTGCGGAGTCGAGCCGAGCACGCCGTCACGAGAGTATAGTATACGTATTTTATCGCGTTTATATATATATGTGCTGCTTATTGTACATTCGATTGTATCGCGCACTCGCCTTGTCTCGGCTTGTGTTGTGTATTAAAATGATTTCTCGTTGTATACGCTGCCATAAGTTTGAATGTGTTTTTTTTTTTATACGAAAAAAAGCTCTGTCGTGAGATGCGCGCGTTCGCGTGAATCGATGCGGAAAATTCGGCGGACGGATGATGCGCCGCCGAACGCACACCTTCCACAAGTGTCAATGCACTATATACTATACAAGTTTCGTCTGCGCGTCGAATTTGGCAGTTATCTTGGCACACATGCTCGATTGTATACACGGAACGTGTGTGTGTATGTTTACGGATGCGCTCGACGTAAAACGTGCTTTTGGTGCTGCTATACTATAATCAAGTTCGATACCCGCATTGTCGCGACGATTTGTACTTTATTCTTCTTTTATTTTCAGCGATACCATGGAAGATGACAACGACGAGAAAGATGACACAAAGAGGTATGAGAAATTGATAACTTTATGAGCGAAAAATTGATCGTTCGAATTTATTTAACGCGCGCTTTATTACGGCCGCAGAAAATCTCGAAATCTCAGCGAGAAAAAACGAAGGGACCAGTTCAATATGCTGGTCAACGAGCTCGGCAGCATGGTCAGCACGAACACGAGAAAAATGGACAAATCGACGGTCCTGAAATCGACGATTCTCTTCTTAAAAAATCACAATGGTTCGTTGGAACTTTCTTTATTTTTCATATTTTTTCATTTTATCGAGATGTACTTGAATGATTTTTTTTTCGCAATTTTCGCAGAACTCGCCGTTCGATCGCGAGCCAACGAAATCCAAGAAGACTGGAAACCTTCCTTTTTGTCGAACGAAGAGTTCACTCATCTGACTTTAGAGGTAAGGCACTATTTTTTTTTAAATACTCTGGTAATGATGATTAGCATTGATGATGACCTAATGATAAAAAAATCACGATTCTCTGATACAATTATATTACAAGTTAAAGAGCCTTTTAAACTACCTTTGAATGAGAATTTTATTAGTTTCTCAATACAATCATACCCCACTTTGAACCTTCACCACTAGATGGCGATTATACCTTTTTGTGTAAATCTGCAAGTGGCCAATTTAAAATAATTGTATATAAGTCAAAGCGAAATTGCCCGTTCATGCTGATATTATTCATGATAGCATTTCTGCGTGGAAATAAAACTGTGGTGTATGCGTGAGTTTATAAGTTAAAAACTCACACTTGTTATACGAAACTCGCACTTGATAAATGTTACACGAAACTCTAGGCGCTCGACGGTTTCATCATGGTTTTTTCATCCTCCGGACGCATATACTACGCTTCCGAGAGCATAACTTCTCTGCTGGGTTACTTGCCGAGCGAGCTGACCAACTCGACCATCTACGAAATAGCCTTGGAGGAGGAACAATCTCATCTGTACAATATTTTGGCCAATGCTAGAGATCAAAGTAGTATTAAAAAAGGTTGGGGGATTTTTTTACTTTACTACATTTTACCGCGTCGATGACCCGCGCCTCGGAGTTTCGTATTATAATGAATGTCTCTGTGTGACTTATTATTTGCAGAGCATCAAGTGTCCTTTTTGTGTCATCTGAAACGCGGCGGTCTGGATTTTAGAGAAGAGCCCATTTACGAGCTCATACAGTTTATTGGATATTTCCGTAAGTCAATGCCGTATGAATGCAATCTCTTGCACTTCAACTGAAAATTCATATCCTGTTTCTTTGTCATTAGGGACGGATAACGATTCGGACATCGACAGCATGATGCCTAATAGTAGATTCGGCGGCAGTGCCAGTGGAGAATCCAAGTAATGCTTAGGCTTTATTGATTATTTACCTTTTTTCGATTGAAAAAAAATACTCATAAAATCATTTCTTTTTGTAAATTTAAAACGAAGAACCGTATTCGTATGCACCGGCCGCCTTCAGCTGCCGCAACTGATACGAGAGATGTCCGTGATGGACAACACAAAGACGGAGTTCACGTCGCGACACAGTCTGGAGTGGAAATTTTTGTTTCTGGATCATCGAGCGCCGCCCATCATCGGCTATCTGCCCTTCGAGGTTCTCGGTACGTCCGGCTACGACTACTATCACATCGACGACTTGGACAAAGTCGTCACCTGCCACGAGTCGCGTAAGTATCAAATTCGTCCTTTTTCTTCTTCGAAACGGGACGTTGTTGCTTCTTCACGATGATCATTATATTCGTTGCAGTGATGAAAAAGGGCGAGGGCACCTCGTGCCACTATCGATTTCTCACCAAAGGACAGCAGTGGATCTGGCTGCAGACTCGCTTCTACATCACGTACAATCAGTGGAACTCCAAGCCCGAGTTCATCGTCTGCACTCATCACGTGGTCAGCTACATCGACGTCGTCAAGCAGATGCGACGGGGGGTCGATGAATTTTCGAGCATCCGCGAGCACGAAGACAGCACGATAATGACATCGACCAAGCGCCGACACGTTAGTATTACTTTTTTCAATAATAACCTCAAAACTTATGAAAAATTTCAAAACGATAAATTTAATTTCTCAGAATTCCATGAGTCACGTTCACACGCCGTCGGGCTCGTCCAAGTCCTTGAAAACCTCGAAATCGGTAGCGATGCGATCGTCGCGAATACGCCACCATGGAAACGATTCCGACACCACCTCCGTATCGGCTTGTTCGCGAAATTCCAGATCGTATCAGTCGACCGCTCAACACGTCTCCAGAGATAAGGTACCCTCGACCAGCAGCTCGGCGAGTTTGAAGCAGCAGCAGATGATACCGAGCAACGATATCGGACCGACTGATACTCAACAGCAACAAACGTATCAACCTCAACCTCAGCCTCAGCAGCAACAACAACAACAACAAATGGTGCAAAAGATGAAGGTCGAGCAGCAGCATCAGCCGCAGCCTCAGCCACAACCTCAGCACTGTCCCGATTATCTGGAACCGACGCAGTACGCCTCTGTGGCGGTGGATCCTCTGGTCGCCGAGGCGTATCCACCGAACACGGCGATAATCGCGCCGCTTCAAGCCACCGAGGTACCTCTCGAATTCCTCAAATTTATCGGTTGATTTTGGCAGAGAATGGTACGAATCCAATCTTTTTTCGCAGATACTTCATCAGCAAGGCTTGGTGATGCCTCCGGCGCCGAATCAGATTCAAGACGAGCTGCAACGAAAGCACGAGGAGTTGCAGCAATTGATAGTCCATCAGCAGGAGGAACTGCGTCGAGTATCGGAGCAGCTTTTAATAGCCAGATACGGAATATTTTCACCCCTACTCAATGTAAATTTTGAACATAATACTTTAGAACTAAATGTGAATTTTGTCATTGACCGATGATCATTGCGACAGGTTGGCGTGCCATACAACGCGAACGTCCCGTGCCAGCAGCCGACCCGCTGCGTGAATCCGCCTCACCAGACGATCCCGACGGTCGGCACGTTCCCCGTGCCGATCACTCTGCCCGTGAATATAGTGCCAACGGAGATGTTCCCGCATACCTTGCCGGTGTCCTCGTCGCCCATGTCGAATCACGTACAGATGATGACACCCCAGCAGACCCCGACGCAGCAGCAACCGCAACAGTCCCAGCATCAGAATCCACAGCTGGTTTCGCAGCTCAATCAGCAGCAGCAGCAGCAGCAGCAGCAGAGTCAACATCGCGATGAGCAGCAAACGGATCTCATAGCTTTTCAAATGTGCCAACCGAACGATCTTATTTACGCGAATATGGACGCGACCACTGCTCAGCAGCAGCCACAGCAGCAGCCGCAGAGACCGACGAGAAATTAGAAGAAGAAATCTGTGTTAATAGTGACTTTCGCGTTGATTTAATCCACAACAGTGATCGTTTCACATATATATATATGCCGATAGTTACCAGGAAGAACCACGCGAGTGTGAAAAATAATGGACAATTATATAGCCGACGATCGACGCGTAGATCGAATTGTAGATGTTGTCAGAGGTAACCAAACGTACAAGTATCATGCATTTTAATCATACACGTGTAACGTTAAAAATTTTTTTTTCTATCAGTGTAAAATACGTTTGTCGATAAACATCCATAACTGTAGATATATATATTTAAACGGTGCTTGAATTATATTTAACGAAGGGAGAAAAAAAAATCCTACAGTTTGGAAAAAGTATTTTCGAAAATAGGACAATTAAGTAGTCGAAATGTCTTTTCGTTAATTATAGAATCATGTTTGAAAGACGTGTCAATTATAAACGAGCTTATACCTGGTAGAAATTCTCAGCATTAATAATGGCCTAGTGACCAAGAAATGTCTATTTTAATTGTTTTCGAGTATTGATTGGCTTGTTTTTGGCGAATTTTCTAATGCATTTTTGTTAGAAATATTAAACGCATATTTAATTGCCTGAAAATAACGATTCGATTGTTCCAAAAAGTTTAGCCCAGTTTTGAACCACTTTAACACAATAATACCGCAGTTTAAGCCTCCACCACTAGATGGCGAGTATCTTCAATTCTGTAAATCTGCAAGTGACAAAGTAAAAATAACGGTATAAACGCAGTTTTTAATGAAGCACAGGTTTGAATATGCACTAACTTTATACGTGACCTTTACTAAAAACTGTGTTTATATCTTTTATTTTTACTTTGCCACTTATAATGACTATAGATGTCAACTTATCATTAGTGCTTACAAGGAAACTGTATATTGCAAGACCAATTTTTAATTGCGAAGAGTTTAATGCCATTTTGCATTCCATTGGAAAACATCGCAAAAATTTTAAATTTCAATTTTGTACATCATTGTACACAGAATTAATGAAGGAACGTTATTATTTCCTAACATGTTATAGTACAAGTACAACAATCATTTATAAAATCCAAGCATCAAAGATGATGCTATTAGGCATTTTTTCCGTACAAGTTTGACCGCGAGGGGACAGACGTGTTTTGGGTATTCCTGTGTATTTAATATATCTATTTATATCTATAGACATATGTACACAAATGTATATAGATATATTAAATACACAGAAATACCCAAAACACGTCTGCCCCCTCGCGGTCAAACTTGTACGGAAAAAATGCCTAATACGAATCAAATTAACAAAGACAATTTAATTGATGTTTTACTTTTCAAGTATAGAAAATTAAAAGTAACTTTTGAAAAATAAATAGTAACTTCAGCGAATTTCATGTTGTCGAAAATGGTCATAAAAATATTGAAAAAAACACTTCACTTTTGATCTGCAGCTCTTTAATGTCCAAGAAACTTTTTTGTTATCCAAAAAACTAGCCATAAAATATTGAGCATATCTACCAGGGAAATAATATTCTATGTTGTGGAAAAAATATAAAGTTATTAACTTTTGGTGATTATACCACTTAATGTTGAAATTCATGATAATTAGTTACTTCAAAGCTAGGTTTCAAGAGAAGTTACAATGCAGTCTTTCCTAAAAAAAATTCAACTCTTGCCAAATAGATTATTTCTTTTGAACCAACTCAAACATTTAAATTGTAAGATTTAATGTACGGTTGTAATAATTTGAAAATTTAGATAGAAAGGAAATCAAAGTGATTACATCAGTGTGCAATTATTAAGATATATTTTTAATATTTACTGTGCGTTAGCGCTATATTTGGACGTGCTTATAACTGGGAAAGTTGAAAGAAACTCAACTTTTGACAAAAACTGTAAATACGCATCGCATATATAGATATATCATAACTTTACCTATTGCATAATAACATTTGTGTAAATAGTTGATGGGATTGATCAATCTTTCTCGCCATTTTATATAAATCTTATATCTAAATTGAATGTGATTAAAGCCCCCGTGCAATGTCCCATATAGATTTTTTTCTAATCGAAACGATGTTGAAAAAATAGTTTTATATGGCAACGGAATGACAATAAATTATTCGAACTTTTAGGAAATAAGTAACGAATTGCATTTGATCGAGAAATATTTTTTTAAATTAAAACTTCCTCAATTGTAGGACCAAAGCTCAATTGAAATCGGGATGTAAAAAAAAATTTCACGGTGATCCGTAAGGTCTCTAAAATTAAATTTTCTATTTTCAAATTTGTAGTTCTAAATATTTTCAACAAGTATTACGAAGCCACATCGAGAGACCTTATGCAGACTAATCTAAGAAGCAGGACCAAAAAACAAATTTTAAAATGAAAAACTAATGTTAGCTTAGTCCGTAGCATAATGTATGTATTATTAAGCTCTATACTTAATTACAGGGTAAAATGAAATATTTTCGTATATTTTGTAACTGTATAAATTTTATTATTTAATATTAATATGGATGACTATATATTCGTATAAAAAATTGACGACGACGTTTTTATCATAAAACGTAACATGTATCGTGGCAAAAAAAAATAACGAAAAACAAAACGTATTCACTAACCTAAATCAAGCATTCCAAAGATTATATTTATTACGAAAAATAAAAAATGCAGCGATTTATATTTCTGAAAATATTTTTCAACGTCGAGAAAATTTCAATGCCGAATATTTTTTTGAATACAATGAATATAAAGCTTTTTGCAAATTCAAGTGTGACACGAAATTTTATTTCATCCTACAACCTACTCCTAAATTTTAACAAATAATCTTTTATACAAGTCATTTTATTTACAATTTTATCCCTTTCAATTTCGTCGAACGAACTCTAACTCTACACTCTAAAAATTAAACGCTTATAAAGTATTTGCATCTTACCAATCTAGACTCGCTACAAAAATAATGAATTTATGAACTACCAGGTAAAAAGAGCGGATTACGCAACCGCACGGACAGAGAGACACACGAGAGTCGCCGCCGCTGCCGCTAGTTTTTCAATTTTCTCAAAGCGTCCATTAGAATCTGCATCTCTACATTAACATTATTCACGAGCTCCTCCACTTGATACTTGCTGTCTATTATGCTGATGGATTGCGTGTACGGATCGTATCTGACACCGAAACTCCGCGGAATGGTTTCTGCGAATTTTCTGCGCAAAATGCAAAATCGGATTTGTTATGAATCTCGAAAGTTTGTAATCGGTCTTTGTGTAACGTTGACCTTTTAAATGCGCGCGAGAGAGTGAGAGAGAGAGAGAAAGAAAAGATGCTCGAAAACACTCCACAATCTCTTATCTTTCTCTCTCGCGAGTGCATAATAATAAATCTCCGCAATAACAAAACTCTCGCTATAATTATACTCACATCATTTTTTCCTTGGCATCCTCGAAATCTTCGGCCACGAAGTAGACCGGCTGGTACTCGGTAATCGGATACTTCTGCAGGGCCGTGGCGGCGGGCTCGAAGGCCCTGAGCTCGGGCTCGCCGCTCATGCTGTACTCGAGCTCGCCGAACGACGACAGCAGACCCGCGCCGTAGGCTTTGAGCTCGCCGTTCTGCCGGCAGAGGCCGAACTCGACCGTGAACCAGAAGCACTGGAAAATTTTCCAACGATTTTTCTTTCAGCAATTGACAGCCGGAAAAGGAGAGATTAATAAAATGAAAATGAAAGCAAGTCCCAACCGTGGCGAGCTTCTCGATGTACTCGTCGGGAGCGCCGAGCGACGCCAGTCCGATGACCTGCGAGAACTGAGCGAAGGCCGGATCGGCGAAGAGCGGCACGTGGCCCAGCACCTCGTGGCAGACATCGGGCTCGGGCGTGTACAGGGGCTTGCTGCTGTGCCTGATGTACTGCGTGCTGTGGAACACTCGGAAGGCGAGACCGGCGAGGAAGTCGCGCGACGAAAGAAGACCCGCCACCGGCCGCAGCGTGAAACCCGTGCAATCTGAAAGCAACAAAACCCGATGCACATTCCATTTTTTTTTTTTTTTGCTTAAATTATTGCGATACATCGTAATGCTATACGCGCGCGCTTCATCCGATACTTGCGCGAAAATATATACGCATATATAGTTGAGAAATTACTGCGAGTGTAATCTAAGATGAGACGAGAAGCTATGTGTGCGGCCTTTTTCTTCGCACTCTATACTAATAACTATAATTCATCGAGGCTGTGTATATACGCGACGAAATAATTATATATTAGGATCGTTGCAGCTTTCATTATGTAATAATAATATTGTAGTGAGGAAACATCTGGATGCACATGCGATGATAAGCCGCAATCACGCCTCCGACAAAAAAGATCCGTCAGAGCCATTGACACGATATTATTGTACACATTATAATACGCCCAATAAGCAATTAGCGAGGGGCGATTGTATTTATTGACGTTATTATGTAAAACGCGCGTGTGTGTGTGTGTATGTACTTGTGACCAAGGAGGAGAGTAAATTGAGCAATTGATTTCGAGAACGATCCGTCACATGTACATATTATCGGTGAGAACGTTATCTTCGCGCTTCGCACTGGTCCAGAGATTCTACATTGTGTACTTTTATCCGATGCGTATACCACCCGATTTTCTGTGTTTCTCTCTGTTTTTTTTTCGCAGCCTCGCGTGACGTTGGTGGCGTTACATTATTTTTCCTCTCCCACCACCCCCCGTCAAGATCTCGACAAATATGTTTTCGTATCGAACGACGAGCGCGATATTGTGTCGTTGTGCAAAAGCGCCGTTGCGTAAAATAAAAAAAAAGTGCACGCGGCAAGTATGTGTTTTTTCTCTCTCTCTCTCTCTTCAATTTCACATTACGCGCTCGCTCGCGCCGATCGGCGTAATTTAAATCTTGTTTTCTCTCTCGCGGATCGTTATTAGCGAGATCGTATAAATAATTGACTCTCGGTATATAAGACTCACCTTTCAAGAAGTTGGAAATGTCCTCGAGTTGCGGGATATTATCCTCCTTGTATCCGCAATTTTCGATCAACAATGGAAACACGTGATTGTGCTCTCTGCACGCGTACTTGGGATACAATTCCGTCAATTTTCGAAACACGGCGCCCCAGGTTTTCGTCTCCTCCTCGGTGTAGTCGACCCTCGGGATGGGTTGGCCACTGCGCAAAAAAAATCAACCCAATTAGAACCACGAGAAAATAATACTCGATCCCCGAAATTGTACAGAGATTATGTACGGGTCATTACTATTTGTAATTGTAGGCGATGTCGGCGAAGTACTTTCGCCGGGCTCTGTAAACCGGATCGGTGAAGCCCGGGTGATCGGAGTCGAGCTCCGAGCCGTAGGACAGGATCTGATTGGCGAACTTGTCGAGGTCGCGTATACGACGCGGAAACCACGGCACAGTGCCAAGGTTGTCTCGGTAGTTCCTGTAAATTCATAATTATTACGTCGATTCGACGAAAAGGCCGATTTTATCGTAAATGCGTATAAATCGTACCTTGAAATGATCGAGAAATATCCGCACTGTTGTTGAAGCTCCTCCACGGCCTGGCCTAGATCGCCTCCCGGTGCGCACTCGACCATGAACTCGTACCCATTGGCCTGTCGTAAACTACTTCGGGACTCGATGTGAAGCAGATTGACTTTGTGTTTCTGTACAACATTTTTTTTTTCTATAAAATCTTCAATCGATCGCGACTATGATTGCGTTTTCTTTTCTTTACAAGTTACGGCTCGTAATTGTTGTGTGCATTACTGATGAAATTTTTTACAAAGTACAAAAAATGTCGGGAACAATTTCGCTTCGTTTGGTATCGCGTGTAAAGAGCTATGTAAGAAAAATTTACGAACTTTTCCGCGGGAAAATTGTTAATATTTTTCCATCTCTCGCTCGAGAGTCGAAACAATTTTGTAAAAAAAAAAGAAAAAGAAATCTCCGCAGAGTGCAAACCTTAAGGTTTTACAGAGGTTTGTTAAAAAGATTAACTTAGTTTTGTCGAGGAAGAAATCTTTGTTCCAAAAATTTGTACTTACGGCAAAAAGTTGAAGATAGCGACCGAGCGCGCCAACTTCGTCCTCCTCTCGCGGCGAAAATATCAGACAAGTGCTTTTGGCCGAGTCCCTGCCCTCCTTGATGTAGTTCCCTCCACTCATAAGTTTCGGCTGCAAAAAGTTTTCGGTGCAAAGAAAGTTTTAGAAATGGGACTTCAATTTGCTGGGCTAAATAGTCGTAAAACTTATGATTTTAAAGAGCCGTACATCCTGTATTATCAACATGTTTTATTCACTTTGAGATTCACTAATAAATAGACACATTTATCGATCGATTTCGAATGCAAAAAATTGTATACTTCAACGTCACTCGCGATTTTATTCAATAATAACAAGACAGAAGAGAACGACTCGAGAAAAATTGAGACGAATTGACGAACGCGATTGAAGATCGATACTCGAATACGAATAGTTTCTGTCGAGCCATGTGCTCTTATAGGTGTGTAAATGGCTTCGGAAGCTGTCGCCCTTCTCCGCTCTCTCGTGATTGTTTTCCCCTCTCCATCTCTCTCCGTCTGGATCTTTTTACAAAAGAATACCGAGCATTTTTGAAATTTCACTTTGACTTTGTATACCCAGTGTGGGATATGACGATGCAATTACGCTCGAGTATTACTACGTTATTACGTTATGTCGTCATCTCGATAACGGCGCTCGTTCGAGAAATCATGCATAATCGGTATGATTTTTTTTTAAATACAATCATATTTTCAGACAAGTCAATAAATGAATAAACGATTTGTATTGTATTTGCTAAAAAATTATAAACTCTAAAAACTCCTGTATTTACTTTTTCTCCACCTTTCGCACGTACTAGCTTTATCAATGCGTGTGTAAACACGCGCGCTCGCATACAAGTGTTATAGTAATCAATAACTATATGTATTTATATTATCGCATCGGAGAGCAGCATCGCGGAACATGATGTATTAGTTTCATCATCGCCACAGGCCGCCGCCGCCGCCGCGCTGATCACTTTTTTTTCGGCAGGCAAAGTGTTGGAATGATGCAATTTTCAAGACCATTTCACGAGAGAGACCTTTCTCACGGTCGCAATAAATCATTATCTTTGCATCATTTCCCGAAAGTTCATAATACACACAACACAAGCACGCGATCGATTATCATCTCTCACTCTCCGTTTTCTCGGGCTTTTCCCGCGAGTAATTTACATCCCCCCCCCCCCCCCCCCAAATAGGAAGGAAGCCAGTCGAAAATCATCGAGAGCGAGCGAGAGAAGTGCTCCATACGATTCGCGCCGCTTGATACCGCAGTTATAATTTCAATGAGAACTGCTTCCCCTGCTATTACCTGTGTATATATATACGGGGGTGGTTGCTGCTGCTGCTGCACGACGACGAAAATTGGATCGGGCGAGAGGCAACGTCGGAGGTAATTTAGCGCGCGCGGGGGTGTGTGTTGTCTCTCGCTCGCTCGTTGATGGCATCAACGTCATCGCTCGTCGCGTAACTTCGAAAATACATCTTCTTTTACACGTAGCAGTGGAGCAAGGGAATTTTCCTCTCGGTGGTGCTGGCGGCGGCTTCCTTCATTTCCTCGGGCCGCCCCCTTCGATATGGGTTTGCGCCGCGGAGGATCTTACCGATTAAAAGGCCGTTGAACTTTGGGTGGCGCTCGACGAGAGAGAGAGAGGGATGCAAATTCGATTTATAATGCCGAGAATGACGATATGGAAAGAAATTGTCTCTCTATAAACACGGGAATCTCGAGTTACTCGAGACCGAGCCAAGGAATCGATTTTCAAAATGACGATGACTCGCTGAATAAATTCGCGCGCGTCTAGCCTATCTATCTCCACTCCGAAAACGTAACGAGCTCTCCTCGACCACCTCCACCCAACTATATATATACAGTACATTAACTACTTCGCTACTTTTATTTTTTTGTTGAAGTTCATCGAGCGACTTTGCCTAATTGCGTACCTCGGGCGGCTTGATACACCGAACCCATCAACGTGCTGCTTTTTCTTCCTTCTTTTTTTTTCGTTCGTTCGTTCGGAGGTCGTCAGCAACACGTAGCTGCAGCCAGAGTAGAGCTGCATTTTTTTTCGTTGGTTTTTTTTTTTTTTTTTGTACATTCGTCCGCGCATCTTCGGGCCACGACGAGAACTCGACTGACAAGCCGGTTTAAATTAGAGCGAGTTAATACATGCGAGAGCAGCGGAGGGACGTATAAAATGCTTCTTGTTTTTGCGCGGAACCGACTTCTGCGCGGACTAGAAAAGGGCGGAATGAGAGCCCGGGATTGGCGTAATTTGTGTGTTATTCCGTGGGACATTTTTGAAGCTCGCACTCGTCGCGAGCACTGCACTGCGGGTCAAAAATTTGAATTTTTTACAAGAACTAAGTATGAAGCGTCACTAGCTGGAAATCTCGTTTTTCGAGAGGGAGAGATAAAAAAGTCGTATAAAGAACGGCCGTACAACTCGATTAAAACGGAGGGAAAATTATATATACGAAGCAGCAGTAGCAGCAGAAGCAGCTATATATCGAGCGGCGATTCACAAAGTTCAGCCCCATTAAATGGAAAACCGATGACCCCCCTCTGCATGAATTTAACATGACTTTCAAAACTAGGATGAGACGCTTCAAAAACAACGGGCGGTGCAGCACACACGCGCACACACACACAGAGAAAATCGCATATTGCGCGCGTGGAAACTCACCTTATCCGGTGGGGATCCGGAAATCTGTACTTCAACTTCGGCTCCAGCTCGCCTCATCATGTTTGGATTTCACACGCGCGCGACCCGCTTCTATATACGACAATGTTCGAGAAAAGCACGAAGTGTACCGAGCAAATGTTGTCCCTCGTATATATATATATACCGTTGACTTTAGCTATAGTTTTCCACGCGGCGACTAACAACGAGCGAGAGAGATGCTGCGGTGCTCTATATATCGCCGATGTATCTCGGAGACAGAGACCACCTCTTGGCTCTTTGTACGGGATTTATGTCGCGATTTTTGTTTTCTTACTATAATATGTACTAGGAGCTTTTTTTTAACGAAAACAACACGCGCACAAACCCGGCAATGTATCGATCGGCCGAGAGAGTCCAAGTGATGCCTGAGTCGCGGGAGCAACAAGTAGCTCGATATATTTATGTGTGTGGATATATAAACACTCGGCTCCACTCGATCGGAAGAGATGCTGCTGCTGCTGTCTGCTGGAGGGGAGAGAGCAGCTCGTGTTCTCTTTCTTTCTCAACGGCACCGAAGCTGTGTGTGCGTGCGTTTGATTTGCATATCTGTGTGCAGCTCGTTATAATTGATTATTTTATCGGTGGGCATTATTGTGAAACGCTCATCGTCGCTCGAAAGTTGGTGAATGGCTGCTGCGGTGAAAATTGCCGGCTCATCAACTTTTATATATTTGTGCGTACGACGTTCTATTTTCATCGCTTTGTAGTTGCAAGTCGACGTAATCTTGTTGCCGTTTTATGGATTTTTATGCTAAACACCAGAGTACACCAGTACCCGAGAAAAAAAACGCATATATAGTAATTCCGAGAGATAACGCGACGCGCTCGTAAATCTTGCGAATGTTTGCGAACATTCGATGATATTATAACGCTATAAGCTATTAATATATCATGTATAGATTGTGTGTGTGTGTGTGTGTGTGCGAAACCCCTAAAATTCACGCGATATTTGCTCGAGGCAAACGGACGATACACAACTAATACCCAACTGTTATTCGGACCAATTATGAAGTAGTTGATCCTCTGCTAAATACACCTGTTCTAAATGTTGAGAGAGAGAAAAAAAAATGATCGTCTTTTTCGACGCGCTTTCGAAACTGGAAGAAAACCGGGTAAATTTCCCGCAGTCGCACAAAATACCCCTTTGTGTGTCTGTGTACCGGCGTGCGGCAGCGAAAGTTCCTCCCGAAATGAAACTTCATAATGCAAATTTATTTGAACTTTTCGAAGCTCACGCGCGCGCGCGCGCGCAAGCTCGAGCGTAAAAGTTTAATTCGAATGCGTTATAGTTGCGCCACTGCACATTCATACTCGCAACTTGCAGCCTTTTCTCAGGGTCCGCGGCGCAGCAGCAGCAGCAGCTTATGTAATAATAAAAGGCGCTCGCGCGCGCGCATGAAAAAGGCATCTCTCTATCGGATCTAAATTTCCAAAGCGCGCCAGATGACGCCCGAGTATATGAGCAGCAGCAGTAGTAGGAGCTTTTGAAAACGTTAACAATGATAAACATGGCTGTTGCAACTGCAACTGCAACTGCGCGTGGTATAGCTGTTTCGTTAAGTTTTTGCATAAAAAAAATCATTACGAAAACTTTGTAAATACGAGTATAAATATATATACATAGTGTAGCGAACTACCCTTGTTTATTTATGCGACCAAAGTTTCAATGCTGGAGGAAGGAGAGAGAGAGAAAATGAAAATAGTGAAATAGATGCAGCGGGAAGTTTATTCGATGTGCTTTGTAGTGTAAATTTATTGCAACGGCCGTTATGATATCGCCATATTTTTTTATTTACTTTAACATTTTTTCCTCGAGAGAAACTTTTAGTCACCTAATTATAAGCATACACAAATTACGCAATCGTAAGTATCTCGATGAAAAATCGCCGCGGCGCCCAGCGAGAGCGCATAATGTGCAGAGTAGTGGCGCGCGCGCGCGATCGTAAACCCTCGCCGAATCAACAGCTGCTGCTGCTGCTGTAGCCTGCCGCACAGAGCTGCACACCGGGCTTGCCAACGAGCAGGCGCGCCAAAAGCCGAGCCGCCGATTCCGCTCTGCGCCGCTGTGGATATACCGGCACGCACAGACACAGGGAAAGAGAGAGAGAGAGAGAGAGAGAGAGAGCGATGAAAAGCTCGTGCGCGCTCCAGCGTCGGCAGTAGTAGCGGCTCAGCAGCCACGCGAGTTGCGATCATCGCGCAGTATCCTCGAGCTTGTGTCAGCGAGCTTGCAAGCTCGCGCGCGCGTTCGAAAACATGTAAAGCTTTCGAGATCACATCGAGTGTTGAGTGACATCTACTTTGGTGCGTGGTGACGTATATTGTACGTGATCCAAAAGGAAGACGAGAAAAAATGTGCGGAAGACTGTCTTGGCTGCTCTTGGCGGCGTTTCTAATCTGCAATGGTAAGCTTGCACACACTCACACACATACACGCACTGAGCACACACAAGAGAACCTGCAGCCGGATGATCATTATGGCCAATTTGGGAGAGCTTCGAAACTCGTGCGGGTTATTAAATCCCTCTCTTGCCGAACTTGGAAAAGCTCCGTGAACTTTCTTATGCGAAAACTGCATTATACTACAAAAGGATGAGAGAGAGGAGAGTGTACGATAGGGTGTAGGGAGGTAGGTAGAGAGAATTCAATAAAGGGGGGCGAAAAGTGCAAGTTTCGAGTAAAATATTTTAATCAAAGTTTTAAACGCGTTCGAGCTTCATTGACTTTCCGATTTTCTGTCTCGCGCTGCCACTGCCGCACGTGGGTCAAACTGTATTATATACCGTAGCCGCGAGTTATTATGGAAACGAATGAAATTAAGGAAAAGTTAACGGATGAAAAGAAGATTCGCAGGTTTGTTAATTAAGTAGCCTTGATTTTTCTCTCTCACCGATTCTCATCGACGTATCGAATTTTAGATATATAATAATACCGCAGTTACGATCGCGATCCTCGATGAGACACCCCATTGTACTTTTGTAATTATAAGATTTCGAATCCGACGAGTTTCGATTTGCATTTACATTTTTAAATTTAGCCAGGGACACGCAGCGAGCTCGAGATTACATATATATCTATCCGGCATTCGAAACTCGATTCAAGAAAGTATCGGAAAACGCGCGCGCGCGCGCGCGTCATTTTATTCATCGCAACAGACGACGACGCCGCACACAAGAATTACGGACTCTTTTTTGCGCCAAAAGCAGCTCTCCGCGCGGGGACACAACTTGAATGAACAGCTCGCGCGCGAGCTCGCATTGACTGAAAATTCCCGCTTTCCGGGATTTATAGCCCCTCTCTGCAATGCTAAGTAAATATACCGTATACGCGCTCGCTAGAGCTGGCGCGCGCGCCAACACGAAAATTGTTTATACGCGGCTGTACACATGCAGAGCTTTTGATAGCAGCAGCAGCAGCAGTGGCAGTACATATAACGCACGCGTACGGCAGATCGCTAAATAAATACACGCAGTGGCACACACGCGGAAGCTATATACAGGTACGATTGTGTCGTGTGCGTAGCTCTATCGTAGCGCAACGCAGTGCGATCAGCTCGCGCGGCGCGTCGGCTGCGTTTTACGACTATACTACTACTAGTTTATATAATTCGCGCTGTGCAGTGCATATGGCTACACGACTAATACACACACAGCAGCTATGCCTCGCGCTAGCTTTTGTGCTTGCGCGCGGGTCGCAACCCGGCGTTGATCACGCACCGTTGAAAATTGGCTTCGCCGCTGAAATTTAGACTCCGTTATGAGCGCGCAGCCTAGCTTATGCACGACGTTCAAATTTGTGGTTATTGCTCGCGTGCGCCGTGCAGCTCTATATATACTCGTGCTGTTTCAATCTTTGATGAAAGAAAGAGAGAGAGAGAGAGGAAGCATAGGCAAAATGGGATTGGAATTACACGAGATGGAATTTTGCGAGTTGTGGTATTGTTTAATGGATTGAATGAAATCAGCGAGCTCTGCTACTTTGTGTGTGGAGTCGTAGTAAGTTTAATGCAGAGAGAGAGAGACGAAATAACGGGTTACGGTTATTATTCCGCGTGTAGCGCGCGCGCGAGTTTCGACGATTTAACGAAGCTTATAGCACCATGCCGACGAGTTACGCACTCGCTACTCCAGTTGAGAAGCTGAAAAATTTCCTTTCCCAAGCGAGTTCTCAGCTCGCTCTTTCTCTCTCATACGAACTACATATAGAATGAAGAGAAAAAAATCAAGCTTAAGTATTTAGTTTTTTATATAAGAAAACGACTCGCGAAACTTTCCGAAGAAAACTCCCTTTTTCTGCGCGCGAGATTATAACGCCGCGCGTTATAGTGTACAACGTTTTTGAACTGCCTCGTTGCGCGCGAGGCCGTTTTTTTGTTAACTGCTTTGCTGCTGCTATTGCTGCGTACCTGTACACACACACCCTCGGATGCTTATCCACTGCTCTCTCCGCTAGCTCATTCGCAAAATTTCATCCCTCGCTGTATACGGAAAATTGAATAAATTTTTCCCTTTAAAGCGCCTGCCCGTTATCCGACTTTTTACGCGCGCTTCAATGACACGCTCTCACTACTATACTTGCCCTTCGTATACGGTAAAAGAGCAAAAAAAAATAGGAAAAAAGAACCTATATAGATAGGAGTTGAAAAAGTTCGATGAGCGCAAATTCTCTCCCGTTACTGCTGTTAGTGCTGCGTCCGAGCCTGAATATATAATTCCGCTTGCGCGCGTGTAATAAGCATAATTTGGTCTGCTGAGCTTTTACAAATATTTGCCTTCTGCGCCATGGAGGACGAAGGAGACTACGCACACACAAACTCACAAGCAAGTATACAGACAGAGGTAGGGAGAGAAAAAAAGTTGAGTTACGCGAGCGCGAGACTACTACTTCTATGGAAGTTAAATTGCTGCCTGCCTGCAGTACGATTCGCGAGAGCTGGGAAATGTTTTTTACGAGTGTATACGTACTGCGCGATCGAGAGCTTCGACGGAGAGTTTTGACGGAGTAAATGTCACGCAAGGACGATTTATTTCTATACGGCAATGAGGCATCATTGACGCGCGCGCGCGCGGACCGATTGTGACGGGAAAGTTTTTTTCCCGCGTTCGCGTTCGCAAGCTTGCAGAGTCAAGGAATAAGGGAGAGGACAAAAAAAGAAGAGTAATTAAAAAAACTGTCGATTCGAAAATGAGCGCGGCATGATAAATCAAAATTACCCCCGAATGAAAGTTCGCCCGCAAGCGGGTAGTAGTGCAGAGAGGAGCAAAAAAGGTGCACGCGGCCTTATCGTCTTTCTCTCTCTCTTCCGTACAGAAGGGAGAAAAAAAGGGAGACGTGCGCGTCCAGTGGAAATCCATTTTGCTGCAGATTTCCTCCTGTAATAAAACCCTCCCGAGTTGATGTCTCTCGCTCTCTTTCACTGGCAAAGTCGAGGAAAAGAAGAAAACGAGTTCGATGGCAAAAAGTGACAGATAAAAGAAGGGAAGGCTCACGCGTATGTGGTAGCAGCAGCAGCAGCAGCAAAAAGCTAAGATAGCACGAGCGAAAAATCGTTTGTTACGAACGAGCTATGCGCGATAGATGTTATATACGTACGATATTAAGTTTAACAGTTGTTGATGATGAAACAGCTTTGCGATACAAAAATGATCGAGCAAAGATATCCTTTTCATTTTTTTTTTTCGTTTTTTTTCCTCTTTTGCTTACGAAAACGTGCGAGGAATCCCCAGCTCGCGTCTCGAAAATTCGTCTTTTGCAGCTTTGCGCCGTAAAGAAAATAGCGAAATCCAATTCCCGAAGCTTGATCGCGTTCTCCCCCGACCCCCAGTCCCTTTTATTCCGCGCCGAAATAGCATCTTGCTATTTTTCCAGTTAAAATGTAAAAAGCTCTCTCTCGGTTGCTTGCGAGCCAAGATTCTCTCTCCCGTATAACGGTTTATGTATTATTATATACTAACGAGAGGTGGAGCTTTTCCGTATAATGCAACCGATCAAAATAAAAGATCGTTGCACGAAATTACACGAACGTGGGTCCTGAGAGAAAGAGAGAGAGAGAGAGACAAACGAGCGGCTAAAGAACAAAAGCTACACGCGAGCAGCGACGAGGTGTCGGGATTTACGAGCAAAGTACAGATAATGCAGTCGACGAAAGACAGCTGCGCAGCAGAGGTCCCTCCCGCGTCGTACTATACACTACGTCGGTGTAATTGATGCGGTGCTCGACGATCGGCGGCGAAAAAAAGTCGACGAAGCTTACGAAAAATAATCGACGCTTCTTTTGTCGAGCTTTCACTAAAGCTCTCGTTCTCTATCTGCTCCCTCTTGAAAATTGGACGAGTTTAAGAAAATCTTTCAAGTTCATTAGCGCGTGTAAAATATATAACTCTATTCTCTCTCTCCAGCGTGTGTATATTACCGTACGATCCAAGCGAGCAAACTGCCTCGTGCCTTGCTATGCGCACAGCGCCTAGCCTCGATTGTCATCGGCCCTACGGTATATGGCCGTCGTTCAACAAGTTATTATCTCTCGTTTCCGGAACAAATCCACTCCTCCCGCGTTTATATATAGACCCGACGACGACGACTACTACTGCGTCCTACATGTGACAAATATGCTCATCAAATCCCTGCGCTCTCCGAGGCAGCAGTTTCTTCGTTCGCGCTATGGCATGCGTGCGCAGTAGCAGTAGTAGTAGTAATATCACGTCTACGCGCCCACGGTATAAAATGCTCGTAACTCTAGCTTGCGTAGTGCTCCATATAATCCGAGCGAAAAGGTGCTTTTTGACGTAGCGTTTCGAATAAAAAAACAGGAGAGCATCGACGATCAACGAAAAATGTTCACTGCCAGCTAGAGTTGGCCTCTCTCTCTCACTCTCTCTAGAGACGCTTCTTCGTCTCGAAAAAAGAACTCTCTTATGCGACTACGACGACCTCGTAAAAGTAAAAAGTAAAAAAAAAAGACTGCCAGTAACGAGAAGTACGCATCGCTGGACTCGTATGCAAACCTTCTGGCCTATCAAAGTCAACGCGATGTATGCGCGCAGCTCCCACGCGGCGCTACGACGACGACGACGTATTACGGCTCATATCTTCTTTTTTGTGCGAATATAACTTGCGAGAGCGAGCGAAATACCCAATTTCTTCTTCGACTGGGATGAAGTACTACCGCGCGTCAGGATCCCATTGCACGCGAGGACGGGCTGGCCCGCATCGTCTCGATCGCTACAAAAATTTTTTTATTAAAAAAATAACGAAAATATTTATTATATCTTGCCAGGATTCCGGAGAAAGGGCTGGAAAATTCCGTTCGACGTTCGACGACTTCAATTATCCGCTGTGTGTGTGTACTCTAGACAAAAAGGCAAGTTACATGCCACAATCGTCGCTCGCTCGAGCTTTTGTGTCCGACGAAAAAAGATGCGTATATAAGGAGGAAAAGTTTCATTACGGTTTATACTCGCAAGCTCGTGTACGTACGTGTTGGTATATAACGTCGTGAGGACGTTTTTACTAGCAGGTTCTTTTTTACAAGCTCATGCTTTCCCCTTGAACTCTCTCCTCTCTCTGGCTTTTTTCCATCCTGAAATTAGGCACTTATATCTGTGGTGGAAAGGCATAACGACTTAAGTCCATTTTTCGTATTTTCGAGAAAAACGCGTTTTAAGTTAATTGTACCAGCCTAACTAGACGTGGACGAGTTCAGGTCTGAACCTATGATATTTTAAGCTACTATGAGGTAGCTTTTGAACTATGTACTTAAGAAATTGATAGGCGCATCATAGCGATGGTACGGAGCCAAAAATATGGACTTAAGTCGTTTTGCCTTTTCCACGATTTGCACGTAAGTCCACTTTTGGCAGTCACACTTTTTTCAATATCGATAATTTCGCGCAGTTTGTGATCATAGGCGTTTCTCATCATAAAATTCGATTTCCAAAAAAATGGACTTGAGTCGTTATGCCTTTCCACCACAGATATATACGTGACTCGCAGTAGTACTTTATGCATCACATCTATACGCGAGCCGCTGTTTTTTCTCTCTTTCTCCTTCCGCAGCTCGCCGGAGTTCTTAACGACTCGAAGGAATTCCAGCGAAAGCTTAATTCAACCGTTAGTAATTTAGAGATAAGGAACTTTTTAATTGTCATTTTAGGGAATGAGTTTGGGGGCCTAGAGCGACGAGCAGCAGCGACGCCAATGTTAATGCGCTCGAAAACGAGAACGTCTTAAAAGGATAGGGCTCGCGCTGTCTGCTTTTTGATTTATTATAAAAAAAAGCTCGACGATTAAATATTTGCCGAAGTAAAACAATTATAACATTTTTCAATGAGTAAACAGATGAACAAACATCGTATGGAGCTTGAAGAGCAGTTCCTCTCCGTAGAGACTCGATAATTGTGCATTCGATCAAGTTGAAGACTCTCGCTGCGCTCTCATATAAATTAAGTTCAAACTTAATCTCGCTGTCTACACACTTACGTACGTACACGAGAGATAAAAGTTTAATTCGGCGACTGACTCGGGGATAGGTTCATCTAAGAAATTCACGTTTCGCAATGGTTCTGCGTGCGACTGATGAAAAAATAACGACGCCAGCGAGGTAATTTATTTTTATTAAAGAGAGAGAGAGAATATGAACGTGATGAATGTTGATTTGAAAAAGAAACTGCGCGCGGGAGCTTATAAATTCATCTGGCAAGTTGTTATAAACCAGCTGCAGCTGTGCACGCAGCACTGTGACAAGCAAAATATTATATGTGTAACATTAGCCTTTTTTCTCGCTCTCCCTCTCACTCTCTCTCTCTCTCTCTTCTCTCTCTCTCTCTCTCTCTCTCTTCTGCATTATGTACAACGGCGATACTACTTTTCTGTTTACTTCTGTCTGACTTTAATGCATTCTCTCCGAGTTTCTCCACTTTAACATAACTCACTTAACATAATGCAAAAACTTTTCTGTCGCGCATCAAATATATATACTATAAGTAACAACAAAAGCCAGCGTTGCGTGCCAATTATTATATTATATTCGTAATTCGGAGCAAAATATCGCGGGGAAAAACTTCTGTGGCGACTATTGCTCCGACGAGAGAATAGGTATTTGCGCAGAGCGAAACGATTTACATACAGATCATAAAGTAATCATTTAAAGAGTTTTAGAACATAATAACAATTAATTTACCTTGTTAGGCAAGTTTATTGTTATTATTATGTTAAAAATATGGATCGCATTTTGAATGACCCAAGATTTAAATAGAGACTATTTAGTTATTTCAAAAAATTTAAATCAGTTTCGAAACACTGCTTATACGACAAGCTTTACTTAAAGCCTTCGCCACGAGATGGCGAGTAGCCGCATTGCTCCGCAAACTGCAAGTGGCAAAGTCAAAATAATTGTATAAGTCGAAACAGGCTTTCAATATAAAAACTAAGAACACAATTTATAGACACTTAAAGCTAGTCCCAAAATATCGAGCATTTCTAACGGGATGCACAGCTGCACTGCAATATCGCATCCTCTCGCTCGACCTTCCCCGCAAGCTCTATCTCCATTCGGATGAAAATGATGCGTGCGCTTGCGAAAGCGGCGGCGGTGGCGATGGTTCGCCGCTGCACAGTACGCGCTCTATACTCAGCGCTGCGTCGATTTTGCGCTTCGCCATGCAGCAGCAGCGGCAGAGAATCGGCGCGCACGCACTTAAATGTAAAAATTTTCTCCATTGGTTTTGCTGCTGCAGCTAAGCTGTTATTTACCAAAGCTTACACACGCGTATAGTCCCGGTATAAAGATCGCAGTATGCGCCGCGCACCTACGATTCATTTATCAATATTTTGACGTATCTTTCAATTGGGCCGCGCGTACACACATATATATATATTCCAATTATTCATTCGCATGTGAATATGGGCTAACGCGAGATGCGTATCCGCGTATACGATATTATTGATTATTCAAAGCTCAGCATGCAGATGCACGTGTGTGTGTGTGTGCGTACCGCGCCGACGATTTATCGCTACACACGGGCTATAATGCATTAAAAGCATCGAACTTATTTGAAGAGGCTATCGAACACGCGGGATGTAGATGGATATATTTAAAATATACAAATATGTTTATCTCCATGTAGCTGCGCAGGAGCGCCGTATTTACCTTACGAATTACGTGTATATGTATATGGCTTACACGCGCGTGTGTACATCGAGTCCGCAATGAATGCACCTTTATTTCTATACTCTAACTATACGTTACAGAGAGAGAACGTGTGACCGAGCATCGATGAAAATTCATTAACTCGGGACCGAAAAAAGCAGCCCCGAAAAGAGAAACGACGCCTGCAGGCAGGCAGGTACCCTTGCGCGAGTAAACATACGAGAGAGTCTTTTCATCGGCGCTTTTTTCTTCGCTCTCAATGTCTCGAGGCTATACCACTACTACTGCTTCAAAATAGAGTTTGTAAACGTCACATACATAGCCGTGTATGGTAATCTCTCTCTCTCTATGAGCGCGTATAATACTGCCCTTAGCGAATTTTACGACTGCTAAAGTCGAGCTCTCATGGATATAGACCCATTGTCCAAAGTACGAGGGATATAATACTTACTGCTGCTGCTGCTGCACGCGCGTACGTGGGGAGAGCAAAATGTAATTACGCCCGGCTCTCGCTCTCGTGCATATAGCTAGGCACGATGATGCAGTAGCCTCGAAAAAGCTCGTGTACTTAGCCGAGAGAGAGAGAGAGAGGAGCTAGTTTGCGCCCGCGCGAATAAAGAGTTGAAGTGGGATTTCGCCCGACCGAGGTACATACATACACACACCAGGCCGGGAGCCCGAGGATTATAATATGCGGCAAGATGCATAAATAATGCGCGAGCGCGGGGGCTAAATTTTCAAGGCTAAGATGATCCGCTATATACACGCGCCGCTGTTATTCGCGAGCGGAATTAGAACGAGAGCTCGTGCGGGTGCGGCGATTAAATAAAGATTTTAACCCCGCCGCGTTTCGTTAAAAAACTTAAGCTCGCGCACGCCCAAGCTCTCGACTACTGTGTGTGTGTGTGTGGTGTGTGTGTGTGTGTGTGTGTGTGTGTGTGTGTGTGTGTGTGTGTGTGTGTGTGTGTGTGTGACGAGCATAAATCCCAGGTGCTAATCGACGTTGCGAACGAACGCATTTATTATCGAGCTTTTCCACGCGAATAAAGCCAAGAGAGAGAGAGAGAGATAGATAGATGGAGAAGATAGCCGTCCGTGGCATGGACGGGAGCGATAACTTTTCGCAGCGCCAGCTATGATGCTTACACTCTGCGCGATCAGCAGCAGCAACTCGACGCTAATTTTCGCATCAATTTTGACCCTTTTCTTGTGCAAGCTCGCAAGCACAGAAAGTAATTATTATGCTTGAGATCTTTCGTTTTTTTTTCCTCTCTATTTAACGTGGACCCAAAAACGAAACGCGCACACGATATGTACGTGTGCGCAAGAAGGAGCTGCTGCGCCATTGAAATTTTTAAACGCAAAGAGAGAAAAGAAAGTATGTAGTGCGTGCATTCGTTTAACTCGCTTTTCTTCTTCTTCTCTCCCTCTCTCGCGCAGTCACATTGTCCCGCTTTTTATATACGTGTATACCTTTCTTTGCCTCTTTTTATTATCTTTTTTTTTTTGCTCACTCTCTCTGTCTTCTACTCTCGAGGGTTTTTAAGCCTCTCGCAAGAGTTGGATTAAGCTTCACGCTCAAGAAGCAGCAGCAGTAGCAGTAGCAGCAGTAGCAGCTGCAAAAAAAAAGTTGAACCGCACCGAGTTGAAAAAGACGACGAGAAAAAGCCAGGGAGAGAGAGAGATGGTCGTCGACGAGGAGAAAGAAGTACAGATTTGCAGATTCTTTTCAGGGACTCCACGTATATAGATATAGTACGTGACATCGATTCCCTGCCCCCCCGCACCGAAAATGCCTCGACATGTATTATACGAGTTGAGCAAACTCGAGCTTCGTATAGCGACTTCTTCTGCGTCCTTCGCTCGTATTTATATTAAAATCAATGAAACGTCAGTTGCATCGAGTCGAGGCTCGTCAGCAGCAACGCACGACTATTCGTCCGATATATTATTATATATTATACTCCCGAGCACGATCCTGACCTAAGCGTTTCTCGGCCAATGACCAGACACGCGCGCGAGGCTCGTGTGTGGCAGCAGCAGCAGCAGCAGCAAGGCAGCAGCAACTTCCTTCCGCCAGACGTGTGCGTGTGTATGTATCACCGTAGGTATTATATTTAGGACGTGCCTCTACATCGTCGTCGTCGTCGTCGTCCCTTCGTCGCCTTGTTAATGTTGCACACGTGTGGAATTTATCGCGGCGGGGCAAAACTTGAACTTATACATATAACTACCTACCTACCTACCTACCTAGGACGACGACGACAAATTCTGTAGCTGCGCGCGCGGAAGTTTCCTGCGAGCTGTCTCAGCTCTTGTATTACGTATAAAGATGATTATTATGGTGCCGCGACGTATGTGTGTGTGTGTGTGCTTGCACAGAAAAGCACAGAGCGCCGACTTAGTTCGAGTACTAGATAAGGGCTTTCGAGGGCTGGAATTAAGATATACGCTGACTGAAACCGCGCGCCGCGTCAAGCCAACGAGTTGCAAAATTTATTAAGACTTTCTCGACAGTCGACGTACACGCACGCACACACGCCCATTCGACGCTGCCGCAGCATACGGCAGCTCTGCTGTATAGTGAATTTTGCTCTCTAAATGAAAAATAAATCGATTCGCTCTAGTCTCAGCTAGCAGCAGCAGCAGCAGCAGCAGCGTGAAACGAGTTGTGTGTTGCTGCGCTCGTCAACGGTAATGAATGTGTGAGCTGCGTCGAAGTCTTGTTAGAATGACGTGTGTTGGGATTAAGGAAAAAAAAAATGTACCTCTCTGCTGGTCGAACGCGTGTAGTGGAGAGCCTGCCGACCACGAGACGGACGGAGAAAAATTACAATCACCCGACCACCCCTGAGAGAGAGAGAGAGAGAGAGAACGGTCAAATTTGTCTGTGTATTCTTCTCGAAAATTTTCGACCGACACTCGATCGTTAATTAGAGGGGAAATTCGTTCGCGCGCAAAATTAATAACATAAATCTTTTAATGGCGCGAGAGAGAAAAAAGGAAAATATGCGTGCATTTATATTATAGAGAGGGAGGTGGGCTTCATTATTATACTCGAAGCTGCTGTTGCAGCTGACGTTGGTAAATAATTGGCATCTATTGCGTATACATACACTGCAGCAGCAGCAACGGAGTCGACGAGAGGGCACACGCCCGGGAAAAGAAAAAGGAAAAACCATTAAGCCAAGCCTGCCCTCGCCTTGTACATATAGCTGCCTTCTAATAAATTACACAAAAACCTCTCGCGACCCCGCACGCTCTACCGTCTGCGCTTATATACAGTTTAATACACACTCACTTGAAATTCCCAAGTCGGGGCTGCTGTTACTGCTGCTAACCCTCCCGACAAAAGCGCAACGTCGTCGTCGTCGACGTGCTATTCGATCTGCATCGAGTGTGCGTAGGTATATGTGTATGCGAGGAGCTCGTCTCTCTATAACGAGATTTTTTCATACCTGCTATGAAATCAAACTCCATCGCTGCCGCCGTCGTCGCCGTCTTTATTGTCGTGGAGCATCGATTCTGCGAAACTTGTTTTTTTTAATACTTTGCGCGAAGCGAAATTGTCCCATCGTTAGAAGCTGCTTCTTTTGCCATGTTCGAGATTTGCTTCTTTCCTTTTAGTGAAGAGTCCCAAAGAAGCGAGAGAGAAAAATTTCGGACGATTTTGGTCATTTCAAACAAGAATAAGTAGTGATAATATTTTGGAGAAAATACGATCATCTGCAGGAACACACCAATAGCTATATGACAAAATGTCTATCCAATTTTTTTGTTCATTGCGCAGGTTGAAATATTTCAGTAGCGATTTTAACTCCTAATTTTTAATTTCGATGATTAGCAGATTTGCACATGTAGAAGCATCTTTAGAATGTGTAACAGAGAACAAAGCTGCACACGTGTCCATAACTGTGTAACGACGGTAGAGGGGAAAATTTTTGCCAACGAACGATAACAGCCGCGAGATCTTCACGCTAACCTATATAACAGTGATGAGTTGCGTCTCTCCGTGTGCAGAGTCGAGTTCCAAGACGAGCAAGTGTTTTAAAATTGTACCTAACATTTTTTGTATTTAGAATCGTAAAAGTGTAGAATTACTAGAAGCGCATCATCTCGAACATTTTCTCAGTGCGTATCGTGAAAATTTCCTGGAAGCAGTGAATTTGTTTTTCGATAAGTAGCGCAATGATTAAAAGTTTCAACAAAATAATTCTCTAGTTTTATTTCAAACTATTGAGCATGTCTAATTGTTATCAATTTGTCATTAACATATAGAAGTTTTTTCCCATGATTTTTAAATAAATCTCAATGAATATATTAAAAGACACGTCTTAGTTTTCAATTTTTTTTTTTATTTTCCCTGTGAAACTGATTTTTAAACATTCCATTAATTTTTTCCTTTTTCACCAAGTAACCCACGTTCTGACAGTAGAAATTTTTTCAATGTCAATTCCATTCAATCGGGCCCCGTATCCAGAATCATTCCTAAATTTTCCGTCCTGCGCATAAAAGTATAACGGATAATCATTCATTAAAAGTTATACTATTTAAAACTTTTTTCTTAAATCCTATGAAAATCAATCATCAATTATGAACGATTACTCGAGCACTGCATTGAGTTACATACTTACGATATATTACATCCGGAAACATCCAAGTGTTAAGCATTTAGGCCCATAGTTCATGAAATACAATTGAATCCCATCAAGTTGCGAGTTAAAAAAAAAAGAAAGAACGGCGCAACAAAAGTTGAAATCCTGCAACGCGCAGCGACTCCTTGGAAAAAAAGAAGGCAGAAGAAGAAAAGTCGTACAACACAAAAGTTACACGTATGTATGGAAAAAAAGAGGAAAAAACAGTTCGATATCCCTGATACATGTATAGCGTTACTTTTACGATCGCATTGAAAGCCTCCCCCGTATATATATATATCCAAGATATAAAACGTTCGGTCTTAGCCCCCGTTTCGATTGTATATGAAGTTCGCGTGACTATACTGACAAACTTTTGTCTCCCCGGCTCCGAGGGAAAAAAATCAACTCGACGATTGCTACGTGTTTTCTTCCGATTTTCCATACACACAGCATCCCTCTCTCTCGCTCTGGAGTGTGAATTAATTTTTTTCCCCGCTATTTTCCGCAGGCTGCTGTCAGAATGCAGATCCGATGCGTCGCTTTCGAGACTTCCGAGACTCGCAGATACCCAAGGACTTTGAGCGCCAACGAGAGGAAACGTAAGTTTACCATCAATTATGTAAAGCGTATATTCGATTCGGAAAACGTAATTTTCTCTCGCACCTGTTCGCGAGAGAAGCGCTCGGAGAAAGCCGATCGTGCATCAATCTTACGTGGGCTTTTCGCCCTTCTTTTTTTTTCGAGTATCTATAATACACCTATATACACGGCTGGATGTCGCTTCTTTTACATTTTCTATTTTCCGGATAGGAGTAAAAACAAAAAAAAAATAGAAAATGGATCCGGATCGATCGAGAGTCTCTCGCTCGGTTCTAAGATATTTCTTCCTACTTTTACCGTATAGTTGTAGCGTGCGCGCGTTTTTTTACTTTCTTTCACTCTCTCCTGCTGGTCTGTCTAACCTCATGAAAAATTCAATCCCATCCATCCATAGACAACTCATCCTCTCCGGCTGACTTATCCTTTTTTTTCATCATTTTGTCGTTTACTGTCTATTCTTCAACTATTATATACCTATCAATTATAAAATGGCCTAAGATACGGAATAAATGTTTCTCGGCTAGATTGATTTGAAAAAAAAAAAAAATATTTAAAATACATAACAACCATTTTTTCGCATTATTCAAATGAAATAAACGTTACAACTGTCTTACTTTCATCGCGAAACAATATGAATTGCAAAAAATAACAAGTCTGAAAGCTGTGAAATATATGCGACATCGATTTCAGAAAGCTGGCACGAGAATCACACTTTTGCATAACATATCGGGCGAGAAAATTTGAGATTTTTCAAAACCTTCTTCGAATCTTTTCTCACCTGATTTTTCATTTAAATCGAAGCAAACATGGTATCTCGTGAAAAGTATGTGCTCCACCTCAACATTCGAATTATTAAAAAAAAAAACATTGAAAAAAGATTCAAGCTCGCGAAAACGAAAGATTTTCAACTCGATCAAAGTAAATTCTCATGAATTATCGATGATAATTTGAATCGTAGCAAAAAAATAGCAAAAAATAAAACGTAGAAAATATTCAAGCGAACAATCTCGCACCCCCCCATGAATTCTCGCTTTATAACAAACTTATACCTACGCGCGGGCGCAGGTGGGACGTCTCGTCGCTGCGAAGCGAGGGAAAAGTAAGGGCGACAAAACCAGAGGCGGATGTGGCACCGGCGTCAACGAGGTCCCAAGGCACTAACGGCGGCGGCGGCAGCGGAAACGACGCCGGCAGAGAAAGCCTGAAGTTGCCTGGCGACAAATCCTTCGAGCTGCAGCAGAGGCTGCGCTCAGCCAACGCGAGTAAGCATTATAATATATAATATATAATAAATATCTCGGGCCGAGTTTCCGTAGAGCACGACACAGTTAAGTGAAATATTTTTACGCGGTGTGGTGCCTGCAGGTGTCGAGCACCCGAGCCTGAGGCAGCTGATAAACGATCGCCGTCGCAAGAAGCGCAGACGAGGTAAAAACTGGCCGATGAGCGAGAATTCGGTGGACGTCAAGAAGGATCAAAGAGGAGCGGCCAAGAAGCAGCAGCGGCAGCAGCACGATATCAGCAAGTCGCGGGAGGAGCGACGTCGACGAAGACGAAACAGAAAACGAGCGAGAAGCCGGATTAGACTCGAGCAAAGCGGAGGAGGAGGACGAGAACGAGCTCGAGGCAAAGGAAGAGCAACGAGGAAATGGCGAGACGAGCCAATGGCTCGGCTGATCAAGTTGCTCGACGAGCAAAAAGCCGCCGACGAGGAGGCGAGATTTCTCAGCGAAAATCCGCTCAATCTCTCGTCCACGCGAACCGTAGACGTCATTGGTGAGTGCAGTGCGATCCTCTCGTTTTTCCTCTCTCTCACCCTCCACCTGCGCCGACACAATGAATTTTAATGGAATATTTTTTTTTTTTTGACTCTTTCTTTATTAGGCACTACGAAGATCACTGAGCAGCAGCAGCAGCAGCAGAAGTCGAGGGCGTCGCATTCAAACGATTACGAAATTCGCCTGACCACGGAAACTCGCATACTCGAGCCACCCGAGCCGACGACCGCCCATCTCTATCAAGCGGAGCACGAATTTTCGCGAAACTTGGAGCGCGAGTTATCGGCTCACGGACAGATGTTCGACGCCGCTGCCGAAGAGGAAGAGACACAGGACGAGCAGGAGGAGGAGGAGGAGGAAGAGGCGCGGCAGCCAAGATTCGACGAGCAAACCAAGCGGACGGCGGTCAAAGCCTCCTACGATCCGGAGCGAATGCTCGGCTACTCGAGGACCGACGAGGACCTGCCGATACTCGACATGGAGAACGAGGTGCTGCAGAGGACCATCAAGGATTACAACGCCTACATGAGTTCCAGCATAGCCAGGGCTGCTCTCGTGGCCAAGGTAATAAAAAAAATATAACGATAATTATCCAAGCGAGAGAGAAAGAGAGTGATTTTTGTGAACTAATTACCGCCGAACTGATGAATGATGTATGAATGAAAAGAGAAAAATCTCCAAACGTTTTATAGAACGAAGATTCATCGCGTCGAGATTTTTACGACCAAGAGGGCGGCGAGCGAGACAACGAGAGCCACGACGAGGAGGTGGAGGTCGAAGAGCAGGAGGAGGAGGAGGAGGAAGAGGATGAAGACGAAGCAAGGGGCGATCTGTCTTGCATTAACGGGACGTTTTTACCGGCGCCCAGCGTCCGTTATGCCCTTATCAAATATTTAAAGTAAGTGTCGGCAGTTAATGCGATTCATGAATTATTCAGTGCGCGCGAGAGTCCTTTTTTTAACGTTGTGCATAATATATCGAATCGAAGATGAAAAGTGTGTTTGTTTTGAGCGTACGCGCAGCGCTGCGGAAGAAAAGTGGAGTAGATTTAATTAAGACGCGGGCCACTATATAGACCAGGCGAAAATTAATGAGTCGAGTCGGATTTTTTTTCCTTCCTTTTTTTTTTTTTTTGACGTGCGCGATGCTCCAATTCGTCGGGGGGGGGTTGGCTCTTAATTTGTTTAGCTTCGCGCGCTTTTTACCTCTTATTTTCTCCTTCTTCCTAAATGATATAACGAGCAAAAAATAACTCGAACTCGTGCTCGGCAGATCGTCGAGACCCGGCCACGAGTACCTCGAGGCCGACTACGAGTGCGAGCCCGGCTACGTCCTGGCCGCCGCCGCCGCCGACTCGTCCTCGTCGGGAGGGGCCGGACGTCTCCTGTGCCACGAGCGTCACTGGCTGGGCCGACTCCCCCGCTGCCTGTACCGGGGCGACGAGGCCAGCTGCGCCGAGCTCGGCTGCCAGCAGCTCTGCCGAATCGTGGCGGGCCGGGCGACCTGCCTCTGCCACGAGGGCTACAGGCTGCTGGAGGGCGGCCGCGACTGTCGCGACATCGACGAGTGCAGCGACGACGACGACGAGGGTAATGGAGCCGGCCGGGGCCCCTGCGAGGACACGTGTCGCAACACCGAGGGCGGCTTCGAGTGCGGCTGCGACGGCAGGCCCGGCACCGGACTCGCCCCGGACAATCGCACCTGTCAGCGGCTCGAGCCGCTGGAGAGCTGCGGGCCCGACAACGCCGGCTGCTCGCACACCTGCCTGGCGAGCATGGGTCGGGTCTTCTGCCTGTGCCCGGACGGATTCGTGCTGCAGGACGATTGGAAGACTTGTCAAGGTCGGTGGCTGCGATTTTTCCCACGAGTAGACAAACTAGATCGAATTCGGGACTGATTATATTTCAAAAGTTATTCAGATTTTTACATTCAATTTTTTGAAAGAATACACTCTAAACCCAAAAGAGTAATTTTCGAACCTCAAAAGAGTAAATAGCGCAGATTACTCTCTTTTGATGGGGGTTTTTGGGTTTAGAGTGTAGAAATGATTTATTGAAGTATTTGATCACGGATTTCGAAAGATGAGCAGTAAAGGAGGCTGTAGCGAAAATGAAAAAAACTTTAGATCGAAGTGAAATTTTAACCGTTGATAGTTTATGAAATTACAAGATTTTTGGTAAAAAAAATTTGGGCTTTTCATGCAAACCTGGGAAATAATGAAATTCAAAGTTTCGCATTGAATTGTACGGGAAGTGGAAGTTTTTCGTGTACTGCGTAAATATCAAGTGAAATTATAATGCTACTAATTCATTGGCAATGAGCTTCCTCGTAATCATTTACGAATGCTAATAAAGCAATTTTTCAAACTTGAACCTCGAGAGAAAAAAATTAAAATTTCCAAGAAGTGAAAGATAAAGGCATTTCTTTCACGATGTAACTATTAAAATGATCGATGATTCGATGAATCAATTAATTGGCAGTGATTTTTGTTGTTGTGGCTGTCTCCTCTCTATCAATGAATCCGCGGCTATAAAGAGTGCAAAGAGATTAACGCCCGCCCGTATACTTAGCCACGGCGGGGGGGCGAGGAACAAAGCCAATATATACAAATTAGAGCATCGGATGCCTACGTAAGTGAAAAGTCGAGTCGGTGCGCGAAATAAAAGGGCTTTGGGGCTGCGCGAGTTTATAACTCGATCGCTGCTCTCTCTCTCTCTCTCTCTCTATACATACAGGCGAAATTCACCCGATTCAAAGTGGTAATTATACAGAAGATACTATAAATGGCAGAGGCATTCAATTAGTATATATATAGCAGCAGCGGAAGCGACTATAAACTTTGAACGCGTATAATATATAAGTACTGGAGAGGGGGAGGGAGGTCGATCATCGCTTCGGTCGCGCGCGCGCGCGCTTCGAGATGATCGAAGTATATATCATTTAACTTTGCTGCTCTTGTGCGCACGAACTCTGAGCGCCGCCGAGGCTCGATATATTAATAATTAATAGCGCATAATAATTTTCCTCGCGTATGTGAAAGCGACGTGCGTGATAACTTGCAACGTCGTCGTCGTCGTCGTCGACGTCGTGCATCGTCGTCATCATCATCATCATCATCCTCCCCCCGCGCGCGCGAGCCTTAATAATCATTTGCGCCGGCCTCCCTGGAGGCTACGTCGTACTCGGGGGGTTATAACGAAACATCGAGGCGACCCCCGTGCGTCGTCGTCGTCCTCGTCGTCGTAGTAGTGATATCATAACGTCCTACTATAGGACTAAACACGTGTGTGTGTGTGTGGGGCGAATCGTTATATATATATTTGCCTGTGCAGACGTTGACGAGTGCGCCGTGCCGTATCTGCAAACGGAGCTCTGCCGCTACGGCTGCATCAATACGCCGGGCTCGTACCGATGCGCCCCGCCGCCGCCCCTGGACGTCGTTCACGCGCAAATGATGACGATGACGAAGCAGACCAGCAGCAGCAGTAGTCCTCCTGCTGCTCCTGCTGCTGCTGCAGCTAGTCCTCCTCGCGGAGACTCCTCCTGCCTGCTGGGATATCGGCTTGGAGAGGACAGAAATTGCCTGGGTGAGTTATATTATGCACGTGCACGCTGTAACGAGCATTTAAATATATGCGCTGCTTCTGCTGCTGCTCTCGGGCGCGCGAAATATTACAACTTTTGTGTGCCGCGGTTGCGGGACGCGCTGTTATGATATATACATTATATTACGCAGTTGTTGCTGCTGCTCAACATATTTCTGCTACGCGCGCGCGAAACTAATTATAAAATTTATGTTTTCGAGCCTCCCTCCCGATGTCGTTATATAATATTAGCCAGCCTTTTTGTAACGGCACACGCACTACACCACCACCACCACCACCACCACCACCAACAGCAGCTCTTAAATTATGCATTGTCGAGTCTCGAGCCCCCTGCCTCTGCCTGACACGGCAATTTCAACTTCTCGCGCGCGCCGTGTTGCAGCGTGCTTACTATATATAGTATACTCCACTCGAGCTCGCGCTGTGCTTTTGTAAATATGTGCGTGAAGCGCCGCCGCGCGAAACTTCAGGAGAGGCCGGGGCTCTTCGCCGATGTCGCGGAGGGGGATCGTTGTACGTAATATATCCCGGTTTTCCGCCGAGCCTAGATTTATGTCACATACGCTCGTGTAGCAGCAGCAGCAGCAGCTACGAGTGGCGAAGTAGACGTATAAATGTGTGTCTGCTTGCAAGCTGCAAGCTCATCGCAGACGATTATGAGATTTTTCAAGTGAAACTTCGAGGTGCATATGCGAAAACGACGGAGCTTTTTCAATTATCGCATGATTTTGCTCGTTCCATTAACTACTACGGTATTGATGTATAATCAGTACACGTCGCGACGCCGCAGCGTAAACAAAGAAATATTTTAAGACCGATCTTGAGTGTGCTCCCGAAAGATGTCTAAGTCCCGCGACGATTTCGTCGATTATTATTACGACGTGGACGCGCGAACTCGTACGAGCCCGATTTCAAAGTTGCCTCGAGCGCGAAACAACCGAAGACCTCGAGAAAACGGATCGACTGGACGAGTCGAAAGGAGCGACTGAAACTTCTCCGCGAGCTCTGCCCGTTGATCGTCGAGCTTGGGAGGGCCGACTAATTCCGACCGATCTCCGTGACGAGCCGAGATGCCGATCCGAATTTGGCCAACAACGAAGGTCGCACGCATCTTTGCGCATCATTTGCGACAGATACGATTCTGTCACGTTGAGCAAATTCTGCGCCAGATCTGCGACGAGAAGCATCGGCCGTTGCAGGTCAACGCCCGGGACAAGTGGGGCGACACGCCGTTGCACTTGGCTGATCTGCTCTACGGTAACAGCCAGTCGGCCGAATTGCTGCTGAGAAGAGGTGCCTATGCGAATCTTGCCAATGCCAAAGGAGAGACTCCTCTGCACGTTATTTGCGAGAGAACCTCTTATGAACAAGAATTGGTGGAGATGTTCTTCGAGGTAATCGACGAATTGAATCAAGCGACTAAGCTCGACGTCCGGGACAAGGGGGGGCTTCACACGCCGCTATACTCGGCCGGGCTTCGTGATCGTAAGGACTCGTTAGAATCGCTGCTGAGGCGTGACGTGGCGAATCTGCAACGGAGACCAGACAGCTTGGTGCGGTCGCGTTCTCCGAGATCTGCGATGCGAACTGAATCGGCCGGTGCGGTCGATGCCCCGACCGAGGCGAAACCACGAAGGTCATGAACGTGCTGGCCAGGTACGAATTGTTCGAGAAAGTCGCATCGGCGAGGGCGATCTCGTCGAGCGTAATTGGCACGCGACGAGGAGGGAAGCTGGCGTTGTTGCGGCCGGCGGCGCGTCGGTGCACGATCTTTATACCGGTTGCGACGCGAGGAGGCGAGAAAATCGTTCACCTGCGAGGTCCTTGGAGTACGGCGCGACTTGCCCGAGGGATCAGCTGGCATGTATCCTCTTTGGGATCTGATCGGCCACCGACTGCCGCTCGAGCGCTGCCAAACGATCGTCGAGAATTTGAACAACCAAGATTTGTGGCGTATCTGCTCGGCGGCGGAGGGACTGAATTCGTGATGACTTATTCTTTAGTTTCGTTTGACGAAAAAAAAAAAAAAAATGTGGCTTTGACAAGTATTCGACACACTTTTTTGGTTAGCAAAGCTCCCGTGTCTATCTCAAGTATTTTCGTTTGACGACGTGTGTCACGATCGAAACGAATTAAAACAAATTTCAAGTTATTAATCTGCTTGGATCTTAATTTTTTTTTTTCGTATATAATTCTTGATCTTCAACTTACTGCTATACATGCCATTACTTTGCTGTCCACATTGGAGTAATTGACTTGATGAATTATTGAAAATTCATTGCTCGTTTGGTTATCCCTCGTCCACTCACACCTCACAGCTAATGAAGAAACGTGTCACTAAGAAATATTATATTACATAGATACACCTCGAACATCGTTTACGCGCAACCATCGCCGTTTCCGACGAATTAAAATAGCGAGCGACACTTTTTTTAAATATATAACACAGCACACGCTTCATTTCGCGCGCGCGCCAACGAAATTCGATCATCCTTTGAAAGTATATAGCGCGCGAGCGAACGGATCCGCCTCGGGCTCGTCGACTCGTATATAGGCGATACATATAGCTGCAGCATAAAACAGAGACGCGTATATATATATATCTATACTTATACATATAAGCAGCGCGAGTGGAGGCAGAGTAAGTAGTAAATTCTCAGGTGGGTCACGCGCAATGCGTCCCCGAGACTTGATTCGATTTGCCGTTTATATGCGCCGGTGTGCGCGTATATACATATACTGTACATATAGGATATGGTCTTAACTGCGAGCTGCATCTAAGAGGAGGCTATATGGCTGCTGCTGCTGCTGCTGCTGCACTGAGAGAGAATCTCGTTATGTATATAGGGTGCAGCTCCTCTACGATATATATATATATACTTATATAAGGCAGAGAGGAGAGGCGGCGGCGGGGGAGAGTCTCGAGAATTGTTATCGAGGCTTAATCGTGTTTACCGTCGAACGCACAGTGTGCACCTTATACAGTATATATATATCTACATTATGTGCACAAAACCAGCTGCCTACTACTAAGCTCGTCGTCGTCGTCGTCGTCTTCGTCGAAATACAATGAGTACTTTTGCTCGCGCATCGAGCAAGACATAGATTTTACGATTGAGCGGGGGGAGAGTCGCTCGACTGTACGTAAAGTTACTTTGATTGCGGACGCGAATATATATATAATATAATATAATCCACCTTCTTGCCGCTGCGGACCACTTGCTGGTCGAGGCAAGACGGCGCAGAGATCGATGTATAATACCACGCGAGATTCTTACTTTGATCCGCAAGTTCGCCGCGCATTTATCGAATAATAATGTACTCTTGTCGAGTTTTTCAAAGGTATATAAATACAAGCGAGTGATAAAATGTTCCAGTGCGCGGTCGCGTAATTTCGGACTTTTATAATTGCATCGCCGACGTTAGTAGTAAACTTCTTGCGCGTCGCGCGTACACGTTTATTACGATGTAATTCGAGTTTTCCATGCGTTTATATCATTAAAGTCGTTACAGCTTCTTAGCTCTCTCTTTCTCTCCACGCTTGTACCTTTCTTCTTTTTCGCATTTGCCCGGCTCTCTCTCTCTCTCTCTCTCTCTCTTACTTTCTTTCTCTTTCCGGTATAACAAGTCGTAACGAGTCACCGCTCGTTTTGCGAAATGCTCCTCGAGGCAGGCAGGCAGCAGCAGCAACGCGCGCAACGCGTCTCGAGAGCTATTTTGCGATTAAGCTCGCGCAGCAGCTTGCAAAGGACCGAAACGCTGCGCGTCCTTTGAGCTGCAGCGAGGAAAGAGAGTTTAGGTTAAAAAGAAAGACAGAAAAGGAAAAAAAAAATTAACGAACGTCTTCTTCTCTCTTTTTCTTGGTAAAAAAATAAAAAAAAACAGACTTGGACGAATGCTCGATCGACAACGGCGGCTGCCAGGAGATCTGCGAGAACACCGAGGGCAGCTACTTCTGCGCCTGCGAGGGCGACGAGCGAGTCCTCGCGCCCGACATGAAGACTTGCGTCGGTGAGTTTTGGCTGTATAAGCTCTACTATACTATCGATATTTGCATGCGCATAACATGACCGCCGTGGCTATACTGTACTGTGCATCAATTTTGCATACGACAGCTTGCAGCAGCCTAGGCCGAGATTCGGCAAACTTTCGCCGCGTCGTGCTGCACGCTGGAAGTTCGAGCGCGTCGTGTGTGATCGTTATAAATTAGGCCGCCTGCATAAGACGTCGGTTAATTTACCAGTTGCAGAGAGGCGTTTTCAAGAGCTCGAGGACGCCGCGGCGGCTCGGATGCGGCAGCAGAAACAGAAACAGCAGCGTCACGCCTCGTGCTCGGCGCTGAATCCGGTCGGTGGCCGAGGTTACCTCATGTGCACCTCGGACCTAACGACGACCACTACGACGACGACCACTGGTGCTTCGGTGGCGGCCTTGGACGGAGACGGAGGCGGTCAACAACAACTACAACAACAGGCCATCAAACCCGGCACAAAGTGCTATCTCAAGTGTCCCCTCGGCTACGAGCTGCACGGCGAGTACGAGCTCACCTGCCAGGCCGACGGCACTTGGGACGGTCCCAAGCACGGCGAATGTCTCAGTGAGTCACTACTACTTATACTACTCTATACAATATAGATATATCCCCTTTAAAACACTTCTCTCTGCTGGGCATGCAGAACAAGTTTGCCACATCCCACCACCGACCCCGAAACATTTTGTTATATAAGTACGCTAAACTAGCTGTAACAGCACGAAAAAAAGAAAAAAGAGAGAAAAAGCTCCAGCGAAGCTGCTTCCGCGCGCGGCAAGTTTCGCAGCGCATCAAAAAGTTTTCACCCGCACAGCAGCAGCAGCAAGGCCGCAGAGATTTTTACTCGATGAACTTGTCGGCCTCAAAGCTCTACCCCAGCTGGAGAAGCCCTTGAAACCACACAAACCCCATGATCGCGCGTACCATGTGCAGCCCGAACTTTCGGCCGATGCTCAAACGTCTGTATATGCTCTAAATTTTCCTCAACCGCTACAGGATACAGCAAGCCACGACTGGACTGTCCGGCCGACGTGAAGGCGGAGCTGCCTCCGGGCCGGGACGAGGCGTTCGTCACGTACGAGCAGCCGTCGACGGACCTCGACTGGTTTCGCTACGTGCACTCGAAGCCTTCATGGGGCACGAGGCTCGAGGCCAATCTCAAGCTCGGCCGCCACGAGATCACCTTCTACGCCAGGCATCCCGTGTCGAAGAAGCAGACCACCTGTACGCTCAACATTACCGTTCAAGGTGAGGGAATGCGCCAAAAAAAAAAAAATAAATAAATAAATAAATAAAAGAAAAGCGCCGCAGCTCTCTACATATATATAATACGAGCATTCTTTCCTTCCTCCTTCTTTTTTTTTTTTGTTGCTGCGTGCACATCGAGCTTCTCTCCCTCTCTCCCTCTCTCTCTCTCTCTCTCTCTCGCGAGTATAAAATTTCTTTGACCCGTTTTTGCCTACTACGAGAGAGAAGAGAGAGAAGGAGTTTATAAAGTGCATTATACTTCACAAAAGCTCGCGAGCTCGTATATAAGCATATAAGAAGCTGCAGCACACGACCTTTGTATATGTACGTTATATATACGTATCGCGAGCCTCACAAAGAGAATAAAAGCTTCTATTTACCCGGTGCGTTAGTACATTTTTTTCTTCTATCCTATATACATTATGTAGCATCATCGGGCTATACATAGTTCAACTTTGTTCGACACGCGCGCGACAGTCGAGTATAGTTTCAATTTTTTTTTTTTTGCTTCCTGGCACCTAATTGACAAGAAACAATTATAACGAAAGTTACGCAATGTGTCGGAACTTTGCCTCACGCGATTCCTGCGTGATACTAGTGTCTGCGGCATGCAAATCCGCGCACCGAGCATCGTCTCGAAGAAATTACCTCCTCCTGCGCGCGCCTCGTGCACATATATAGAGCGCACAATGCGGCTCTCTCTCTCTCACTCTGTACAACCGCACGACGCTTTAATTAAATGCTGAATATATATCCATATATAATTATATACCTACTGCGCCTCCTCCTCCTCTGCGGAGAGGCGCTCTGAACATGATATATGACAAACAAACGGCAGCAGCAGCAGCAGCCTCGAGTAATTTAACTGCGCTGGCTGCTGCTGTTGCTGCGGCTTTCTGGTGTGTCGTCGACTCTACCCGCTCGCGTGTGTGTTTGGAAAAAAAAATATTTTCTACATCTCGTTTTTGTGTTTCTGTGCTTTTTTTTTTCATGTCTATTGCAGAGGGCCAAGCGCCAAAGGTCAAAGGCTGCCCGAGCGACATCCAGGTGACGGGCAAGAACGGCTCGGCCATCACGTGGATCGAGCCAGTTTTCACCGATAACGTCAAAGTCACTCGCGTAACGAGCAACGAGGTACGTGTTGGCACACAGAGATACATACATAAATTTCATTGCTATATATATATGCACATCCTCGCGCGCCGGAGCTTATTACACTCGAATATAATACGGCTTCCTTTCATTTTTCGTCGCGCGTCGCGAAATTTACACGGGAGCGAGATAATAAACAGCTGGATAGAAATTAAAGCGCGACCAATGACAAAAGGCAAGCGAGCTTGCAAGTACAGCGTATATACGAGGGGGATGGGGGGCGAGCTTAATTAAATTTCAATACGAATCCGTGTCCTTTATTTTGCACGTTACGCGATCTCGAACTCTTGTTGCGATATTCTCCTCGTATATAGCAATACTTGTACTTGCCGCGCCCGAGTCGTATAGTGTTATTTCATTCCGAAGGCAATTAAAATTCAGCGCGAAAAAGACTACCGCTGCCGTTGTTGTTGTTGTTGTTCCTGTTGCTGCTGCTGCTAAAATAAAACACGTCTCTCGGCGCGCGATAAGGCTGCGCGACGGCTAGAAAAAGGAAAAGAGCGAGCTTTATAAGCGAGCGACGCAAGCACACAACGCGCGGGCTGAATATTAGCGATAGAGCGCGCGTAACGAGGGTAAAAAGCCAAGTAGCTGCCTACGGAAAATTAGCTATGCGTTATTTTTCGCGCGATAAACTCGAGAGCCAACAACAGCGCCAGAAGCAGTGTACCTATATACAGCAAGGCGAATGAATTTTTTCCCCCTCTATAAACCGGAAGGAAAGGCTTTTCTTTGTTTTGTCGCGCTCGAGCGGCCCCTTTTCCATTTCTTTTCGTCGACTAAAACACGAAGAAGAAGAAGAAGAAGAAGAAAAATCGTCCATGCGGCACTTTTGAAAAAGTTTTCAACTTGACGCACATAATGGCCCTTTTTCAGTGCCCTCACTGTTTTCTTATTCGGAGTATTCGGTAGCTTATTTAGCGTGGATGTGATTTTCATGTTAATTGCCCCGCACGCGAGAATCTCACATATTTTTTTTTCTATGACAAATGGCTTTGTATTATCGTAACCGAGTGCGACATTTCCCCGCAAATAGCTACGTTTTCAAATGCATTTACCGCGTGGGCAAAATGAAAAAAAAAAAAATAAAAAAAATGTCCTCAAACTTCTTCTCTCCACAGAGCCCCGGTCAGACGTTCAGCATCGGTGGACACAAGGTCGAGTACGAGGCGAGCGACGAAGCCGGCTGGACGACCAAGTGCATTTTCACCGTCGTTCTGCGGCCAATATAAATGGAAATTATTAGAACAAAAGAAAAAAGGAAGAAGAAGAACTCCTCGCGCGCGAGAGAGAGGGGAGAGCTTGGTACAACGAGAGACGAGAGAAGTGAATTTTACACGTAAAAAAGAGCGTTCGAGGCTATTTTTTCCACGCGAGGAAATTTCGAGGAGACGGGACTCATTTTTCTATTCTTTTTTTTTTTCGTTCCTTTCTTTCGAATGTACCGTAGATTATGTCGTATAATGTATACTTTTTAAATAGTAAAAACTAAATCTTTCGGATATTAGAATAGACCGAATCTAAAAGTATAAACTAAAGATATTAATATTTTATGAGGGTAATAAAATATAAAAAAAAATGTGTATCGACGACGATATAAAGCAACAATAAGACTTTTTTTGTGCGACAAAAAAAAAGAAGAATCCATGGTGTAAAGAAAAAAAATAGCATGTACAAATTAAAAAGTAAGAAGCTACCGTAAACTCACGATTATTTGCAAAAGTTAGAGAAAACCTAATTCACTTATACCAATAATACAGAATGGTCAATGATTACAATTGAAACTTTTCGAATTTCACCGGATTAAACAAGGTGAACTTCATTATAGATAGTATTTTAGAGTTCGACCTCGTCTACCGACCCCCCGTAGGATTCAGTATTAAAATAAACGAAACGCGCAAAAATGGTTACGTAACAAGAGAAAATAGTTTTTTAATCTTTGTGAACGAGCGATGGCTTCTCTCGTTTATGATTATTTTTTTTTTTTTACTATACACGCTACGTAGTAATCGATCCCTCCTCTCACTCACACGCTTCTCTCTCTCGACCCCCTCTCCCCTTTTTGCCATGATCTACTGCCATAAATGGAAAAGCATTTTCTCTTGAAACGACCAAAGATAAAAGTAAATAAAAAAATATAGTCACACGGCGCGTGATGTCATGTTGCTGCGCGCGGCGGCGGTGGCTGCATAAGTCAGGAAAAAAAATGTATGTAAATTTTTATGCGAAATTGCGTGCATATTGCCAAGCCAAACGTAAAAATTGATACGCGTGAGATTCGAAATTCGCGCGGTACACTGCGGAGGAGATAAAATTGAAAAACAATAATATCAAAACTCGCGCGAGCAGTGGCTGGGGGGTGGGGCTCTTCCGGTTGTGCAGCGGCAATCGGTGGCGAGCTTCGATGCAGCATGAAAATTTACATAAACACGCCAAGTCGCGGGATAAAAAAGTGGATGTAAAATTATAGAAGAATATACAATTTTTGTAACGTCGAAAAGTGTCCGAAAAATATCTGTGTAAAGAAGAAGAAAAAACCAATTGAACCAAATAAAGAATTATAAACGTACAATGTGAAATTCTATTGAATCAACCTCACGACCCGAAAATCCTCTGTATAATCGTACGCTTACCCCGACTCGACTTTCTACCGCACGAAGATTAGCAATTAGCTAACGCGCGCGAGCCACGTCGTGCGTAATATATGCTGAGTAAGAAGCGAAAATCACGAGCTCGAAGCCGAGCGACCCTTTTTACGCCTTACTTGCGGGAAATTCGTGCCACGCGATTTAGAGGCTGAAAAGTGCTCAACGAGATAATTCATTCGAGAGCTTGCGTGAATATCGATTGTATATATAAAAGGCAGGTAAAAATCTTGTTCGTTCAATTACCGCGCCACTATATTTAGTGTATACGGAGCCAAGAAGAGGATGAATGCACAAAAGAGAGCCGGAGAGAATTACAACGGCTTCCTTTTTGCGCGCAAAACTTTCAGTCGAAGTATTTCGAAATGATTTTCGTGCAAGCTGTTGCAGAGAGAGAAAGAGAGTGAGTATAATAATCACCCGAAACCCAAGGAATATTAGTGCTTCTACTACGACGACGACGACAACAAGTGTGCCCCACCCTTGGGGCGCGCAATACGCAACTTTCATGAGCGATGAATTTGCGCAGAGAGAGAGAGAGAGAGAGAAAATGATTTCGGTAAAGTCGCTGAATTGAAACTGTAATATTTCAACCGGAGAGGGTAAGGTATTTTTCGATAAATTTTGCTTTTGCCGTTGCTGCTTGGCCTTGCTTTATACACGAATGATTTGATGCCAATTGTTGAGTGGGCTGGAAATTTCATCGCACGAATTCATAGTGTGCGGGTATATGTGCGGCTTGTGAGTAAACTACAATTGTGGGGAAGCTTTTATTTTTACGACTGCGCAAAGTGAAAAATTGAAAAGTACTTTCGCGGTGGCAGTAAAGTCTGACGGCAGTCAGAATTGATTAAGAGTGAAAAGTCTTGCGCGCGTTACTTTTTTTTCTGTTTTGATAAAAGGCAAAGGTTATCAGAAAGTCATCGGAATATTGTTCGATGTGAAATTATTGACCGATTATTTACGTAATTTTTGCGATATTTGCTATCGTTTTTACGGTATGAAATTTTAGTCCGATCCGAATAAAGTATCGCGATGAAAAATACAAGCATTTTCGGGAAAGTCTTTTGGAAAGCATGTTTTTGGTGTAATCAACTGTGTTAAAAACGGTAGCAGCTATTGTTTATCTAAAGCCCGATTTGAAAACACAGATAGAGATATCACCGTGTATGAAATGTGCACATTGATTTTACACTTTTTCAACTAAAAATAATGCATTGAAAAATATAGAATAGATAAAGCCTTTTGTCTAAAATTATCCTGACAGAAATACTCACCACTAATAATGGGCCAATGACTGAAAAATTTTCGTTGAAAAAGTTATAAAATTCATTACTATTAATTGGATTGTTTTTGGCAATACAGATAGTACAAATATTAAGCGCATATAAAATGACCTGAGAATGACAATTTAATTTTTTCCAAATCTTAGACCAGTTTCCAATCACTTAAATACGATAATATGATTTATACCTAAAAATTCCACCACTAGATGGCGAGTGCTTATAAATTTGTAAATCTGCAAGTGATAAAGTCAAAATAATTGTTTAAGTCAAAGTATTTCAAGTCGAATAGATTAGGTGTGACGTTTTCTTAAATGCCCACAATTATTGCGGGGCTCATTAAAGCATCGCATATTTTTTTGGATAATATCTTGCTCCATGCTGATCTTAATTTTCAGAAAAAAGACATTTTTCCATAGATCCTTGCGGCAGCTACAGACGTTTCTTTCGACTGCAAAGTTTGTTTAGAAACTTTTCCCTTCCTCAATTTTTAATTCACTTTAATAACGCTTCCACGACCGTTCCATTTTATGAGCTCTTTCATCGCATTTTACTCCTCTTACATACGTAATAATATGCTCGTCATTCTTGCTGGAAAATTGAAGTATTTTCGATTCGTAATTACTTCATATTGAATGAGAATTTTTTTTCATCAAACTTCACATTTTATTCAATAGTGTTTCCACGTAGTATATTACAGGGTAGCGCGATTTCATCCGCCATATATTAAAATTTCATACATGAAGTGAATTATCGCTATACCGACATATTTTCAAATTACCAGCGCACTGTCGGATGCAAATAGGATAAACACATTGTTATAAGCACCGAGTGAAGCAACAAATATCGATTATTTACTCGTATAAAAATAATAATAGTAATAATAATAATAATAAAAATAATAATAACAATGATAAAAATAATTGGTAAGCTGCTGCTGTTACTGCATGCTATCGCACCGTTATATCGAGCTCCAAGTTTTTTTTTTAAATATAATTGGATTATAAAAATGAGAGACGCGCGTAAGAAGCAGCGGTGGCGGCGCTCCACGCTAATAGATCCGTAGCTATTGTAAAAATTACTTATATGCGCGCAGCCCAGCACCGGGTCTGTACACACCCGAGAAGAAATCGATACCTTAATTAACTCTGCGTCGCGTAAAGCATAAAGTATATATTCACGCGCGCGCGCAAAAAAAAAAGTGGCATTGCTAAAAGCCTTATAACACTTGGACGCTGAAAAGCAAAATAAAAAAAACGCGAAGCCTTTTAAGCTCCTATCTCGCTCTATCTGATATTAAGAATAATCATCATGATAATACCTCGAGTCGCAGCGATTTTTGCGCTATGGAGGATCGCGTGTACGCGCGAGAGATCGCAACTAGTTTATGCAACGTGGCCGGGGGTTATTAGCCGCGTTATTAGCGCGGCAAAAAGTTGTGTCCTTGAAGCCAATTTCTTCGCCACTGCAGCCAGGAGCTTATGTATATTTTGATGAGACGATGTCGCTGCTGCTGCGATGAAAAACGATGCAGGCTCGAGGCTGCAATTATCATTGCCACGCTGTGGATTATTCAAACTGATTTTCGTTACCTCTGTATATAGAATTTAATAATTAATCAGCTACCAAATTGAAATAGTTCCCGAGCACTCTCCAATATAATTACGAAATTACACGTTAATCAGAGTCTGTTTTTACGCAAGGTGAAACAATTATTGTCGTATAAAAACAAGGCAAACGAATGCAAATACCGAGCGTTCGTCTCTCTCTCTCTCTGTCGCTCCGAAAGCAATTGGCATTATTCATTTTTCTAATTCGCGCGCGCACGAGAAAGCAGCTACGACGGCTTTCAATTCCAAGCCGATAATTTCCCTCAGGATTGATAGAAAATCATAATAATGATAAAAAAACGGTGGCGATTTATTTTTATATCTGTCACATACAAAAAACTGAGTAAAAAATACATGAAAGAAGTAGAAAAAAAGTAGAGCGTAGCTCCGAGCAAAATAATTGATTCGATTAATCGAATATTAGCAATAGGTATGGCGATAGTGTTAGTGATGCTGCAGTAATAAAGTGATACTCCACTCGATTGTAGATAAATAGGTCCCGCATTGTTGTGGATGCGTTTGCCTCGCAACTGCACTCATTCAGCTGTGTGTTTATACATAGCTGAAAGTACAGGGAGTACATGGACACTGGTGAAGACTCGTCAAGTATCGAACAATTAAGCCAGTTTACCGAGTTTTATTATCGTATTCGTGCAGGATATACACAAAGAACGGAAAGAAAGACGGAAATCTGTTTTGTGACAGCTGTTTCATTCTGGCAGGAATGCTGACGCACAGTCGCTCACAGCGACGGAGAATTTTCACTTTACACACAAGGTAAAAAATAAATCCAAAAGAAAAAACACATTCGATATTTTTATTGGCAAACTCGCCTGTTGGCTTGCTCTTTAGGTTGCTTGCCTGCATATCTGTATTACAAAGTATTCTCTCGAGTTTTTTATTTAAATTTATAACAAGTATCGAAAATGCATTCAAACTTATTCAATCATTTTCACCTACAATATTATGATCTAATTTCAAGAACTTGTATAATTGCTATATTGCAGTTGAGGAGATCCGTTCCCAGCCCAAAAATCAAAATTTTGATCCAGTTTTCTGAAACTTCGGATGAATATTTCTCTAAAAGGCTCAATGGCGACCTTGACGATAAAAACATCAAGATGAAGGTCGCCATAGAGCCTTTTAGAGAAATATTCATCAGAAGTTTCAGAAAACTGGATCGAAATTTTGATTTTTGGGCTGAGGTACGGATCTCCTTAATTTAATGCTAATGAATTAAAAAAAGAATGAGTTAAGGCATTGTTTTAAAATCATTATTTTTATAATATAATTAACTCATTCTTTTTTTTATATGAATAAGACAACTATACCACAATCATAAAATTAACCGATCCCATGTAATTCTTAAAAGCTTTGTAACCATTCAAACAATGAGATATGCACAACCACAGACTCGTTTTTATTCAATATTAATGGCGAAAATTGTTAAATGAAAGCTTACGCAGAACCTATCATGTAAAATTATGCTGGTAAAAAGTGGGTAACTTATTGTGCATGGTGCATCAATTTTCCGACCAAAATTATACTTTTATTCACAACTAATGTGAAACATTATTTTAGAGACTTTTACCAATATCATTCAATACTTATTTTATCATTTATTTTCATTTTTTAATTGTTGGAATAGTTTACTGTAAATTGCATTCACTCTTCTTCCTAATGGAAGGACATATTTTAAAGCAGACTTGTCTAATTCGGTTTTTCGTAAATAACATACTAATTCGTTTACTTCACAATATCGGTAATGATGAGATCCTGCAATTTCGGGTTCAATTATAAGTTCTTTGAACTCTGAAAAAATAACAGATAAATTTATACTTTATTACATATAAATTAACATCTATAAAACGAAATATATCACTTTACCAAAACCTAATATCGTAGAAGTTTTTCTGGTTTTATAAACTTTATGATTTCCTAACTCTATTGTATCTAATCCTCTTGTAATGTATTTGCTTCGATCATATGCTTCATTGATACGAGACCATCTCAAAATTTTCGTTTCAAGTAATAATTTAGGATAATCTAAGTGTGAAATTAATAAATAAGACATGTTTATGAGATTTTTCATGTTTCTCTTAAAATTTCAAATACCTTGAGGCGTTATTCGAAAAGGATTATCTTTATTCATTAAATAGAAAAACTTGTTCCGAAAAATAAACACTGCATTCCGATCATCAGATTCCGGATCTAATTGTCTCATCATACTTTGATAATTATCGTATTTTCTTGGTACAATGAATTCATCAAGATCAACATTAGCAATGTATTTATAGTCTTCAATCATACTACTTCTGTACAAACAGTCATTAAGTGCTGCGAATATTCCATTGTACCTGAAATGTCAAAATAAAACTTATGGAGTATAAATTAGTACTCACTATCATATATATAATTAGTTTTAATGATTTAAACCTTAAATCTCTTTCAAACTTGTATTTGGGAGGAATTTTCCATGGCAATACTGTTATAAGACCCTCGTCCCTGTAGTAAGCTAACACATAACTCACTTCCTTTGTAACTGAAGTATTATAAAAGGTAAAATGATTTACCCCCATCATTCGATAAAATTCGATAAATTCAATTAAATTTAAATATTTATTATAATTGTGGTGTAAACTTGGAACACAAACAGCCATAAATCGTTGCTGATATGAACTTAGCGTTCTAGTTGCATATTTGATTCTGACAAAATTAATTTTTGGATCTGATTTTTCGGAAAGCTCTTCATCAGACATGCGAAAAGTTACTTGAGTAGGTAAACTTTCGTCGTTTGATGTGATTAATTTACAAAGTATAAAAGCTGCTGAATATGGCATTCCAAAATTTTCAATATCTGCTATGATATCCACAGCTATCGCAGGAGATTCTAAAATTATAGAATTGTTTGTATCAGATGTCCAAAAACTAGAAGAAAATTTGTATAAACATCTTGTTGGCAAATTTTTGGATTTGACCGGCACTATTCCGATGATTCTTACCTGACAAACATATTAATTGTAAATTACAACATTTCATTGAAATTTTAAAGAAAATAATTACCATCGCCCAGGTGTTTTCGTTTTTTGCTTCGGGAACTTTATCGAGAATAACTTCTGGTCTCAGATCTGTATAAGCCGAAAATATTAAATAATCCATGCCTGTAGGAGCTTTCCACGAATCACTCATATTTGATTCTGATTCAACAAGTCGAGTCATTTTTTCGAGCAAGTATAACTGGATTGTTTGCTTATCGTGAATCCATTGTAAATGTTTTTTGTACTTTAAAAAAACAATTATTTACAATAATGTATATTTTAAAGTACTCATATTTGATTTTTCGTACCTTTTGATGACAAAGAAATGTGTAAAATATGTAAAAACTACAAGTTAAAACCAAAATCTTTATCCACTGCTTTTTTAAAAAGCCCAAAAAAAGCGAACCTCGTGGAAACATTTTCGTTTCCATAAATGGCTAGTGACTAAGTTCCACATCTTTTCTGTAAAAACTTATGATCGTAAAACTAACCAGACCAGATACGACACTGCTACGAATGCTTATCTACAGATAACGAATATCGACAACCTGTGTTTCATGCGCAAAACAATTAAGCACGTAGTTATTATGCACAAAATAAAGGTTAAAAATTTTTACGCACAATATAATTATTGTCCGGCATAAATGATCGATTACGAAAAAAATGTAATGTCAAATATTTAATGAACCAATTGATAAAATTATTAAAAAGTTGGGCACAAAGTGTTTTGCGGTATTCATGAAACAAATATTTCTTGCACATAAAATATTGGGCACCTTAGATCATGCACTAATTTATTGATAATTAATTTAATACAACTGAAATTCTGCACATGATTATGATATCAATAGTTTTATTTGCACAAATTCATTGTGATCGTGCACAGTGTAAGGGATTTAAGTAGGCTGTAGCGATGCAAGGTGGTTCTGTATTAAAACGCTATATGCGTAAGGCTATATGCGTTACGCAGCACACAGCGTTAGCATGGCAGAACATAGGGGAAATGTGTTGGACTCTTAATATCTTTTTTATTTGCCTGGAAACACCTATTTATAATTATATCATTCGAAAGCAAATAAGATTTCCTATAAAATATATTAATTTCATTAACTTCTAAAGTGATTTGAGCTCACAGTACACTAAAAACTGCCACTTCCTATAAGATCTAATGTTAAATGGCCAAAACTTTGAATCTCATTATTTCTCAAGTTAGCATGGAAACCCCAAATTTTTTTCACCAAAAATCTTGTAATTTCATAAACTATCATTGGTTAAAATTTCACTTCAATCTAAAGTTTTTTTTTTTCATTTTTGCTACAGCCTCCTTAATTGTATGTACATTATATTTTATGTAATATCAATTTTATAGGTATTAGTGCGGAATTTTTTTGGCACATGATGCATTTAAAAAATTGATTGTGGTCTCTTTAAGGGGGGGGTATAGTATTTTTCGACCGAATTTTTAATTTTTTTGTTATTGTATTTTTCGATTTTCTAGACAGTCAAGAGTATTGTGTTAAAATTTTACGTTAATCCAAGCAAAATTAATAGAGATATAGCCATTTTAATTCAAGTATGATGTACTCCTTTTTTAGTCTCGATCACACGTTTTAGTGTTCTTTACGTTTGGGTAGCTATATGTGGCTTTGATATAAGAATGTCAAACATTACGAATTCAACAACAAAAACATGCTTTAAATATCCTAGATGATGTCCCTTGATTGCCATCGATTTTCAAGCCTATCACATAACTTCCTCTATGACGAAGCAAAAAACTGTAGTGGGAAGAGGTTTGAATGGATTAAATTTCAAATTAATTAAATTGGCTGCGAGTTTTATTGTCGGAATAATTTAGGTTTTAATTTCGCCTTACGCTCATCATAATAATAATTAATTTTTATTACGATCGTGTGCAGTGCAGTTGAGGATCGCACATATATTATAATAATAATATACTTTTTATTCTGATATCGTACGCGTACATTATTACAAAACGATGAAAAATTACAAATATTTTATATACGATATGTAATAGCCGCACATGCACACAGACATTCCACCACTCGAACTTTTTCAATTTTTTTCTTTCATCATTATTATTATTATTGTTATTATTATTAATTTTTTTTAATATAAAAACGATAAACTATATTTTTCGTAATTAGCGAGCTAGCGCAACGCCGAGCGCTCGATTCTCCGCTTATTGTACAATATATTTCATAAAGTATGCATAATACATCAACGAAGTGAACTTTACATATTATTAACTGCCAACGCTGTTTGTTACACGCGTCGCCGCCGCTTTTGTACCGCTACTTGGTATTATATTTTCGAAAAGTTGGCTGCGCGACAATATTATATATCGAGTTACACACGCGTGCTTTAAAAGCTCGGCAGCCTCGTTACATTCAAGACGCAATTCTTGTCTCTTTGTCGTGAATATTTTGCACCGTGGCTATATCGTCGATTGAACGCAGGCACGTAAGTATAATGATGAATAATTGAATATCTTAAACGTTACGAAAATTACAAAAAAAAATGGTTCTGTATAAACTATCATACACGATTGGGGATAAACTTAACTTCGTTAAAATGGCATTGAACTGAGAAGACTCTATGCTTAAATAAATTTCTTAAAAGGCTATAAAACATCGTCGAAAAATTTCTATATATATTTATTATTATCATTATCCGTGCGAGCAGCAGAAACGCTGATGATGTTGCTGTCGCCTGGCTTGATGGTGCTGCTGCTGCTGCTGCTGGTGTAACATCATGCCTCGCTGCCGTTGGCTGGCGTTGGGGTAGGCCTTGGACTTGTGCAACGTAGTCGTCGTCCTGGTGTGCGGATAATAGACCTGTTCCTGTGGTCTCTGCAGTTGCAACTGCTGACGATGCCTGTGCTGTTGTTGCTGCTGCTGCATCCTTCCGTTATATTCTAGCTGCTGCTGATGCTGCTCTTGATGCCGGTCTGTAATGCAGCAGGCACAGCACAAGGGAGGATGTGCGATTAAGTGCATAAGGACTATCTACTACTACTTTTTTGATAAACTTTTTTTTTTTGTGTGTGGCAGCCGTGTGTGTTTAGTTGTTGGGTTGTGTTTACTTTTCGTAGTGCACCATCTCGTAAGTATCGAGTCCTGAAACTTTTTGGGTTTACTCATTAAAAAAATTTGGAAAGGCAAGAAAGTTTGGTTTCCCATAGGACAGCACGATTGCAAATGTGTGAGTCGGTGAAATGTTATATACCCCTTTTTTTTAATACATGCATGGATAGAAAACGTGCTCGGTTAGAAGACCCGTTGGTTTTTCCCCTTTTTCGAAAAAAAGTATCCGATACTAAGCTTCGGAATAAAAAAGAAAAAAAGCGAAAAACTCCCACTCGCAAATCCCTCTCTTTCACTATCTCTCTCTCTCTCTCTCGTTTTTCCAGGTCCTCGCGTGCAGCGAGGGAGCGGTAGAACGTAAAATTTCGCAAGCATTTTCGATTCCATTTTGCCAACGCGACTGCATGCGCGTAATTCCCAAATTTTCGAAAACATCCCCTCTGACAAGCGAACAAAAAAAAAAAAAAGAGGCGAGTAAATAGAAACTGAGACGCACTGTGGCTTCCCTCAATGTACTCACGTGCATGCATGATGAAGCACCTCGCGAGTAGACGGATTTCGCGCGGGCGTGAACAACCGATGCCAACTTAAAATTACAAATGAACTTGTGTGCGCTGTATCGCTGGTACGTAGCATAGAAAGTTCCTGAAATCTTTTTTTAACCCAAAGCGAGGATGAAACGGGTGCGCAGATGAATCGTTAATCGAGTCGCAGCGACCGCAAAAGAAGTTCGACATTCCGACGACGGCTTGAATATTTTTCCTCGATCGGCTCTCGACGATGAAAGTTAAATTTTTCACACGACCCCTCGTGCGTCATCGCGAGGTTAAAGAAGGATAAAAAAAGCAAGAGGTTTTTAATTTCGCTAAAACTTTCATCGAGTAACAATTTTGGTCTCGAGCCGATAAGTTTCACACATCGAGCTTTATTCGAGGCTATCGCGTCGATCGAATGGAAGATATATCTACACACCCCGCGACCTTTTGAAGGAGAAACGTGTACATAAATAATCAAATCTAAAAACGGTAGGCTTTGAACATCGTTTTTTTTTCATGATGATTTTTAATTAATCGAAAAGGGACAAAAGTGTGCGATCGACGAAAAAAAAAAAAAACGTATATAGGCGAGCGAATTTCCAGTGTCACTTTTTGTTCTTCTCCTCGGCGAGCTTGACCGTCCAGCAGAGGGGCTTTATCTCGTCGCACTCGTCGAGCTCCATGAAATTGTCGTTGTCGCGCTCGTCGATCCTGTCGCTGGTCCGAGGTCTGATGGCCACCCGCCTCTCGGCTTTATTGCTTTTGCCGCTCTTATCCTCGCTCTGCTGCGTCATCGTTCGCCTCTTCCAAGCCTGACTTCCGGCCGCCGGTATACCGCTGGAAGTCTTCGGTCTCTGATGGCCCGAGAGCGCGCCGCTGCGTGGCTTACTACTGCTCAACGTCGGCGGCGCCGGTAACGCCGGCAGCGTCGATTCCGTCGAGGTGATGGACATGCGACGCGGATCGGAGGACAGCAGCTTGGACGCGGACATGGGCTTTTTCGAATTGGCCGGCAGCGGCAGTCGCGAGGATTTGCGCGTCACCGGCTCGACCGATCCTTGATTTTTCATTTGCGAGTCTGCGGGTGGGCAATCGATCAATCCGAGTTATCGACGCGCGCGCCCCGTTTACAAAAAAAGCTCACCCCAACTCTTGTTCTTGGAGGAGCCGGGACGCCTCTTGTCATTTTCCATCGCGTAGCTACTGCCGTTGTGATCGTCCACGTCCCTCGTCACGCCGAACAGACGATCCTCGCGCTCCTGCAGGGTGAGCTTGCGATTGGGCAGCAGCAGGGTGCTCTGCGAGGCGACGTTCGAGCCGAGCGACTCCAGGCTCGCCTGCGCCTGTGCCTGATGCTGATGCTGATGATGAGCTTGATTATGATGAGCCTCCGTGGCCGATCTCTGGTGCGAGCGCATCTCCCAGCGCCTCGTGAACCTGTCCTGGGTGGCGTACTTGCGATTGGCCGTGTCGCCCTTCGAGGCGGCGATCCAGGGCCGCTTGCCGTCGCTCGTCGTCGTCGGCATCTTACTGTTGTGAGTCATCTTGGACTTGTTGGCGTGCATGTCGTTGACCGAGCTGTCGAGGTCGCTCGAGCTGTCCTCGCGATCGATGCGCAGCACGTCGGCAGCCGCCGCTGGGGGTCTGGGATAGCTCATCGACGATATTCTCACGCTGGTGTTTCTGCCCGAGGTCGGCTTCGGTGCGGACCGAGGTAGCCTCGCCGCGTGGTGACCCGTTTTCGGCCGCTCATCGACTCTGAGACGACGCATCGACATGTTTATGAAAGTCAGTTTTGCGAAATTTCATGGCAATAATAATACTTTGGTCTCGGCGATCTTGGCAGGTCGTCCTCGTTTCCGGCGTCCGAGCCGCAGTAGCCGCCGCCGCCGCCGCCGCCAGCCTCGTCGAAGCCGCCCGCTGGCGCCGATATCCTCTCCAAGGACATGACGTCGACGCACTTCTCCTCGGTCACGGTCTTGGTATTGCCGCGCACGAGAAAGTGATCCATCGGGTGCGTGTAGACGGCCTCGCGACGCTTCGCGATCTCGATCGGACTGTAGAGCTCGTCGGTGAACGCGACGAAGTCCAAATCTGCAGGCTTTGGCCTTTTTTCGTCGTTATTGCATCAGCTGGCGGTCACTCGCTCGCGGTGGAGAGCAAAAAACTATATAACTCACGTCTCGGTGATCGTCGACGGTGTTGAGACAGAACGAGTTCATCACGACGTTACCGGGTGGCTGCTGCTCGTCGTAATACTTCTTCAGCACCTCCTCCATGAGCCGATGCCTGTAGGCCTTGTAATCGATCTTGTCCTCCTCCTCGGCCCCGTCGTCGTCCTCCTCCAAGACGACGTTCGCCGGCGCGTGCGTCTTCTCGTTGTGGTGGTGGTTGTTGTTACTGCTGTGGTTGTGGTGTCGGTGTCCCGCCTCGAACTCGTTCAAAAATTCCTCGTCGGTGAACTCGTGTATGCGCACGGTGGACTGGTCGAGGTTCAGGCTCGAGTTGGAGGACGACACCGAGGACATGAAGTTGCGGCTCGGGTAATGCATGACCACCGTCGGATTGTCCGTGGGCGGCAGTAGAGCGTCCATCTTCTGGATCTCTTGCACGATCTCATTGTTCTCGTTCTGGCGCTTTCGCTTCGATTCCTCCTAATGATGTTGTTCGAGACGCGTTAACTTATCCTTCGAACTTTTTTTTTTGCAGCAGCAGCCAGCTTACCAGTAACTTTTGAATGCGCGAGAATAGGGGCACGGCGAGGACGACGACGAAGGCTAAAGCGAAGGCGCCCTCGAGCAGCGACTGGGGCGGCAGATTGAAGGTTAGAAGCGGAAAGTAGCCGGCGAGGCCGGTGCCGCTCCCGGTGGAGCCGTAGTAGCCGCCACCGCTGCCGCTGCCGCCGCCGCCGCCGCCGCCCTGGCGCTGGCCCCGATGATGATGATGGTGGTGGTGGTGTGAATTTTTCTGCGAGAACATTTTTTCCTTTCGATTCGCCTGTCCTGTCAGCAGCAGCAGCAGCAGCAGCGATGACGACACGTGTTCGACTCGACGAAAGCCCTCGTCCACTGCATATTTCTTCGACACTTTGCGTGGGTGTGTGTGTGTGTGCGTTTGTGTGTACGTGTGTGGGTGGGTGCCCCGCAGATCACCACGAGGCGTCGTGTGTACAAACGAAGAGTAAAAAAAGTTTCACTCGCCCTACGATCTGTCAAGAAGGCCGCGCGCACTGCGCGAAGTTAGCCGCGTCGACTGCAGCGGGATGACGCGCAACGATCGCTTCTCTTTGTTTTCTTTTTTTACGCACAATAACCGCACAACATCAACGAGAGTTGGACTGCTAGTCAAATCCGACGACGACGACGACGACGACGACTTTGAGGAAAGAGTTTTGTCTCTTGGGAAAATATTTGTGTGCGTGTGTGCGTGTGTAGGTGCAAAGCTTTCGCTCTGATGACTCTGCAGTCTGCTGCTATCGTACGAGAGCAAAGAGCAAAAATAGCACGGGCTAAAGCGGAAACAACGCCTCGTGGTTGTGTAAATATAAAAAAGCAGAGTAAAAGAGAGAAGAGAGGGAGCAAAAAAAAAAAAAAAAAAAGTGGACGTAACTCTTGACAACTGTCCCGCGTGCGTTTTCTCTCGCTCACCTGGGGAGCCACAAAGGCCAAAGAGGCGCGGCACGGGACACCCTTGCGAGTATAGTAGTGCCGGGCGAGCGGCTCAAAGAGAGCACAGAGGCGAATGTTGCTTCAAGCTGCCGAGTTTACGTTAGCCTTTCCACATGCACACCCTACGAAAGTACGTACGTGCGCATATATAAAATGGACACAGAATAGGTGCAGCAATTTGTGCAATGATCGTCGAATATTTCCGAAAAATACACTGAGAGCCGAGGTCTCTTATAATCAAAACATAAAAAGATTTTTCTCCGTAGATCTCACTGTCTTTGTTCTGGATGCGTTGATCCTACACATTCCCTCCCATAATATATACAAGCCATATCAGGTCGATCTTATTTTTGCGAACCGAAATCCAAGTTAATCCCCTCTCTTCTCTGATTCTTTCCCTGTCATACATACGTAAAAAACTTTTCGCTCTCTCTCTCTCTCTCGTGCAAGTTTTGCGCATCCACCAACCCCCTCGGCGTGCAAAAATCCTCAGCTTGCAAAACAAAAAATCCCAACGCACAGCTCCGCGCGCGAATGCATATTACATTGTCTCTCGCGTAATATTATACAGCCTTATGCGTATGCGTATGTGTGTGTGTGTGTGTGGTGTCACTTCAGCGCGAGCTTTTAAAGAGCTTGCGGCGTTGCGCGCGGAGAAAATATATGTAGTACACGTGTATATCTACGCGCATCTTAGTGCTCCATATATACTCCGCAAGTTTGATCTTGCATTCGTCGAAAGAGCGAGAGAATAAAACGCCCGTGGCATCGTGAGAACGTATTTATATACGTCGTAGAGGAGGCGCGAGCGCAAGAAAGAAAGGAAAGAAAGGAAAGAAATCTCATATATAGCGTGCGGTTTTCCGACGCTCGTTCGTACACCTACGAGAGCGTGTATAAGAACCGAGTAAAAATCTCACTTCGCCCGCACTCTCGGACGCTAAAAATCGCACAACTGCGAAAACTACCGCGCTCGCGTGTGTGTATACATTAAGGTTTTTAATCCGATGCCGCGGGAGATCGTGTATAGTATGTCCAATTTTACAAATGAAACTTTTAGCGGTTGTTATCGTCGTTGAGTTTCATTACGATCAAAATAAGAAGGAAAAAAAACAAACGCAAACCACTTGTTCCGGACGAATTTCTGCGCGTTAGAGCTACTTTCCCGAAACTTTTCTCTCCACGTATAGTTTCATAATACGCTGCTGCTGCTGCTTCGACAAAGTGTAGCCGATGGAAGCTCTACAAAAAAAGAAAGAGAGAGAGAGAGAGATGGCGCACAAAGAGCAATAGGACGTACAAAGTGAGCCCCAGCAGCTCATACGCGTGTGCGGAAAAAGTTGGAAGAAGAAAGAGAGAGCGAAAGACAGTATTGAATATAAGTCCACGACGTGAGCGCGTCGAAGCGATAAAGTATAAAAACGTTTTTCTCTCTCTCTCGGGGAGGGCTCTAATCCAGCCCGCATTAAAACTTCGAACTTTCTATCCAGCTATCGCGAATCGATACGTCCGATTTCTTATACGAGATTAAAAATTACACATAGATTCCCAGATTCGAGACGTGCAAATTTGTAACGAACAGGCATGCCGCCACGCGACACACGCAAAGCCACTCCGACAAAAAAAATATTTACAAATCATATCCCACGTGACGACACATACACTTACAGTCAACGAGCGGATACAGAGCTCGTGCCTGGGGAGGCAGCCTACCGCTGCTACGGGGCGGGGGTGGCGGCGGCCTCCGCATCTGATGGTACTCGCCGCGCTGGTAATGACTGCTGCTCGCGCTGCTGGCCATGGCCGCGGCTCTCTGCTGCTGCAGGACGTAGGGACTCGACGAGGTGCGCATGTAGCGAATGTAACAGCCGCTTGGAATCTGCCACTGTATTCAAAAGGGTCGAGACATTAGGAGCTCATTATTGGAGTGAAATAATTGATGCGAGCTAGTAGCGTGACTTATCGCAAGGCACTGCCACACGGGCCGATTATCCTCGAAAGCTCCGCGGCGTCGCGTTATGAAAGCTTGTGTGTGCGAAACATCTTACCCGTTCCGACTGAGATATTTCTTGAGGCGGCCTGTCCTGACAGATCAGCATTTTGCGATAGGGCTGCTGCAGCTGTAACGAAGCAGACGCGCAATTTTACCATTTATCGTTATTATTATTATTGCGGTATACGCGATACAAAAGAGCAGAATCGAGACGATCGATACACGTACTACACGCGGTGTACAGTGACAAACGCGAGTATAGTCGCGACGACGAGCTTTCTCGCTACGTCCTTTTTCCCCCTCTTTCTCATTCGGGCTTTCATTGCCGTATATACAGCTGGCGAAGGAAATCGAGAAAAAAAAAGAAACGACGGAAAATGGACGACGGTAGACGACGACGAGGTAAAAAAAAAAATTATTTTTTTTTATATACAATACCGTTGTAGGAAATACATCGCTCTCTCGCGGAGAGAAAGAAAGAGAGAAACTTACCTCGTGCTCCATTGCGGATAACGAAGCCGCTCGCCTATCCGACTCTGTAAATGAGAAAATTTTTCCTTTAAGAGAATTGAAAAAGGCAAAACCTTTTGTTTGTTGATGCTGCGGCTGCTGTTGCTGCTGCTGCTGAGCTGCCGCGCTGTGTGTTGATAAAAAAAAAGAGGCGCGTACGCTAGCTTGCGAAAGATACGCGCGTATACGAAGAGTTAACGGCACGGGTATACGAATATATATAATACACACACACACACACACGTATGCCGGGGTTTACGTATGCTCGCGTTAGTTGGAGAAATCTTCGAGGCAAAAAAAAAATCTTCAGAGGCCTTTGCCTGATAAGAAAACGAGGTCAGCCGCGGCGCGTTCGCATACGGTATGCACACTCGATTTTCTCAGCCTCTCGCTGCTCGCGTGCACACATTTTCACGATTAAAAATTAAATCATAAATTCTACGTCGCGTACGTATAATGTGAAAAAAAGAATCTCGACGGCGACGACGTTGGCCCGCTACATAATATACGTTGTAAATTTCACGCTATTCATGCTGCGGAGGAGCCGCCGCCGCCGCGCATGGCCGAGCTCGAAGCAGCAGCAGCAACTGCACCGAACGTCGTATTTTCCGGATGGAAAAAATATTCAAACAATGGCTCTTCCTTTTCGTTTTTTTTTTTTTTTTGCATCCCTTACCTATAATGTGTATGGTGAAACGGCACTCGGCTCGATTTCCCGCGGCGTCCGAGGCGATGTAGCGCACGTCGTGATAACCAGCGTGCAGCAGTTGGCCGGGTTCCTGTTGTTGGTCGTGTGTATATATGCGAATGCAGAAAAGAGAGAGAGAGGGGGATTAGAAAAGTAAGAGCTGTGGATGATGTGTGTGTATTGTTGGGTTCGAAATCGACACTCTGTATGGCTATCTGCATTGATATACAGGTTGGTATATTGAATTTTTCCGTACGGAATTTCAAAAATAAACATTTCTCTTTCTTTCTCTCTCTCTGGAGGTGAATCGCCGAGCTACGAGGCATTTAATAATCCAGAGAGAAAGAGAGAGAGAGAGAAAGCAAAGCTACTTTCAGGGAGTTTTTAAAATGTACGCTCACCCCTTCCGCGCCGGTCTATATAACTTATACATAGCTGTACATATAGTCTCGAGTGTGTGCAAGAAAAAAAGAAGAAGAAGCGAAATGTACTACATATACACTGCACACACAGCTCGCTCGAGCGCGTCCGAGTTCACTACCACTCGTGCAGCAGTATAGTAATGACAGTCGGTGCGCAGGAGAAGTATAGAAGAAGTAAAAATAGAGAAAGAGAGAGTAAAAAAAGCAGTAAGTCTTACCCGTGATTTGTAGATGTGTTTGACGTCGACGTTGTCGTGAAACACGGGATCCTGCCAAAATATCTTCCTCTCGCGCTCGCCCGGATTCAGCAGCACCTCGAACGTTTGCGGGCAGATCAGTACTTGCGGATTTTCCAAATCTTAAAAAAAACACACACACACAAGAGAGCGAGAGTAAAGAATATAATCGAATCGCTATGGAAGAAAAGTTACACTGCGCTGCACTCGCGCGGTCTTGAAAGTTCGCCTCGCTTCGCTTCTCTCTCTCTCTCTCTCTCTCTCTCTCTCTCTCTCTCTCTCTCTAGTATTTAATTGCATTAAAGAGCTCGAGTAATGGGGTATAGTCTTCGAGCTCTCTACTTGCTGGTCTACTTGGGGTCATATTTACTTTTCAAGAGCCCACTGCACGCGCGTACGTACGTATACGTACGTATCAAGGAATAGAACAAACCGATCGATCCCTTATTTCTTTCCTTTTTTTTTTCTTGTAACTTTTCTCCTTCCGCGTTCTATGCCGCTGCTCTAAATCAATTGAATTTATATATCGCGAACCCTTTAGCAGTATGAAGTCTCCCGCACGCGCGCGTGTGTACCTGGAGTATCCCAAACAGATTCTCTCGAACCTTACATATATATATATACAGCGCATCGAGTCTCGAGGGTTGAAGTTTGTTCTTGGCCCCGAGTATACGTGTGTACAACTTCAAGATTGAGCTGAATGGCTGCTCGAATGCAGATTGCGCACATCAAAACTTGTGCACTGCTCCGCAGTGCAGTAGTAGAGGGAGTTTCGAGGCGAGTAATACCCCGCGACTAATATATATATATAATAATAATATAACCTCGAGAGGGAGAGGTAGAGAGAGAGAGAGAGAGAGCAGAGAGCGTTGCGCACAGTTGGAGTTTGCTTTCAATACACGAATACACAGCCACACGTATATTTCTAATTAAGGCCTGTTTTGGACGATTGCCCGGGTATTTCCATATCATTGAATTCGACGCAAGCGGCAAGGGCAACTATATTAAACGAGAACATCAGAATTTTCCACGGTATTACGTGTCATTGTATAGCGAGCGCGAAATTCGCCATATCCTTCTCCGGGCGTCTGCTTAGAGATAGAACTTTGCGAACGATCGATGCTTTTGGCTCACCTCGTATTCTGATCATCAGTCGGCAGCTCGCGGTGTTGTTCGACACGGGAGTTCTGGCCGTAAAAGTGACGATCGTGTCGCCGGCGGATAAATCGGCCTGCAATTGTTTGCCCCAGGCCGGATCGGCCTCGACGTACCTGTGGAACGAGAAATAAGAAACGATATATTATGTAAATGATCGAGATAGCTCGTTGAAATATCATCCGTCATTGAGCTGCGAGTCGAAATGTCGCCTCGTCACCACCGCGACGTCGGCGGCGGCGATACACACACACACACACACACAATACCCCGTGAATCCCTCTCTCTATACGTGTGTATACCTCCTTGGTAGGTGGACAATAAAAGAGAGAAATCCCTCCCCCATAGAAAGACGCGCGAGTAAGCGATCGATATAATAATGGACAAGTCTCTCTCTCTCTCTCTCTCTCTCGCGATCGTCGAGCGGAGTGAAGTTCTATTGTCGAGCAGCAGCAGCAGCATTGACAAAAAGAAGAAAGAAGCAAGAAGACGCGGCGAGGTCGGAGAAAAGGAGACGAAAAAAAGATCGATGCGTTGCGCGGCACAGGTATATATAGTGTACAGTATACCGGCGATCAAGAAGACGGCGTTGGCACAAGCGTCGAAGAGCCGTCGCTGGCAAAAGCTCGTCCCCTTGCCCAGACCAGAGAGAAGAGAGAGAAGAGAGAGAGAGAGAGAGAGAGAGAGAGAGAGAGAGAGAGAGAACCGAGTACACTTGAGTGACAAAGAAAAACGCGCCTCGTCGTCGCTGCTGCTGCTGCTGCTGCGAAGAGTAGATGAAAGGGCCAAAGGCGAGCGCGCGACAGGCCGGTACGTACGTACAGTATAGTATAGTATAGGGCCGAGCTCTGCTACACGCGGGATAATAAATATTTCAAAGATTACTTTTTACACCGTAATGGATGTTCGTATATATAGCGACTCTCACTCCCAAGGGAATGCACACACGTATAGAGAGGTATAGTAGTTGATAGTAGTAGAGGAAAAATATCTCTCCCTCTTTCCGAGCTTCGTATGCGTATATACATATATATGCAATATATGTCGTACCGCGATGACTCGACACGCGCGAAACGTTCATGCCATTATTATTATAATTCGCCGGTTCACGTATTATACCTATTAAAATCGACGTTGGTCTTGGGCTTGGAGAAGGCGATCCTCATCGTGCCACTCCTGGGCGGCAGCTCCACGTCCATGTCGTTGGGACACCTTATGTAGGGCCGTTCCGGTGGTTCGTCGTCCCTATCCTCCTCCCCGACTGCAGCGTCGAAGAAAAAAAGAAAAAAAGAAGAGAGAATGAAGAGGAAGAAAATTAACATACGCGCTCGAATTCATCGAGCGTTACCGTCTATTAATCACGCGAGCGCAAAAGCTGTCTGCGGCCGCGCGCGGTCTGTGCACCAAACCCATATATATGTATAGATAGGCGCGATAGTTCGAGGAAAATGAGTTTTCAGCTTGTTTTTATCGGGGGGCCGGGGGGAGGCTACTGTCTATTCCTCCCGTGAAATAGTCCATCAATCAAACGGTTACGTATGCATGCATGGCCATAATCCACACCCGAATATATATATAGAACGGAGAGAAAATGTCTGCTGCGCTAGTGCGCGACCGCCGGAGTTTTCGGAAAATCCCACCCCGACGCAATTAAAGTTATTCGCGCGCGCGAAGTAATAATATTGTGATAGGTAGAGCTTTTTTTTTTAATGAGTAGAGCTCGCGTCAGCGAAACTTGATTAATTTTTTTTTTTTTTTTTCGTACCTCGTCACCATCTCGGAATTATGTAATAAGCCTATGTGCAGAAAAAAACAGCGTTGAAAGAGAAGCTTTGTACGCTGCGAGGAGCTTATTGGAAAGATGCAACGTTGAAAATTCAGTTCATTAAAGCTCGCGCGTGCGAGGCGATGGCGATGGCGATGGTGGCGGTGGTGGTGGTGGCGAGGGAAAGAAAAACGCTCCGCGACAAAGAAGCTCGAGAAAGAAAAGCAGCTTCTTCGGATCTTATTCTGCTCGTCGGCGTTACCGTCGTCTCTCTTCGCGCCGCGCGTCGCTACTCGTTATCCGACAAAAAACGTGTAAGAGACGAAAATTTCTCTCGATGCGCTTATACAGACATATAGAACGAGCTTTTCGTTCGAGAAAAAGCCATCTCAGCTGCCGGCGGTGGGGCCCTCGGGGGGTGCCGCGACGCAGCTGCAGTAATACATCGAGACAATTTGAGAGTTAAATTCCCGATGGGAATCATTCGTCTTAATTGATTTTATCCGCTCGAGATGCGACTCGAGCTTGCGCGCGCAAGCTCGAAGGATAATTTCTAGTGCTTTTAAGCACGTTTCGAACGCGAAAATCGTCGAATTCATATTATGAAATCGATCTCTACGTCTGCGATCGCGAGAAACTCATTTGTTATTTTGGCACGGTCGATCTTACTCGCGTAGTGGGGATGACGATGCCTCTCGAAGGTGTAGTAAGGACGTGCCTCGCTGCCGCTGCCACCGCCGCTCGGCTGATAGTAGTAGTCGTTGCTGCTGCCCGTGGCGATGGCGGCGCGTCGCAGACAGCGCGGCTGCTCGCCGTCCCACCGGCCTCCGGACTGGCACGTTCGCAGATAAGAGCCTTCCAGTCTGAAGCCTCGTCTGCACCTCACGTGGCACTTGGCTCCTACGGGATAATCCTGGGCTCCCGACGGATGCTCAGGACACCTCGTCTGTATGCACAGATGTAATGATACGTTTAGTTAAACAATATGTAAAATTCGGATATTTATCAATCGAGGATGTTTTTGCCACTTGCGAGTTTACGATACTTCATCTGTTGATAAAATCAAAAAGCTCGCGATCGAATACTTACACTTAGCCGTCGATTGTCTTAACCCGTTAACGCCCAGACGGACAGAATTTTTATTTCTTTTGTAGTGACCAATAAAATCATCTTATCAGGGCGAGAAAAATTCTAGAGTACTCATTTTCGATGTAAAATTTAATGTACTTTTCGAATATGAGTTTATAATTGACCTACGATATTAAAAAAGTTATAAACCAATTATTGCAAAAAACACACGATTTTGAATCCTGAAAAAAAATTTTGATTCAAATTTTTTTATGAAAGAGACTTCGATCGTGGCCAATAATACCCAAAATTGTGGAATAACGATCTAAAGTTTAAAGTACCGTAGGTGGGATTGGAAAATTCAAGATGGTGGACACCAAAAAATACACTTTTCCAGAAAAATATACTCAAAATCGTTGGTATTTTTTACTCGTAAACGATCAACTTTAGGAAAAAAAGTTACTCTACAAAAAGTGTTTAAAATCATTCAAAGATTACGTAGGAATTTTTTCAGAATTTTTTGAAAATTTTTGAAAATTTTTGAAAAATTACCGAATTCCACTATGAACAAAAACATTTTTTTAATTCGTAAACGAACAACTTTAGAAAAAAATGTTACTCTACAAAAAGTGGTTAAAATCACTTGAAGATAACGCAGGAATTTTTTCAGAATGTTTAAGAATTTTTCGATTTTTTCAAATTCGGTCATTTTTCAAAAATTTTCAAAAATTTTCAAAAAAAGTGTCACAGAAAGAGAGACGATGACGACTATACGGGATCGCGCGCGTGTTGCCACATACCTCGCCGTAGTCCGGCTGGGGGAAGGCCGGGCATGGCTGCTGCTGACGCTCCCGCGGCACGCAGGTCCTCTTGTCGGCGGCCAGCACCAAATCGTCGGCACAGACGCAGTAATAGCTGCCGTTGGTGCTGACGCAGTCGCCGTTGCAGCCGCCGTTCTGATAGAGGCACTCGTTCACCGCCAGACACTGGCTCGTGTTTCTGCGCCCGAGTGGACAATTTTTCATCATCATTAATAATTATTATATCGTTATAACTAAAGAATAAAGATCATCGCGTACCTCCTGTTGACGTAGTAGCCGGAATAGCAGGAGCAGGTGTAGGAGCCGAGGCCGTTGATGCAGTACTGCTCGCAATTGCCGTTGTCGATTTGGCACTCGTCGATGTCTGGCCGCGCGGAGAGATATAAAAATTAAAGTACCGCACGAGGGGATACAAGTCGGTAATTACAAAAACTACTACTACTCACCGTGGCAAGCGCCGTCTCGGAGCTCGAAGCCGGGCTTGCATCGGCACTCGTAGGAGCCGGGCGTATTGACGCACTCGTGCTCGCAGCCGTGTTCCTCCTCCTCCTCCTCGCTACTCGACTCGGCCTCCGAGCATTCGTCAATGTCGACGCAGGCCGAGCTATTGGTCTCGGAAACGCGATAACCCCGACGACAGGAACAGATAACTTTGCCGTCGCCTTCCAGTGGGTCCTCGAACTGGCATATCTGCTCGCAGCCGCCGTTGGTCGCCGAGTCGCATGGATTATCGTGGTCCTCGTCGTTGCTGTTGATCCGCGTCGTCTCACCTCCACAGTTCTCCTCGCACTCGTCTATCACGCAGGTGCGATTGTCGCTGTCGAGCAGCCTCAAGCCCGCGGGACACTCGCAGTAATGGGCGCCCTTGGTGTTGCGACAGTAGTGCGAGCAGCCGCCGTTGTTGCCGTGGGCGCACTCGTCCAGATCCACGCACACGTTGTACTCGGCCTGGTAGACGTGTCCCTTCTGGCAGGCGCATCGATGGCCGCCCTCGGTGTTCTCGCAGAGCTCGGTGCAGTCGCCGTTGGCGATGGCGCACTCGTCGACGTCCAGGCAGGTCTTCTCGTCGGCGTCCAGGTACCAGCCGAGGGGACAGGTGCACTTGATGCCGGCCGCGACGTTGTAGCAGGTGTGCGAGCAGCCGCCGTTGTCGAGCTCGCATCTGTCGGCGGCGATGCAGGTGCGACGATCCAGCACCGAGAGCGCGTAGCCGTCCGGGCAGACGCACTCGTACGAGCCGAGGGTGTTGAGACACTCGTGGAAGCAGATCGTGCCGTCCTCCTCGCACTCGTCGACATCCAGGCAGGTCTTCTCGTCGTCGTCCAGTCTGAAGCCCGCGGGGCAGTAGCAGTGATAGGAGCCGCTGGTGTTGTTGCAGTACTTGGAGCAGCCGCCGTTGTCCTGGGCGCACTCGTCGATGTCCAGACAGCTGGAGTTGTCCGCCGGCGAGAGGTAGTGGCCCTCGCGACAGGTGCACAGGTAGCTGCCCACCAGATTCACGCAGTCGTGCGAGCAGTTGTGATCACGGGGCTCGAGGCACTCGTTGAGATCGACGCAGCTCGTCTTGTCGCTCTGAGACAGCGCATAGCCTTGGGGACACGAGCAGCGATAGCTGCCGGGCACGTTGACGCAGGTGTGCGAGCAGCCCGCCGCGCCACCGCCACCCACGTCGTTCTCGAACTCCTCGCACTCGTCGACGTCCACGCAGGTCTTGAGGTCGTGCTTCAGCCGGTAGCCCCGCGGACAGGAGCAGCTGACGGCGTTGCTGCGCGCGTCCACGTGGCAGTAGTGCGAGCAGCCGCTCTCGGCGCCGCAGAGCCCCGACTCGCGGCAGTCCCGGCCGTTCTCGGCCAGCACCGAGCCGGCGAAGCAGGAGCAGTGATAGCCGCCCACGGTGTTGTTGCAGACGTGCGAGCAGTTGCCGTTGTCGCGGAAGCACTCGTTCACGTCGTCGCAGAGCGCCCGGTCGTGGGGGTTGCGCTCGAAGCCGGGCCCGCAGCTGCAGTCGTAGCCGCCGTACGTGTTGACGCAGCCGTGGGTGCAGTTGTCCAGGTTCTCGAGGCACTCGTCCACGTCGGCGCAGGTCCGCTTGTCCGGGCCCAGTCTCATTCCGCTGGGACAGCTGCAGCTGGTTAAGTTGTTGTTGTTGTTGTTGTTGTTGTCCACCACAGTGAGCTCGCACAGATGCGAGCAGCCTCCGTTGTCACGGGCGCACGCGTCGTCCTTGAGACACCTGCGGCCGTCCTCGGCGAGCTTCATGCCCTCGGGACAGGAGCAGTGGGTCGCGCCGTGCTCGTAGCTGCAGCGGTGCGAGCAGCCGCCGTTCTTGATGTAGCAGTCGTTGATCTCGACGCAGAGTCGGCCGTCCTCGAGGAGACGATGGAGACCGGGACAGGTGCACCTGTGCGAGCCCTGGGTGTTCTCGCAGCCGTGCGAGCAGCCGCCGTTGTTGATCGAGCACTCGTCCACGTCCCGGCAGGATTTCGCGTCGTCGGCGAGCACGTAGCCGTCGGGGCACTGGCACTTGTTCAGGCCCTCGACCACGTGGCACTCGTGCGAGCAGCCGTGATCGCCCTGGCAGCGAGTCGTCTCCAGGCAGGTCTTGTTGTCCCGATGCAGCGAGTGAGTCTCCTGGGGACACTCGCAGCTGTAGCCACCCTCGTGATTCACGCACTTGAACTCGCACGGATTGTTATTGTTGTCATTGTCCTCCTGGCACTCGTCGATGTCGCTGCAGGTCTTGTTGTCGTCGTTGAGCGCGTAGCCGTCCAGGCAGGAGCATATGTACGAGCCGGCGGTGTTGACGCAGGCGTCGGCGCAGTCGTGCTGGCCCTGGTAGCACTCGTCCACGTCGCTGCAGGACCACTTGTCGTCGAGCAGCTCGTAGCCGGCCTCGCACTCGCACCTGTACGAGCCCTCGGTGTTGACGCAGCGCTGCGAGCAGGCGTACAGGCCCTCCTGGCACTCGTTCACGTCGCGGCAGGTCTTCTCGTCCTCGGGCGAGAGCTCGTAGCCCTCGGGGCAGCCGCAGCGCACCCGGCCGCCGTCCTCCTCGCAGGTGTGCGAGCAGCCGAACTCGCTGGCGCATCGATTCTCTTTGACTTCGTTTTTGGGATGGCGGAGGCAGCTGCGGTTGTCGGGCCCGAGCGACCAGTCGGCCGGGCAGGAGCACTCGTAGCTGCCCTGGGTGTTGACGCACTCGTGCGAGCAGCCGTGTTTGCTGCCTTGGGCGCACTCGTCCACGTCCTTGCAGGCCGAGCCATCGATCTCGAGCTCGTAGCCCTCGTGGCAGCCGCACTCGAAGCCGGTCTCGCCCTTGGCGAAGCACTTCTGCTCGCAGCTGGAGTTCCGGCAGGGGTCGTAGGTGCGGCACGAGTGGCCGTCCAGGTCGAGGCTCAGTCCCTCGGGGCACTCGCACCTGTAGGTGCCGGGCAGATTGACGCAGAGATGGGAGCAGCGATTGTACTCCGGCACGAGGCACTCGTCGACGTCCTCGCACTTGCCCTTGTCGGCTCCGGGCTTCATGCCCACGGCGCATCCGCCGCTCGTACAAACTCGACCACCGGGCAGCAGCACCATCTCCAGGGGACAGTCGCACTTGTAGCTGCCCGGCGTGTTGACGCACAGGTGGCTGCATCCGTTGGTCTTGGCAAGGCACTCGTCGCGATCCTTGCAGGTTTTCCGATCGTCCAGCAGGTCGTAGCCGTCGGGGCAGTGGCAGCCCTCGCCTCTCACGCAGCCGTGGGTGCAGCCGAGCTGCTCGCAGCTCGTGGCCACGCAGGTGACCCGATCCTCGGCCAGGGTCATGCCCTCGGGACAGGAGCAGGTGTAGTTGCCTCGCTCGTTGCGACACGCGTGCGAGCACTCGTGGCTGGCGTCCTTGCACTCGTCCACGTCCCAGCAGGTGGATCCGTCCTCGCCCAGTCGAAATCCGCCGGGGCAGCGGCACAGAAACGAGCCCGGCGTATTGACGCACTCGTGCTCGCACGAGCTCTTGATCACGCACTCGTCGATGTCCTGGCAGGTCCTGTTGTCCTCCTTCAGGTACCAGCCGGGATTGCAGGTGCACTCGTAGCCGCCCACCCGGTTCAGGCAGCTGTGCTCGCAGCCGTGCTGCTGGCTCGCGCACTCGTCGACGTCGAGGCAGCGCACGCCCGCGACCAGCTCGTGGCCCGGCGGACAGACGCAGCGCGGCCCCTGGCCCGTGTCCTCGCAGCCGTGCACGCACGGCGTCCTGAGATTCGCGCAGGTCTGCCGGTCGCGGGGTATCTCGCAGTTGGACTGGTCGCGGCCGAGCACGAGGCCCTCGGGGCAGGAGCACGCGTACGAGCCCAGGGTGTTGTTGCAGTGGTGCGAGCAGGGCCGGGGACGCTGCGAGCACTCGTCGACGTCGCGGCAGCTCGAGCCGTCCTCGCTCGACAGCTCGTAGCCCGGGTGGCAGCTGCACGAGTAGCCGCCGTCGAAGTTGCTGCACAGGTGCGAGCAGCGACGCCCGTAGTCCTCCTCGTCCTCCTCGCACTCGTTGATGTCTGTCAGAATTGAGAAAGCGCAATTGCGATCGGTGAATATCTAAACGCGACTTAAAATCGACTTATACGATACGGTATTATACGGTGTTATACGAAATGGTATTATGGCATTCAACGATTAAAATAAAATAACACTTTGATCGCACGAAAGCTTTATTTTTGTTAAATTTGCAATTGCGGATAGTAAATGAGACAATTTTAAATACCACTTTTGGAAAGAGCAACCTCAAAAACATAAGATATTGTTTTTCAATCGAGACATAGGAATAGCCCGAAGTAATCTGTCAAAATCGTTTTCTTTGAGCCGTCAGTAGGTTTGATTGTCAATGATTCTGTTGATAAGAAAAACGACATATTGCTGCTTCATATGGTGTCTTGACTTATATGCAATTATTTTCATTCAAGCACTTGCAGTTTTACCGATTTAAACGTACTCGCCATCTATCGGCGGAGTCTTGAAGTGGTATTGTCGTATTCAAAGTGGGTTAATAGCTGATTTGATATTTTAATCATTTTACATCGTCATTTTTTCATTGATGTCGAGCAACAAGGAATGTAAGAATCCTTCTCAATTACCTTTGCATATACCCTCGTGATTCTTCCTGTAGCCGATGTTGCAGAAAAAGCTCGACGACTCGGTGATGGCCTGCTCGTCGTCGTCACCTCCGTCACCATCGTCACCCTCGCCGTCGTCGTCCTCGCCGTCGTAATCGTCGTCCTCCTCGTCCTCGTCGTCGTCGTTCTCCGCGTCGTACTCGTCCTCGGGCAGCTGCTTCGTCTTCTTTTTCAGCCTCGGCACGCACTTGTAGCCGCCCGGCAAATTGTGACACTCCTCGGTCTTGTCGTTGCACAGCTTTCTCGCGCCCTCGCACTCGTTGACGTCTGCGTCGCCAACCCCCCCCCGGCCAAAAATCGACGTCATCATACAAGACAATTAATGCAATGCAATAAAATGATAAAAGCACAAAAGCCCCGCGTAACTCACCCTCGCAGTTCTTGTAATCGTCGGCCAGGCGGTAGCCATCGGGGCACAAGCAGTAAGCGCTGCCGGGCGTGTTGTAGCAGGTATGCGAGCAGCCGCCATTGTCTCCGCGGGCGCACTCGTCCACGTCCTCGCAAGTGCGATTGTCCGGTCTCAATTTATAACCGGGCCAAGCGTCGCAGCTGCACTCGTAACCGCCGGCGAGATTGTTGCAGCCGAGCTCGCAGGGCCCTTTGCCCCCGTTCTCTGCGCACTCGTCCACGTCTACACACACCCACACACAAACATACACACACGGACGTATAATAAATGCATTCACATAAATACGAGTGCGCGAGAGCTCGAATTATTATCAGCGTCGAGCTGGGATCGCAGCACTGGCAGGCAGTTACACACTATAACACCACTGCACGCGCTGCGAGCGAGAGAGAGAGATGTATGCAACGGCAAAAGCGTCGAAAATTCTGGCAGAGAGCTGGCGGCAGCAGCGGCTCATTGTCTCGGCACAAGCGAGAGCAAGGCACACACGCATCGATAAACCCAAAGTCCTAGCTCATTGATTTTTTTCGTCGCTCTTTTTTTTTTCGACGAAACGAGGCTGGAGTGTGCAGTCTCGCGATATAACGCGTCACGCAGCCGTCAAAATTCACGCGTAGTTCTCGCGATGTGTGTATGAATTTACAGCGTTTGGCTGTAAAAAGCTTGAAAAATAGAATGAATAGAGTCACCAGTGAGGAATTTTCACGCGTTACAGCCCTGATAGAAAATGCTCGACATTAATAATAATTCCAAGTGTTTTAAAATACATGATTATTAATTGGCTTGTTTATGGCGATTTTCCATCATAAATATGCATCGCGTTTTTAATAACTGAAAAATATCAATTTAAGTTGTTCCACAAGATACAGCAAGATTTCAGACCCCTTAAATGCGATAACATACTATTTTAAGCCTTCGCCACTAGATGGCGAATAACGATATTAGGGAAATCTGCAAGTGACGGAGTAAAGGTTATTATATAAATCAAAGCTGAATAAATTATTGAATAAATTCACCACAAACTTTAAAAAAAAAATAGTTTGCTTGAATTCTTGTCCGACATATTTAATTCAATCAATATCATCTCTAAGTAATTGGTATCGACGTGATCAGTTTCGAAAATCGACAAAAGAAAAAAGTATAAAGAGCGTATGATCGCCGCGCCACAGCTCTCCGCCATATAATACTTGAGCCGCGTTCCTCGATACGACGCACATAATGCTAATGTCATATATATACTCGCCTCGGCAGGATTTATTATCCAGCTGGTCCAGCTCGTAGCCGGGGTGGCACTCGCAGCGATATGAGCCAAGGTCGTTGTGGCACGCGTGCTCGCAGCCCGACGTGCCTTCCGCGCACTCGTCGATATCTGTAACAATTGTGCTTTATTATACATGTACAGAAAGGCGTGTGCATAAATTCGCGTCTGTTTATTATTGACGCTTGCAACGACGACGATGATGGATGATCGTCACAAAAGAGGAAATATTATAATAGCGCGCGCGCGCGGCCACGAAGAAAAATTAAAAATCGCCGCCTTTTAATTTCCGGGGCTCGCCTGCGGGCCAATCGCGCAAAATTCTCTGTCCGTCTGCCTGCCTGCCTGCCTGCATCGCTGCAGTCGTACTACACGAGTGCAGCTCGCGCGCGCATCGAGATCGAATTTTACGATACGCGCGCGCCCAGCTTGTGTTGTATACACATCGCACGGAATTCATACCCGTGAATTTATATCTGCGCCGCGTATATAATAATTGTAAATACATAAAATAACATACACGATGTTTCGCCCCGAATTTATTATATCGACGCGTATGCCAAACCTATATAATGTATATATACTACAACAATAGGCCGAATCGATAGATATCGCGCGGATTATTATAAATACGCAACGTCGAAACGAACCTCGAAATTATTCATGTACAGCTCGTCAAAGTATTCCATAATAATAATAATAATAATAATAACAATAATAATTAATATTCGCGCGTAAAAAACACCCACCGATGCAATTGAACGCCTCGTCCATGCGATATCCGTCGAAGCAGCTACACTTGATGTCGTCCTCGGTGTCGGTGCAGACCTGCTTGCAAACGGCGCCGTCGCTGCTGCATCTCCTCGGCAATGGCTTCACCGTGATCGAATCTTTTTTTTTTTTTTTTTTTCGTTGGGTGCGTGCCGATAAAGAACAAAAGTAAATATAAAAAACAATACGTATATATGGATCGGAAATCCTTGGGAGCAATTTGTATTTTGTGCATGCGAGCTACGCTACCCGCAGTGCGCTGCAGCCATTAGCTAACAAAACAATAATATATTTTTATGGCCCCTGCGCGCAATGTATTGCTGCAAACATCGATATATATATAAATACTAAAACGAAATCCAATCATATAAGGGCGGGTATCCATTACCGAGTCCCACGTTCATTTTGCTCTCGTGCATGAATAAAACAATAAGCCGAAATAGCTGTGCGCAATATATATATACCTATAATAGTACCGTCGATTCTGATGCATTCGGGAAGTACGCCGAGCCACGTGCCGTTGCTGCAGTAGAGCACCTCCTGGTCGGGGTTTCGCAGCGCGTAGCCCTCGTCGCACTTGTAAATCGCCATCTGGTATCGATTGTGCGGCGGCTCGAGGTTTTTTCTTTTTGCGCGCGTGAAAAAAAAAAAAAACCAAAAAAATTCAAGAGTGAAGCAGAGATATAACAACGTGAAAAGATTCGCTTACTTGGTGGATTTTTGAACGCGGGCATTTTTGACGCGGGGCGGCTTCACGGCGGCCTGCGAGTCCCTCTGTTTACCCGGGCAGCTGGCGTCGAGGCGCGCCAAAAAGTCCGCGTTGAAGCTGCCCAGGTACTCCTTCTTGCGTGCCTTGCCCCTCTTCTTGTTCGGCTGCTTCTTCCTCCTCGACGACTTGACGACCGGCGGCGGTGGCTCGTCACCCAGGAAAAAGTCCTGACGAAAGTTCGCCTCGCCTCCTGCGTGCGGGAAAACAAATACACGATTCACAGATCGAGGGCCGATAAATATTACATAAGTAGAGACGATAAATTACATCGACGATAAATATGTGAGATCGCTACCGGCGATGATAGTAGCTGCGATAAAAATAAGCCGACCGGCCCGCGGGGTTGTGAGCCGACTTCGCGGCGCATCATACGGACCGATAATAACGTAATGCTAGGCGAGCAAAGAAAAGGATCTCGAGGCAATGTGCACTTATAACATGTATTATATGCCTTTTCTGACTCTGTTCGTACAGCAAGTGCGAATATACATACTGTAGGGAAATAAAGGTCGAGGTATATATATATGTACGGAGAGATTCAGCTCTGATAGAGCTTGAACGATGTGCGGCGCGGCGGTGGTGCAGCCTGCGCAGCTACACACACGCATATAGCGAGAGGAACAATGGGCTCGAGGCAATTTATCAAAAGGTGGAATTATGACGTTCTTTTATTTACGATGGAATACCGTGTGATCTACAGCTTCTATGTATATATGCTGCTGCTGCTGCTGCCGCTGGTGTATGTGTTCCATTATAACCGCAAGAGTCGACTCTCATCGTGACAAGTTTAAAGCATTGGCTTTTTATCCCTCGCCTAGTGGCGGTTAGTGGGGGTGGTAAAAAAAAAAACAAAGAAATAAACAGAGCCCGCGAGAGGGTGAAATAGTACTGTACACCGCGAGGCACTCGATAAATTTCCGTTTATTGTGCATATCTAATACAATATATATATAGCGTGGCCCTGTATACACACGCAGCGAAAATGGGAAAATAAAGTCAAATGACGGTTTCCGATTTCATCTCTCTCTCTCTCTTTCTAGCTGCGGTTCGAGTTTTGATTTTTCAACGCCGCTGGACTGTGTGCGCGTTTGTGCGCCTGCCTGCCCGCGCGAGAATAACTTTTTGATTGGATTGCGTTTATATGCACCAATCTCTCAATGGGCATGTATACGGGGCTCAGAAAAAAGCCGCTAATTCGGTTACAACGTGTGCTCTGTATAGTAAACGCGTATGTACGTTTTTGTCAACAAAAGTATTGTTTTTTTCCGAAACGACGCGATCGTAAAAAAACGCGTACCTGTTACATCCGTGAGGGGATGAAAAAATGTTCCCCGCAACTTTGCGGGCTCCCGCGCGCACTTTCTACACATTTTCCGTTCTGAAATCTTTGAGCGCGCGGTATTATACGAGCGGGGACCTTAATAATCGTAAAACGACCAAGTTTTCGTTTGACGCGCGTCGACACGACTTTCCGCCTTAGTTCTGCCCAGAGTTGCGACCTTTCGAGTTTGTGCAGCAGTGAACGCAGGAAAAGAGTGCGCGGAAAATATACGACGGGCGTCTTATACCGAGCCCGAAAGAAGTTTTGTTACGAGCTGCGTATCTAGGGGTACGCGAATACTCGATTGTCCTCGTCGAGTTCTCGTGCTTTACTTCAATTTATTTAATTTTTTTACAATATTTATTTTTTCTTGATATCTCGATAGCTTTGGTCTAGACAAGGTGACAAATGATCATATAGAGAAATCGTAAATTGGTTCTTCGTACCAGCGGCCCGAAAGCGACTACTTCCCTGCCGCTGCGCAAAGCGGGAAGAGCGATTTTCGGGCCACTGTGTATGAAAAATAGTATACAGGCCTATGCCGCGAAAAAAGAAAGCCCCAGAGCACGTGTTTATCGGCCTCGGTCACTAATTACACGTACTCTGGGACTTTTCTGTTTTTCGCGGCCTAGGGCAGTAATATACTATTTGTGCTACCCCAACCTAAAGTAACATTTTACTCCGGCTGAGCAAAACCAAAATGTTACTTTAGGCTGGGGGATTCACAAAAAATTGTATTCGCACCTATGTAGCCAGTTTTTCACTCCCTAGGGGAAAAATATACCATTATTTACAAGACAATATCAGATATTAGCGTAGTAGTGGCACGTGTCTCCAATAGGTGGCACAATGCGCAAACAGGATTTACGCGGACGAAATAGTTAAGTGTATTAAATACATTGGAACAGGTCGTAGAGCGTCGAGCCTGACTGTATCTCATTTTTTTTCGCTTTTGTCGCGAAAAACTCGTCAATGAACCAACGTTCGCATTTTGTATCCTCTTTTCTCCAGATTCTCGACCAAGTTCAGAGCACGAGACGCTATAGAGTCAATTCATGAATATGTGAATGTATTCTGTAGAATAAAATCGAATAGAAATAAAATAATTTAAGGATATAGTAAAAGTTTGCGAAAATTCTGTATCGATGAGAAAATATCAACGAAGCGTAGACTTGTGACTTTTGTTGATAACATATATACGTAGGCATAGATAATGGCCCTAATTCGCTGGATTTAAGCTTTCTTATCTTTTAGTTTTTAACGGCCTTGTACTAATTACGTAAGAAAACAGTACGACGCTACAAAGATATTGCCATGCAGGCTGCTCTCACCTAACTTGGCTGCGTGATTAGATCAGCCGTCAGTACCAAATATCTGAGTACTCGAATGAAAGTCGAAAAAAAAACTGAACTCGATCGAGTTATTTTCGAGAGTATGAGTACAGTCGGAGATACCTAGATTTCTATAATCATTTCGTTTTTATTCGCGCCGACTTTTTACATGCCGAGAAGCGATGATTCCTCTGCAGCTGCTCGATATAATAGCTGAACGCATAATGTCGCGCGCATTACGCGCGTTCCCCGCCCGCAACATTACCGCGCGATATAACTTCCACGTAGGGCCGAGTCCTATAGACTTGGACCGGGACGAATAAATTTTCCCGCGGCTCCCGATCGCGCGACGTACACGTATATATACACGTACGTTATGGTATGTGTGCGCGACGGCGCGAACGCGAGATATCGGAAATTGCAGTCGCGCGCGCGCGCGCTGCAGCTGCCAAAAGCAGGATATCGAGCTATTTTCTCGAGGAAGTTTTGTACATTTGCTGCCCAAATGCCTGCGATTGCGAGTGGATGTGTGTGGGTGTGTGTGTGTGTACTTTTAATGTAACGTCGAAACGGTCGTTTAGGTCGTGAAGAGCCGAACTCTACTCTGGATAGAAATCCTCGACATTATATGGCTAGTTTTTGACCAACTAAAAAAAATCGGGTCGTAGATTCTTAAATAAGATAATTCAAAAAAGGTCTATTCAATCCATATGTCATGATTTTATAATCGAAACCTCGCTTCAACTTATACAATTAATTTGACTTTACCACTGGCAGATTTACAAATTTATAGGTACTCGCCATCTAGCGGTGAAGTCATAAAGTGGTATCGTCATACTTAAAGTGACTGAAAACGATGTAGTTGACATTTTTATGTCTTTTGAAACGCGCCTAATATTTGTCACGTAATATTGTAATAGAAAAATTGTCAAAAACGAGCCAATAAATGGTATTACATTTCCAAAAATTTTACATCGTCATTTTTCAATGGTCATTAGGCCATTATTTATGTTAAGCCAGGATAGCTTACAGAAAAAAATCGCGTAAAATATTTTTACAGTCCACAGTAAATAATGAGGAACATCATCCCGATCGTCAAGTGGACATACCTTCATCAAAAATATCATTTAACAAGACTTCAATGGAAATTCAGCGCGCGCATGACGAATTAATCATGTTACGTCGTTAGTCAAAGCCTCGGATAGCATCTCTCTTGGCCCCGTGCGTGCACGTATATGTATTCTTCGTCGTCGTACCTATATAGTATCGAGAGAGATGGCCAAGTGCCAATATATAAACTACGCATAAGCCATATAGCGTTATGTAACAGGCATATAACCGCGGCGCGCACACGAGCTATGTATGTGCTGCTGCAAGGCAGATTCGTCGCCGCTCGCTCGCCTGCGTGTATCGTACAAAAGAGCGCCTATACACACACACATGAATCGTAATATTAAACGACGCTCGCTCGCGCATACCGCCCCCCCCCCCTTCCCTCCCCCGGTGTAATGAGCGGAATATCCTTCTCCATTACGCGTGTCTCTGTCTCTCTGTACTCGCTCCTCTCCGTTATGTGCATATGCGCCTCTGTTTATATGCGCCGCTGCCGCGTCTGTGTATACTCGAGCCGCGAGTTTATTTTACCCGCAAAGCGTGTGCGGCGGTGGTGTATCTAGCTCGGCCCTATTGTGTCACTCGTTGATGGGTTTTCGTTTGCTCTGCTGTGCGCCACGGCGCGCGTCTGTGTGTGTGTTCATCTTCTTTCGTTCTTTCGTCGTCGTCGTCTTCTTCTTCTTTTACTTATTTTTTGTTTTGCAACTACATGTGTATTTGCTGCGATTTAAAAATTGTTACTTGTCGCGTGCGAGCTCGACGTTTACAAAAGTGTACATTGTAATTGCTCGAGCTGTTTATCTTCGAGCTTGACACAATTGTAACGGTATTATTTGCTACCAGCTCTCTCCTTTTCAATTCGACATTAACTCAGAATTATAATCTCGCGTCGCATCGATTTACTCGCTGCAGCCTCCGAGTTTCGTCCTTTCTTATAGCCCGTACTACAATTTCAAATTGGGGGGATCTCTGAAAAGCTTGCACAATTATACACGTATAGCGTGCGGCTATATTACAGAACAAAAGATCGACTCTCTGTCTCCGTGTATATACAATACAATGCTCGGAGGCTTCGCAGGAGAGCTTACATCGTCACGTGTATAACAGCAGCAGCAGCAGCAGAGAAGCTCACGAACTAGTCGTCCATTCCAAGACATACACACCACGGGGGCATATGCCCGGACGCGGATAACAATCTGCGCAGCTCGTGGCGCTCCACTGCAAGGATGAGATCTCAGCTCGCAAAGCAGCACAAGCGGCATACAATTCCCCGCAAACAAGGGGAACAGCGCGTGCTAAGCCGTATGTATATACATGCCGTACGGATGACGAGCCGTTTCGTCTGACTGCACAGGTCTATTACTACTTAGCTGCCGAGATTGAGCTATATTTTGACGAAATGTCTCTCCCTAACTCTCTAGATGCTATATAGACGTGTATCCGAGTCGAGTTAAGTTTGAAATTCGAGAGCATTAATATGGCGAATGAATGAACGAATGAAACGAATGTAACGCGCAAGTTTGATAAAACGAGCCAACAACGAGGCGGCGGGCTGTATGGAGCACACGGCAAACTTTCTCATCGGAACACACGAATCGCTACCGTACCACTGAATGCGAGGCGCAACGCGCCCGACTATATAGCTGCGAGAGAGAGAGAGAAGAAACCGGAAATTAATTACAAGTAATCGATTATTGCATCGTGCGCACCGACAGCCACCCCTGCTGCTGATAATGAACACTCGATAGCTGCCGCCGCCGCCGCTGTGTACATATAATATATAATTAACCACACGGGGGGGCACACGATCTTACTACTCGGAAGTGGGCAGGAGCGGACGACGACGACGACGATGATTCGGCGCAAATGTAACATGGATATATCGAGGCCCTCGTTACACGCTTCGCTTGTTATATGCATGTGTATGCTTGCACACCTGCGCTTGATTATTACGTACAGAGAGACTATCGTCGTCTTTACGCGTCTGCACACATCGCACGTACGCAAGCGAGCGAGCCGGGCGAGTCGAGTGACACAACGCTATCGGGTGAACGTATTGCTCATATAGCCTATATAAGGCTGAGTAGCGAATCTCGAATATCCGACCGATTTAAGTAAAGGAGCTTGCGATTATCGCGGCTGGAAAAATTATGTCATCCGAGATCGAGGCGCGAAAATCTACTCCTGTATGTGCGGGCACTTGATAGATCGTGAAACAGAAACTACGGAGGACTGTACAATACGCGTGCTGTATTTTCGCCTCGAGCTCGTTACACAATCCGCGCGCCCTCACGCGCGAGAACAGAAACGATCTAATTAGTCGAGTATATATAATCATTATCTGCATCGATCTCGCTGCTGGGCGGCAGTGCGCGCGCACACACACACGCACGCGCGCGCACAGACAGTTATAGGGCAAAATTGTGCAACGGTTTAATAAGCAATTGGTAGCGCGCGAGAGACGAGAAACGTATCTATATGCGCTCCGAGTTATCGATCTATGGATCGAAACTTTATAATACGATGGGATTTGAACTTGTGCGTTGGTCGCGTCCGCACGAGCTCGATTAATTAAGTCCGCACGCTGCGCTGCGATGTGTATATGTATATAATGAATACGTTACATTTTCTAATTTATATACATATCGTAATATTATATCACGATACGCGCGAGGTATAAGATCGAAGTATCGCAATTACGGCCGGCGTAACTCTGACAAATCTTCATCGCGCGCGAGGATGAGGTTTTTCTCTTTTTCTTTAACGATCGTGTACTCTACGTATACGTGTGTACGTGATTTTTTACTCTCCTTCCCGCGTGCACGCGGTAATGCTGATTGAAATTGCGGCGCGCGCGCGCAGTAAGCTTTTTGTTTTAAGAGCCGAGTGCAAATTTTATTGCCGTATACGGGTGCTGCTGCGCGAAACAATAATGGCTGCACGGCCGCTTGTATAGTTGCCCCGCGCGGGCCAAGCAATTGAACAAATGGACTCCGAATCGATTCTGTACATGGCCATGCCCGCGCGCGGGTAAGAAAAAATAAATTCCATATACAACGGACGTACGAAACATTGGATTTTTGGAGCGATGTGTGTTTAACTATACCTATACGACGTACTGCTCGTGCCAGTGTGAGTGCACACGTATTGGGATCTGAGATGGAGGCGGGCCTAACGCGAGATGATCCGAGTTTTAAGATAGGTTATATACCTACATACATCTAAAAACATGGATGTCAATGATCCGAGTATGTGTACACAGTCGAAGCTAAAACGTTCGCATGAAAGAGCACGCACGGTCTGGTCTTTGGATTGTGCAAGCAGACCTCCAACTTTTGTACGGCTGGTACATTCATAAAACTACTTTGACTAGTTAGATACATAAAAACAGTTCGCACCGGTGCAATAGTGGAATGTTCGAGCTGTATTGGTCGAAAATTCGAACTTTCAAAATTACCTTGGGATCGTGTGTAAATTAATTAAAAAAAAAAAAATGGTAGCAGCTTTATTACGTTCCTCATAAGGAGTAAGCCCCAAGGTAAAAGTTGTTGTTGCTTTGTCAATAATTCTAGTAAACTAGAACTATGACTCCAATTGTTTTCCGTTTATTCGTGTCTTTAGCTATGCAACCCTTTTTGCTTCCTCATAGAGGAAGCTCTGTGATAGGCTCGAAAACGAGATTTCGAACCAGACCTCGTAGGACAATTTGGTTTACATATTTGTAAACTTGATTGAATTCTCAACAAATGTCCGTATGTATGTATGTGTGTGTGTGTGTGTGTGTGTGTGTGTGTGTGGTGTGTGTGTGTGTGTGTGTGTGTGTGCGTGTGTCCGAGGCAAAATCTTGAAAATGTTACGGTGGATTGTACAAATTTCAATTGCATTCATTGTCGTTTGTAGTATTAATGAGGCCAGAAAAGGTTTTTTGGCAGTAGACGGGAAAAAAAATTTTTTTTTGAAATTTTTTGAAATTTTTTTTAGTAAATTTGAAAAAAAAAATTTTTTTTTCATTTTTTCACGTATGAATGCCGGAATTTCCACTATTTTTTTTGTGTCGTCATGAAAGCAGAGCAGCTAAGCTTTAATTTAAGACCAAAAAGATAGAGATTCACCGAATATTATGAAAATTAACGACTCGAAATGAACAGTTGTACGTTTGCTTCCTCATAGAGTAAGCTCTGTGATAGGCTTGCAAACGAGATTTTGAACCAGACCTCGTAGGACAATTTGGTTTATATATTTGTAAACTTGATTGAATTCTCAAAATGTTCGTACGTATATATACACGGCCTTTTGACTAAGATTTTTTCATAAATTTGGAAAAAAAATTTTTTTTTCATTTTTTCACGTATAAATGCAGGCAATCCATGATTACAGGAAATGTTATGGTGATTTTTAAATAAATATTTAATTTTTTATACAAAAACAATATTCATTATTTAAAAAAAATGTAATTGGTATTTTTTTATGAGGAAGCTCTTTGCCAATGAATTGGCAGCGGTTTTTTATTTTTTCACACAAGTTTTTCGATTTCTGATGGACCGAAAAAAATTTTTTATCCATGGTCGATAGTTAATCGTTGAAATGATTAGTCTGAAGCAAAAATATAAAACAATGTTTAATAGAAAGGTCTTAAAGATTTAGTGGAAGCTTCGAAAATTACGCCTTTTCTTATCAATTATTCTTCGCTAAAACATTTTCATTTCGAGATGAACTGTCTGACATTAGAGCGACGCGTTTAAAGATTTCAAATGTCATCGAGTACACTGTAAACGGTTGCGCTCAATTTTGATTTTGACTGATTTGGAATTCAATTTTTCATTTTTAAAATTTAAAAAAAACGTTTATTTTTTAAATCCAAAAACATATAGGCGTTGGGGCGGCATGCGTCATAATCCGGCCCTGAGTGTACTAGTAGCTTAAAGTAGTGTATTTGTGTAGCTTCAAAAATAAAAGAAAACAATTGAGAACATTATTTATTTAAACTAATTTCTTCGTCTTATAGTGTCTAATAAATAATGCAAAAACACGGTGTAGTGGCATAGTGACTTAGTTCTGGATATATAATTTTTAGATTCATTGCTCATTTCGAATATGTCTATTCAAGCTGAACTTCAAACAAATTTTAAATCGCTCGATGAATTTTTCAACTCTGAGGCTTCGTTTCAAGTAATAGTTATGAAAATTTGTTTTCTATACCCATTTCAAAATGTACATTTTGCCTTGATAGGCAAATCATTCATAGTGCTATATTATGTAGCTGTATTGCTTGCTGTGGTACGTGTCATTAACATAATGCCAATTATTTTCCGAATTTTAGATTTTTTTTTGTTTATTACTCAGATTGCAAAGTTAATCGAAAATACGAACGAAAAAGGAACGGATACTAGCATTGCTGAAAGTTTATTTCAAATAATAAGCATAAGTATGATTTTATATGCTTATGCATTGATGTCTTCAAAAAAGGTTTATTTTTTTTATTAATGATTTATAAATAAGATTTGACAATAATTACTCTCTGGTAATTTTCTTTTAGATCCTCACATCTATAAATATAATGTCAAAAATTCATCAAAGCAATAATCGATTTGGACGAAAAATGATTGAAAATATGCTTGTAAAAGCGATCCGTTACAATTCTATCCTAACGAGTTAGTACTTTTTTGTCTCGAATATTTGAATTACATATAAATCTTATAGATTTTTTGCTTAGTTATATTCATACCAATCGTTATTGGCTTTGGAACAGCCCCATTATTCATTCCAATTATCAGCTCATGGATACTACCAGGAAACCAAACATTTCAGAAGGCTTTGCCACTTCTTTGTAATTTTCATATTATAAATACTTCAGATAAATACTTTTATTATATTTATGCAATACATCTATTAATTATAAGTCACTACTGTTGCATAATTGTATCACTAAATGGTTTTCAATGCTTCAGCATTGGATTCATAATCGGCCAATTGAATTATTTACAGTACGTAGGAGTGAAAATCTCATTGAAAATTTTTTCATTATACTGGTATGATTCCAAATATTTTATTTTGGTATAATAGATACTATTTAAAAGAAGCTGATGTTGGATACTGCAAATTTCATGCTAGTAAGGAAAAGGCTGATAATTTCCTTGCAAAAAGATTGAAACAACTTATTAAAAAACATTATAGTTGCATCGAGTAAGTATTTTTTAATTTGATAAAATTATAATAGATGCCGAACTTTTTTAATTTTTACTTTTTAAAAAGTGATGTAAAAGATTAGAAAATTTATCTTTAATTAGATTTTTAGAGAAATTTATTTTAAATCATTATGCTCAATTTTTTTAAATTTATTTATTCCTACAACGTTATGATCTCTTGGATGTCAAATCGTTTGTTTCGAGATATCCTCAGTTACAATACTAGAAAATGCATGTTACATGTGTTTTACAGGCTTTACAAAATACAACAGAGCATTTCCGATTCCGTGATGTTAGGAACGCTTCTTGGAACATCATTTATTCTTGTTATAAGCGGTACTTCGGTAAATATCAAATATATTATCAGTAAATTTTTAAATGTTTCGTTCCACGACGATAATCGTACAATAAAAACGAGTCTTCATTCAATCTGATTTCTAATCGTCTATACGATTCATTCAAACTTTTTAATCAGTTTTTTTCATAACCATTTGTTTTACATAAAATCAAAAAAGAAAACTGAACCAAGGCTTAAGTATCAACAATTTTGTTTATCTCCATGATTTAGGTAGTAATATCAATTAATACTGACTTAGCAGTGGCTGCAAAAATGACAGTCGTATTTTCCACGGGCGTATTATTAATGGTAGCAATGTGTACTCCAAGTCAAATTCTGTATAATGCCAGTTATACAATGTTCCTTGAATGGTAACAATTTAGTTGGAAAATTTAGAGTAAGCACTTATGAAAAATAACCCATACTGATGAAAAACTTTCGCATAGTTATTTTATTGATTGGCATGCATATCCACCAAAAGTGAGGCTTTATATGGTTTTGCTTTTATTAAGGACACAGAAAATTTTTGTAATAAAAGTTGTGACCATCATCGATTTAAACTTTGAAACATGCTGTAAAGTAAGATATTCATTTTATTTGTATTAAAAAAAAAATTCAACCGCTAAAATAACTCATAAAATTATCATCTGCACGTACACGACCAAAATATGTGGGTTTACATATGGGTTGCTTTGGTTGTCGAATAGGTTTTCTTATGACATTCAAAAATGTCATGCATGAAAATAATAAAAAATTTGTATTATAATAAAAAATAATAAAAATAAATTCTTTTTAGATATTGAAGACCTCGTTATCTTATGTAGCAGCTTTCAGATCGCTCTATGCAACGCTTTAATTTAAAAAATAAAAGTTTGTCGGGTTTTATGTTAACTGCGAATCAAATTCTCTCCGAACTTGCGTTAATTCCAATCAATTGTGTGTAAATCCTCGTTTTGCAGAAAAAGCATATCCACGCATGTTAAATAAAATACTATTGTGCACATTCTGGCATAATAATTTAGGAACTAACAGCCGTCGAAAATGTTTTTATATTAAATAAAAAAGGCGATTGTCCATATTTTTAGATCGGGAAATTTTTTTAGTTTTACTGTATAATGAAACATATTAAGTTTAATTAAAGATAATGCGTTCGTTTTAACATAATTTTATGGCTAAATTAATTCATATAATCAACGTCGGAAATTATTTTTATCGTTTTAAGTTTTTCAAACGTTTAATTCAGACTTCAGACTATATATGTTACCAAGTTCATTTTCAGTTATTTATGCTTGTTTTATTGAACACACTATAGTAAGGGAAATTGTTGTGTCGAGTAATTTTGTTTTTTTCTATTTGTGTGAAATGACAATAGCTCTAATTTTTTAGAATATTTTCAGACTTTTTTTTGTTTGTTGCAAAAAATTAATGTGTAAATAATTTACTATTAATATCGATTAAATGAAATCAAGTAGATTTCCTTATACTTACATTCGATATTATGACATGCTTTAATTCTCAGAAGAAATTTTACAACCAAATTAAAAGTTTCTGTGTCTGTTATCACATATCTGATGATCATTATCCAAGGGAAAAAAATGTTTAAATGTAAATAAATAAAAAAGCGACGTTTTTCCCCTCATTCGCGTCAATGCCTAATAGCTCGTGAACAAACACCAATTTAATTGTTCGTATCGAGCGGGCATTTTTCTGCGACTATGTTTAAAGGTGGCGCGCTTGCTCGAAATAACAGTCCAGTACAAGAACAGTAAGCAAAATGACCACCGGAACATTAGCCAAGAAAGACGTGCTGGCTCTACTCGTTATGCTGTACAACTTCAAATTCTTAGGTTTGGTGCCGGTCAAGTTCGAGATGATCACCAAACCCACCTACCGTTGGAGATTCACCAGTACCAGACTGTCTCGCGCGTACAATTTAATTTTGGTCGTCTTCATAATGACTTGGGGCGTTGTAACTACGAATGCGGAGAAAAACGGTTATTACCAAACAACGAAAAGCTCGTTTGAGGTGCTCATCATACTGATCAAATCGTACATGCGATTCATCGGAGCGTGCTTCAGTCTCCTAGTGTTCGCTTTCAAAGACAACGAATTCGTTCAATTGATAAACAGATTAATGACCATCAAAGACATGTCTCAGCTGGTCAATAAAAAAACTTCGGTCACGTTCAAAAAATTGCTCTGGACTTGTATCAAAATTTATATCGCGTTCAATGCATTGTGGTTGATTAAGAGATTTCCATGGAATTATTTCGAAGTCATATATGTCCTCAGTTCGACCGCGTACTTCCTTTCGATCAACATCATCAACGGTATCTTCGTTCAGTATATGTTTTTTCTACTGTTTTTCAAACTTGAAATTCGAATTTTAAACGAGACTTTGATGGACATGGGTCAACCTCGCGTTGCTCAGTTAATCAGACTCGACGACAAACAAATCCGACGAAATAAACTGATACGTTTGTTCAAGCTTTACACGGCTCTGCACACCTTTTCTCAAGAACTATCGCGTTTTTATGCGCTATCGATCCTCATCGATATACCCGAGATTTTGGTAGCTCTGGTTCTGCACATCTATCGCTTGCTGTATCAACACGTGGAGAATCAATGGTATGGCGATATGAATTACCCATTGCACATTTGTAGAAGTCTTTTATTCGGGCTTCTGTTGATCTCGATACCTTTGAGCTTGACCATAGTCGTTACAGGCTGCGTAAATGAGGTAATTGTTTTGAAGCTTCGTTAAAAGGTATTAATGCATAAACTCATATGAATCAAATTTAGACTGAGAAAACGGGAAGAATCATAAGTTCCATGCTCATGGATCCCCAAAACGCCTTCATGGCGGATGAGGTGAATCTGTTTGGTAATGAATCGGTACGTGAAAGACTGAAATATTTTTTTCTTGTTTTAGCTGAACAGATTCTCCATTACATTGACGTTTCAAAAGATAGATTTTACAGTTTATGGATTCTTTTCTTTGAAAGAAAAGTTAATGATTTCTGTAAGTGGTTTTTATCGAATTGCTCTGAGTTATTGAAATGTCTTATATTTCGTTTTAAATTTTAATACAGATTGGAAATGTATTAACAACGTACGTAATGATCATTGTGCAATGGAGGAAGCATACTAATAAGCAACAAACAACTGAATAACTGTATCCATTCATCAATATCGAAAAAACTGCTACATTTTTATTAACATGAGAGTACCCTCTGTTTCACTCTATGAGTTTTCAAAATAAAGAAAGATAATGTTCTAATCGATGGTCGAAGTCTCTCTCGATTCTCACGACACAAAAGCAAATCGACTAATGACATAATTGTTTCAACAGCATGATATGAATAATTTTAAAAACAAACTGACAAGAAAAAATTAATATAAGTTCAAACAAAGAATCTCATAAAAAATATTTTTTTAATGCTCTACTTATAAGACCCTTCCTGTGGATGTCGCATGAAAGTCGTAAAACATACAGTGTCAGAATGGAAACCAAAATGACCACCAAAACTTTAGCCAAGTGGGAAGTGGTAGCTCTACTCTTTTTGCTATACACCTTCAAAATTTTAGGACTAGTGCCTTATAAATTCGAGGTGTTTACTAAACCCACGTATAACTGGAAGTTTACCCCTTGCAAACTATCTCGTTTTTATAATTTGGTTTTGGGTTGCGCTTTATTCGTTTCGGGCGTATTGGGCAACATAACCATCGGACATTGGTTCAACTGGAGGCCAAAAAATCCATTCGATATGCACATCTTCATGATCAGGTTATACCTGCGCAGTTTCGCCGCAATTTTCACTCTTGTCGTGTTCTTTTTCAAAGTCGACGATTTAATAATGATAACTCAAAAAGTCATGGAAATCAAGGAGATGTCGCTGCGAGTCAGTAAAAAAGCATCCAAATCGGTCAAAACGGCGCTGAGCAAATGCATACAACTTTATATATTTTTTCAACGGATTGTGGATATTAATAAGGTTCCCATTGAACGTCGTGGAAGCCCAGGGCTTGATAGTCGAGTGCTCCTATTTCTACAGCATGAACATTATCAATGGTATTTTCATGCAGTACACATTCTTCCTCATCTTTCTCAAGAGCGAGCTTCAAAATCTGAACGATAATTTGATGGAAATCAGTCAAGTTCACGTGGCCCAGTTTATCCGACTCAACGAGAAGAAGAGAAAGAAGGAAAAATTGTCGCTCATTTTCGAGCTTCACTCGACTTTGTTCAATTTTTCCGGGACTTGTCGCGCTTTTACGCATTAACGATCCTCGTCGATATATCCACGACATTCGTAACTTTGATCTTGCAAACTTACATTTTACTACATGATAATCAAGAGCTTACTTGGTACGACGGGGCAGGTTATTTAGGGCTCACTAGAAATATTTTGTTCGAATTAATTCTAATCTCGATTCCGCTGAGCTTGACTGTTAACGTTACCGATTGCATCGACGAGGTAACATTTTATCGATTGATTTTAATATTTCATGACAAGTAAATTTTTTACATTTATTTTAGAACCAAAGATTGGAAAAAATCGTAAGCACCATGCTGATAGATCCAGAGCATGCGGATATAGAGGCCGAGGTGATTTTTATCAAAATTAAAATATGATAAGATGAACCAGTAATTTACTTTTGTTTCAGTTGAACAAATTTTCCTTCACGTTGATGTTCCAAAAGATACAATTTACAGTTTTCGGTTTCTTTTCCTTGGACGAAAGTTTGATGATATCGGTAATTGGCCATCGCTAAGATTTTTGAAAAAAATAAATACAATTGTTTTATTTTTCAGATTGGTAATGCACTGACGACGTACGTGATGATTGTAATGCAATGGAGGAAGTATACAACGCCCAAAACGGATCGATCAAACAAACATTAATGATTAATAATTGATTAAATTTATATTAATATATAAAAGATTCACTGAGCAACGGTAAATTAATAATGTCCTAGGTATTAAAAAATTATCATTTGAAATGTTTCAAAATACAATACTATGAACAGCGGTGGATTTGAAAAAGAGCCGCTCCCCACGCGAACTTTCAATTGCCGCTCACGCGATTCAAAGAGTATTTATATAAGTAATAATATATAAGTATATTATTACTTAATAATAATAATTACTTAATAATTATTAATAATTAAATTACTTAATAATAATAAGTAATAATATAAGTAATAATATGATAAAAATACTTATTCTTAATTTTGAAGAAATGTAGAAAATATTTTGTGGGTTACATTAAATTATTAGTTGATTTCCAAGTGAGATTTTTCTGTGAGAATGTATTGGTATTACCGATCACTTTTCTCTTAGCAGAAATATCATTAGTCTGTCCACTAGTTCATCCAAATCTTTTACTAGCGCCTACGTTTGAACAATTCAGGATCGCGATTGTATTACAAGAGGTTTATAAAAAATCCAGTAGCCATCTAAAAAACCTATTCCATTCGACAGCTCCAAATAAGCCGTGGAAAAACACTCTGGACTGACCGTTGCATGAAACGACGATGACGGTACAGTTTTTAACGCCCTGTAGGTCGTTTTGAAGGTACTATTTAAAGTACGTAAAATCCCTCGTTTAGCTGTAATCAACACGATTTCCTGGGCATTTTGCGTACACAAATCGTACCTTCAAAACGACCTACAGGGCGTTAAAAAAATCGTAGAGAGCTCTATTTTTTTTTTAAATTACTCGTTGAAAAGAGTTCTTTGCGGTGGTGTATGTTAGATTTCGATAAAAAAATTACTGTGGTACTGGTACACGTTCAAACAATCAATGTTTTTCAGTAATTATTATTGTTGCGCTCAAATACTACTGGTAACTCGATATTGACTCGAATCTTATCAAAGTATATATGGATTTAAGGAGGAAAAAATTTTCAAGAAATCAAAAAAAAAGTAGTGTCGATACGATAAATATAACCCAAGATAGAAGCATTTGAAAATCGACAAAATTTCGATGAAATTTTTTGTTGCGATAATTTTGTTGCCGAGTGTAGTTAAAACGAAACCCTACAACAAAGGTGTAATGATAATTGATAACACGCGAAGTTTAGGTCAGACATAATCATTTCAACACAATTTTTATTGAAATTTTAGAAAACACCTGTATAAGTATCTATCCATATATTTAAAATTATAAATCATCATTTGTTGCCCATCAATTGTGGCATGCGTAATCTTTGCAAGCTTCGTGTATTGTCTTTTGATGTCTCAACAAACTTGATTTATGTCCAAATTTTTTCTCGCACTAGTTACATGCGAAATCTCTCTGACCTTCGTGGAATGTCCTTTGGTGTCTTATCAAATTGCTTTGAATTCCAAATGCCTTATCGCGATCGTCGCATTCGTAATTTTTCAGACCTTCGTGTGCTGTCTTTTGATGACGGAGCAAATGTGATTTTTGTCCAAATTTTTTTTCGCACTTGTTGCATGCATGATCTTTGCGACCTTCATGTACCATTCTTTGGTGCTTCAACATATCAAATTTACTTCCAAATTTCTTCTCGCACCTGTCGCATTCGTAATGTTTCAGACCTTCGTGTACTGTCTTTTGATGACGGAGCAAATGTGATTTTTGTCCAAATTTTTTCTCGCAATTATCGCATGCGTAATCTTTACGACCTTCATGTACTGTCCTTTGATGGCAGAGCAAATTCGATTTCTCTCCAAATTTACTTTCGCACTTGTCGCATCCGTAATGTTTGCGACCATCGTGTATTATCCTTTGGTGCTTCAATAAATCTGATTTATATCCAAATTTCTTCTCGCACCTGTCGCATTCGTAATCTTTCAGACCTTCGTGTACTGCCTTTTGATGGACAAGCAAATGCTGTTTATATCCAAATTTCTTCTTGCACCTGTCGCATTCGTAATCTTTCAGACCTTCGTGTACTGTCTTTTGATGGACAAGCAAATGCGGTTTTTGTCCAAATTTTTTCTCGCATCTGTCACATGAAAAATGTTGGCGACCTTCATGTATTATCCTTTGGTGCTTCAATAAATCTGATTTATATCCAAATTTCTTTTCACACTTGTCGCATTCGTAATCTTTCAGACCTTCGTGTACTGTCTTTTGATGGACAAGCAAATGCGGTTTTTGTCCAAATTTTTTCTCGCATCTGTCACATGAAAAATGTTGGCGACCTTCATGTATTATCCTTTGGTGCTTCAATAAATCTGATTTATATCCAAATTTCTTTTCGCACTTGTTGCATGCATGATCTTTGCGACCTTCATGTACCATTCTTTGGTGCTTCAACATATCACATTTACTTCCAAATTTCTTCTCGCACCTGTCGCATTCGTAATGTTTCAGACCTTCGTGTACTGTCTTTTGATGACGGAGCAAATGTGATTTTTGTCCAAATTTTTTCTCGCAATTATCGCATGCGTAATCTTTACGACCTTCATGTACTGTCCTTTGATGGCAGAGCAAATTCGATTTCTCTCCAAATTTACTTTCGCACTTGTCGCATCCGTAATGTTTGCGACCATCGTGTATTATCCTTTGGTGCTTCAATAAATCTGATTTATATCCAAATTTCTTTTCACACTTGTCGCACGCATGATCTCTGCGACTTTCATGTACTGTTCTTTGGTGCCTCAACAAACCTGATTTACTTGAATATTTTTTCTCACATTTGTCGCATGCGAAATCTTTTTGATCTTCGTGAACTATCTTTTGATGTCTAAACAATTTGGATCTTTGTCCAAATTTCTTCTCGCATACGTCGCATGCGTAATCTTTCTGACCCTCATGAACTGTTTTTTTATGTGCCTCTAAATTCTTTCGATCCCTGAACTTCTTCTCGCACTTGTCACACGAGAAATCTTGGCAACCTTCGTGTATTGTCCTATGATGATTCAAAAAAGTTGATATAGTTCCAAATTTCTTCTCGCATTTGTCACATGGGTAATCTTTACGACTGCCGTGTACTGTCTTTTGGTGGGTGAGAAAATGCGATATTTGTCCAAATTTTTTCTTACATTTATCGCATGCAAAATCTTTGAAACCTTCGTGCACTAACTTTCGGTGCAAGAACAAATCTGATCTTAATCCAAATTTCTTTTCGCATTTGTCGCATGCAAAATCTTTGCGACCCTCATGGAGTGATGTTATGTGCATGAGCAAATGCGATTTTTCTGCAAATTTTTTTTCGCATTTGTCACAGGCGAAATCTTTGCACCTTTCGTGTACTGTCTTTTGGTGAAGAAACAAGTACTGTTTAATCCCAAACTTTTTTTCGCACTTGTCGCATTCGTAATGTTTGAGACCTTCGTGAACTGTCCTATGGTGCATTGACAAATCTGATTTTTGTCCAAATGTCTGTTTGCAATTGATACATTGAACATCTTTGCGACCTTCATGAACTGTCTCTTGATGCCTAATCAAATTCGTTTTTTCTCCAAATATCTGCTCGCACTTGTCATATAAGTAATCTTTACAACCATCATGGACTGTATTTTTGTGCTTGAGCAAATCTGATTCTATTTCAAATTCCTTCTCGCACTCATCACAGGTAAGATATTTACGAACTTCATGGGCTGTCTTTATATGTATGAGCAAACTCTGTTTATTTTTAAATTTCTTCGCGCACCTTTCACATAAGTAATCCTTGAAAACTTCGTGGAATATCTCAGTGTGCTTGAGTAAAGTTAATTTATTTTCAAATTTCTTCTCGCATTTTTGGCTCGTGAAATCTTCACGATTTCTGTGTACCAATTTTTGGTGCATAACCAAACACGATTTCATCACAAATTTCTTCTCGCACCTGTCACACGTGTATTTTTCTTGTTTACTATGAACTGTGTATCGGTGTATTATCATATTTGATCTAATTGTAAACATCTCTTGACAAATATCACAAGCATGTTTTTTGTCGTCTGAGACTACTTCCACGCATTTCTTCTTACTTTCATCCATTTTGGTGCCTGAATTGAACTACGGATTATACTATTTAGTGCCACGAAAATTAAATCCGTAAAATTTATCTCGGTATTATGAATTGTTTGACCGCGAAAGACAATATTCAAACTAATTTGTTTTTACTATAAACACAACCAGTATGTCGAAAGACTATGTCAAAATTGTTTATGATTATATTGTTTACAATTAGGTCACCGATTTATCTGCTTATACATTCTTCTTAAAATTCAAACTTGGCGACACTTTCTTCTGAGAATTTTTTTGGCCTTCTAAAACTAAGCACTTCCAAAAATCTCCCCGTGAAATCGAGTATTATTATGGAAAATTTTAAGATTAATTCCAAAATCTACCACCCCCACACCATGGTGTAATTAGCATGCTTCATAACCCCCCACTGACTATTGATGGGCAATTGCTTTTAAGGCAATTTTCTGTTATACAATTATTTTATAAATATTATTCACATTTTAAATGAAGTAAAAATCGAAATTTATTTGTTTCAAATATTTTAAACCAGTTTTCAACCACTTCATATACATTCATTATATAATACAATAATATTACTTAAAGTATTCACTAGATGGCCAGTATTTTATCAGTAAATCTGCAAGTGGCAAAGAGAAAATAATGATATAAGTTATAAACGAATAGTATAGCTGCATACATAGTTGGCAGAAGGTTTTTTTTTATAAGAAACTGTCATTTACCCTGAAAAAAAACCGCGAGCAAACAATATTTTAATTTTACGTATCGAACAGATAATTACTGCAGCCGTGTATGCTCATACAACCTTTGCATATTTGTGCGAGCTAGATCAGTAACCAAAATGAATACTAGGAAGTTCGCTAAAGAAAACATCGTAGCTTTTTTCATTTTTCTGTACAACTTCCAATTTTTAGGCCACGCGGCGGTAAAAATTACCACGGCTGATAAATCAACGTACCAATTGAAATTTTTCAGTTATCTTCTCTCTAGAATAATCAATTTGGTTTTAATCGGCGTTTTGGCCGTCTCCGGCATCGTCAGTCTAATTTACGCGGATACCATTGTCTTTTCAATGAGCACTTTCAATGCGAATATATCAAAATTGGGATCCGCATTAATCCACGTCGCTGCTATATTCAATCTCCTCGTATTAATTTTTAAATGTCAAGCGTTTATTCAACTCGGCGAAAAGATCGCTTATGTCAAAGAAAAATCTTCGTTGGTTTGCCAAAATACTTCGCACTCCATCAAAACAGCAGTGTGCAATGGGGCCAAGATATACACTTTTTTTATCTCTCTTTTGATACTGATGTGGTTACCAAGACAACTAGAAGAACTATACATTGCTCTTGTGCTCACTTCGTATTTGTTCTCGATGTACGTCATTAATGTCATCTTTATGCAATACACATTTTTCCTCATCTTTCTCAAAAAAGAATTTCAAAACTTGAACGATGCTTTGGTGAGGATCGGTGAAATTTGTCCTTCGCAGTGGTTTTGGCTCAATGAGAAGCGAAATAGGAAGAAGAAATTGTCGCTCATTTTTGAGCTGCACGCGGTTTTGTACACTTTTTCCCAAGACTTGTCGCAATTTTACGCATTGCCGATTCTCATCGGTATGTCGACGAACTTTGTCTGCTTGAGTCTGCAAACGTATCAGTTATTGCACGAAGAGTTGCGAGGCAGAGGACAAGAATTTTTCACCATCAATGGTATCATAAATGAACTCATTATCATCTACGTTCTATTGAGTTTGACGACCGCCGCTACGGAATGTATCAGCGAGGTAATTACCGCCATTTCAAGTGAAATATTTCAACCTAAAGATGTTTTCATTTTAGAACGAGAGAACGGAGAAAATTGTGAGCTCAATGATCGTACAACCGGCAAATGTATACATAGCAGACGAGGTGAATATCTTGAGAAATGATTCGGCATACAATGAACTTCAGGTTTATTTTTTTTTTTCGTAGTTGGACAAATTTTCGACCAAACTGATATTTCAAAAAATAAAATTCACCGTTTATGATTTCTTCTCTTTGGAGCAAAGTTTAATAATATCCGTGAGTAAGATTTATTGGTAGAAAATCGATTATTTTTGACAAATAATTTTGAATTTTGCAATATACAGATCGGCAATGCATTAATGAAGTACGTGATGATCCTTGTTCAGTGGAAGAGGGTTGCTTTGCGTACGATTAAAAATCAAAATTAACAGCAGTAGTTATTTTTTACTCGTTCGACTACATTTTAATGAAATTTCATTTAATTTCAAAAGGCAATAATGTGTATAGCCTTGACATAAGAATATCAAAACGATTAGACAAATTAAATTCTATTTTATTCATTCGTACTAACATTAAATGTAAAAGGTCATGTAATAATAATAAAAATTAAAAATCCTTCATGCTGTCCTATTTTGGGACCTAGAGAACACTGAAAGGTCTAATTTCACTTAAAATTGCTAGTCATTTAAGAAAATACTTATCTATTTAGATCGTGTGTTTACAAGTTGGCTACCTCTCGCCACCTAATGTATGACACAATAACAAGGCGGTGACGATGCGATATGCGCGTACATCAAAATATAAATTTATACATAAAAAACAATTTTTTTCAAGTATCACGAATTGCATACTTCATCATTCATTCTTTACATTCTGTAGTTTTAAATATTAACGTTTAATTTTATGAATACTTTAATGTGCATAAAATTTTGGAAAAATTTAAATCAACATTAGTTTAAAAAATCCTCTTTCATGAAAATGCAATTTTACGAAAGAGATCGGACGACCAGTGAGTTAATCCTTGAACATCCAAGTCGAGGTCATTTCCTTGGAACGTTTGCGCATTAATTAACATTTAAACATAAAAATTCTAATTATTAATAATTTCAAAGTAAACTCGTAAAGACCCTTTAAACTATTTCTTCACAAACTGTCACTGGAAAATTTCAAACACATTTTCTCATAATTATAGAAAAAATGATTGTATTTCTAAATCAACAAGTTGACAATTCATAATTTTTTTTCCAAAGAACAAAGTTTCATTCTGAACGTAGCTTTTCCCAATAAACTATAATATTTTCCTTAACAAAGATGACCAGTGACAAAAAATATAATAAAGAAAAAATAAGATCAGTTGTATTATTTTACATTTACAAAATCTTAGGACTGGCACCTATAAAATTTGAAATTAAAAACAAGCCTAAATTTTCGTGGAAAATCACGGCTCCAATATTAACTCGCTTGTACAGTTTATTAATAGCGATTTCATCATTTTCGTTTGGTTTTTACAGCCTTTGTTTCTACTTCGAAAAATTCATACCGAGCAAAACCAAGTTTGAGGCGACGATCAACAGTCTAGAATATTGGTTCAGAATTTTCGCATCCACATCGTCTTTGATCGCGTACTTTTGGAACGCAAAAAAATTCGGACAGATCATTTCGTCGTTGATTCAAATTCGTGGAACGTCGAGGATGGTAAACATCGACGCGAATCAAATATCCTCCGTAGCGGTATGGGATTCGATTAAAATTTTCATCGGGTTCAGTGTATTGTGGACAATCATGAGGCTTCGTTACGTCTCGTACGAGATAGACGTGTTTCTCTGGAAAAGTGCCTACTTGCTGTCCGACCACATCGTGAACGTAATAATCGTGCAGTACATCTGCTTCCTTCTGTTCATCAAGCAAGTGATCAAACTCATCAACTCGACGATGAGCGACATAGAAAAACTTCGCAGTACGCAACTGAAAACCATGAAACTGTATCAGACCGCGAGACTTCACTCGAAATTGAGCTCGCTGTCGGAAAAGCTGTCGAGTTTTTACTCGTTCCCGATGCTGATGATAATCGTATATATCTACGTGTCGTTGATCATCGAGAGTTACTACATCGCGACTCCGACGACGTCCAAGTTCAAGGCTGAATTTTTTTTGGACGTGCTTTACGCCCTGACTCTGGCGCTGGAAGTGCTGAGTCTGACCATGGCCGTGCGCGCCGTCATCGAAGAGGTAATCATAAAAACATCGATCAAAAAAAAAATCAGTCCCTCTATATAACGAGTATATTCCATCGAGCTCAGGAGGAGAAAACGAAATTAATCGTCGGAAGACTCATCATGCAGCCGGAGCAAGACGACATATCAGAAAACGTATATATAAACGACTTACGAATAGCATAGAGCCCGAGCTGCAGCGAAATCCAAATTTTAAATTCATAAGCGAACCTTTTGTGTTACAGTTGAAACGCCTTTACATCGCCTTAAATTTTCAAAGGATGACGTTCTCCGTGTTCCGTTTCTTCAGCTTGGACGAGGAGTTAATGACCTCGGTAAGTACCCGGAAAAGCTCCCCCCCGAACAAGCTCAACTGGCTCTATACATCCAGCATCCCAAATCTCATTCGTCTGCTCGGCAGATCGCTAGCTCGCTTACGACGTACTTGATGATCGTCTTACAATGGAGCAATCTCAACTTACGGAGGAACAATGGCACAAACACCACCATCACCACCACCACAACTAGCCCTACCGCCAGCAGCAGCAGCAGCAGCGACTTTATCGGGGCCGCACAAAATAATTCGCGACAGTTGTTCTCAGGGGGGCCTGAAGCGTAGGCAACCCCGCAGGCATCGCGGCGTTGCGCCTCGAAAAATCCAGACACGCGCGTCCAATAAAGATACCTGCGCTTCGTACATCAAGGTGTGAAAGGATATAAAGACGCACGTAAAGCCGTTAAATAAATTTTCCCTCTTTTGTCGAGGCGATTACGTTGAATGTAGCATTATTTTGCATCAAAACGATATAATTATATCGCAATAATGTAAGCGAGTGTATTCTTCGGCTCGAGCTTTTTTTCGAAAATAAATACCGCCGGAGGGAAATATTAATAAAAAGTAAACGGATTGCCGAGTGGTAGAAGGTAGAGAGAGAAACGCGACCGAGCGACTACGTGATCGGAATGTGATCTCTCTCTCTCTCTCTCTCTCTCTCTCTCTCTTTCTCGCCTACTCTCGCACTCACTCACACGCACACACGTACACTTTTACACTGCGCACATACCCAGACACGAAAATGTCGAGTTTAAAGTTCGACCGTAAATCCAAGCGTTTATCGGGCAAAGCCAATGGTACACAGAGAGAGAGAGAGATAAACGCGGAAAAGAGAATTTTCTCGGGCTCTTTTTTTCTTGCTCTCTCCCTCCTCTGCCTTCGAGCAAGAATAAAATACCATTGAAGAGGGAGGGCTTTTTTATATTCTCGAGTCGCGGCAATAGGGATCGTGATTGATTATTCATATCCGTGACGAATGAAATTATTTTTGTTGGATTATATAATAACGAGCTTTTGAATTACCATCGTCGCGAGATTAGATCGTTTTCCTTTTCAATGAAAAATAAGTTTTGAACGGGGGCCAAGACTCCGCGTCCTTTCAACGCGCGAGGTCAAATGCATGGATAAAAAGTTACTTCGCGAGCGTGCCGCAGCAGCGGCAGCCCACCCGCAAAAAAAAGGGTATAGTACGTTTCCTAAAAGGAGGCGGAAGAAAAAATTTTCTCGGAAAACTTATCGCGCGTACGTAGGTCGCGGAGGGGTGGAGTGCAGACTGGCGATAATCGTGCACGAGAATTTCAATGTTATTGACTCACTGCTACTACTACTTTTTTTCTGCACATAAGGACGCGACGCGAATTCGACCCCGCGCGCATCGTCGGTCGCATCGAATGAAATAAAGTTGGATAAACTTTTTCACCTTTGCCGCGCTTTCGCGTGGCCTAAATTATTCAAACGGTTCGACGAAAAAAAAGGGTTATATCGAGTAGCGCGCCGCGCGGCCTTTTGAATTTTTCATTTCGCCCAAATATTTTCCATATATACTTTTTTTGTTCGTTGTTGCCGAATTTACGAAAAATACACGCGAAGGGGAAAATTTCAATAACAATACCCGGGGAGAGAGAGGAAGCAGAGCTTATGTAGCCGGAACGAAAACAACCGCAAAGAGCAAACAAAAATACACGCACATCGATGGAACAATATAATACTTTCTTTTTACGCGCGTTGAAGAATATAAAAGCGCGCGTGAATCAAACTGTTCAATAATTAGTCTAGGCGCCATGAAGTTGAAATTTCAGAAAAAAATACAACCAAGGAACTCCACTTCTGGGGCTCGGATTATCTAAAATTCATTTAACTAAAATAAATTTCAGCGTCCTTTTACTTGTTTGGATTTTCTTTCTGAAATTTTAACTTTTCTTGATTTCGAATCTTTCTGTATCGACATGAACCTGTGTCTCTCTTGCTCTGCGCAAGTGCGTACGAGTGAAAGTCCAGTGCGACAGAGGCGTGTTACCTATGGCCTTCCACTTTAAAGTCGCCTCTATGCATAGCTCTTATAGCTTCCACCCGCGTGTTTTTTACTCCGCTTGACGTGCGCGGAAAGAAATAAAAATTACTCCCCCCCCCCTCCCCCCCAAAAATAAACAACTTCGAGATGTGTGTGATACTAGACTTTACGAGATTTTTCGCAACACATTTTCAAATAAAGACGGTAAAAAAAAGTTTCCTCCTCGACACTACACCCCAACCTGCCGCGCGATCGTGCGTGCGCGCGATTCTCGAGTACGTTCATCCATGCAGTATAAATCGATTTAAATGAAACCCTTTCGTTGCGGCTCTATATATATACTCGCTCAAGAGAGTGTGAGATTTTAATTTACCCACGCATCGAAGCGATCGATAAACGCGCTGCGCGCATGCCCCTCGATGGAAAACAAATCAACGACGACGAGGACGAGAAAAAAAAGGAAAATGCGGGTCACGCACGCGTCGCACTAGCAGTAGGACCTTTGTTGTTTGTCGCGCCTCGAAATTGCTTTTACAGGACTTGACCGGCTTGACTGGTACGCGGGTTGCGTTGTTGCGTTGTTTGCGCATCGAAGGACACTTTTATACATCGAGTGCCTTTCAATTTAACCGCTGCTGCTGCTGCACACCGCTTCCCTACTGACCCTGTTTTCACCACCAATATATCCCTCCCGTTCGAGCACATATATTTTCCTGAGCAGCGAGCAAACATCGCGCCTCGACGTCGATACATAATAATAATAATAGTTACATTAAATATTTGCTTTGAAAATTATTACCGATGGGTACGCAGGTGGGCACGGGTCGATTCCAGCCGTTCTCGGTGCAGGTGAGCACCTTGTGGCCCTTGATCTTGCGTCCCGGCTCGCACGAGTAAATCGTCTCCAGAGAGCCGTCGGCTCGCACCCGCTCGCGCACCGAGCCCCACTGGGGTGCCTTCACTTCTGGGCATTCGCCGATCGCACCTGTAAACAGAGAGAGAGAGAGACAGAGTTACACATTATTTAAAAAGATGATCGTTTAGGCATTTTATTACTTTTTTTTTTGTATGAATTCTTTTTCAACCGAGAAAAGATTTATACCCTCGCCTACGGTATTAATCTCGGTGAGAAAAGAAAGGGAGGTGGGTTTATATCAGCAAAGCCAGCGCGCACGGCACATGCACACGGCTCGAGAATCGTATATTATGTATAACGTTAAACTCTCTTAGACTGCAGCAGAAGCAGCAGAAAGCAGAAGAAGAGTAGCTCCGCAGCTGCTTATATATAAAAGCACACGAAAAGCTTCGGCGGGGGAGCTTGCGAAAACATGAAAAATGTTCGGCTGCGGAAAGACCACGACACGCGGCTATGTAGTGCTATATACAGCCATAAACAATGGGGCGCGAGGATAGCGTAAAGATAGATATAAAGGATAGATTTCGCGCCAACCGGATTGAAAATAGGAATATAGAGAAGAATGTCGCGCGCCGAGCGTAAAATGTGGATGTGTGCGCGAGGTGGAAAAAAAAATAGCTAAAATATTAATACCCCGGGTGTGAGAGTACGCGTGTTAACTCCGTGCGAATGACGCAGAGTAGGTGAAATCGTGGGTATAAGCCAATATACGTCAAGAAAAACTTCTTATGCTAGGAAAATTTGTTTGAAAAAAATGAAGATTTGGCTATAATTTATTGCATGCTCTCGATTTATGTTTGCACGTATTTCGATAGTTTATTCTGCGAATAATTATTTTTTCCAGTATTTAGAATATTTCAAGAATGTACATAGAAATGAACAAAAAAATTGAAAATCGTAATTTTCTTAATTTTTATGAAAAGTAACTGAGTTTCTTTTCTATTTCATTTGCCTCAATAATTATGAATTCTATTTAAAACTAAAATAGTGAACAAATAATATTTTAATTGATTCTATCGAACGGATAATTTTTCAACGGGCATATGGAGAAGGAGAGCCTTTAAGCACTCAATATAGCAAGTACAGTAACAAAAATGATCGCCATAAAGTTAGAAAAAAAAGACGTCGTAGTTTTCAAAATAATGTTGTACACTTGCAAAGTGATAGGTATAATTCCGATAAACATTGAAATGCCCAGCCATCCCACGTTCAGATGGAAATTCAGTATTCCTAAATTACATCGAAACTACAATTTGATTTTTCTTGGTGTTTTGCTCATATGGGGCATGTTTAGGTCAATTTTCGTTCATAATATCTCTTATGATCGTTCATTTCGAAATATCAATTACGAATTAAAGCTAATAAAAATCAAATCTTATTTATGTCTTGTTACTGCACTTTTTGAGCCTCATCATTTTTATGATGAAAAGCAAAGGATTTCTTCAATTAATGAAACAAATTATGATAATAAAGGATTATTCATTTTTGATCAGTAAAACAGCATCACATTCGATCAGAAAAGCACTCTGGAACTGCATAAAAATTTATATTTCATTTATCGTATTATTCATACTGAGTTATATTCCAAAGAACAATGGTGAGTTACCTTTTTTCTTCATTTTTGTTCCAGACCTAATTTCTATATTCATTAATAATTGCATCTTCATGCAATATATATTTTTTATAATTTTTTTCTACCATAAACTTGAATTCTTGAACAAATATCTGATAAAAATGAGTCAAGTTCACATTGCTCAGAGTCAGAGCACAGGCCCCATCGAAAAACAAATGAAAAGAAAACTATCACATTCTTTCAAGCTATACTCAGCCTTGCATACTTTTTCTCAAGATTTGTCGCATTTTTATGCACTAACACTCCTTATTAACCTATCACAAATCTTGATATATTTGATTCTGCATACGTACGTTTTAATGATATTAGGTGGTTCGAAAACTGATGTAAGACCATATTGCTATGAAGTAATTACGTTTTTAATTCTTCTGAGCTTAACTACTGCCGTTACTAATTGCATCAAACAGGTAATTTTCTAGAATAAGTTAAATATTCTATCGTGAAAAGTTAATGATTTATTTCAGAACCAAAGAACAAAAAAAATTGTATGTTCTATGCTCTTGGATCCTGAATTTACGTTTACGGTAGACGAGGTGAATATTTTTAGAAATAAATCAACGTGCAATTGTCTCAAAATTTTTTTTGTTTCAGTTAAACAATTTTTCCATCCCATTATTGTTTCCCAAGATAAAATTTACAGTTTACGATTTTTTTACTTTAGAGCAATAGTTGATGATATCCGTAAGCAAGATTAAGTTACTGTACTTTCAATCATTTTCGAAAAAGTAATTTTTTTTTTTTTAACTACAGATCGGTAGCGCACTAACGACGTATATATATAATGATTCTTTCACAATGGAACAAATTGTATCTAAGAAAAATTGAAAAAATCATCCCGATGCTTTCAAATTTCACGGAGGAATTTGAAAATTAACAAAACTTCATTGAAAATATTTTTTTCCATAGTTTTATTGTGGTAAAGACTTGGTAATAATTAACTGAATGTTCTTTTCTCGATTCATATTTGTGCAAGATGCTAAAGTTTTTTATTTATTTGGTTTCTGAAAAATTAATTTTTAAGGTTTTTTAACTATAGCAGTGTGCTTAAGTTAATAAAAATAAAAATCGAAATTTTCTTCATTTTTATGATGCCTAATTAGTTTACTCGCCATTTCGTTTGCCTTGACAATTATTATTTTTATTTTCAACTAACGTAGACGAACAAATAATATTTTAATTGATTATATCGATTTAATAATTGTACCAGGCATAAGGACTAGTGGAACCTTTCAGAACTTTTCATTACTAGAACAGTTATCAAAATGGTCTCCAGAATAATAGCAAAAAAAAGATATCGTAGCCTTCAACATAATGTTTTACACTTGCAAAGTGATTGGTCTTGTCCCGATAAAAATTGAAATGCCCACCCCTCCCACGCTAAGATGGAAATTCAGTATTCCTATATTCCACCGAATTTACAATCTAGTTTTTTTTAGTGTTTTGCTAATCTCGAGTATATTTAGCTTAATTTACTTGCATAAAGTCTATCGTAATCTAACGTATAATAGGTACGAAATGAATCTAAAAAAAATTCAATGGTATCAATGCCTTGTCACGGCACTTTTGAGCATTATTATTTTTTTTATGAAAGCCAAAGAATTCCTTCAATTAATGAACCAAATTATAATCATAAAGGATTACTCATGTTTGATCAGCGATACAGCATCAAATTCGGTCAGAATAGCACTTTGGAACTGCATGACAATTTATATTTCATTTATCGTATTATTCATACTGAGTTATATTCCTAAGAACATGGGTGAGTTAATATTTGCCTTTATTTTATTTCCTCACACAATTTCCGTATTCATGAATCATTGCATTTTTATATGCAATATGTATTTTTTTTAATTTTTTTCGATCTTGAACTTGAACTTTTGAACAAATTTCTAGAAAAAATGAGTCAACTTTACGTTGCTCAGGACCCAAACCTTGACGAAACACAAACGAAAAAAAAATTTTCGCATTCTTTCAAACTCTATTCCGCTTTGCACACATTTTCTCAACAGTTATCGCATTTTTATATGCTCTAACTCTTCTTGTTAACTTATCACAAATCTTGATATATTCAATTCTGCATTCGTATCTATTGATGAGAATAGGGTGGAAAATTAAAGTAACCTTTGGGATTATAAGACTATATTTCGACGAATTATTTATAATTTTAATTCTTCTGAGCATAACTACCGCCGCTACTAATTGCATTAATCAGGTAATTTTCTTGAGAAAATTAAATATTCTATCATAAAAAAATTCTCGATTTATTTTAGAACCAAAAGACAGAGAAAATTGTTGGTTCCATGCTCATGGATCCTGCGTTTACGTTTATGGCAGACGAGGTGAGTATTTTCGGAAATTAATCAACTTTTCATGTTTTAAAAATTTTTTTTTGTTTCAGTTGAACAATTTTTCCATCTCATTAATGTTTCACAAGATAAAATTTACAGTATATGGTTTTTTTGATTTGGAGCAAAAATTAATGATATCTGTAAGCAAGATTAAATTATTATATCTCATAAAATTATTAAAAAATAAATTTTCATAACTACAGATCGGCAGTGCACTAATAACATATGTGTTGATCGTTTCGCAGTGGAACAAATATAGTTTGGAAAAATACAGAAAACTCATTCCGATATTTTCAAATGTGACGCAGACAGAAGAATTTTAAGAATTAATGAGATTTTAATAAAAATTGTTGTTGCAATAATTCTATCGCGCGAGTGGCAAAAGCTTAGTTTTAATTTTTTGAATGTTCTCGATTTATATTTCCGCCCAGATTCTAAAATTTTTAATATATTTTGTTGCTGGAAAATTTACTCTTAAGCTTTTGTTAACTACGGTTGTATATTTATGTTTATAAGAGCAATTACTGTTTATTCAAATTTCCGAAATATTTATATTATGCATATGAACACATAGATGAAAAACAAATTAAAACTCGTAATTTTCTTAATTTTTATGAAGCCCAATTGGGTTACTATTCATTTTATTTGCTTTCGTAATTGTTAATTTTATTGCTAACTCACATGAACGAACAAATAATAGTGTAATGGCTTGTATCGATTATATAATTGTAACAAGCATGAGAACTAGTGGACTCTACATTACTAGATTAGTTACCAAAATGATTTCCAGAAACTTAGCAAAGATAGACGTCGCAGCTTTCAACGTAATGTTTTACACCTGCAAAGTGATTGGTCTAGTCCCAATAAAAATTGAAATACCCACTAATTCTGCCCACTGCTGGAAATTAAGTGTTCCTAAATTCCATCAAATCTACAATTCTGTTCTTCTTGGTGTTTTATTAATCTCGGGCTTACTCAGCTCAATTTACATTGGTTATCCCTTTGCTTCTTATAACAAGTTCGAATCAAGGCTAGTCAAAATCCAATGGTATCTATGCCTCGTCTCTGCTCTTTTGAGCCTTATCATTTTTTTAATCAACGCCAAAAAATTCCTTGAATTAATGAATAAAATAATAATTATAAAGGATTACTCATTTTTGATCAGCGATGCAGCGTCACATTCGATCAGAAAAACCCTTTGGGATTGCATTAAAGTTTATATTTCTTTTATCATATTATTTATACTGAGTTGTTGTCCGAAGAACGTAGATGAGCTAATGATCACCCTCATTGCAATTCCTGACATAATTTCTATATTCATTAGTAATTGCATCTTTATGCAATACATCTCTTTTTTAATTTTTTTCTATCATGAACTTAAACTTTTGAACAATTTCCTAATAAAATTGAGTCAACTGCCCGTAGCTCAGAACACAAGCCTCGACGAAAAACAAGCGAAAAAAAAATTGTCGTATGCTTTCAAGCTTTATTCAGTATTGCACACTTTTTCTGAAGAGTTATCAAATTTTTATGCGCTAATACTTCTTATAAATTTAACCCAAATTTTGATGTGTTTAATTCTTCAAACGTATATTTTAGTAAGATTAGGATGGAATATTGAAATATCGTTTTACATTGTCAAACAATATTGTGACGTATTAGTTATAATTTTAATTCTTCTGATCTTAACTACCGCCGCTACTAATTGCATCAATCAGGTAAATTTCTAGAGTAAATTAAATATTCTATAATATAAAATTAATCACTTAATTTAGAACCGAAGAACAGAAAAAATCGTTAGTTCTATGCTAATGGATCCTGGATTTACGTTTATGGTGGATGAGGTGAATATTTTCAGAAATAAATCAACATGCGATCGTCTAAAGGTTTTTTTTTATTTCAGTTAAACTATTTTTCCATCGCATTAATGTTTCACAAGATAAAATTTACAGTATACGATTTTTTCATTTTGGAGCAAAAGTTGATGATATCCGTAAGCAAACTTAAATTACTGTATTCATTTTCGAAAGAGTGATTTTGAATTTGAAAATTACAGATCGGCAGTGCACTAACGACGTACGTAATGATCATTTGGTATTGGAACAAGTTTTATAGAAAAAAAATTCAAAAAACCACACCAATAGCTTTGAATTTGACAGAAATAAAATTTTAAAATTAACGAAATTTCAATAAAAATTTTTATTGCGATAATTTTGTTGATAATTAACCCAGGCCAAAAATTTAAAGGTTATTACAAGTTAAATTTGAAATATTTCCATTGAAATTGGTTAAGTGCGTAGATAAAATTTACCCTCATTTTCAGCGATTAAATAAGGCAGGGGTATTTGATTCGTTCCTGATATCGCAATGACAAATTAAATATTTTGATCGAGTAAAGGGGCGCCGAGCGTCAATCAACGATGATACCAATTTTTTAATTGTCATATTACACGAGCTCATTTCACGGACCCGAGCCCTCGTACCTGCATTGAAAATTAATTCGGTGATTTTTCGGATCAAATTATAATACCAACGAGCGAATGTCGTAAAACGAATAATCGTGCCAATCTGCTCATTGAAAAATATCGCAGTTAATTCGATGCGTAGCAATAATGCCAATTGTCATTAACAGCGGGGGCGTTTACGCGTCGAACAAAAAGTCGAAAATTATATCGTACATATCGAACGGATCGATGATTTATTTCTAGCGAATAATTATAACGACGAAATAGGCAAGACACAAGGCTTTATAATCACCCTGTTCTATGGCTATACACATACGCGCGCGGGCCAAATATAATGAATCGAACGCTTGATGGTGATAGCGGCGGTGGGCGTTGGATAATACAACAGCAACAACACAAGCAAGCGCAGCACCTGTGTGTCAATGTGTTTGTGCAATTTATCCGCTGCGCGCACACACACAAACACACGGAATGACTTATCGAGCTCTGCGCGGCGCAAAATTGGCAATATTTACCCGCGCGCGCGCGCGAGCAAGCTCAAGAGTTGAAATGATTAAGGCCGCGCGTGGATCGATGTAAAACTAATGCATGTAATGACCTAAGGTTGGTTGCAGTTGTGGGACACACACAAATATATATACACACACACAGAGAAACGCCCACGCACAGCAGCAGCAACAGCGGCAGGATTACGGTAATTATGCAAATTATTTCGTCCGCTCCGCGCCGGTCGCGTTTCTGTTTATAAACAAGATACCCTCGCGTATATATACATATAATGGCAATATGGATGCTTCGAGCTGCTGAGTCGGTGTGTGCACACAGTATATGTGTTTGCGCGCGCGTAAACGCGCGTTAATCTATCCGAATTGATACTGCATATACATAAGCGACGGGGGAAGAGGGAGGAGGAGGACTATTATTCTAGGCGGCCCATATAATAACAGTCGGGTTTATACGTACGCGTTACAGAGGCAGATAATTGGAAAATCATTAAGTTTTTTTTTTCCGGGGGCATAAATGGTAAATCGACACGTGTGCACCGGCAGCAGGCAGTAGCAGCAGCAGCAGCAGCATCGGTATAATCCGCGTATGCGCTAGCCCGGGCGCGAGCTGCGCGTGTTTCTGCATAATCGAACGATCAAAGCCAAGAAATATGGTTAATTGATGCAGTTCCACCTATATCGAGAGCGCAGGTATACACGCGATCGAGGCACATGCGTCCTCTCTCCTGTATATATATACACGGCTCGTTAATTCCAGCTTCGCTGTTCTCGCAACGCGCGTCATCTAGTCTATTATTCCTTTTCCCCGGTTTTGTCGCTATATAGGCTCAAAGTTTCGTTTGACGACTGCAGTCGCAATCGCAGTGTGTGCGTGTGTGTGTGTGTGTCAAACTTTTGCACGATAGATCATCGTCACACGTATATATACATATTTACACGTCGTAAAAGCTCCAACTTTCGCATAAAAGTCGCGATAGAATTTTCTAGTTTATTCGTTTCGCATTTTCCCATTGCCATACGAATCAGTGTCAAAAGTCTAGCCCATCTATCTATCTATCTATCTATCTATCTGTCTGAGATCGAGAACTCGCGCAAATACATAACACAGCCTCTCGCGCACACGCTCCGCGTATAGTAGCGAATGTTAATTGGAAGCTAAATGACGTACACAGCTGCCGCAGCGATCGAATATTACGCGCGCTGCACATCTCCTCATTTATGTGATCCGTACGTACATGTATACATATAGATATATTCGATGCACGGCGAGCATATTAGCAGACTGTTGAACCTTTTAGTCGTAATACAGGATTGGCAGGATCTGTATTTACGATTACGTTTATATATTCCCCGCTTATTAGCCTCGTCTCTCTCTCTCTCAGTCCGCAAGATTATTTGCATAATTTCGTAAAGTGGCTCGGCTCGGCAGCAGATCTTGTGAATTAGCTGCTGCGCGACGCTGCACGATGTCGAGGGACACGAGCTCACGTACTTGGTGCTATATATATACAGAGGCTCTTTAGCCGAAAAATCTGCTCAAGGAAATCCGAGCTTTTGCGAGAAGAGGAGAGAATTTCACACTCGCTCGTTTATTTGTTCGCGTCGCGGGCGCGCGCAGGCGTTATATTACGCCACAGAGCTGCTGCGGACTAATTTAAATAATACATTAAAATTCTGCGCTCGTGCTGCACCGAGCCTCCCTGTGTGTGTGTGTATGTGTGTGTGCGGGAGAGAATATTACTACTACCACGCGGAGTGTTTCACGCTTAACAGCGTCAATCCGAGCTGGATATATAGCAGGCGGTCGAGATTTTTTCTCTGCTTAATGAAATTATTTCAGCTGCTGCTGGACAAAAGATTCGATGCATTATAATCAAAACGTAATTGTTCAGACGCTCGCGCGCAAAGCGTCGATATGAACGAGAGCGATTATAATTCAAGCTTACACCGGTAATTTTTATATTCGTGTCAACCGAGTGGAGTTTGCGGTATATCGCCGCGTAAAAAGAGGAGGAAAAAAAGGCACACACATACGTTACTTTCTCCTTGACTGTATGTACAAGCGTATATGCAGCGATTCCCTTTGGCGTCGCGTCGCGCGACGTACATATACTCCAAAGGCCGTATAGAAATTTACTTTTTCGTTAGCGAGTCGCAATCGCTGAATCGAGCGCGCGGGGGTATACACCGTAACCCCCCGGACCACATCTCGTATAAATATATATATGTGTGTGTGTACACGCACAAATGCGCGACTTTTAATTTGGAAACTCGCGCGGCTGTACATATTGCAACTTTACATCGTTAAAACACTCGTGTTTGTGCACTCGCGAACGTATATAATGTATACAAAAAAAAAAGCTCGCGGTACCAGAGAGAAATGACATTTCTGCTATTATATATACGAGGTCTCGCACGCAGCTGTGCAGCGCACGCGCCTGCCACTTGAATCAAAAAATGTATACATATTGCGTTTTTGCTGTAATAATATAACTGTAATATACAGCGGGAGTGCGGGAGAAAGAATTGCGGACTGCTTTGAATTGCAGTTTCGTTTATCGAAATTAGATTCGTACCGAGCTCGAGAAAAAATTTCATATAATAGCTCCGAATCTTTTTTTGGCTTCGACCCTGACACGTGTCCCACCACCCGCCAGATGCCGACCTCTAGAATACGTCGTCGCGCTTTTTCCGTTCCGATTATACATTTCTACCCGATTTGCAAACACTGAGAAATCGTCGTTTCGCATCGAGGGGCTGCATCGACAGGCGCCTCTCATACAGAATAGCAAAAAAAAGGGATTATATTTACCTTTCGAATCTATCTCTCGCTCTCTCTCTCTCTCTCTCTCTCTCTCTCTCTAAGTCTCGGCGCTCTTACGCAATGTCAGAAAAATTCCAAGAAAAACGTTCTCTACTCTCTACTCGCGCCGTGTGTCTCGTGTCGTAAAATCCTTCGCAGCTCTCGTTTTTTTCGCGAGAACACACGAGCTCGAGTCAGCGAGAGAGACGAAGAACAAAAGTTTACCGAGAACCAAAAAAAAGGAGAGAGAGAGAGAGCCTCGGAGCATTAACGAGCCCTTGTATTTTTCTCGGCGATAAAAAACATTTAGCCCATTAAACACGTATACTCACGAGTGGAGTAGAGCAGAGAGCGCAAGATTTTGCTGCTTTTGCTCGGGCTCTTTGCATTGTCGACGACGTCTTTCGTGTCTTCATTTTTTTTGTTTATTTTTTCGTTCCCTTCTTTTTTTTTTGTTTTTATTTCGTACTCGAGTCAGCCCTGACGCCAGGTATATAAATAGATAAACGTGCACACGCGCGCAAACTGCGCGAGCCTTTCGACCTTGGAGCTATGAGAGAGAGAGAGAGATCGGTTTATGACGAGTGCCCGTCAAAGCAGCAGTATATGCAGAGCAGCAGCCTGAACTAGCCCGTGATTTACGAGGCAGCAAAGGGCTGTTTTTTTTGCTGCTGCTGCTGCTGCTGCAACAAAATGGACTCGGCGGCCTGCGGATTTTTAAGCGTTTTCAATTTCCGTCGAACGCGCGCGGACGTACGGACGGACGAGAAAAGCCGCGGATTACAAAAATCGAGCCTCTCGACAAGTGCCTATATACACATAGGTATACGCACTCGAGTATTTATATATGTGTGTGTGTAAAAAAAAAAGGACAACGTACGCAGGTACATGATATACGCAATCCTCTCTCTCGGGCACGCAGACACGAAAGTTGCGTCGAGCTGTTATACGGTCGGCAAATTGTCGACGATATATATATATAGTACAGCATAATATAAGGACGCGGCGAGCGAACAGTTAACTTTACTTATATATATATGTAGTAGGCGAGTAGGCTCGGCTGTATAAAGCGAACTCGAGCTCCGGCTCCGGAGCGACGAGGTGCGAGCAAACATTTGTCGAGACATCCTACTACATACATATACATAGGAGCGCGCGAGGAAGGACGACTTTCATGCGCGCACGGCTCTCGGCAACTGTGGAATGCGCCTATATACATGTAACCGTGCGCATAGTGTACTTTGAAGCGTCCTCGTTATGTACACGGCGAGTAATGGGTAGGGCCCGAGAGAGAGAGAGAGAGATGCACCACACCCAAGGAAGACTGTTTTTCCACCCGTCGTTTGTCGATCTTTCTCCCGTGTGGGTAAAAGCACACGCGTGCACACAAGCTAGTCGTCGTCTAGGTCTATGTACTAACTTTTTTGACTCAGTTAACACTGCGTTTATGTGATGCCGGCGCGCGGCCGAGTATATTTTGTTTACAGTCCTCAACGTACGGGTATATGAGAGATTCTATTAAAAAATACTTGTGATTCGAGTCTGACACCGCGATGAAATTTTGGTCGATTGTCAGTGTAGGCTACATTTTTTAGATTAAAAATGGTTTAAAATCAATTTTCCATTCTCCCGGATACCAAAAAAACTGTAGATAATGATACCTGCCAAAACGTCCAAGTTATCTACGAGAAAAATGTGTAGAATTGCCCATATTTACTCGAATTCGATTTTGATTCAGTAAACTCTTACGAAGCCGAAGACTTTGAATTAAAATTACCGCTTTATGAAATATCGGTGAGTTCAAGGATTAGAAATATATATATTTGTTCCAATATCAAAAAAACTATATCACAACTTGAATTTCAGGCAAATCACACAAACGAGGTTATGCCGTCACAGGACAGATTGGATAAGAAAATTCACACAGGTTTTGAATGCGAATATGTTGGACCTGAACCCACGTCTATATCAACAACAATCTGCAAAACTAAGTATCAAAATTGTCTACCTATTGTGGAAATAGAAAACGAAAATCCGAATAATCACACGAATGCAAAAACTTTAATAATTTTGATACAAAAAGGATTCAACTACGATAGTAAATGTCAATTTTACATGAACTCAACTTTGAAATTTACCAATTATAAGATGGTAAAAATTTGTAAAAGAATTGTAAAAAAATCATCGTATTCAAAAAAAATGTATCTAAAAACGTATACATCAAGAGCAAATCTGAAGATACATAAAAATACGATAGTTGAAAGAATTAGATCGTATGAATGTGAGATTTGCCACAAAATATTTGGATACCAACGGGGACTCCAAAGGCATATAATGTCAGTACATGATCGTAGCAAACCCTTCGAATGTGAAATTTGTCATAAATTCTTCCAATACCATAGAACATTCGAAAGCCACATAATCTCAGTTCATAATTATAGCAAACCCTTCGATTGTGATATGTGTCACAAATTATTTGGACTAAAATGTAACCTCAAAACTCACATAAATTATGTTCATGACCGTAGAAATTCCTTCGAATGTGATATTTGTTGCAAGTCATACAGCTGGCAGGATACCTTCAAAGCTCACACGAATGCAATACATGGTCGAAACAAACCCTTCGAGTGTGAGATATGTCACAAAGCATTTGGCTCTAAGGATAAACTTAAAACTCATTTAAACGCAGTCCACTTACATAGAAAATCCTTCGAGTGTGAAATTTGTCACAAGTCATTTGCACTAAAGGGTGACCTAAAGAGACATAAAAATGTTGTTCATGATCGTATCAAATCCTTTGAATGTGAGATTTGTCACAGTTTATACTCATGTAAAAGTAATCTCAATCGACACTTAAGTGGAGTACATAATCGTAGTAAATCTTCAAACAATTGAGATTATTTTCCAGACATTTGGACACAATAAATTTCCATTTACATATAATTATCGTAATGATTGAACAATTTTAAAATAAATATTGTTTGATTTTTTTAAACTTGAGTGCATTTTCAGCTATCATCAGTTGTGTGGTAAGTTTCAAAAAGTTCACCCTTTGTAATAAATTATTATAATAAATAACAAATATTGAGAGTAATTTGTTTTTACTTTTATTGATGGTTCAAAATCTAGTTTATATCCCAAAAAACTAAAATGGTCCGAAAAATAGCGAACAAAATTTACTATTATTGTAAAAATTACTATTTATTGTATCCAATAATAATTTTTTTTTGTTAAGATGATGTTAGTTGATTAAAACATAATAGAATTTATTCGTAGCTTAAAATTCACCAATAGTTATATAATAAAATGATATTTGTTGAAATGTTAATGGATTTATCTTAAAGTATTCGATGTCTCAAAACCAAAAAAGAGAATTTGAGAATAGTTTGGAATGACTTCATCGTCAAACACCGAATGGACAGTCGCGCGAACGAAAAAACGTGACTTTTCGCCCTGCGGAACAAAAAAATTAGATATGGACAAAATACCGATTAAAATTTTTTTTTCTTCTCCGTATTTTTGGGTTCTCAATGAAAAATTATCGGTTCCGCTGCAAAGCGACACAAACTCCAATAGCGACTTCAGCCACTAACTCTAAGGATATTCTCATAGAATTTCTCCTCTGCACATAATACGAGACTCCACTTTTTATATCGTCCTATCTCCAAGCGATGGGCATCTCCGGTAGCGAATCTCTAACTTTCGGCGCTCGAGTGCGCGCATGTAATACATGTATACATCCGCACGCGATAGTATACGCACTCGCGTGCAATAACGCCAGCAGCGAGGAAAAAAAAAGGGTCGCGATCGTTATCGTAAATCGACGCAGTCCCATCGTTTTCATCGCTACTGCATACGCACTGTGTATACCTCATAGATAAAACGCTATATGCATATCGGATGCGCAGCGACGATCATTTACGATAAATTTAACTCTTTCCCTTTTCATTTTGTTTCGCGTACATATATATATATATATATAAACTCGCGAGCTGTATCGGATTTCGTATCGATGCGCCGAAAATCAAACGATCGCGTATCGATAAGCTGTATACATACACACTATAGTGTACGTATAAACCGGCCAGAGACGCTTTAATCATCGTTGAAAGCCTCTTATAATATACGAAAAGGGCCCGCGATGTAAAAAATCACGGCTATTTTTTGCGCAGCAGCAGCAGCAGTATCATCACACCTGGCCCGGCATGTAAACATGGCGGCGGAGGCGCAGGGCCAGCTCTCTCATGGATTTGGATCTGCCTGCGGAGAGGCTCTCGTGCTGGACCACCCAGAAGCTGCAGCAGCAGCAGCAGCAACAGAATATCGACGAGAAGAAGCGACAAGTCCCTTATTATCATTGGCAGGGGCATATTGCGTGATGCCGTATTATTGCTATATACAATATGTATACCACTACTGCTCGAGAGAGAGGCAGCAGCTCGTTGATACATCTCTCTCTCTCTCGCGCGCAACAAATATGCCTTTCGCAGAAAATGATTGGACTCGCTTAATATAGGCTCGGTGGTCTGCTGCTGCTGCTGCTGCTGCACTCGAGCGACTTCGTGGAACAAACAATCGATCGGCTATTACGAGTTAAGTAAGTGGACAGTTTTAACGCGCGCCCCGCGATTCGTTTTATATTATTACGTATACGCGCAATGATCAGAAGCAATTGCGAATATGCCTCGCGACGGATTGCAGCACTTTTTTCAATATATAAAATATAGAAGCAGTAGTGAGAGCGATCGCACACACACATCGTATAACGAGCGTATAATGGAAAACTTGCCCAGTCTCTCTCTCTCGAGTTGTATGTGGTTATATGTATGTATATAACGAGCAAAGTTTGATTATGATCCGCTCGAAACTGCCCGAGAGAGAGAGAGAGAAGAGCTTCTCTGCACGCCCAAAAGCCAGGCTCTTCTCTCTCTGCGTATAAGACAACTGCCACACAGCCTTGGCGCACGTACCTGCAGGATATATATATATAGGCAGGTAGATGTGTGTGTGTGCGCAGTGGCTTTGACACCCTCTCAAACCAAAGCTCTCTACGCCGTACACTCGAGTCTGCTGCTGCTGCTGCTGCTGCGGTGGTCCTGGCTAAAGCCGCAAGTGCCGCGCGCCGCATATATATAGCCCCGAAGACTAGCAGCGACTACCACTGTTATATTATGTAACTGGGCTTTCTCTGCGACGACGACGCACGTCTTCTCTCGGTCAACGACACTATATTCCTCTTCTCTATAGACAGTAGTACCTACCCTATATATATATACGCATTAGCCTTGATATATACCTGTCCCGCCGTACAGCTAGCTAGTCCTGATAATATACGGCCTTATACCAGAGAGCCCACCCGAAAGATTTTGCCGCTGTATGTAGTACGTGGCTTTGTGTAATAATAAACGCGCCGCTTTTTTTTTCAATGCATCGCCCTTTTTAGAGATAAAAAAAAGGAGTAAAGTAAAAAAAAGAACACGGAGCTTATATCGCGTTCTCCCGAAACTCAGATATATCTTCCAATGCTATACTGTACTGTGCTCGTGCTGCAGGTATAGGATATTCTTCAATTGTTACGTGTAAATCGAGCAAAAAAAAAAAAGTAAAAAAGAAGAGAGAGAGAGAGAAGAAACGAGGATTTATGCTAGCCGCGCGCGCGCAAACACCTTCGAGTCACTTTCCCGCAGCATAGCTGCTGCACACACGTATATATACGTACAATAGAGACGTCTGTCCGGGCCGCGTATCTCGTTCTCTCTCTCCATATATACATGTATGTATGTCTGACACATTTTTTTTCAGCCTCGTCGTCTGCGCTGCGCTGCGTTGTATGTGTGTGAATTCGAAATGAAAAGTATAAAAAAAGAAGAAAAAAAAGGGAAAGAAGACGCATTACTTGCAATCGCGAAGAGGGACAAAAAAGTCCGCTGTTATCCGAAATCTTGAGTTACCACCACCGCGAGACAGAGAGAGAGAGAGAGAGCGAGAGACAGAGAGAGACAACAAAGTCGTGTTATATCAGCGAAAGAGAGGCACACACATCACACCAGGTACATATATATATACGTGTTATATGTAGCAAAGGTCATATAGCCGCGAATGTAAGTCGAAAACAAACGCGCGTTAATTAACAGCGAGAGCCACAAGCGCGCGGGAAGGTGGGTAGGGGAGAGGGTGAAGGTGGCGCGCTGCATTTCTGTGTTTGTGCGTGTGCGTGTGTGTGTGTGCAGCTGCTGGTGCAATTTCAACTACCTCATACTGGGCTCTCGGATGTGTGGCACCTCTTCGTACACATAGCCAACTTAGCTCTTCTCCCTTACATACACAGTACTCTACTGTCGGCGTTTTCGCAATTCGTCGCTCGTCGAAATTTACCACGGGCTCCCGGGCAATCCTAAAAAAAAAGTCTCGAGAGCTCTAGGCTAGCATAGTAGAGATATTACCACGGGGTGTTGTATCTACCTCTCGTTCGTGCGGTCCTTTTTTATATATATATATATAAAAAAATCCAAAAAAGAACTAACTTTTCTGGGCCGCGGCCCGCGCGACGTTTACATCTTTTTTTCTCCCAACAAAAAAAAAAACAGAGTCGAGGAGTTTTCCCCAACTTTTATTACACGCGTAATAAGGGATAGATAGTTGACTATCTAGTCGCTCATTTTTCAGACTCTCTCTCTCTCTCAGCTAGATATACGAAAAACTATGCCGAACTCCATCGACGCTCGCGAATATATATACAGGCCAGCGAGGGAAATGAATAGTACAGTATATAGTTTGGATATACAGTAGCCTGTCACGGGCGATTAAACGCCCTCCTCTCTCTCTCTCTCTCTCTTTCGTTCGTGTGCAACTGCGCTATATATATATATATATATATATGTAGGCATTACTGCGCTGCGCACAGCTCATACGATTATCCCGATAATCAAAGTCGGCTTCATTAATCGGAGCCGCCTCCCCGAAACTTTACCCATTAGGCTTTTTCAACGTGATTTAGATTTACCCGATTGTGTGCTCGCTGCCGCTGCTGCTGCAGTTCGCGCAGTGTCGCCGCGCACGCACATGCACACGGCGGCGAGGCTCTCTTACTTTTCCCTCGATCCGCTTTTAATGGATGCGAAAATTTGGCCTTTAACGGGATGATCGTATACGCGTTTTTCAATTATTATACGTACGCGTACGGATCCTTTTTATATAAGAAGTTTAACGAAAAACAGGCCGACGTTTCTCTTATCTTTTTTTTTCTCCTTTTTTTAATGGATACGAGCTCCTCGGGTGAAATATCGCGTCAAGTGTATCGCCTGCGCGACGATTTAACGAGGATCCTGCTTAATGGAGATCGACTGCCATCGCCTCTCTTTTTTGTTTTTCGGCTTTACCTTCGAACGTATGTGTAACTCGAATGCGCTGCAGCTGCAGCTGGAGAAGGAACACGTATAGGACTTGCGAGAGAGAGAGAGAGAGAGAGAGAGAGAAGCTCGGGAGGAGAAAATAACGCGCTTTTTAAGACACACGTATACGTACAACACTGCCTCGCGCGCGCGGCGCGCAGGTCAATTGCAATAGCCATAAAAGTGTAATGGACTCTGCTGCCGCTGCTGCTGCTGCTGCTGCTTCGCCGGGCTTGTGCATTTTAAAAACTATAAATCCTCCCGAGCCGAGAAGCCTTTATAATATATACCATACACGCCTCGGACGCGTGTCTTGTAAATAACAAAATAATGCTTATTGAAATATAAAACTTTTCGAATCTTTTTTTTTTTTTTTATTGCTTCGGATAGGATGTGTGCAGCTTCCGATCGAGGTGTAATTCTATTTTTCAATTTTTTTTTTTTTTTTTTTGTTTCTCTTCTCCGGGCTCCGAGCAATCAATACGTGGATGCGAAGAGAAGAGAAAAAAACCTTAAAGAAGAAGCGGCAACGATCCAAGCCGGTGTATATACCGCGCGTCGGGTTAATTTTCTTCCTTCGGGATGAAGAAAAGAAGCTCGCTCTGATGGATATGTGCTATATATATACTTAACCTTTTGAAACGAGCCAGATACGCGCGCGCTCGCGCGTGTGTGTGTATGTACACGAAAAAAAAATGAAAATAATAACAAAAAAAAGGTTGATGCAGACGTATCTGTATATAAGAAAGTTTCACGCTCCGAGAGCCCGCGCGAGTGATGAGCTATATATAAAACGAGGTAAAAAAAAATCGCAGACCTTGATGGACTCCTGCTCGCGCGAGAGAGAGAGAGAGAGAGACCAGGGGGTAAAAATGAAAGAGATCTTTGTTGAGTGTATACAGTACGCGCGATTATAATGGGCCCTCTATTTTTTTTTTCTTTCTCTCTCTCTTTCTTATTCTTCGCTTCTTAACGCTTTGGCTTCGGCGCATCGCGTCGCGTCCGTCGTTGATGCACTTTTTCGCGCGCGTCTGACATTGTGCGTATATAACGATCCTGGGTGCGATCCACACACGCACTCACACACACACACACACCTTTGTCTCCGTATTATTATTATATTGTATATCGATTGGCGGCGGTGCATCATCGCCGCCACGGCCTTGACGCGGGCACACTTTGAAAAATGATTTGATAATTTCGTGTGCCGTAATATCTCGCTCGATCGTGCATCTTGTCGATCTCTCTCGCGCGGATAAAGCAAAGGATCAAAAAAAAAAAAAAAAAAAAAGGAAGGCGAGCAGAATAATAAGAGGGAGAAGAAGAAAAAGTCGTCGTACAGCGGCGAGACTCTTTTCTTTCTTTTTATTTTTATTTTGGTCTTCGATTAAGGTTCTCGCGCGATATAAACATTTTAATTGAACTTTATCGTAGCGGGGAGGGGTTTCCCTGGGCTAGCCGCAGTGATTAATTCGCGGGGTGAGCAATAATTGGTCCTCTCGAGCGAGTGCGAGATAAAATAAAATAAATTCTCCCGAGCAGTTGCGATAAAAATCAGTCCCGCACAGAGAGAGAGAGAGAGAGATACGTATTATACGTCTGCGAGCTGTATCGTAACGATTTACTCGCGCGCCCGGCTCGTGTATTACCTGCTTCACCTTCGTCTCTCTCTCTCTCTCTCTCTCTCTCTATGTGTGTGTGAGTGTAGCACGGTAGCTAATTATTTCACGCGACTAAAAAAGAAGAGAATATATATACGCGTGTGTGTACGAGCTTCGAGGATCACATATACCGGGTGACAAACGCGTATGCGCGTGAGATAAGGCCGCGGCCGCTACCGCCGCCGGGGGCTGCGCGCATGCATTGCACGTGGCTATATAGTAGTAAAATATATATACCTATATACGTAAACGCGATAAGGGCCGCCGCTACGGGGGGACGACGACGCGCACCGATACCGTATGCGTTGGTATTATACGTATACGTGCGGCTGCTCGTGGCAAGGGGGCAAACGCGCGTGACTCGCGTATAGCTTATATTATAGCCGCGACGATTTATAACAGGCCCTTGACCTTTTATGCTAATTTTGCAGCGCGTACGTATAGCAAAAGCGAGAAATACAAGTATTTTCAATTTAGCGGATATATACATGGATTGTGCGTGTATTGGGTCCTAAATCGGCTATGAATGTACATTAAACGGGATATTATTGAGAGAGAGAGAGAGAGAGAGAGATAGGCTTTGAGAGTCGCGCGCAGTACGCCTTTATCGGACCGAAACTCATTGACCGGATCGAGCTATTTCTCGGATAAGCGTCTTGTGTCCGTCGCGTTGCGTCGTTACGTCTTGCGTTGCGGAATTTAATTAAGCTTCCTCGGAGCAGCCCCTCCTTACCTCCCTTCCTCCCCCTGTGTGAATTGTTGCCTCTGTGTTACTGTATAGGCTAGCCTCTATATTCGAGGAAAGGCCCTTTTAGGAACCGTACACTCGAGAAAACGACGATCATCTCGGGTAATAATAATAATATTAATCGAACGACTTTCCTTTTATTTTTTCGTATATATACACATAATAATAATCTCTCTCTCTCCCGCGCGCGCTAGCAATTTATTAACACGTGTATGGCAATATAGCTCGGCTGCCTCTCGAGTGCAGCTCTCCGCGATCGCACTCGTGTATAATATACATACTCGACTTGGCCGGCTGTACTGTGTGTATGTGTGTGTGTGTGTGAGCGGATAACGGATTGCAGTGCAGAGTGTGGTCACGGCCACGACGACGCACAAACACACACACACACGCACTTTTATGCGTGCGCGCATATATCGGCAAAACCGCTAGATAGGCGCGCGCGCGCGCGAAAAAAGTGAAAATTTATATACCGCCCGTACGTGCGCGCGTATATATATAATATGAAAGCGTCTCGTCGTGCTTTTTTTTCTCCTCCTCCTCCTCCTCTTCTCTTTCGCGCGAAAAAAATTGCGATTCTCTCGATCGCGATCGATGCGGATGCAGCTGTAGTTGGATCGTGTAGCAGATACATAATGCACACACGCGTGACCTCTCTAATCGTCGTCGCTCGACTAATCACGATGATTGCCAATGAAAGTGTGCGACGGGCAGCGCAGCAAGCATTATTATATTTAGCTCTTATTTCGCGGTCGCGCCTCTAGATAGCTATATATACGAGCTATGGTACTATATAAACGTCAAAAGCGATCATCGCGCGACTCGACTCGACGCTTGCCTTGGGTCTCGACTGTGCAGTTATGGTGTGCGTGCGTGCGTGCGCGTGTCTGGCGACGTGTGACAATAACAATTACGGCCGGCGCTGCACGTGGAAAAGCCAAACTATATAGAGAGAAGCCGCAGATTAGAAAGTAGTCGAAGGCCCTAAAAATTATATCGCCACCTTAGAGATTCAGCTGAATTTTGTATATACATATCGAATGCGTAGGTATATGTACGTGTAGGAGCGATCGAGTTTTCACTTCACGTGCGCGTACTGCTACATATACGTTTCTTATTCAATTTCATGCGCCCGTATGGTATTTCGAGCCGATCGGTAGTATTATTGCACACGAACACATACATATACTCCGCGAAGCTTTTCAACGCCTCTCTCTCTCTCTCTCTAGAGGCCTAAGTGCACCGGCTAAGTGCTGTATAATGGCGAAAGATCGTTTTACACAATTTTACAAGTGGAAGGAGAGAGAAAGAAAAAAAATTACAACGACGATGAATGAAAAATAATAATAATAATAATAATAATAATAACTGTTGAACTAAATATCGATAAATTTTTTTTCTTCGCTTCGACGCTCACTATATACTACTATACCGAGAGTGAGTCGAGCTCTGAGCCAGAGAGAGAGAAAAAGAGTTAAAACTTCATTTTCAAGTCGTTGCTGTTAGCGTCGTTGTTGTTGTCGGGTAATAAGAGCTGCTGCCGCTGCCGCTGCTGCTGCTCGACGAAAGAGTGAGAGAGAGAGAGAGAAAAGGCAAAACAAGTATTTTCATTTATGTACCGTTAAGAAATATACAGACATTTCGCGCACGTAATAGCCGGAGCGCGATGATAATTATAGACATTTTATCGGAGCTTCTTATGGCAGTATACACATATATATATATATATATATACCTTGTATAGCTCTTTTTCAGCGAGCTGTCGCTAAGGCACATACATACATAGGATAGTGCAAGCTCCTCAGCGCGCGCGGCTAATAGCGAAATCCGTTGGCAAACGTATATAACAGCAGCTTATATCTTACTATAACGTATATACGAGCGAGGGAGAGAGAGAGAGAGATGCCTTAATTCACTGCGACTACCAACTACTTCACTATGGCTTTATGAGTGAGTATTTGAATTTATTGGCGGTGCTGCTGCCTTATATATATACAATATACAAACTCGTATTACTTATTTTATAACTTATAACTCGGGAAAAAAAGAAGTTGACAAAAAAAAAATAATAAAAGACTTACGAGCCAATTTGTTCGGGTGTATAATATTTAAAAAAAAAAAAAAAAAAAAAAGCCTCGACTACCGCACCGCAATTAAAATAAATATGTCTCTGTCTCGCGTTATCTGCCGCGACTCGAAGCCGCCGCGCACATGAGTAATGACAAAGGAAAACGTCAACTGTTAACGCGTCAAAGTTTTTTATATACCTATGTAGGTATCGATAATATATACATTGGACGACGCGTGGCAAATATAAGGAGCTAGAGGAGGCTCGTAAACGCGAGAGAAAGAGAAAAACCGAACCGTATATATACATACAAAGCCATGAAGTGTCCGACGACGACTGTTTTATCGCTGGTACTGGTACTGATGGTCGCGATCGCCGATCGCGCCCACTGCCAGCAGCAGCCAAAAGTCAATTACGGCCAAGAGGAAGAAGCTGGGCCGAAAGTTACTTACGACGAGGGAGGAGAGGGGCCGAGAGTCAATTACGACGATAATCGTGAGAAATGCACACTTGTATATTTATTTTACAACGAATACAATATTTATATAAGGGGACTATGCCGAGACCTTTTTTATTTTGTTTTCAAGTGAACGCGTCGGAAGATCGACCCTGCGACGTGCTCGAGGGCGTCGTCTGCGGGGCCTACTGCGCCGGCCAGAAGCCACGGAAGAGGGCCACCTGCGACGATGGAAAGTGCAGATGCGTTTGAATTTTAGCTATAGCTACTTCACATCCTCTCGCAGTTTCTCATTTCTCCCCGCTTTTGCAGTCGAGAATTATGTATGAAAAATGAAAATAAAAAAAAATTATACGAAATGTCGAAAACCAAGTTGCTCGGCGTAACAAAATTCTTCCCACTCTCACGCATATTTTCCGCGTTCGGAGCTCTCGACAAAGAATTTATCGATCTAACCCACACACACACACACACACACACCCTATCCCCCATCGAACGAGCTCGCAAAAACAAAAAGAATACAACGCAGAAAAAAAACAAACGAAAAATGCCGGATATTAATAACCCATTTTGCCGATTGTTACGTGTTACGCAGGACACAATACCCGTAATGAATGCTACATGGCTACCGGGTACAGTAGTAGCCTTCGCGTCACACACACACACACACTACAAGGGGGGGTATATGCAACGCAACGTTCGCGACATTGCCAATTATATACCAAGGCAGGTATGTGTATGTATGTATGTATACTTTCGGTCGAGCGCGCAAAGTGCCAATTTGTGCGCAATCGAATCGGACTCGTTGGACGTTATATATATATATAGTTGCGTGTATATGAGCGAGAGACGCGCGTGTCTGAAGGGCGACGCGAGCCCACCTCCTCCGCTTTTCCTCATTTTTCTCCTTTTTCTTTCGTGCTCGCAAAGTAAGTTTTATGTATACGTGACTCGACAGCGAACTCGACGAATATATATATATTAATCCTCGTTTTGATATAATAATTATCACGTGCGCGTTGAATATTTTTTTCTTCGTCCTCGTCGTCGTCGTCGTCTGTCGGGTGGCTCTCGAAAAATCGTATTTCGCAGCACGTCCAGCCCGCGTTGAATGCATTATATCACGCACATGGTACATGCGGGCTCGACCGCAAGCAGCAGCAGCAGCACGAGGATCGGTACAGCCGCGCCGGCGACAGCTCGGCATTGTGCAATTGTGCTAAAGCGCGCGCGCGCACACGTCGACGAGCTTTCTGCATAATGTCGCGTCGCTTATACTCGCGCGCGGGACACACCGATAATTATGTGTGCCTCTCTCTCTCTCACTCACTCACTCGTGCTGGATGCACGCATTATCGCGCGCTCGGGCCGCTAAATCGTATTTTACAAACGCGACGGTGGCGAGCGAGCGAGCCAGGCAGCAGCTTTTGTTCGCAGGCACGCACTCTACACGAGCGAGCGAGCGAGCGAGAGGCTGAATGGGAAATTTCGCTCGGGCGCAGTTTATATATAATACAGTCCGAAGACTCGCGCGTTATATCGAGCTTTGGCAAATAATAAAGGCCGGTAGCAGCAGCGGCAGCAGAGAGAAACAGAAGCCTCGCGGGCTGATGCGTAATAATTCATCGTGCGTATAAGCTACTACCAACTAACTACTACTACGCAAATTAAAAGCTGCCTCGCCCTAGGAAAAGGAGAAAAATTTTCGATCTCACCGAGTCGAGTCGGTAGTAGCTCCTTCTTCTTTTTTTTATCTCAGCCATTCCAGGCGTAACTCGTAGTAGTAGTAGTCGCGTCTGCATTAAACATCGAGTTTACGCATCTGCTTGAAGCTTTGAAAAATAGAGTGCGTTACTTGCTCTCTCCTGCTCCTCCCTATTACTTCGGAACTCTCTCTCTCTCTTTCCCTCTACCTATCTGCCTCTCTGTGCGCACGAAAAGGGAAAAAAATCGTATACGCGATCGCTGTTTCTGACGTTAATTTATCGTGCTAGTGCAAACGAGGCGGCAGCTGAAAACTTTGCAATTTTCTTCGTCGCTGCTGCAGCTTTTTCTCTCTCCCTTTCTTCTGTTTTCTTTGCCTTCGTCTCTGTCTCTCTCTCTCTGTGTATGTGTGCCGCTCCCGCGTCTATGTTTTTTTTCTTCCTCTCGCTTTTGTGTGTGAGTCTCTGTGTGTCTGCGCGCGCGGTTAAAGCCGCGGCGGCGGCAACGCGGTGACAGTAGTGGGAAAAGAAGAAGAAAAGTTTTCCTTTCCACTGTTTGGCAAGGGAAAGAGATACGTTGATCGTTGTTATCCCAGCAAGCAGCAGCAGCAGCAGATGCGTTTTTTATTTTACTTATTTACAAAATTCGAACTTTGACCATTTTTATCCGTCTTTCGCGAGGGTGGCGCGGGGAGCAAGGGTGACTTTTGCACCTGTGTAAGCGTTTCAGTGTGGGTGAGTTACACGAGAGCGTCGAAAGGCCGTTAATCAAAGAAGGAAGAAAAAAAAAGGGATAGAGGAAGAAGTTGTATAGGATATCGCACGGCTGTGTGCTTTGAGCTGAGTCGGCGCGATCCGCCGCGGAGAAAGACGACGTATTCGCGCGCGGTTTATTATCGCTGACTGTACGCGATCTCTCTCTCTCTCTCTCTCTATTGAGAGAAGGCTTAAATATGAATATAGGCGTCGGCTAGATATATGTTATCGACCGATGTCCGCGAGTCGTGCAAAAAATTTCGGGACGTGGGTACAGATATAAATACCTACCGGAGGCATCGGTGCACGAATAAAACGCGTATTATTACTGCGCTATGGAATATGGATCGGTACTCCGTACACCGGAAAAATCACTCGCTCGTATACGATATTATTTAATTTGGAAACAACGTTGATTGCTGAGCTTTTTATAGCCGCAGCGAAATCCAATAAACAATTCAGCTCTCGGTAAAGCAATATATATACTTGTAAACATTCGCGATGTGCCCGCAAATATTTGCGTATATACATTTGTCGGCCTCTCTCTCTCTCTCTCTCTGCGGGCTGCAGCGAGTGTTCAGTGTAGTACAGCAGCAGCGGCAGCCGTTGCAGCATACGTAATATTATCCTCGCGGTGCTTTATGGGCCGAGCGATGTCGGCCGAGAAATGAAGATTTTTTTTTCTTCCTTCGTAAGTCGGAGGAGCTCCAATCTACCCTCGAACATCTCGGGGTCATCCATCACCCGATGATGCACACACACACACACACACGCGCAGACGACTGCAGCATACGATAGCAGTGTGCGTTTGTGTGTGTGTGTGAGCAAATGCAGTATCCGCATCGGGCGAGCTTACTCGTATCGTGTGTGTGTGTGTGTAGGCAAGCTGGCGCATGTATATCCGCGCGGCTTTTCGAAAACTCGGCGAGTCTGTGCGTGCGCACATGTGTATACCTACATATATATATATATGATCGCGCGCGCGCGCGCATAAAAAAAGTCTTAATGTAACGCGAGAACACATTTCTAGCGATAAGTATATTATATATGTACTACAACGCAGCCTCTCGCACTGCGTACAGGCGCCCCCGATGCAGCAGCAGCAGCAGCAGCACACGCACTTACATGCGAGTACAAACATAAACAGCTACACGCGCACAAGTGTGCCGCTAATGTGTATATGGCTGGCTCTGTGTCGAATCTGGTTGTCGCGACGCGTGAAATTTTATTTAGAATAAAAGTTTCGAGTACACTTTTTACCGGAGATTTGCCAAGTTTTCAAAGAAACAAAGTAAATATACGGCGAGAAAGAAGTAAAAGTCAAAATCGAATCGAATGCGATCCGGAGACTTCTAGTGCAGCCGAAAATTCGGAGAGCTTTTTTCGTATACAATGTCAAGGAAGAATCGAATCAGATGAGATCTTACGTTTCTCTGCGTAAGAGCAGCGCTATACTGGGACTGACAAATAGAGCTCAAAATTTTTTGAGAAAAATGTATATGTTAGACTTTTTTCTAAAGTTAAATTTTGGAGAATATTTCTGGACGTTCGATTCGATAAAGAACCGGTCGTGTCTATTACACGGCGAGTGCGGCAGTGACACGCTTTTGCGCCCTCGTGACGTGTAATATAAATTTACGTACTTTTTACATCGTACTACTTTGCGTGTGTGTGGAGATCTGAGCTCGATGCATTGCTCTATGACGCTAGCGAATATTATGTACTGAGCAATAAAGTAGAAGAACCACGAGGAGCCCGAAAATGAAATAAGTTAATACAAAGTTCAAGTTCATTATTTATTTTCATACGTATAATTTAAAGCTATATGTGCACCTGGATAAATCAAATTTTCAATGGAATTTCGTTGTTATAGTTACCCGCGAGGACCTGTACACGTATCGCATAGACATTTCTGCTTATGGGATGGTCGAGATGGAGGGGGGACGTATCGCCAAGGAGCTATACCACAATCGCACAGAGTCTCCTCGTCAATGCCACTGGTGCACGAGTAGTGCGTTCGGTCGCTGTAGCGATGAGATGAATTCCTGCAGCGAGCAAGTGTTTACAAATAATATCAGCAACGGAGTATGGGTGTCTCTATCTGAAATCGAGACACATAACCTCGAGGCATGTAACGTCCAATATTTTCTCCCTGTGCATCGCAAAAATTCACTGTGAATACATTATACAATGAAGCGAGCGATGGAAAGTAGCGAGGACGCAGTTAGGTATAAATATTTTTAAACATGCTGCAATAATTTTATTTAAAATCCAATTTTATTTTTACTCTACTTTATTTTATGTTTTTGAATCAGTGGAATCTTGCAAAATCGAAAACTTGGAAACATGCCCGTTTTACAAATCACCAGTGAGTTGATTTGAATTATTCGCTAATTTTCGGTTATTTAAAACTATTATAAAATTTTAAGTTTAAGAAAATCACATCAATGAAACTATTGTGTTACAGGAAAACTTGGATGAAAAAATATTTATAGATTTTGAGTGCAGATATGTTGAACCCGAACAGAAGTCTTCGTCGACCACCATCTGCAAAACTGAGAATCAAGGTTACCCACTTATTGTGAAAGTGGAAAATCAAAATCAGACCAATGACTTGATTGAAAAAAATCTCATAATTTTAATAAAGAAAGGATTCAACTACGACCATCAATGTGCATTTCAAGAAAAATCTCGATTGACGCTCGACGAGTCTGGAAGGGTGAAAATACTTGATAAAGAGAAAATATTTGAAAGGAGAAATGTGTGTCAAAAAACGTGTAAAGGAGAAACAAGTATAAAAACACATATCACTTCAACACATGAGATCATTACCCCAAATAAATGTGAGATTTGTAACAAATCATTTGAACTAAAAGGTAACCTAACTAAACGCATAAAAGCTAAAGATTAACCTCAAAATTCACGTAAATACAGTGCATATTCGAAGCAAACCCTTTGAATGTAAGATCTGTCATAAATCATTTGGACGTAAACATCATCTCGAATATCACATTCATGCAGTACACAAACAGAGTAAACCTTTTGAATGTGAGATTTGTCATAAATCATTTGGACGAAAAAGTAATCTCAATAAGCACATAAAAACAATACATGATCTTATCAAACTCTTCGAATGTGAGACTCGTCATAAATCATTTGGACAAAGATCTCATCTCAAAGTTCACATCGATGCAGTGCATAATCGCAGCAAATCCTTCGAATGTGATATGTGTCACAAATTATTTGGACTAAAAAGTAACCTTACACGTCACATAAATGAAATACATATTCGTAGCAAATTCTTTGAGTGTGACATTTGTCATAAATCTTTTGGACTATAAGGTAACCTCAATAAACACATAAGTACAGTACATGATCGAAGCAAACTTTTCCAATGTGATATTTGTCACAATTCATATGGTCGGAAGGATCATCTTAAAACTCACATAAATATAGTACACAATCGCAGCAAACCCTTCGAATGTGAAATTTGTCACAAATCATTTGAACAAAAAGGTAACCTCAATGTTCACATAAATGCAGTTCATAATCGTAGCAAACCCTTCGAATTTGAGACATATCGCAAGTCATTTATATACCAAAATGTATTCAAAGGACACATTATGACAGTACACGAAAGCAGTCATAAAAAAATAAACAATATTTTTTAAATGGCAAACGATGGCCTCCAACAAAAATAGCCATTGATAAATTTATCTTTTACAGATAAGAATAGAAAAGAAGCATCAACAACAGAAGCAGTTGCAGCATCACCGCAGCCTGGTCCATCCAGCAAGCGTACGCCACCGATTACCGCACCGAACGTCATGCCAGAATCGTCTTCTTCGACAGCGTTGGCAATGTCATCGTCTCCAGCAGTGCGCTCAGAAGACGACGACGATGGTGACCAGTCGCCCGATGAAGGCAAGTATTGCTTATGCGTCTTGCTTATGCGTATCGATAATACATATAATACGTATGTGCTGTCTATGCATGTATGTCGCGAGAGTACGCACTATCATGCACGTTGTAAAATCTGATATTTATTACTGCATGTAGGGGAGAGGCGGGCAATTGGAACATGGCTGGTAACCGTGCCACCTCCATAAAAAATGCAATTTTCAACTTAAAATTATAAAATAATTTTTTTCATAATCCTTCTATCATTTTATGATATTTGTACGAAAAAGAAAATTTAAAAATCGATTTTTTCCAACAAAAAAAAAATTGTTGAAAATTTTGGACTAAAAAATCCAATATCACCAATATTTCAACTGCTTTTCAAAGCGATAAAAAACATTTTTTTGCATTTGTAATTTATATCACTAGAAAGCTGGAAGCTTGAACTTTAATTTCCTTTTTGTTTAATTCATCTACGATTAATATTTCAAAAGTTATTAACAAAATAAAGAAGGTACTCAAACCAGGCACGAGGGTCACCTTCGGTAGGGCACTAGTGTCACATAACAACCTATCAATAACCCATTCACGTCCAGAATAACAAAATTTTTTGTTTGTAATCGACGCGATTTTTTTTCATACTTTGAAACTCAAAAAGACTTTGCGCGTACATAATTTTAAATAAGATTTAATGCCCTTTCAGAATCCGGGCTCAAATTTAAGATTTGATGCTTGGTAAAAAAGTTATGGTTGTTTAAACAAAAAAAAAACTTAAAAATTTGTGCAAAAAATCAACTTTAAGAATTTTTTCCGAAGTGTTGCAGTATGAAACTCGAGATATAAATATGATCAGAGGTAATCATGGGTGTGGAAGTACCGTATGGTGTTTTCCAAAAAATTTTTATCTACTTTTTCTAACAAAATGGCGTCCTTCAAGTGAAATTTTTATAAAAAACCAAACTCAATTTTTATCTCGAAAACCATTGGGTTTAGAGAAAGAGTTTATGGAACAAAAAAGTCTTAAAATTGACCAAGAAAAGCCCCCAAATTTTTTCAGAATTTTTGGAGACGATTTTCAATTTTCCGACAATTCGTCAAGTCCAATCTTCTAAAAAATCTCAAAAAATTCTGAAAAAATTTGAGAAGGTTACTCGATCAATATAGAGACTTTCTTGTCCCATAAACTTTTTCTCAAAACTCAATTGTTTTCGAGTAAAAAATTATTATATTCTAACTCGTACATGTATTTCTTGCATGATAATATACGTGACACTCGTGCCCGACTCCTATGGCACAATTCCCGGCCATCGAAAAAAGACGGGCAATTGTGACAAATTTTTTAAAATACAATGAAACATTGAACTTTCATTGTAATTTTCCAATTTTGATATATGTTATAGAGCTTGAGCTCCCCTTTACAATGATAGTTTAAAGTTTGAAAAATTTTAAAAATTCGCTTCTAGACGCAAGTTTGAATTTTAGGTGTCATCCATGCCCGTCTGTCCCCTATGTATGCGTGTCTATGAGTGCGTGTCTTCTTAAGGGAAGTCGAAATTTTTGTCATGTTCTATTTTTTACTTGCAGGTTCACTTATTAACGTCGTACAATACATCTCGAGAAAAATCAACAACACTCCACGCTGCAAAAATGTAAATGGAAAAATACCGTGGAAGACGTTATCTCGTTTGAACCACGACTGGAACAAATATATTCTACGCAACAAGATTAAAAGGCTTGCGGTGACCTGCAGTGCCAAAAAAATTTCCAAAAAGTATAAGATACCGATCGACCATGCGATGATCATCAACCAGAGTTGGTCAGACAAATCGACGGCCTCGCCCAAGCAACATCGATAAGAAAACTGCTATAAATGTGTGTGGTATTTTGTTAGCTCCGTGATTAACGTTTTGTGTGTTTATGTGCGTGTGTGTGTGAAGTTGTTTGTGGTATTTTTGTAAATAAGCAAAAAACTCTTGCTTATATTTTAAGAAAAACAACCAGCGAACGAAGCTATAAAATTAAAAAAAGACGCAAAACCGTGGGTGCTTACATTTTTAAATGTATATATAATATATGGAGATTTAAAAAAAAGTACTAATTTTATGGTCAAAGAAGTTGGATGTGTTAATTTGCTTTTTTTTCAAAGCGTTATTTTGGTTTTTTTCTAAATAATGAAACATTGATTAATCGTCAAGTGTATAATTGTCCATGTTTAAGCACTTCCACACAATTTTCAAATTTTTAAGCACCTTTGACTAAACAATTTTGTATAACAAACCGACGAGTACATTTCTAACTTACATATTGATGTTATGGGATCATAATAAATGTTTATTTTCAAATGTAAATTCCCGATATTCATTTTATGTAACGCGGCTTAAGAAAACAATGAATTCATCGTGAAAATATATGATTCCCTTATAATGCCTTATAATACGATTTTACAGATGTAATTAAACACGTTTGTATTAAAAACTTTTGCACTCGTTTCATTTTGATAGACAGTCAAAATCACACCCTCCAAAAATATTCGAATAAAAAATTGTGTTAAATGTAAAAGAAAAAATATTTTCAAAAAAACTGCCCTTATGCATGTCTTTAGATTTTTGCAAATAAAACCACCTGAAGCTTAACGTCAATACCTTTTTGTTTTAGTCATATTATATTTCCTGAATTAATTTTTATCAAATTGAACGTCAATTACACATCTTGTAGTGGTTTTTGCCCGATTCTTTTTTATTTTTATACTTCAAAAAAAATGTTAGAACTAAGACTAGAAATAATGCATTTAAAAAATGAATATTCAGTGATTACTTATACGATTATTGTTACGTTGCCACTTACAGATTTACAGATATAAAAGCACTCGCCATCTAGCGATAGACTCTGGCTTTAATTATGATTGAATTTTCATAAAGTTTTTGTTCACCTACATATGATTGAATTTTTTAGAATTTTTAGTGCAGCTGTTTATATAAAAATATAAATCAGTACTGTTACATTTGCTACTGTTATACATGTATATGTTATACTGTGTGTGCACATACTGTTATATTATGTTACTGTTACTGTATACATTTTCAATAAATTTGAGTTAAATATGCATTAAAATAAGCTTTTTTCAACGTTCCTTTAAAAATATCATTATCATTAAAAATTGATGTTTTAGTGCAGATTTTTCTGCCTCAAAAATTTCATGAAAAATCGCATGAAATTACATCACCAGTAAAGCCATCCTCCAACACTAGATGGCGAACAGTACATTTTTTTCCTCTCTAATTCTCTTTTGTGTGAACATTTTCATTCTTTGATCTTGATTATGAATTTGATTCAATTGGATTTTACGCTAAAAAATATAAAAATTCAAGTAAATCAATTTACAACAGAAATAAAAAATTCAAGTAAATCAATTTACAATAGAAAAAAAAAGAAGCGCTGCAAGATGTGTAACTAAAGTCACATTTAAAGGTAAAAAATTAAAAAAATAAATAAATAAAATAAACCAAATGAAACGAAAAAGTATTTGACGCTGCACCTCTGGTGACTAAGCATATTATACAAAAATCACCAGAAGTGCAACGTCCAAATCTCGCTTGAACATTTATCATTTTTTAATCAGACTATGTTTTATTTCATCATCATCAATACGTAATTTTATAAACAATCACAATTGCAGTAGTAGATAAGCTCTTTACCAAGGTATTGGTAGCGGGTTTTCTTTCATCTTCTGTCATCTGCCAAAGGAACCTCTCCTCTCCCTCTCTACGTGTGTGTGTGTGTGTGTGTGTCGTATACGCGTCATATCTCACGAGATAATTACACGTGCGCAGAGCCACAGAGTAGAAGAAGAAAACACACGCAAGGAAAACGAATTGGTTTCACGGACCAGCAGCAACATCTCTCTCTCTCTCTTTCTCTGTCTCTGAGATCCTCCAAAAAACTCTATACCTCTTGGCCGTTAGTATGTTATTACACACACGTGCGGCTACTGCTAGATTCTAAGAGAGAGTAAAAAAAAAGGACAAGAAACTTGCACTCAGCAGCGTATGTACAACTTGCTCGCTGAAACTCGCAGCGGTATAAAGGCTAAAAGTTCCCTCTGACGTTTCTTTCCCTCGTCCTCCTCCTCCTTTTTTTTCGCCTCCTTTCTGCCAGTCGAAAAAAGTTACCCACACACACATATGTACGTAACATAGTACATCTGAGGTTTTCCTTTCTCATCGCGTTTTGTTTCACTTTTAGCTCCTCCGCCGCCGCGCGTTCGTGAGAAAAAGGATTCGCTGTATATGTTTTTTGCATGTCGTACTTGTACGCACACACGCACGTGCGCACTTTTTCCGCCGCGTTTGACGCAGAGGATGTACACACACACACACACATATTACTCGTCGCGCGTATCAAAGTCCTGCAGCCCCGCTACATTCGCGACACATTTGTATATAAAATATATCCGAGCGCGATTCGTCTCGGCTACATCGTGATTTTTATCAATTACAGCGGTATATGTACACGGGCTATGCGCGCGCGATCGCTCCGCTCAAAGGCCCCGTAATTGCAGAAATTATATAGTGCTCTCGATCGCGTCCTTCGAATTAATCAGCCCCGCGCATTTGGCGAAACAAATCGTACGTTAAAATCCATTAATTTCGCTAAGCGATAATCGCCGCGCAGGCTAATGTCATTAGTGCCGATTCGGGCAGTTTGCCCTTTTTTTATATATGATATGCATTTATACATGCGATACGTGTGTGCGTATGCGCTCCAGTGCAGCAACTCCGTGTACACACACACACACATAAACATGGGTAAAGCAAACATCTCCGCGTATGTACATCATGATGATGATGATGATGCGGACCCGACTATCGGATTCGATTCGGCAATTCTCCTTTGATTGAAGTACACCGAGCGAACGAGGGATTCATACCGTATAAGTAATGTGTACATATGCGCGAGCTCGTGTGTTTATTTATACGCGCGCAGTTTGTCGATGATTCTCTCGATCGCGAGATATCTTCTACCTTATGCACTACGTTTATATTATTATGCTGGCCGGGCCCTCGTTATATACCCTGGATTACGTTATTATACTTGCTCTAAAAATTAATATATCACATACTTGCGCACTGCCCTGCACGCGAGAGAGAGGAGAAAGGGAGATGATTCCGCGGATAGCTTCGAGATTTTTTTTCTGCTCGTTTGCTCTTCCTTTACTTCCACGTGTCTTTCTCTTTTTTTTTTTTTTTTTTTTTCATTCGAGCCGAGCAAAAAGTCGGTACAGTGTGTAGCGGCGGCTTATACTTTGGTAGCATAGTGCTCGCGCGCGGGTGAAACAGAATTTTTGGAAAATATTTTAATTAAAAATGTTTCTCTTTAACGACTGGATACTACTACTACGTCGTCGTCGTAGTCGTCGTCGACTTGGTCGCTCTAGGTCGGAGAGCTTTATATATATTCACGCAGCTTTCATTAATTTAATCTTTATAACGTAGCATATATATATATTACTTTTCTTTAGAAAAAGATTCATGTGTGTGTGTGTGTGTGTGTGTAATACGCGCGCTTGGGTTACGTTACATTATGCCGTGTTTTACTCTCGCTGCCTGACCAAAAGTGAATTTTTACCTCCCGCGCGTTTCACAATTAAAAAATACTCTCGCGGGCTGCTTCCGTGTATAGAGAGCTTAATAATTTTTCGAGGCGAGCCCAGCCGCGTGAAAAGGGGTATGGAATTTCATTTATCTATGGAACTTTATGAAAATACAATTAGCCCGCGCACGCATTCGTGGGTATTCGTCATCTTCGATGAAAATCCATCAGCTTGATTATGTATGCGTATAAACATGTAGCGACCTACATAATATAAAAATGTACATATGACAATATGCGTACTGCATATCGCACGACTACGCGTTATAATCAAACCGGCGCGAAATTAAGCCGCAAAAATGGTGTACCTTAAAACGCGAGCCTGAGCGAGATACGCATAATATTATGTCGTTGCGCCCGCGTGCAATTACGATAATGACATCGACTTTGTGTGTGTGTGTGTGTGTGTGATTGAAATGAGTCGCGAGCGGAGAGTATGGGGGGACGGGGTGCGTCCACGTTATGCGTACGGGAAAATGCGCCGGATGATATTATTATGTGTATGTTGTGTGTGTATACTGTGTTGTTTTCCGCGTCGACGACAAAAAAAAAGCTCGCGCGTGTGCAAGCACAGAGGAATGGAGGGTGCACAGCAGCAGCCGAAAGAAATTAAAAATAGCTCGGCTGCGCACACGAGAGAGAGAGACACACCGATCGATATGTATATATGCACACAAAAGCAGCGCAGCAGCAGCAGTCTGCAAAAGTGTCAAATAACTCGCAACTCGCGCGAATAATCGTCGTCGTCGTCGTCGTCGCGATGGTGCGGTTTTAATCAAATGCTCGACATTGAGGCCTAAAAGCGCTAACCCCCCGTCCCACCCTCTTACACACTATTCGTTAATGGACTTTCGAACAAATGCAATATAGAAAGTTCTTAAATGCGCACAGCGTCTCTCGCGAGATAGCATATAAAGCTCGCGATTGTCAAGGTGCGCTGCCTGATACGGTTCCCCGCGCGTACTGAGATTTCGCGTATTTTTCGTATTACACGTAAGGCGCTTTATGCGTGCGCGAATCGCGCATGATATATGTGCGCTCTCGGAGCCTCGCCTCGCGCCTCGAGGGAGCTTCGCGCTGCGCTACGTAGGCTCTGATGAGTTTTCTCGGAGAACTGCGTCGTCGTCGTCGTCGTCGCGTATTGCGAGGCCGCAAGTTATAAGACGCGCTAGGAGGCGTTTGTATCGAGTGAATTGAAATGCGCTCGGCGCGCGCGTGAATCATCGCCTTCTCGCTTCGCTATATTATATACAGCTTTTGACGCGCGTTTCATCGCGTCCCGTAAAGCTTCCCAAAAGGGATTATACCGCACGCGCTGAGCACGCGGACCGCGTCGAAGGCTGTGTGTATACCTGCATACCGTTGCCTCGGGCTCGGAGCCTGCGCGCGAATATCCGAAATATTATGTATATACTCGTTAAAAAGTGAAAACGATCATTTTCGCGCGCTCATAGTGTATAGGGTCAGGGCTGCAACGGCGTTCGATTCGCGACGAGACGCGAAAATGAAACAAAAAAAAATTATATTCTCGTATCGGTGCGTATAGTGGCACTGGCGCGATTACATCATTGCTCGCGAGCAGCGTTCGAACTTTAATTTACGAGCTATCTCTCGCGCGGCAGAGATGAGGAAAAAAGGCGCATATATACGCGCGCGGCACACTCTCGAGTATATATAATGTACGTTTCTTAAACGATATAAAAGTTTTGCGTATAATACGAAGTTCTCTCTCTCTCTCTCTCTCTCTTTTTGTTGCCGCGTGCGATCACCCCTGCACGCGATGCGTTGCGCGGCGCGGCGCGACCCGGCCTCGGAGATAAAAATCGATCGCGCGCGAGCGCATCTACTACTTATACGGTCATTAAATCAATGTTTCTCTCCCTCTTGACTTTCGTTCTCTCTTGCTATATATATATATATATACTCGTATTGCGCACTTGCCGATTTAAAATATACATGCATTCGCAGTTTCGTACACTTATGAATGCATATATATACTCGAGCTCGTGCCGAAAATATAACAGCAGCGCGACGCGAAATCCTTGAATAAGCGGCTCGTTGCAGCTGCAGCGCAATCGTGATCGCGTATCGATCCTCTCTCTCTCTCTCTCTCCTTATATATTTTTCCGCATCTTCGATTCCTTTTTTTTCTCTCTCGTATAAATTCGTCAGGTTGACGTATATAAGCCTTTTTAAGTCGCGCGTATACATACTCTCCGAATTTGTTTGATATTATACGCGTATAGTGCATATTTTACCTATATATTCACATTTACTGCGAGTGCGGGTCATCGGCGTGTGCATATATATATATATGAACCAGCGGCAGCCTCGCGCGCGTACAAAGCAGTGCTCACACACACACACACACACACGTGTACGAGCTTCGCGCGCAGCGAGAAGCCAACCGAGAGAGTGAGAGAGAGAAAAAAAGGCCACGGGAGAGTCTCTTATCGCTCGTGCATCTGTATACAGTGAGCTGCATGAGGCTCTATACTCGGGATCATATACGAGAGAGAGAGAGAGAGAAGAAACACGAGGCGCGCGGGATTATGAGTACGTATGTACGTATATGAAAAACATCCGAGTCGTGGCCGCATCTCTTCTTCTTCTTCTTCCTCCTCGTCCGATGCTGCCGCCGCTGCTGCTGAAGTCAAGCTCGCGAATGGCCTCCTACGGTGCGTTCATAACTATATATACGCGCTTCGAACTATTATGGCTGCGGGCGCATAGTACACACGGCCAATTGCCTCGAGCTGCTGCTGCTGCTTCTCTTACCAACTATTTGCCTTGTAATAATTGGTAAAAAAAATGCCCCCACGTGTGCTCTTATCGAATTGGCGAATCGATAAACATGTCGCACACGCAGTGTAAGCCTACCTTTATACATACATTTATAGGCGGCTCCTTGTGACGTTTCAATCGGCGCACTATTCAAGCGCCGCACATTTTCATATACGTACGTGTATATATATATATAACACATAAATTCAGGAGAAAACGATCGCGTGCCAATCAGGCCCTCGTTTATTGTCCAACCTGCATACATCGCGTAATAATAATAGCGTGTAATGGTATCGCGATGCGCTCCAGGCGGATATAAATTAATTCGTTCTCTAGTGCAGCGTATCGTCTTTTTTTTATTATTATTATTATTGTATTGGGAGGAGGGCCTGTGTGTGTGTTTGCGTTGTACTGCTGCACATCTGCTGCTGCTGCTCGCCGTTCGCCTGATTTTTCGCTTTTTAAAGACACGCGCGCGCGCGCACTATATACGTGCTACATATAAATACACATCGACCTCGAGAGAACGTTTGATTTATCGTCCGGAGTTGAATTTATGTCGAGATATATATATATATATATATATGTACGTGCGCATGTGTAATGTAAAGACTGTGCTTTTGTGGCGTACAGAGATTATCCTCCTCGCGGTTCATGCGCTCGAGTGTGCTGCAGCTACTGCTTAGAGAGAGAGAGAGAGACAGACATGATGCTGCAGTGAACTCTCGTCCGTACATATATATATAACGTTTACAAGTAGATACTCTTGAAATTTTTTTGCTTCGCAGCCAATTTTTTCGCGCACTTCGAGCTGCTGCTGCTGCTGCTGCTGCTGCTGCTCTATATATGGGAAAATCTCAAAATAAAATGCAGTGATAAAAACTTGGTTAATTAATGATCTTTTTTTATTAATTTTTCAACAAAAATAAAAGAGAACTTTCTCATATATTGTACAATATTGCAGCTTTCGTTGGAGCTTTTGTTATTTTTATTACATCTTTTACTGTATGCATTATACCTCGATCACAAATTGGCCGCCAAGCAGATATTGTGCAGACCTACGTTGCTCGGAATCTCGATGATCATGTCGCAGCAGAGAATCGGCAGCCTGTTATGAATCAACAGTAAAAAAGGTTCCAATGCCCAAGACTCGAAAAATTGCCTCGATTTCTTCTCGGCCAAGTGCACGCCGCAAACCTTGAGAACGATAGCAAGCCTCGGCGGACCTATCGATCGATCTCGCCAAATCGAAGTAGTCCTTGTACGCCGCCTCCCCGGGACTCGAGCGGGTCAGGTCGTACACCGACGGCTGGTGCACCAAGATCTTTCGTAACTCTCCGACGCGTTGAACAATCCGCAATCGTGGAAAAATTTCACGACGACCATGGCGTCGGCTCGTTGCAGTTCGTATCCTGCCTTCTCCAGGCTCTCGACGACGGCGAGTCACGGTGGTGCGAATCCAAAATGAGCTCCGAGGGAAGATTCGCGCCGGAGTCAAAAGCGGTCGGGAGAGCGAAGCACGCCGCGGACACGTCGGCGCCGCGACTCAGCAGACAGTCCACGGTGTTGGGCAGAAGCGTCGCCACGGCGTATCGCAGCGGCGTATACAGCCCCGAGCGTCCAGCGCGTCGAGCCGCACCACCGGCCGATTCGGCTCGTCGCAGCTAGCTCGAGAAATTTGCGCGCGCAGTCGTCCTCGCGGTAAAGATTCTTCACCCTGCGCACGAGGTGCAGTGCTCGCGAGTTAGATGTGAAAACCAAAATCGGTTCATTATGCGCGTTGGTTTTTATTTGCCCTATAATTCGTGGGCGAGAACTTCGGAGTGCGAACGCGAAGTTGCGATGGCCCAGTGGCGAGTCATTGCCGCGCACAGACTCGCGGTCACTTTTGCACCGTGTCAGGCTAAATTTTAGCCTGTCTCAAGATTTTTTGTATTTCATGAGCCAAGCAGAGCCGTTTTCATGACGCAGTATGGTTTTTTCTTTCAGTGTAGATTTGTCCATATAGATGCGATACGTGATACGTTCGCGGCTAACCATCTTGAATAATTGAAACGGACGAAAAGAGCTGCACACGTTCGTTTTCGGTTATTTCGGTGTACACACATATAACGCCTGAATTAATGTATAGTCAATTCGATGTTTTCTCAACCGCGCGGCGCGATCTTGCGTCAAACGCGCATGTATCATCAAATATTGTACAGAGGTCAATGACGAAAAGTAATAAATCAAAATGATCGTCGATCGTTTAAATCTTTCACCCGTATATCGGTGTAATGAATTGCTTTTCTCCCGCATTGGATTCGTTACAATAAATCGGGATGTATCTACCAATTTTAATATGCAACTGCTAAGTAAAAATTCGTGCGCACTGTTTCTCTTTCCTAGATCGAATAATTATCATATTATAACGCTACTCTCGTGGCGGCAGCTGGTGATCTGCGTTGGTGCGATTATAGATCGAGTGAGCGCCGCTCGCGACTCACTCGATCTGCTTATATACAGACAGAATTTTATAGACCACGAGATAAAATGAAGACGAGACAAAAAATTAACGTGCATATATACGCGAGAGTTGTATATTATAGTAAGCTCGCGACGCGACCACCGCCGAAGTAAGTCATATTTCGCGGATTATATCAAATACGCAGCTTCGGACACGCGAACTCGAAGGGTAATATTTCAAAAGTACTAATACCGCATCTAGCGGGTTATAGACACGGCGCAAAGAGAGAGAGAGAGATTAGGTGCAGGCTCGTATCGGCGCTCGGGCTTACCTCCGCGTATATTCTATAATCGTATCCGCGAATTAGGAAAATTTTTCCCCACAGCTCGCGAAGAAAATTATCGCGCGTCGAGTCGTGAAAATGAGGATTTCGTTGTCGCGAGAGCTAACTAGCCTCGTTATCCATAATATAGAGAGAGAAGAGGGGGATGGCTTAACGAATGGCGCGCGAGCTGCAGCTGCACACGCACTATACTATGCTTCTTTATCAGAATCGAGCTTGCAAAAAAAAACAACGTGTTCAAATTATAATGCATTATGGTATAATGTGTACGTGCAGCACACCTCTCGCGCGCACAAGTGTCTCTTTTTTCTTTGTCCCACCCCCCCCCTTTTTTTATTCCATCTAGCACCAGGAGCACGATGATAAAAAAAAAAAAAAAAGTATGACGAAGTGTACGTGCTCTGCCGCCTCGGAGCGCGTAATATCCTGCACTGCAGTCCAGAGAGCGCATTTCCGCGCGCGGGCGCGACGTTATAATGCCGTGCGCGAGTGTGAAAAACATCCCCTCTCGGTGTACATGCGCGCGACTACTCGTTTTGTAATAATGATCATAATATAATGCTTGTTAAAAAAAAAAGAAGAAGAAGTAATAATAATGATAATAATTATTCAACCACATAGAGAGGGAGGTGACCGTAGCTCGAAAAAAAGTCTCAATGCCGCGCGCGAGTTCTTATACATGTAATGCTGACTGAGTAGAGTGCAAAAAACGAGATATATACTCGCGCGCCATTGAAATGGATGGAAAAGATGAATTTCGAAAAAGCTCGACCCGAGATTTGATTTATATATGTGTGTACGGCAGAGTGTGTGTGTGTGTGTGTGTGCGGGGGAAATTTTTCTCTCGCTCGCAGCTCTATCCAAGGGAAGAAGCGATTTTAATTGAAAAATCTTCTTACGCAATTTTAACACGCAATCGGAAAAAAGAACACGAGCGGTATACGTATAATATAACGAAGCGCAAAATCAAGTAAACCCGGAGCCCGAGTAAGAAAAGTCTGATAGAACAGCAGCTGCTGCTCTGTATTATATGAAAAGCACATGCACACGCAGCTCATCGGCATTATGCAAAGCTTCAAAGTGCCAAAGCTCTCTCTCTCTTTTCTTCTTGATGCTGCTGCTGCTGCTGCTCTCTTGTAAGATGATGAAAAAGCCAACAGCAGAGGATTTTGCGAGCCTAAATTGAAAAGAATCTCACTCTCTCTCGCTCGTGTTTCTTTTTGCCCGTTTGGGGGCGCGCGAATGAAAAGTTTCCTCGGGATTAATTTACACTCAAAGTATAGAGAGACGTCGAAGAAGAAGAAGAAGAAGACGAAGAAGACGACGACGACGATGGCAAATGCAGAAAAGTATAGCTCATTTTCTTTGACGCGCTTCGGGAGATTTCTTTCAATACAATGGGAAAAATATGCGCTTTGAGAGAAAGAGAAAGAGAGAGAGAAAAGCTCCCGTGATGTATTTATTATCGACACGCGGCGCTCGACTCAACGCAACGTGTATAACGTAATTAAGCCACGACGACGACAAGTCCATCGTCTTTTTGCTACGTGTATACGAAGAAAAGGTTAATTTTATTTATTCGATAATTAGTCAGCGAAGAGAGAGAGAGAGAGAGAGAGAGAAAAAAAGAAGGTAAGAAAAAAAGCGACTGCCATTCTACTACTACTACCACCGCACACCACTGCTACTAAGCCATCGATCAAGCTTCGACTGGTGGTGCAGCGCAGCGGCGACGGAATAAGAAAAATCACGGCCCGCAGCCGCCTCGCGCGCGCACGCGAGAGAATGAAGAATTTACCCTTTCTCCCGTATATATAGGCACTGCTGCTGCTGCTGCATATGCCTGTGTGTGCAGTTTATTTATCACTGTGCTTTCAGCGCCTTTGTATTACGGCGCGCGTATACCGAGTCGCGGACGTTTAATGGTCGCCCACTTTATAACTGACAGATCAATTAGCCGTAAGGAATTCTGTGCGTCGTCGTCGTCGTCGTCGTCGTCGTCGCGAATCGCAGGCATTGCATTGCACGCTCGGAGAGGCATGCGTGCAAATTTTTTGATTTCCATAGCCTGGAACGAAACTAAACGAAACGCGCGTTCAGCAAAGAAACAATTGGTCGTCCCTCTTTCTGCGTCTGTCTCTATATGCGCTGCACATACTGCACACACACGCATACACACACTCGCCAATCAATGAAGCTGCGCTACTCGTGCCTCGTGCAGCAGCAGCAGCAGCAGCCGCCGATCGATCTTTCAATAATAATCTTCCCTTTCGTGTGGCAAATGTACATATGACGTGCCAACGACAGATCGAATTAACTCTGGAAAGTCGTCGCTCGAGCTCGAGCTGCTGCTGCTGCCTCGTCATATGCAGAACCCCGGCGCGTTATACGAGAGATGCGAAATTCTCGTGACATTTTGCGCCTGCTCGCCTATATAGCCAGCTCTGCGCTTGCGATTATTATCCTGTTATCGATCGATTATATACCTACTTCTCTCGAATAAACGATCTCTCGTTTATTTAGAACCTCGTGCGCGGCACTTGCCTCGCTGCAAAATTCCTCGCGCTCTGCGATATACATATAGTCTCTTTCTGCGGCACTCGTGACTTAGTCTCTCTCTCTCTCCGCATATATGTATTGTACGCGTTCAGACTCCGCCGCACCGCGAAAACTTCAGACTCTCGCTCGCTCGCTCGCTCCACTTGTCAGATGCTATGTAGGGCCGTATACCGCGTAACAGTCGGTGCATTTGTATACGTATAGTAGTAGGATAGGTATGTACGTACGATATCGTGCCAGCCGCAGAAACGCACTCGGCTTTGTCTCTTTTCGCCTTGTCGTTGCGTAATATCTAAGCTCGCGCCTGAATTTATAATGGCTTTGCGCGCGCGGCGAAATGTAGTACCGACCTAGCACGTGTATATATACTTATAATTCCCTTTTGCCGTTTTCTTTTGCTTACTTCTCCGTTGTTGTTGTTTTTTTTTCAAAGCTGCTGCTGCTGCGGCGCCGTCGCGACAGATTGTTTATTTCGACCTAATGAGCTGTGCGCTGCAGCTATATATATATATATGTGTGAGGCTAGGTCCCTTGCGTTGTGTAGCGCGCAGTACCGTATGCGCGCGTGATTCACTTTCGCGCGGTTACACGCAAGCTGCACATATAATAGATTTTTTTTTTTTTGTACGGTCGACGCCGCATGTGTCGCGAGGCGAAAAGATACGAGTTTATTAGCACACCGCAGAGCCTTCGGGCGCAATTAACGTCGAGGCACGAAAAAAATCCAAAAGCACGCGAACGCGACAATAAAAGAAAGAAGACGAAAAAAACAGCGATGACGAGTATTTGACTTTTCAATGAAGCGCCACGTCCAGGTCGAAACGAGGATTACATTGCATATATAGCTATATGCGCGCGAACGCTATATTATTTGTAGTTATATGTACGAGCTGTACGGTCGATTGATCGACGCCTTGTCCGCGTTTTATATGGTATAAGTTTGGCACCACCACCACCACCACCGGTGCTGCTGTACATGCGCCAGCAAGAGAGAGAGAGAGAGGACGAAGTTGTCCCGGAGCTTTTAATCCAAAAGTTCGTCGAGCCCCAGCAGCAGCATCAGCCACGTCCGATATATGCTTTGACTTTGATTTCGTCGCGCCCACGTGACGAATAAATGCATAATGAAACAGGGGGCCGACACTACTACCAGCGTATATATACCGGTGGCGGCTCAATAGTTTCATAATGTATTTATATTTCGAACGCGCCCCGTGTACGCGACGTGTAATTGCTATTTTCTAATTCGTTTGTCGTTCGGAATCCGACGTGTGATTTTTTTTTTCGTTGTCTCGCAAGGCGTGGGCTATAAACAAGATTTTTTGGTTTATTAACAAATCATCATCGTTGGAGCAAAAGAAGAAAAAAAACCCCAGAAGCACTTGTTAATTTTGACATTCCAACACGAATAATAATGAGTATAGTCGTGTGTCGCGCGAAGCAGCGGCGGTACAAAAAAAAAGAGGGACAGCATACACAACAGACGCGAGCTTGCATTTACCAAGACTCTCATCTTCTCCTTCATCTTCTTGTCCTCGCGGTGCGCGACGGCGACGCGACGGGCCCGCGATGATAATGCAAAGGTCTTTTTCCAAGTATCTGTACGTTTACGCACGCGACAACAAAGAACACTACTCACAAGTGCCGTATAATATTTGCTTTGCTAAATATATATTTCGCTCGCCGCTGAGCGCAATTATAAAATCTCCTCGATATATAAAGGTGCGCGCGCGAGTACATTCGCACACCTTATCGCTCGTTTCGCTGCTGCTGCTGCTGCAGCGACGTACGGTTATATTGACACATCAAATGCGTACCTATATACTTATAATACAAGTCCATGCGCTAGTATACGCGCGTGTGTTTGCCGATCTCAGCTCGTATATATATGGCGGCCTGCGCACTCGCATACATATATAGCCAAAGCCAATGGTATATACAGATGCTGATAAAATTCAAAGATCGGCGCGAGGCTAGAGCGCGGCTTCTTTTAATGTCCGACGCGGCGCTTGGACTATTATATACGTGATCGTTTCACTCAGTCGCTCGATTTTTTATTTCTATACCCAGAAGCGGAGCGGGGCCAGCCGATATAAGCTTATATATACGCATTGTGCGCTGATAATAAAATAAAATAATAATCATATAGAGAAAAAAAAAAGCTCTCGCGCGCGCCTGGCTTTGAATTTCAAGTTCCGGATATTGATATGAGAACTTTGGACTCGTAAATATATACGCGTTGTGTGTACGCGAGCGAGCCGAGAAAGTCTGCAGAGCTGCAGATAATCTGGCTAACGAAATATTTGCGCCACCCGCGGAAGGGAGAGAGAGAGAGAGAAAATTCGAGCGCATAATATTATAAAAGGGGGGAAGGGAGTTATCGCATTCGTGTATTTGAGCGAAAAGGTGGCACAGCGTTCGCAGCGCGCCTACGCTTATATATAGAGAGCAAGAGAGAGAACCAACCGAGAACTCCATTGTAATAACGATATTGTTCGTGTTTACGGGTAGCTGCTATACGCGTATAACGCCAAGCTAGAGAGACAGAGAGAGAGAGAGAAAACATAAGGCGAAATGTGTAACGTCAGCAGAGCTACGCTGCAGCCAGAGCGAAGAGAGAAAATAAGACGTGCTTTTTGCCCCGAAAATACAACAAACCTCGACTCCGACTCCCAAAACCTAGACCATAAATTATCATAATAGGATTTGCCGAGAGAGAGAGAGAGGCAGGCAGGCAGGCGCGTATACATCCAGAGCAATTTCTGCGATGCGTCGACTACTCTCGTATATACAATATAAAATGATTACGTTATTTGTCCGGATGTTTTGTGTGTGTGTGTGTTTTCGCGAAAATTCCTGCGGGCTGTATATATAGAGAGAGAGAATAGGAAGCGGACAAAAGTATATACCACGAAGGCATTTTTTTGGGGGGTTTATTTAAGGCACGCAAGACCCTGCAGTACGTGAGTTAAATACGAGATCGTTATAAGCTCGCCTATAGGTAGGTAGAGTAATAAACACGCATTACGCGTTCGACACTTTTGACAATGTGTGTGTGTATATCAGAGGCGCTCCGTTATATAAATATAACTACTCTACCTACTACTACTACGCACACTTGGCCGAGCATCAAAAACGTGTCCGTAACGATCGATGTTTATAAATATACGTTTATCAGTGGTAGTGCAGGTACTCTATATAAAGTATTTAAAATAACTCGGTACACTATACGCGTCGATCGAGAGAGAGTCGCCGAGGTATTCAATTGGGATTATTAACGCTCGCAGACGAGGAACTATCCGATCCGATCCGAGACGACGACGACGACGACGACGACGAATTGAAACGAACGAAATCTGCTGCTGCTGCTGCCGCACGTGCGCACACGACGACGACGTCGTCGTACACCCGTATAGCAGTATAGTATCCCGTGTCCGACGAGGTGTGCTATTCGAGGTGTGCAGATTTGATGACGCGTCGACGACGACAATACACTTATACAGTGAAAAAAAAGGAAAGGAAAGAGCGAGAGAGAGAGAGAGAGAGAAAAAATCGCCAACGACGGCGAATAGTTTCTTGCCGCGCGCGCGACGAGGAGAACTCGCTATATTAGAGCTCTCGAATTCGCGCGCCGCGGCGACGATCGCGATCGCGACACCATACTTTTGCGGTGGTATTTCATTCTGCGTATATACGAGCGAGCCGCGACGGCATTATAACAGGAAAATACACACACGCGATCGCGAGTACGTGGAGTATATTTTTTTTCTTCATTTTTCCAATTTTTTTTTTTTTTTTTTCTAGACCAGCACACAGGCACGTAGATTGATTCGAGATAATAAAATATCCACGCGGGTGCAAAGAAAAAAATCAAAACTCTCTAGTAGTAGTAGTAGTAGTGGTAGTAGCCCAAGCCAGAAACTGGTATTATCGGGCTCGATATGCATAAAAAGCGTAGGAGGGCTCGAGCGCGCATTTTTCCCGCAAAATGTATCGCCACGCGCGCGTGGTTTCAAGCGGAAGTCTATACGTGTGGTACGCGCGTACACTTGCCCGATACAAATGGGAGCTACTTTTGTGTTGTGTACATGAATTGAGCAAGCTTTGCAGTAGCGCACAGGGTTCGAACGCTAAATATATATATATATATATAAATTTCTTCTAATGCCAGTGGCGATCTTCGTAAATCGGGAATCACTGCTAGCGCGCGGAGCAGCGGCGAAGGAAAAATCGAAAAAAAAAAAACAAATAAGAAGAGTCGAAAATCGAAACGGTATTTGCCGAGCACTGCTGCTGCTGCCGGGAGGATCGTGTAGGGTAAAGGCTAATTAATTTTACCCCGAAAGCGCAACGTGTATGTGTGTCTGCTCTCTGGCTCGTTTCCTATTGTTCTCCTTGCTATCTACCTCTGCTGCTGCTCCTTCGAGGAGAAAAAGGAGTGCACGAGGAGATCGGTGAGCTCGCAACTCGAATCTTCCGCCGGAGGCTAGAGAAACGCCGCTGCCGCTACAGCTATACAGCTGCGCACATACACACACGATCGATTCGTCATTACCGATCTTTTTTTTCTTTCTTTTTTTATTTCCACTACGTGCACGGGAGGGAATTATCATTGCGGCGCGCGCGTGCATTGTTTTACAACGTCTCTATCTCGGCAGCGGTGCAGGGGCCTTTGGCCGCGCCGAGATATAATCTATATCGAGCTCGAGCCCGGACAGTTATGTACTTTGAATAAATAATAATCTTCGCCGGTCGTGGCGTGCATGTCTTCTTGATTTTTTTTTTTTTTGTATCCCTCCCTAACAATGCTGTAGCAATAATTACTCACCGTTGGCCTGCAGGAGTATCAAGAGCAAACAATAGCAGAGCAGCTGGCCCGCCGAAATCGTGACATAATGACGATCATCCGCTGCTGCTGCTCGGCGGCGATGACGACTCTCGGCGATCGTCGTCATTGTCAAACAGTATGACAGGAGAGAAGATTCAACGTCTCAACATCACTCGGCGATTGCAATTAATAATCACAAATAATAAAAGAAAAGAGAGAAAAAAAAAAAAAAGTAGAAAAAACAAAGGATACGCGTTTTCACTGAGCTCTCCGCTTATTTTACGCGTGTATCGAGAATCGGCCGATTTTCACCTATACCTCGAAAGAATCACCACATCGCGCGGCTCACTCTCACGTGCATAAATACGCTATGTATATATATATATTATTGACCACTGCAAGTCGCGTGTGTAAAAGGGACCGTCGCGCTTCGAAGCCGGCTCGAGACTGAAGTTACTATACTGCTCCCGTGCACATAGCCAGCCACACACAGCACACAGCACGCGCCGCGGGTCCGCTGCGAGACTTGGGTCCCTACATACACACATACACACGCACGGATATAGTGCATGCATACACACACAGACCGACTACACGACGTCTCTTCCGTGTATCGCCTTCTCTCTTTCTCTCTCTCTCTCTTTCTTCGCGTCGCGCTCTCTTTTTGCCGTAGAGCTGCCGCTGTGCATGTGCATGTGCAGCGAGAGACTATGCACGTCGCTTGTAAATATAGATCCTCCGATTTATTTATTTATTTATTTTTTTTTTTTGTTGTTGCTCATTCGATTTCTTTTAGCGAGCGAGGCGAGGTGTCAACCTTTGTGTATACGGAAGGGAAGACGTTCTCGAGCGCGAATAATTCCCACGCAATTTCAGCCTCCCCCGTAGCTGCAGAGAATTTCGACGCGGACGGCACGAATAACTAACTATATATACGAACTAAATCGTGAACAACGTCGAGTGCAAAAATTTTATCAGCGCAGCCCCCGAAACTAGGTCGAAAATCATCGCGAGTTGGGCGGACCGTCGGCGCATTCGATGGGGGGGGGGCTTTTTACTCGCCCCCCCGCTCGACGCTACAGTTATTTTTCCTTTTTGTATACGAAGTAGCGCGGAGGTAAACTCAGCACCGCGTTGCACGCATGGAACACTCGAAAATGCACACGGTGTGTGTGTGTTTTAACTTCATTACACGTGTGTCTGAGCAGAGTAAATTCCTCTGCGTTTTGTATTATATATAGGCAATGGCAATCCAACAAATGCATAATAATATAAACGCAAACAGCCCGAGTAGGTAGTACTGCACAATTTAATACGAACTACTTCAAACTCCGATTACGGCTGGCGCGCGCGCGCCCCGTTATTCGTAAAATACGTGTGTGTGCGTGTGTACTGTGTATATATAAACTACCTCGCGTTCTGTACGTTATATTTATTTATGTATTTATTAAAAAACGGAAATTTAATCAAGTTCAAATTGAAAAAGCTCCAATAAACGTTTACTGCAACTTCTTTTTTCTTTTTTTTTTATTTATTTCTCACTCCAATTATAAAATCAAGTGCGAGCGAGCTCGTTTCGCGCCGCGCGTGCGAGCAGCAGCAGTAATCGCTCGCGAGCTTTATATATGCATTTGTCAGCAATGCATTTGACACTTTTTTTTACTCGAGACTTCTTTCTTCGTCGCGCCGAGTGTAGGATTATTTTTCCTTCTACTTTTTTTGCCTCCTTTTCTGCTGCTTCCACTCACCTTTTTTTTTTGTATACGTTATATGTACGCGAAAAGTAGCAAAAAAAAAGAAGAAAAAAATTTGTCGCGAGTGCGAAATAAGCTCGTTTGCTGCTGCTGCTGCTGCTGCTCCTCCTCCTGGAACGCAACGAGACACTCCGGAGAGACGCTTTTTTCAACAGCGTTGGGAATTTTTATTTCTATTTTTTATCGAGCATTTATTAGGTGTGTCTCGAGTGGCAGAAGTTGAACCATTATGAGAGCGCGAGAGCTTTAATTGTAGTTCCTTGAATACAGATGTTTTATGCGCATAATCTTGGTCCTTGTGACAGCTTGACTCCGGAAAGAAAATCGATTAATCGTTGGAGAGGTATGAATGATACTCTCTCATTGATAAGGTGTCGATAGTGACTCAAAAATAGCAAAGAGGATACTTGATGCGCGTATATTTGATGAATAAAATGAATTATCAAGTTTCAGAATAATTAAAGCGTCGCTGAAAGGTAAGTACAGCGTCACCTCTAGGTTGACTACATCATCTACTTGGCTCGGTCGGTAATCAACGCCTTGTGCTCGATTATTGGATTTTGAAGAATGCAATTAAAAATCGTAAATAATGAATCAATGATCATTCCAAATTTAATGTCAAGCTGATTACTCTTCGAATGAAATTACACAAGTTACGTGTACTTAAATTATTGTATTGAATGATATTTGAAGATAATTTAACAAGACATCTAAAAAAGGCAAACATCAAGTAAACAATAAAAATTAGGTAAGTAATAGATAAAAACTGAGACTCTGTGACTCTAAAATTTAGCTTCAATTTGAAACAATTAGGTATGCATACTAGAATTTTAACAATAAGAAACTATCTGAAAATAACTCCATTATTTAATACATGATGCATATGGGTAAAGGTACGTTAAATGAAATTCATTATTTAATTGAATTAAGGCAAATAAAAAATTAAATTTATTTTTAAAGCAATTCGTTTTCAGAACCTATACAGGTTTATCACATGACTAATAATTATCTTTTTTTTTTACTGTCCACCCCGGAGACGTAATACTAAATGAAGTGTAGACTCTTTTTGGATATTGTAGTCTGATAGAGTACGACCATCCTCAAGTTGCTTGCCAGCAAAAATCAAACGCTGCTGGTCTGGAGGGATACCTTCCTTGTCCTGGATCTTGGCTTTTACATTCTCAATGGTATCAGAAGCTTCAACCTCCAATGTGATGGTCTTACCAGTAAGAGTCTTAACAAAAATCTGCATACCACCACGCAGACGCAGAACCAAGTGAAGAGTAGACTCCTTCTGGATGTTGTAGTCTGACAAGGTACGTCCATCTTCAAGCTGCTTGCCAGCAAAGATAAGACGCTGCTGATCTGGAGGAATACCTTCTTTGTCTTGGATCTTGGCCTTGACATTTTCAATAGTGTCGGAAGCTTCCACTTCCAAGGTGATGGTCTTTCCTGTCAATGTCTTGACAAAGATCTGCATACCTCCACGCAGACGCAGTACAAGATGGAGGGTGGATTCTTTCTGGATGTTGTAGTCAGACAGTGTGCGTCCATCTTCCAGCTGTTTACCAGCAAAGATCAAACGCTGCTGATCTGGGGGAATGCCTTCCTTGTCTTGGATCTTAGCCTTGACATTTTCAATGGTGTCGGAAGCTTCCACTTCCAAGGTGATGGTTTTTCCTGTCAATGTCTTGACAAAGATCTGCATACCTCCACGCAGACGCAGAACCAAGTGAAGAGTCGACTCCTTCTGGATGTTATAGTCAGACAGAGTGCGACCATCTTCCAGCTGCTTGCCAGCAAAGATAAGACGCTGCTGGTCTGGAGGAATGCCTTCTTTGTCTTGGATTTTGGCCTTGACATTCTCAATAGTGTCGGAAGCTTCCACTTCCAAGGTGATGGTTTTTCCTGTTAATGTCTTGACAAAGATCTGCATACCACCACGCAGACGCAGCACCAAATGGAGGGTTGACTCCTTCTGAATATTATAATCTGAGAGAGTACGTCCATCCTCCAACTGCTTACCAGCAAAGATCAGACGCTGTTGGTCTGGAGGGATACCTTCCTTGTCCTGGATTTTGGCTTTCACATTCTCAATGGTATCAGAAGCTTCAACCTCCAAAGTGATGGTCTTACCAGTAAGAGTCTTAACAAAAATCTGCATACCACCTCGCAGACGTAATACTAAATGCAAAGTCGACTCTTTCTGAATATTGTAGTCAGATAGAGTGCGACCATCTTCAAGTTGTTTACCGGCAAAGATGAGACGCTGTTGGTCTGGTGGGATTCCCTCTTTATCTTGAATTTTAGCTTTGACATTTTCAATAGTGTCAGAAGCTTCAACCTCCAATGTGATAGTCTTGCCAGTTAAAGTCTTGACAAAAATCTGCATACCACCACGCAGACGCAGAACCAAATGAAGAGTTGACTCCTTTTGGATGTTATAATCTGACAATGTGCGACCATCTTCCAATTGTTTACCAGCAAAAATTAAACGCTGCTGGTCTGGAGGGATGCCTTCTTTGTCCTGAATTTTAGCTTTTACATTTTCAATCGTGTCAGATGCTTCAACTTCAAGAGTTATAGTTTTTCCAGTGAGGGTCTTGACAAAAATTTGCATTCCACCACGCAGACGGAGTACCAAGTGGAGGGTGGACTCTTTTTGAATATTATAGTCTGACAATGTGCGACCATCTTCCAACTGCTTACCAGCAAAAATTAAACGCTGCTGATCTGGTGGGATTCCTTCTTTGTCTTGGATCTTGGCCTTGACATTCTCAATTGTGTCTGAGGGCTCGACTTCCAAAGTAATGGTTTTACCAGTCAATGTTTTAACAAAAATTTGCATGCCTCCTCTCAGACGCAATACTAAATGCAGTGTCGACTCTTTTTTGAATATTGTAGTCTGACAAAGTGCGACCGTCTTCAAGCTGTTTTCCGGCGAAAATGAGACGCTGTTGATCTGGGGGAATTCCTTCTTTGTCTTGAATTTTGGCTTTTACATTTTCAATTGTGTCTGAGGCTTCGACCTCAAGTGTGATGGTTTTTCCTGTCAGAGTTTTGACAAAAATTTGCATACCTCCTCTCAATCTGAGTACAAGATGCAGTGTGGATTCTTTCTGAATGTTGTAATCTGACAGAGTGCGTCCATCTTCCAATTGTTTTCCAGCAAAGATCAACCTCTGCTGATCTGGTGGAATTCCCTCCTTATCTTGAATTTTGGCCTTAACATTTTCAATAGTATCTGAAGACTCAACCTCAAGGGTAATGGTCTTGCCAGTCAGAGTCTTGACAAAGATTTGCATACCACCTCTCAATCTGAGTACAAGGTGGAGTGTGGATTCCTTCTGAATGTTATAATCAGACAAGGTGCGTCCATCTTCGAGCTGCTTTCCTGCAAAGATCAATCTCTGCTGGTCTGGGGGGATGCCCTCTTTGTCTTGAATCTTGGCTTTAACATTTTCAATGGTGTCGGATGCCTCGACCTCCAATGTGATGGTTTTACCAGTCAGCGTCTTCACAAAGATCTGCATTTTTATCTGAAATTAGACAAGAAAAGTTTGGTTTAATAACACAGCTCGATAATGCATGTTTAAAAATTCAACTGTATATTACGATCGAATTATCGGTAATCGCGAAGTATTCAAAAAGTCAAAAATTCATAAACAACTGATAAGTAAACTTTAAATTAAATCACGTACGAAGCGCGATTAAAATGCAAAAAAGTTATCGCGTCTCAGCGTCGCAATCGATAATTGCACACTCGAGTTCGCAAAATGGTGGACTAGTCCAGAACTGCAGCAACAGACGCGCGCACTGACTCACTCGCGCTCCACTACAATGTCAGCCATATTTGCAATCTCGGCTGTGTATCTGTCAATAACAAGCGTAATTTCGTCAGATCTGCGTTTTCACTGTGGAAGCTATGGAGATAAAAAAACTTATCGACGAGAATTAAAAAACACACAAATTTATTACCGTTTAAATCGTAGTATCGATTATCTCAGCGTAAGCAATTATATCTCTCGGCGAGAGAAAAAAAAACAATCGCACACCGTTGTTATGTAGCGTACGGTAGTCACTAGAATTTATCCGTTACTATGAGCGAGGCCAAAATAAAAATAAATTTGGACAGCGAGTTATACAGCCCGACAAAACAAAACACGTAATGGAAGTCGACGTTGCTCTTTCGCAACGGCTCGACTCGACTACGACAGCTCGCAGCAGCTTTTACCCCTTCCCTCACCCCTACCGTCGAAACAAAGAACGTCAGCTGCGTCACGAAGAAAAAATAGTTCGAAGAACTGTTGACCCTTATGTTTGCTTGGATGTATTCTATGTTTTTTATCGATAAATAATTCTATTTATTTTAGCATTAAAACATCGTCGCGTTATCATTGAGAATTGAAAGAAATACGTTGAGGATTTCTCGCGAGAACTGCGCAGTTCTAGACCGACATCTTTATTCTTTCTCCCTTGCTGGAATCACCATATTTTCCATTGTGACAGTAACGGCGCGTGATTTTAAATTGAAAAATTTTTAAAAATAGATAATTAGAACGTGGCATTCGAATTCCGCGTGCCCGATCGACGTCGAAGAGCCCTTGGAAAATCGATATCTGGGGCGTTGCCAGACACGTAGAAATCAATACTCTTATAACATAAGCACTTTTAATATTTTCTTCAATGTTAATAGTGATAAGATGAGAAAGAAAACTTCAATCAAGTACGATAATGTCCGAATTACACCACTGAAAGTCGATTATTTCATGCAACGTCGCGACCGATCAATAAATGACTCATACTAATAACCAAAAAATGACCAATTATTATCTAAAAAATGACTCACCTTTTAATTTGTGTAAAACTATAACGACGAACAATTTCACTGCCTCAACACGATAGAAGCACAGAGAATACAACTTTGATGCGTTTTTTGTATTTTTTGCAATTTAGCGTAGAGTACACGTCTGCTCAGTTCCTTGGCTCTGAAGCTAGTGCCTTGGCCTGGGGTCGAGGCGCTCGTATTTAAGCAGCTCGACTCTCCCACTCCGCGACTTCGCCTCGATAGAACGCGTCAGAGCAGGTTTGGGGGCCGCACAGCTGCCGCGATTCTCGAAGCTTCGTCATGGGAGCGAGAGAGACGGAGCCACCTTCGTGTTTGTGTGCGTGCGTTTTGTGTACCAAACACACACTCTCGGCCGTGTTTATTATTGTGTGTCATGACGCTTTCGAATCGATGATAGAAAGTTTTCGAGATTCACAAAATTTGAAATTTAAAGAGAACGTAACACAAATAGCGGAACGATAGATCCTATACTTCCTTACGGACGCGTGTAATCGATGTACGCGCGAATATTATTTATACGCGTTTACGCACACGTTTTGCGCTACTACGAGACGACGCCGTTTTCTGGCAAATTTCCGAAATTTCCGATGACGCATCCGAGACTATGATTCGCGTGATTTTGGAGTCGAATCGAGGAAGAAGCTATGCGCTGCAAAAAAAAAAACGAGCCGTTAGACCGACAATAGTCTTTGTTCCTTAGGTTTATCGACACATAACGCCTTGCAAACGTTGGACGAACGTTTAATACACAGGCTCGTGTATATATTTTTCCCTCTCGACACGCAGCGAGAAAGAGCCCAAGGTGGAAATGGACGGCTTCGCATATGCGATCTTTGTTCGTTGCGAAGTTTAACGCACGATGACTTCTTTTTTATTCAATTTTTTGTTTACGCTATTTCAGAAGATCGCGAAATCGATCGATGACTCGCTGCTACATCTTCTCTCGTATTAAATTTCAATCAGTTTTCTAAAGACTAGCTGATTTTTTTTTCAATACATCGTCGATACGAGACGTAAAATAGTTGAAAGAATGAATTAGATAAGCATCAAGTGCTGCCGGACTCGAGTTTATCCTCATCGAGCTGGCAACAATGCGAGAAAATTACCATACGACTGTGCGGACACATTGCAGCGTCGTAAATGCAATGTAGAACGACGTTGAATAATATTTTTAGGATAATTATTTCTGGAGCGGTTCGACAGTTTTTTACTGGTTTCGTGAATTATTAGTTTACCCGAGAATAGGTACACACGCTCGCCGTGAATAATAACTGTAATCGTATATATTTTCCTTAATCGCTCCGTGCTGACTAATGTTTAATATACATCATGCGCAATATTGTATAAACCTTTCTGCTGTGATATCGCTTTAAACGTCACACGAGCGAGGAATTTCATCATCTTGGTCGTGTTTGTCGCATCGAAATGTTTGATATTAACGAAAGCGATGTCCAGCCTCTTCTGTTTATATGAATGTCGAACGAAAACAAAAAAATTGAACCATTCAACGGAGTATCGAAATTATCAAAATTTACGCGATGAATTATTGATTAGTAAGCTAAATTGACAGAGAGAATGTGTCACAGGGTATTTATTTTATTTTCGATAAGACTTACAGAGTTGTCAGTTTTATGGTATTTTTTGCTTAATTCAGGATGATTATGATACAAATGAGATTTTTTTAAATAGACTTTTACAGTTTTATATTGATAATGACTTTATTAAGAAAGAAATTTTAATTAATTTCTTTTTGACTGTAGTTGGCTACGCATATATATAGATAATGTATTTTTCTATATAGACAATCATTTATAATTTTATATAGACAATCAATTATCCTATACAACAATAATTTTCATAAAAATAAGTATATTATCACATGCATGCACGTAGATATCTATATTTAATAGTCACATTTATTATAATAAAACTACTTATAACAAAGTAATAAAAAATTTTAGATTTGACAATTGAGTCAGTAATATTCAATCACAATTAAGATTTATAAAAATAATGTTAATGAATGTAAAAGAAAGGAAAGTTTTGTGCATAATGCGCACAAAACTACTCAAGGGGATTACAAAGCCAGCCCAAAAATCAAATTTCTAATGTAGTTTTCTGAATATTCAAAAAAAATATTTAGAAAACTAAATTGAAAATTAGATTTTTGGGCTGGCTTTGCCATCCACTTGAGATATTATATTTTTAGTTTAAAAACATCATTATAGTATCTATAAAAGCTGATACAGCCATTGCTTTGGCTTGATGTTCAGTCTTTCCCACTCCTATTTCAACAATTCGTGGGTAAGTATGGGAGCTAACAGTACATATACAAGGCATCATCTTTTCTTCTCGATTTGCTAAAGTTTCAATAGTATATTTTATATTCATAGATTTCAGCAGGTCCTCGAAATTCAAACTTGAATCGTCTTCAATAAGATATTCTCCAAATGGTTCAAATGGTTTACCATTTTTATTACATTGAAACATGTTTTTGATTTCTTTATACCACTCAGATAATTCAATATCCCTTTTTTCTCCAAAAACAGAGTCTTTCTTGGATTGCAAATTTAAATCATTATACTGCTTGAATGCTTTTTCAGATGAAATTTTCCTCATCTCAAGTACGTTTATTTCTTTCTCTGCTCCTTTGGAACTATTTGGGTCCAACATAATCGCATACATTTTTTTGGCTGCAACATGCTTTGCTTCTCTTTTTGACACTCCCGAACCCTCTGTTACATAGTTATTCAATGAACATTTCATCCAATATATTTTGTTTGGAATATTTTTCATTTCATCGTCATCACTATAACACGGTGCCTTTAAATTGGTTTTTTGACAAAATTCCTGAAAAAGAAACATTGAAATTATTAATTAAAAAATGAAATAAGTTAAAAATTTTTTTCTGACAATCATAAAATTCAAAATATTTAAAAAAATATTCACTTACATTTAACTCCTTTATAAAATTAATATCATCCGTCTTTAAAACGGTTTTTAAATTGGAAAGCAAATTTTCTTGTTTAGTGCTGGTTGACAATTTTTCCACGTTATTGTCATTACTGCTTATATTTAATTTTCCTATTTTTGGCGATTGATTAACTCGCCTTCGTTCTTGGTTTATTGTATATGACTTATAAAGCTGCGGATCATTTTGGGAAATCATTGCAAGCATTGCTATAGCAGCATTTCTTTTTCCCACTTGTTTTGATAGCCCTGGTTCGCCAATTACTGTGTACCCATTACATTGAACTTGATAAATAAATTTATTTATATGTGTTCCATTTTCTTGAGATACTATCTCATAATTGGGGGGCGATCGCTTCCACATCATCATCACTTCTTGCAAAATCGAGACTTCCGTTTTATCAGCCATGTTGCAACACAATAAAAGATCTTTTAACAATATTCCGAACTTCGAAGGAATAAACTTGTTCAAACGTGTTCGTCGTACACGTCACTCTTACACAGACCACATGTGCTCACTGATAATGTGGTTGGACAAGTCAAAACTAAGTCTGTCGGCTGCCAACGTCAGTGCGCAAGTCATTAATTTGAAAATGATATGTCGCACCGCACGCACAATAGTCACGCACAATTTCCAAAAAATATATAATTCAGTCTAATAACCAAACAAACAACCGAAAAAAAAACGATGGTCGGTAATCGATGATCCGTTCGGCACACGTGGATGTATCTGCGCACACTTGTTGATTGTAAAATAATATGACGCTTAAAACACAAATCCACTGGATAATAAAATGATTCCAAATTTCTGAAAAATAATTTTGGAGCGACGTTATTGTTCCGAGGATTACTGTGTTAATACAGGCTTTGTTTCCCAGGTGTTCCCGAGGGATATTCCCGACTTTCCCTGCCGTTTAACTGAGCAAGCCAATTGACGCGAGAAAGAAATGAAGCATACATGATGCGCGCGCCTACAAGCACGTTACCATTTAAATCGAATTACTTACAATTAGAACGAGTATTTCGGAGTAACGATTTTTTTGCCATGGATCTTTTGTTTATATAATAATGCTTCTCTCCTCCACAATATACTTATCACATTAAAAATATTTTCCACAAACATTTTCAGCACTTTGGCTAAGTAAATTTTGCAAGAACATTTAAATATTTTTGTTCTTTTTTGTTGGAGTTTCCACGGAGTTTTTTTGATCAATAACTTTTTGGTGAGAATGAAATATGGCTGATGGACACCATGAAAACTATTATTCAAAATTTTCAGTTGTAATTTTTTTTTTCACATTATTGCACAAAAAATTAAGAGAAGCGACTTACTAATCTTAACTAAGAATGTTACTAATAAGTGTAATAAAATGTTCCTATGAGATCGTTGAATAATGGTGTCTTACCAAATTTATTCATGTCATACTCAATTTCAAGTATTTTTAAAAATATTTTCCATCCATTAGCATTTAAGCTTATTGGAATTTTTTTATTTTGTTCTCATTACTCGTTTCTTGAAAAAGAGCATACTCATGTGCATGATATTTTACTTTCCTGTTGAAGTATTAAAATTCCGATATTTCATTCAAATTGAACAAATATAATTCAACTTTTTTTAGTGAAAGTTATCAAACAAAGAAAAAATCATTTTCAATTTCACGATATTTTTGTAATTTTTTATTTTGTATTTTTGACAATGTGAATTTACAATTATTTTTTTTTTATTTTTTAATAATTCGTTACTATACAAAACTGATAGATAAATAAGAGAAGATGTTTCACTGTAGTATACAATCAATTATAAACCAGGTCAATCTTTTGTAATAGTAAATATTTTTTCAAAGTCTTGAACTTTGAACCCTCTACGTTTTTATGACATGGATGTTGATAAGTGAAAAAGATTTCATCTACAGCTTTGAAACTATATGTATCAACCTCGCAAACGACTAAAAAATCATTGCATAAATTATGCATACTATCATTTGCTCACTATATTATGACTGCACAATACATTCACATGAGAAATCTTGATTTCAACTAGGTCTAATCTTAACTTTCAAGTTGTTTTAGTTATGCTTTCAAAATAACACAAAATTATATAATATTTTTATAAATTTGAAAATATAATAATTTTAAATAATACATTATTTATTTAAAAACCTAATTACATTTTTCATTATTCTTCAATAATCATTGACAAAAACTCATCTACACTACTATCTGGTTTTTGCCTCATTTCATTTTTCAAAACCATTCGTGCGATTTTAAGTAATTAGAAATTTTTTTGGACTTAACTTGTTATTTTTAGAAAAAATAACAAAATTCGTGATTGTTAATATACGTTTGTTTACTTTTTCACGTCCACATCATAAGTGTAACATTTCATGGTCTTTCTCATTAAAAATTAAAACTGATCGAGTATCAAATAAATAAATTGTGAATCTTACATAATAGTAAATAGGTGTTATAATAGTGTTAATTTTGGTTAGTGTATAAGAATTAGGTGAGCTTGATTATTTTGAGTCTGTTTCCATTTTAATCTCCTCTGTCTTCTTGTCTTTTTTAACGGCTTCGCTGTCGGTGCTCTCGCCGTTGCTATTGTCACGTCTGCGTTTTCGTGTGAAAGGACTTTTGTGTTTTGGTGGAGGTAATTGTTCCATACCAAGCACCTTATGAATTTGACGAAAAGCTACGAGACGCAGAGCGTGTTGAGCTGAAGCTGTAATATCTTCACGCTGTTGAGGGGTGATGTTACCGATCGCATCAACAGGGTCTTTTTCGCATGGATCCGCCAGTCCTAAAAATAGAAGTAAATATTTTTCATTAAACAATCAAGTTGTAAATTTATTCAAATTTCAAAGGAGTTTTGATAGAATTAATCAGGCGCCTGTATAATCTACGAAACGGCGCAGGTATGTCTCACGAAGATCAAGAATCCAAAATACTTGTTATCAAGATCAGCCGCAAGACTCTGCGCGTATTCTCAGTCTCGTCATCGGTTTCATCATTTTAATTTATTGAGATAAAATAGAATTCGATTGAAATAATAACAAACCTGGACTTCCTGGGAGAATGATACCTCCAGCGACGCATTCCAGCAATCTCCTTAAAGCAGCACCCGGACTTAAAGGTACTCCGGCCGTGCTCAACACTTTTTCCGTAAGTAACTCCAATGCCCATGGATTTAGTGGCCCCCAAGTAGGCACGCGATTGCATAAATCACGCATAATACGAATAACCATTACACAACTATGAAGTGCCGTTGCTCTAGCCTGTTGATCAAAAATTAATTTAGAAATCTTGACAGTTTTAAAATGTTCATGAAGTAATGTACAATACATTTATTCTAATTCAAAAAATTTGCTTAGTTTTAGGCTTTAGCTCTATCCTTCCAACCTTTGGTCTACCTATAATTCTCCTCAAATATTCGAAGCTTTTTTCACTTTACCGGGTGTTTGTGATTATGCGTTTAATAATAAAATTGTTTCAAGAAAAACAAAAAGCCGGAAGTAAACTTGTTCATAAATAAAGTATAATTGCGCTTCCATTGACAATAAGTCATTTATGGTTGCGAATTGCTAGCAAAAAAAAAAACACCCGGCATGTATATAAACTCTACTGTGTGCTTTTGCTTGTCTGCCTCAAAAAAAGTGCTGCAAATAATTTGTAAGATTGATAATAAGTTAAAAATGATGAATGACAAATACAAATTGATAGACTGTTGTGCACAATTTTGAGTGTTTGAGGACAGACCTACATTAGACTCAGTAAAATATTACAAATTTCAATCCAGAATAATTAAAAATTATGAATGTTTGTCTACCTAATGCATAAGGTATTCATACCTAACTATAACTTGTAATTGACTTTAACTTTGAAATTTAGAAAACTACTGTATTATTCTGGATATCATCATTTGATTATACTTATAAATGTTTTTAAAACCTATTTGACTTTCTAAACAAATATAACCTTGAATTGGGTTGAAGATTCCAAAAAGTTATATTTGTCAAGAATAGCTTTTAGTCAATTTCTTTTGATTGCGCCATTAATTTTACTAATAAATAACTATTTCTCCATTGTGAGTTTCCAACAAGTTAATGTTGATTCAAGAGTAACAAATTTAAATTTCTTAATGAAGCACATTCAATCAAAAATTGACGTAATTTTCATCGTTAGCACATTTATTTATATTTATAAAATAATATAATGTAAATAAAAGATTATTCCTAAGCTGTGAAAAAAATTGACATTATAAAATTCAAGCTGTACAATACCATAAGGCTGGAAGTGTCTATTCTCTATCCCCAAACTCTATCCAATTAAACTCTCATTGTGAATTCAACAATGAAAATTTTAGTTTACAAATTCTTTAATATAACTTTTTTTTCTATTCAAAATTATATCCATTGGCTGGATAGTAAAAACAACTCTAATCTTTGAAAATGACTCGAATTTGATAGGTTGAATTTTTTTTCAAACCTGAAACCATTTGGCATGTCTGAGTGCAGCTAAAGCCTCCAAACACTTAGCCTTGGGTAGTACATCTGGTGGATCTGGTTTCGACGCGGCCGGTGTCGCAGGCGTCGTTTGTTGTTGAGCAGCTCCCTGCTGCTGTCCAGCATTATCTGAGATTCCAACAAAGAAAGCACATCACGCTTAGACAATACTTTAGAGTGTTTGATCATGCCCGGCAAGAAAAGGAACCCTCTATCTTTCATTTTTGTTGACATTAATATACCTTCTACACATGTTTTTTTCAAAACATTCATTAAAAAATTTAAAAAAAAACAACAACAAGAACAACGGTACAACCAAAGTATCAGCAGCATCTATATTATGACTCGGTCATTTAATTATCTAACATTGTTTGTAATTAATTTGCTTCGAAGCTACAACGTTTTTTTCCGCGTTCAATTTCACATAGCTTGCTATTTAGCCATGCAAAACTGATTCGATTGGAACATTGATAGTGTGATACCGACACCTATTTGCAAGTAATTTACGTAATTGCAAATAATTTCTCATCACTATCATTGCCTATTACTTACACAGCTAGAGTAAGAAAAAAACGTCACGCATCGTTGCTTGAGACTAAACTTGAAATCACTTGAAATCTTTCTAACATTTTCTACCACACGTTGTAATATATTATACATAAGTATATAGAGGGTAATTATATTTTTCGTATGCATGATCAAAAAGTCCATAGTTTTTAGATTGCCTCAGCGTTGTTTTCCGAGATATCGAATTGACAGGTTTTTTTTGGCATTTTATTATTGCTGTCTATTTCATCTACTATTCAAATTTCGCATTTTGATATCGCAGAAAAACTTTTGTTCTTTGTAGGAGACTCTATAGCTAGTTCGCTGTAAACCTCTTTCGTACACATCTAATTCGAACTTTTACGTTGAAATAAAAATTTCAAGAAAATCAACAAAAATTTTTACTAACAGACAAAAAAAAATACATTATGAACGAAAGAAACTGTACACGCGTGTCTAGTATTCGATTATTTCTAATCAGCTAACGCGACTACACTTGCTTAGCTTACAAGATGTGTCAATCTTATAAATGCATGAGCAAATATTGTTGCGTAAGGGCTGTTCTTATTTTAAATTAAAAAGATCAAAGGCGTACGGAAAATAAGTAAGTGTGAGCAATTGCTCATAGCATGTGCCTTCTCTGAAACGAGCACCTGCCGGTTTACTTATTTTTTTGAACGATACCTGATACCTTAAAAAAGTTATATTTTTTTTCGAGGCCATGAAAAGAACAAACTAAATAACGTCGAGTCAAACATAGATACAGACATGATATATCCTTGGCAACTGTTGCTTGAACATATCAAACTTTTCAACAACCAATTTCGATTATCCTTTTCTTGGCCGGTGTAAAGAATTAACAATAAATACATTACCTCCTGCTGGTTTAACTGGATCACGCATTAATGGACTAGTCAAAGTGACACTGACGGTGACACTTCCACCTGAAACTGTGATTGCTGCTGATTCTGGATGTTTTCCTACATTGTAACTCTCTTCTGGAGCAACTGATTTCAGCTGAGCTGGTAAGATCTCAGCAACTTTGTTGAGAAGAGTCCTGCAAAATAAGTTGAAACGTTAGCATCCTGCATTCAAACGTTACCGAAGTCTAAAGGGAGTTAGAAAGCTTACCTAGTCGGTTTTTCAGCACATAGTACTACAAGACAAACGTGGTTATCTCCCGATAGCAGTAGACCTTTTGCCAAATTACCAACTCGCATAACACCACGAAGAATCCGCGAATCTTCCTTTTCTTTTTGGAAAGAAAATAGATTACCATCGCTTCCATCTTCTTTTTGATTCTTTTTGTTTGTGGTGCCAGTGGTGGTTGCAGCACTGGCCGAGTCGTCTTTCTTGGTATCGTTCGAGTTTGCGTTTGACGAATTGGTATTGGGCGTTGGCGAAGCCGAATCAGCCAGCGAATCCGAAACGAACTTCAACGCTTTCTCAGTGTGCGAAACAATCTTTTGGACAGCTTGCAATTCTTCTTCTTTGGGATAGATAGTCGAGTGATGAGCAATTACATGCTTGTCGTCCGACGAGTCAGGTCTGCGTTGTTGATGTCCGGGGAACATCATCATACCGGGAGGTGGTCCAGGGAACGGCCTTGGCGGCATGGGTGGAGCACCCGGGCCTCGGCCGTAACGTCTGTACCACTCGTAATACTCGAAGTCTTCCTCGTAACGTCGTCTCTCCTCCCAATACATCATTTCTTCGTCGCACATCGGACCCATTGGGCCCAAGGGACCGATTTGGGACATTTCGTCGCGGCGACGCATGAACTCTTCGCGCATCTGCTGCTGTCGTAGCTTTTCTTCCAACATTTTGCGTTGCTAAAGATTTATAAAAAAAAAATTGTATTACTAATCATGAAAAATTCGAACTCTAAATTAGGGACTATTTAAATATTGTGCTTTTAGGGTGGATTTTGATAAATCAAGATAGTATTATGAAATATTTTAAAAAATTATTTACAACTCCATATTTGAAAAGTGCAAATCTAATTTGACTAGAGCATGCTTTTTTGCCACGTGGCTTCTAAAATTGTCAAAAACCATTCAAATCAAATTTTTTTAAATTAATTTTTCAACTATATCACTCATTTTTTCTTCCGTAATAATTACGAATACATCCGTTTATTTTTTTCTATAACCGACGTACAAATTATACGATTAAAAAATATCACTCAACACAACCTGCAAATTACACGAGCTCTATATCAATTAGGTTAAATACATTTTTATATATTTTCCACTTAAAATTCACAGAATCTTTGATAGAATTAATCAGCCGCCAGTATAATCTACGAAACGGCGCAGGTATGTCCCTCGAAGATCAAGAGTCCAAAATACTTGTAATCAAGATCAAACGAGAAACTCTGCACGTATTCTCAGTCTCGTCATCGGTTTCATCATTTTAATTCAATCAAAGAATTTTATTTAAAAAATGTTTTAGTTGTATATTTAGTACAGTAACAATCATTACGAACCTTTGATCTTAGTTATCATCTTGGCTGACTATTTGTTCGATTATAAAAGTAAACTATTCAACTACCGAAGTTCGCACTTAGGAGCACGTGCACGAGGTTGTGCCGCACGAATCGGAAAGAAAAAATTCCAATTCTCGAGCGCACTCCCAGTGCCCATGCCACGAATGGCGGATGCGCGAGTGGTCGCTTTTAATGAACCGCCCCCTATAAAGGCAAGCTAGTACTACACCATGAACATGTGCTTGCTGCGCCGGTATTGATTTTAATGCTCGTATTAAAACTCGTATTGTACAATCAAATGATTACGTGACTTTAATGTAAACTATTGCATTTTTTTCACAGGCTAAATTAATTGCTACTTTAATCTAAATAGAAATGTAGAAAATTGTGATGGATTTTTCCCTTTAAAAAATATATAAGGGAATATAATTATAATTTCAAGGGTATCTATGCCTACTTAGCATATAGTGCCTAGTGAATGTATATCAAGTTATGTCAGGACATTTTTTAGACAAATCTCACCTTGGTCTTTAACTTTCCCTGTCAAAAATTTGACAAAAGTTGTGCAAAAATTTTAAAATACAATGATTTTATAAAAAATTCAATTCATCTCCGATACTTAAATTTTATATTAACTAAAAAATACAGTTCATTTTTTACATCTTAAAAATTGAAAAAAGATGAACGGATTTAGGGGTGTAAGCATCAAAAAATTATAATGATCAGCTTACCTTTAAACTAGGCTTCATGTCGACAACAAGGTCTGGATTGACTTTCTTTTTGTATGCAAATCTATGTCTTCTTCCTTTCATATGCATGTCTTTGGCATTAGGATCGTTAAACCGACATTCGCATAATTTGCAATTGAAACTAATTATTTTTCCATCTTCAGATTTATTTTCTTCTATGTACTCTTGACCAACAGGTTGGATGTCTTTATCATCAGAAGATTGTTCTTCTACTGCTTCGTCAGTTTCTTCAATTTTTTCCTGTGGTTGATTAACTGTACCCAAATTGCCAGCTAAAAATATAATTTTTTCAATCAAAATTTGTTACATTTAAAGTAAAGATACACAAATACAAGTAGAAAATGAATATCATTAGAAAATTTGTATCAAACTAATGTCATTAACCGATCAAATTGTAAAAAACCAAAAAAATAAAGATAATCAAAATTAAACGTCTTTGTTCAATAAAAATAACGAAACGTTACAATGACGTCCAATTTCTCTACTCTACAAAAATCATGAACTCACAAGCAATGAAGTTGATCTTGGGTGTAGCAGTTATCACACCTTTCTTTGCTGTTGTTGTAGCTGCAGCTTTTTGACCTGGCTTAGGATTCAACACTGTTGGATCAGCGCTGGGAATTGGTTTGCCAAGTTTAGTATGTAACTTGACAACTTTTTGATGCTTAGCTCCTCGAATGTGAGCAGCATAGGCATCATTGCCAGTGCATGTCACATCACACAATTCACATCTGAGAGAGTTACCAGCTCCTCTAGTTGGTGGCTGCTGCGGAACTTTGAGAGAAGCTTCTTTCTTCTTGTGTTTTTGTCCTTCCAAATGCTCCCGATAAGTTTGAGGACCAGCACAGCTGATTTTACAAACATCACAGTAGTGCAGTTGTTGTGGCTTTGGTGGTTGTTTTGGTCGCATGGCTTTCATGTTACCACCCCCACCACCAGCCCCAAAACCTTTGCGATAGCTTTGCCAACCGCCTGGCTTTTGATTGGCTGAGTTGCTATTTGCGCTTTGTTGTTGAGCTACGTACATCGTGGCAGCGCTGTAAAGCGCCGCGTCGTAACCAGAATAAGCTGTTCCTGGAGCTTCTGCAATAAGAATTGTACTTTAGTTAAAAAGCTCAGAAATTTAAAAAAAAAAGGAAACTCACTGTTAGCTGCTGCAGCTGGGGCAGGAGCAGGGGCAGCCGGTGCAGAATATCCAGATGTATACGAGGTGTTCTGAGATGGATTTGTCTGTGGGTAAGCGGTGCTGGTGGCCTGATAAGTTTTGGCTTGACCAGTGGTCGTAGCTTGGCGAGGAGCACCCGCGTAAGCACTGGTCGTACTGTAAGCTGGCTTGGCCGCCTGATAGTGAGTCTCGGTCGTGGTGTAAGTAGCTGCTGCAGCTGGTTGCTGATAGTAGGTCTTCGTGGCGTCGTAAGTCGCCGCTGGAGCTGCTCTACCGTAGCCGTAGTCGTAAGTTTGCGGTACTGCAAAAGTATCATTGGATTGAATTAAAAGCTCATCACGAGTTTGGCTTGCAATCGTAGACCTCGACTCTCGAGGACTTACCGGCGTAGGTGGTACCCGTGGCAGCGGCTGCGGCGGCCGCTTGATAGGTCTCGTATCCGGTGGCGGCTGCGGCCGCCGGTCGTTGCGTGTAGGTAGCTGCAGTGGCAGCCGGACTCACTGCGTAGCCTGCCTGGCCGGTCTGATAAGCTGCAGCTCTGTTGGGCGGCAAGACGGACCTGCAATCGGTGCAAAAGAACTGAACAATTCGAAATGGCAAGAGGCTCGATCGGCAAGGGCATTCATTGGCCCGAAAGGGAGTGTCGTTTTTTGATCGTCCACCCTTCGCAACCCAGTTACGTGTATGCGTTTGTGTACATCTATATCAATCCGAGCATCAGCGGCGTGATAAGCTACTACTACCGTGCAGTAACGTAACGTATAACGCGTACAGCGATTGAATCGCGCGCGGATCGATGAAATTTCACGCAAACGTGTGTGCGTGTGTGGGTTGGTCGCTGCTCGCGTGGGTATATATATAGCCCCCGTTAACCTCAGCCATAACCTATAGCTCCGGGGCTGTGCTCGGTTCCCCGAAGTTCTCCCGTCATCGTCATTCGGTCACAAGATCAACAACGGGGGGCCCCCCGAGATTCATCGATGCGAAAAAAAAAAGCAAAGGACGTGTGTATCAACGCAACACACGTTGCAGTTGCGTGCGCCTCGAGTTGTAACGATGATGATGTGCGAGGGCACACGTCTCGTTTCGAGGCGGTTGTCAGCTCGCGAAAGTCAAACCAGCATCGACGTACTTTGCGTGCGGATGGTCCGGCGGTCCGTATGCATGGAAAAAATTAAATGTTCTCGGGCTCTCCGGGACGGCGACGGCGGTATTAATATATATATATAGGATACAAGTGCCAAGACAAGCGCGATGCGGCGAGCAAGAGAAATGGCCGCCATATCAAGAAACGACGACGATGCGGCAGGCGCATGCTTGCCTATGTATGCGTGTATAGGGTATACGAGAATATACACACGCGCAAAGCTCCGTGCATGTATGTATGTGTAAGTATATATTTAGTCTCGAGTCTTGATTATGGCTGTCGCAAGAATGTATATGTGTGTGTGTGTGTGGGTACGAGAAAGCCAGAGAGAGAGAACCGGCGTTATAACCAATTTTCGACACGGCGCCCAGTGATTTCATTTTTTTTTTCTTCTTTTTTTTTCGTTCCCGATGGAAAGTCCAATGATGACGACGACGAGAGAAAGAGAGAGAGAGAGAGACAAGCGTGACCTACGTACCCGTACTGAGTGCCACCGTGAGTGAAACCGAAATAGTTGTTCTGAGCCATCCTGGATCACTGGCGATCGTACTGTACGGTATCAATTATGGTCGTCGTCGACACAACAGCGGCGGCGGCGGCTCTCCTCTCCTGGGCAACCAACGGGGGTGTCTGTCTCGCTGTGTTGCGTATCGCACGCTCGTCGACGGGGTGTTCTTTACGTTATATGTATATGGTATAGGTGTAGAGGTTGTTGCGCGCGGCCCCGCGGACTGAGCGACTTTTACACACACACGCTCGTCGTCGTCGAGCAAAGCAGCGATTAAAAACAGCACAACAGCAGCAGCAGCGCGAGGATGGCGCGCCGAACGACGTGCGTTGTTTTTAATGTATGTACACGTAAAAGTAGCTCTTCTATAGCTATGCGTGCTTTCTTCTTCAAGGTCCACGCACTAATTAAACTACCGACACACTGCGCGAGGACTACTTGCACGTGAAGAGAGCCACGGAAGAAAACTGCCGCTCGCAGCACACACAGAGTCAGCAGCAGCAGCAGCGAGCGAGCGATGTCTCGGCGGTGCGGAGTGAACAACTGCTGCGCGACCGTCGCCACTGTCGTATATACGTGTATGTGTGTGTGTGTGTGTGTGTGCGTGTAATAAATGTAGTGAGCTTGGGGACTACGGCACGGCGGCGCTGCTGCTTGCAGGCAGAAAGAGAGAAGATACGAATGTATCGGTGTGTGTATGCGTGTGTATGTAGCGTAGCGAGGGGGTGTAATACCACACAGATATATATTGTGTACGGTACAAAGTGGTGTGTGTGGAAGAGACACCGGACACGCCGCGCAAGCACAAGGAATTGAGCGAGAAGGCACGAGTGCTCGTGCTACAGAGCGGAGGGTGGCGGCTGCTACTGCTGCTCATCCCGGGGCGCATCGATGCGCGCGGGCGCTGCGACGCGAGAAAGGACCGACGACGAGAGGCCGAATCGCGATTATTATACGCTGCCGTGGGTACGTAACGAGCGAGTTATATGGGGCGTTTTATACAGCCCCGCTAGTCTGCGCTCGATATATCGGCCCTGTGCGAGAGGGGCGACGACGACGACGACGACGACGTCGAGTGCACCTGAACGATGTTATGGAAAGAGGTGGAATCTCGCGACCGGCAAATAGTGCCAATGTGCTACACATCGTGGCACGGAGAAAAACAATTTTCATGCAAAATCGTGTGCATCGATGTATGTTTGGATACAGACCTTTTTTCTTAATTACTAAACTTAATGAAATCCATTGTTACTTTTATTTAAAAAAAAAAAACACATCTGTAAAAAAAGGTGAGAAAATGATCGCACGATCCTCGAATTATGTTTGTAAATAGACACCGATAACTTTCAACCTATACGAGGTAGCTAGAGTTCAACCTACACGACCTGTTAGACGAGTTCACTTGTGTTTACGAAAAAAAAAATAAATAAACTGTACCTTTGATTTAAAAGCCTCGTCGGTTCGACCGTTTATCGGTACAATGCCAAAAGTAACGTCATTAGAGCTGTCACTGTGGTTGAAACGATCGATTCGAATTTCCGAGTGAAAAACCTTCGCACGCGACGTCTCTCAAGACTCTTGACTCTCGAGATGATAAAATTTGCACTCTTTTTCTAGTCGATAGAAAATTTAGATCAGTATAATATATGGCACGGTATTGTGTGTCGAGTAATGACAAAAAAAAAAAATAAGGTCAAAGAATAAAGAAACCAAGGCGCGATATCCCAGACGAGGCTATACTTGACTGCGCACGATCGTCGTGTGTGTGTGTGTGTGTGTAAAAAATAAAAGTATGACTCAAATTTGTTCGACAAATGCAGAATTAATTGTCGAGCGCCTTAACCTACACACGCGATGCATAAATTTCGCGTTATCGTCGAGCGATCACCTCCTAATTTCCTATATACACCCACCGACTGTGTACATCCAGGACGAAATCCGGAATTTTCCGGAGAATTTCTTTGATCTCCGCTCCGAAACACGGTCATCGGCGAGAGAGAGAGAGAGAAAATTATGTGTCCCCCCCCTGTCGCAACTATACGATACACCGCGATGGCCTAGTGCCGAAAATCGTCGATTCTATAAAGCTCGCTCGATTCACACCGGTGCTCACCCAACAATCACGCTGAATTAATTATGCTCAATGTCGTGTGTGTGTCGCACACACGACGACGATAACCTACCTGCTTCCGCTAGTGTGGATTGAGGTTATCCCCGGTGTGTGTCCCGAAAGAGTTGACCCGTTGTATTTGTGCGGTGGCAGGCAGGCAGGCAGGCAGGCGGGCAGCAGCTCGGCTCCTTCTTAACTCTGGCGAGCGACGACGCCTCCGCACGGAGTATATGTATATTATTAATCAACACACCTCCTTCGCGGACGGCTCGACAGCTGACAGTCGGGCGAACGTCACGTATATATTATATACACAGTAATCAAATATACACGCAGTGTCGCGACGAAGGGCAGTTTACACCGGGGCCTACCGTATTCTTCTCCTCCCTTATATGCGTAAACTAGCTGCTGTGCAGTGCAACGACGACGACGACGACGACGGCGGCTCGAGTTGCACCGGCTTCTATATAGCATGTACACGATGTGATATATATATATATATATATATTTATCGTATCGTAACGGGGTGACCGACGTCAGACGGACACGAGCGCGCGGCGGTGTAACGCGCCCGAGTATCTCTGCGCCTTTTTCTGCATATATGTACGTGTGTGTAGTACGTGTGTAGGTGTAAACGATACATATACAGTTTATGCTCGCGACTGCTGCTGCTGCTGCTCCGACTTACACAGCCTGTATATATACACACGATGATACATATGACTATACTGTCTGTCTGTCTGTGTGTGTGTGCATGAGAACCGGCTGCGCCTCCCCCGCTCGCCTGAATGTCACACAACTTCGATATTATATTATGCTTTTGCTACGGTTAACAGACATTTTTTCAATAATATTTCACCGTTTATATTTCTAAACTTCTTATTTTCATTCGTAAGATCGTACAAGACGCAGCGAGGCAGTGCAAGCACTTAAATGACGTTCCGAACTATATACGCAATAAAATAGTTCATCGAATGCCAAACATTTCGTATTCAAGTACACAGTACAGGAGTCGCGCGCTCTGTCTAAATGAAAAAGTCCGCTTGACTCACACAAAGTTCATCGCTACCGCGCGCAAACGCGTTTAATAATAGGCATAAATGTACAGTTTTTGTGTGCGCGGAGGAGCATGTGACAGCTGTACAAACTAGTAGAAGTATACGACGTGCTGCGCAGCGCCTGTCGTCTGATGTTTTGTCCTGCAGCTAAGTTATATATATATATGTGTGTGCGCGCAGCACGTCATTGCCGTGTCGAACGTGTCATCTGCTCTGCATGGCCCCAGCCAGCAGCAGTGGTATATAACGTCGTCTACTCCGTATTACGATATATAGCTTACTCATCTAACCCTACCTACATTGTATGACACACGCACACACACTTTATCTATACAGAGTCGACGAGTTAGAGAGAGAGCAGTAGTAGTAGTTTGCGGCGTACATCGTCGCCACCCCGATGCAATTGTCAGTATATAGTTTTGTAGTCTACTGCTAGTTTTATTTTAATTGAAAGTGTAATAGCCAGCACAAGTGATATAAGTTTTCGTCCGACTAGAGGTTTAACAGAAACCTAAGTTGTATTATTGTTGCATTTCTGAGCTAGACATCGCCAAGTTTGAATAATTTTTATTATTGTGAGTATCTCTCGTGAACCTCTATCGCTAAATTCACAAACGAATCAATTGTAACTCCACTTTCAATTTTCAGTAAGACTTATAGATACGAGAATGTCAACCGAAGCATCGCGCTGAGTAGCTAACTTAATTGCTGCCAAGCACTTTGTTTTTCTTCCTTTCGAGTGTGTACCAAAAAATTCGCCAAAATTGAGCGCCGAACGAAAAGCCCTTCGCGCAGTCCACGCGCCAACAAAATCAAGAAGAAAAAAACCATGACGCCCAGACTGATGAAGGAAAAACATTCCAGATATTTTCACATGATTCTTCAGATGATGCCGCTGGAATGTCCAGATGCAATGAGGATGACCTTTGGCTATTTTGGCCTGTCTGCGCTTGATTTACTTGGCACTCTGGACGATTATCTGCCGGTGAAAAAAGAAGAGGCCATAGACTGGATTTATAGATTACAGGTTACCGGTGCTGGGCCCAGATCTGGTTTCAGCTCTTCGCCCATGATTTCCAAAGAAATCTCCCCAGAATATCACTGCGGTCATCTGGCAATGTCTTACACTGGTTTAGCAAGTTTGTTGATTTTGGGCGACGACTTGCTCAGAGTTGACAAAGAATCAATGATGGAAGGTATGAGAGCGTGTCAAAATCCTGATGGTTCATTTATGGCAACGGTGGCAGGCAGCGAAAGTGACATGAGATTTGTTTATTGTGCCAGCTGCGTTTCAGCTATTCTTGATGACTGGTCTGGCATGAACAAAGCTCTCACTATTGATTACATTTTAAAAAGCTTGGTAAGTTTTATTATTTATACAACTAATGTAAGTCTGCTTGAAATGAGTCACAAGAAATAATTTTTATTTTTAAATTAGTCATATGACGGAGCGTTTGGACAAGGACCAGGATTAGAGGCACATGGAGGATCAACATTTTGTGCTGTTGCTAGTCTGTATTTAATGAATGAACTGCACAATGTACTCTCAGAAAAACAATTAGAAAATTTAAAAAGATGGTGCTTAATGAGACAAGACAGAGGGTTTCAAGGCAGACCTGGAAAGCCACAAGATTCTTGTTACAGTTTCTGGATTGGTGCTACTCTACAATTACTAGGCGTTGATAAGTTATCCGACAGTCAAGATAATAGAGCATTTGTACTAGATACACAAAATACTTTGGTCGGTGGTTTTGGAAAATATACCAATGAACGTCCAGATCCTTTGCATGCCTATTTAGGTAATTATAGTTTATTCCATACTGCTATAAATACTCTTTGATTTTACTTGAAAAATGTTATTCTTGTAGGTTTGTGCAGTTTGAGTTTAATCAAGGAACCGGCGTTACAAGAAATGCATGCCGCATTAAATATTTCTAAGAAAGCATACACACACATGCAGTGTTTGCATGAAAGATGGAAATATAGTCAATGAAGATAGATGGCATCGCAATGCGCACAAATATTGCACAATTCAATATCAGATATAAATAAGAAAATATTTTGTAACATACTATACTCTATAATTTTCTAGGACTGTACATTATAATTTAAAAAAAGTTACAAATTTACAAGTAGAATATATGAACGTGGTACATTTTTGAGATTTTGTAATAAAATCGTGAACATTGCGTGAAGTCAAAGTATCAAACAATTTCACCAATAAAAATCTTCTATACAGATAATACTGATCTTGAACAATTTCACTTTTGCCATGCCACAGCCTTTTGCAAATTCGAGGTACTCGACACCGTTCTCTTTCTCCATACGATAATTTCGACGGCCAGTATAATCAAAGACAGCATAACTCCATTCGCGTAGATCGTCAAAATAGGCATGACGCTGTTAATGGTGATTCTGTTCACCTTCGCGAAGTGTATATCTTTGAACTGAAAGAAGTACTTGGCCCGCAGCCTGGCCAGAAAACCATTGCTCGACAGCGTTATGATGCTGACAAAAACCAAATAAATAAATAAAACATCATGGCTCGTCGTATAATCGTGTTCGCAACGATCACGATCGTAAACTCACCGATTGTCCAATTCCTCTCGGTAGGGCTCGTTCTTGGACAAGCCGATCGACATGTACTCCTTGATCGGCAAGTAGAGCGGCTTCAGGACGCACGGGATCTTGCTGTTGAGCGCGTTGTAGTAGGTGTCCAGGGTGTAGAAAGCCACCGTCTGATTGCGATTGCAGGTCTGGAGAAATGCGTCGAGAATATCCAGAGGCTGGGTCTCGTTGAGCTTGAACTCGAATTGATTGAGAATACTGTCGGTCTCGTGCTGTTTACAAAAAAAAAATGAAGCAAAATTAATTACGTCGCGCTTGTCTTTGGCTCGAATTTTCGAGTGCGTGTATATATGTGTACTGACAAAGCGGGCCTCCTGTCGACTGCCGTTCAGTACGATGATCTTGAACAGTCGATCGTCCTTGAGCTCCAGATAGGACGAAAAGGGCAGACCGGTCTCGGGCACGGTGATGAAGCTCATGAGCACGCTCGAGTAGAGCATGTGAATGTTCATGGCGAGGCAGAGCAGCGTCAGGTAGAGCAGCCTCGAGGACGGATTGCGCGGCTTCTCCGCCAGGCCCTGCTGCGCGTAGATGCCCACGATGCTGACGACGTTGTAGGACCAGAGATCGGACCAGTGCCAGTCGCGATGGTGGCGCTTCTTCGTGATCATCAGCAGGCAGGAGACGAGCGCGACCATGGCGACGTTGACGAGCCAGACGGGCCCGCTGAAGACGCGAAAGTACGAGCTCCAGTGGATGAGGGTGCTGTCCACGGTCTGCATGTAGAAGGCCGCCTGGGTGACGATTATGGGCAGCGAGAAGTCGATCTGCTGGATGCGCGCCATCGACATGGTGATGGGGGTGAGGGCCATGTTCATCCGCTGCTCGCTGAGGTCCTTGATGAGGTCCGTCCAGTTGGTGTTGTACTTGCGCGTGTCGTACTCGACGACGGTGTCGTAGCGATAGGTGCTCAGCTCCTGGATCAAGCCGCTGAAGTTCTCGAAGAAGTAGTAAAAGTTCTCGCTGCGAAAGTCGAAATTCATCTGAAACGATCGTGATGGAACATCGGATTATACCATTATATAGAATCATTGAACATTGTTACAAACACTCACCCTCGCCACGTTCACCACCTTGTATCTATCGTCCCGCAGAAATCGCTCGAAGTAATCCCTGTGCATCGTGTTGTTCCTCGAGTCCCAGACGCTGACGCGAACGATACCTTCGAGCACGTAATTCCGATGGCTCTCGAGGAAGAGCCCCCAGTCGTCGCTGAAATTTCGACGCTGGAACAGCCGCCGGTCGTCGAGCTCGAATATCATGAGCAGCCGAGTGTTGAGATTGTCGATTATCTCGCGGGTGGCATCCAGCTCCTCGTAGCCGACGGCCTGCGACATGATCGAGTGGTTCGAGTAGCTGCGTATCAGTTTGTGCACGTCGTTCTCCTTTCTCCAGCCTAAGAAAGAGAGAGAGAGAGAGGCAGATCGTTAAACCGAGAACGACGCTTTTGATTTCGATTTTGATAATTACGATCGCTGTCGAAGTCGCAAATCATCAGCACGAACGAGAATCGAAAATCTTCGTACTTGGCGATCGGATTCGTTTTCTCGCAGTGACAGTAATTAAATGCCAAGATTAAAATCCACGCACGACCGAAATTCATTTTTTTTTTTTTTTTATAATTCTTTACTCGATGTTTTTGTGCGTGCGCAAATACTACTGATACGAACGTTTACGCTGTCACATCGAGTCGAGTCAGTTTTTTTTTTTTACATTAGTTTACTTTATGGGAAAATCAATTCAAGCTCGCCGCAACGGGGATGTAGGATGCTTTTACCGGTTTTTATGACCAAGTAAAGTGCACCCAAGTTGGCAGAGCTTTTATCATTCAAAATTGCTTTTTTTTCAACGCAGACACTGCGAGGTGGGCTTCGTAAAATCGAAAAAAGAAAGAGCCTCGAGTCTCGCGAGATTTTAATCGAAAAAGTTTCGCTACCCTATATATCCTTTACACCATACGGTGAAGGCACATAAAAGCTCGACTTTGCGAGCTTTCACGACAGATGGCGGCGGCTGTCTGTCGCACGACGGTGGCCTGTCGATACCAATGTATATATATATATATATATACAATATACATACATAAATATGCACTGCGTGCTTTATTTTCGCCGCGTCGAGCGCGCCCCTCGACGGCGACAGTCGCGCGAGAGGCAGACTGTATATATATGGGCCAAGTCAGCTCGGAGTCGACTCCGATCTCTCGAGCGGAGCGCACGTATACACGGTACACACGACTCGCTCCGACTTTTAGTCGTACACGTACGATCTTGAAAATTATACACACCCACGCAGGGAGGCGCGAGTCGATATCACGTGCGTTGCGGTGCTCGCGCGGGTGTCTCGAGTATCGTCATAAACCATAAATAAACAACGCGCATAGACGAGCTTCGCACCGCACACATTTACATACGCCGTAATGATGCGAGTCGACACTCGTTGTCATCTGTCGCGGTGAGATCGTAGACCGTAATACAAAAAAAAAAAAAAAAAACAAACAAAGCGCGACCGAAACGTACACAAACGAGTCCGTCTAGATGTCAAGATTTCAAGAATTCCTCGGCTCGCTACGCAAGGAGGCCCTAGTTTTTCCGGCCGTCGCCGCTGCCACTGCTACCGCGCTCTGCCTGCTGCTGCTGCGCTGCTGCATCAACGGGAGTCGAATAACAACGTAAACGACGACGACGACGACGAGAGCAGTACCGACAAGAACCACAACAACAACAACAACAACCACAACAACAACAATAACAACAACATCGCAGTGGTGGCTCAAAAGAATCCGAGAAAAGCTATCGAGGTTAGTGCCAATAACGCGCGTTTGTGAGCTTTTTTCTGTCGCGTATCGCTCATTGACGATATCATCATCCACACACCTACATCCTGTATATATACGGACACGTTTCGCGCACCGCATACAGAGCGATATAAATTGATAAATAGTGGACTTGTCTCGTCGCGCGGCTCTTCGATACGCATCATCGTCGCGATATATCCAACGCGCAGCAGCAGCAACACGTGCCTGTTGTCGTATCGCGAGTTTAAAAGGAAACGAAAAACTATAGTCAAGTTCACGTTGGCGAATATCGTATCGTATGTATATAGGTATATTTCTTATATGCATTTATTTTATAAAGCGCCACTCGACGCGCTGTGCCGTGCTGTGTGCCGTGAGCTGCCCGAAGGTCGCGAGACTATAGACGTATAAGCCTAGATCCACACACCTACCTATATACGTATATATATATGCTATATAACTTTATGCAGCGAATACTGCACTCGTGATATTGGCTTTTATGCCATTCGAACTTTTTTTTTTTCATTGTTGTGCATATTATGTACCTCGTTGTTAAAAATTAGTTCCAGATCAACTGTAACTTGCGCAGCTACGATACAATCTTAAACTATCGTCGGTCCGCACGGGAGTATATTTTGCAGTTCCTATTTATAAGCGCCGGACGCGACGTGGAATTCGATTGAAAGAAAGAAAGAAAGAAAAAGCTCGGCCTGTGTACCTATACACACACACACACACATCTCGATATAAGTACGTACATCCGAGGCAAATAATCGACGACTTTCGCGATGAATTTTTTATCGGCTGTGTCGCAGCTCGTAATTGCGCGGGTGCGCGCATATATATACATACACCGGCCTATTGAATTTTCTCTCCGTACACGAGTGCGATACGACTCTCGAGGGCTCCTCTCGGCTGTAGAGCAGTTATGCGTGTGTGAGTGCGTTGTGTTTACTCGAGCCTTATCGAAAAGCCACTCGAGAGAGTCCCGAGCCACGTAACTTTTTTTCTTCGCGAAAGACAAATACAAAACAGAGCGAAAAAAAATCCATCTCTGCCTGGCCAGCTCTCTCAGCTCTGTGTGTGTGTGTGTGTGTCTAAATCAATCGATTGACTCATTCGAAACATGCACGGCGGCGCACACATATATAGCTGTAACAGTCGACGGGGGCTCAAGCGCGACGCCGAGCGATAAAAAAAAAGTAAAGATATTACGTTGTACCATAGATATATACGGAGTGGCGATCCACGCCCTGAAAAAAAAAAAATAACAAAACGAGAGAGAGAGAAACGTAAAGTTGCAGAGAGAGAGAGAGAAGGCCTAATTACTGCCGCTTAGCTAAGTTGCGCCGGATGCACGCGTAAAGAGAGACCGCATATATAGCAAGAGAGTGAGAGAGAAGAGGATCCTGTTGTTTGTGTTTGTATGTGCGCGTGTGTGCTGTATACAGCACGTCTTTCAATTCCGCGCTCGCCACGGTGTATAATAGCGAACGCGCGTATATATATATGTACTTTAAATGTGTATTATACAGCGAGAGAGAGAGAAGGAAGTGCCTCGTGCGCTGTGCTATCGCTTTTACTCGTTGCCGCCGCACTCGAATCGTGCGCAGGAAATTTGCGAGCGAGCGAGAAGAAGAAAAGGAAAAAATTGCGGCTAATTCTTATTTAGATTTTTCGTAGTGAGAAATCGTTGCGCGCGCGCGCGATTTTCCATTTTCTCGGCGACAATTATATATACGTATATTATTATTGAGCTCGCGCGCACAAAGGCGACGATTATTATGGGCTGTCGCATCTCTCGCCAATTCGCGCGTCGCGTTTACAATATTTAAATGAACGCGTGTATGCATATTGCGTTGTTGGTTGAGGCGCGCGAGAAACTGGGCCACGCGAGCATATACGTGTGTATATGTATATAACAGAGCACACGGCACAACGTCAAACGACATTTAATTTTCCTTTTCAAAATTCATATTTAGATATAAAAGCACCGAAAGAGCTTCTCGTACGGTACAGACGCGACAAATCGATTTATAAAAGCCACGTCGTCGCCGTCGGAAGTGCGGCACTTCCACAGTCCGGATCGCGGCCAAAACTGAATTATCGAAGTCGAAGCGATCCTGTCGTGTACACATCTGGAGTGCGCAACAAGTTGGCAGCTCTGGTATATACGCCACAAATATATCATACGCGTATCTCGTCCGTTAATTGCTTTCAAGCTCGGCAAAAAAAAAAAACAATATCGCGTGCCGCGGAATAAATCAAAGTTTTCGTAATAAACGCGCGTGTACTGTATATAAAGTTATACTCTCTCTCTTCATTGTTTTAGTCGAAAGCTCGCTTATGTGCACGATAAGTCGCGTAAAAGCTCGTTATTGTGAGCTTTTCACGTGGCGATATACGTGATTCGCGGGAGCTTTCACGCGAGATATTCATTAAGCTCGTAGGGAAAAGTTTGCCCAAGGATTATAACTACGCTGGCGCACCTATCTGCGTCGAGCTTTTGACCTCTGCTCAGCCGCGTGTCTGTAATATAAGAGAAGAAAGGCCTCGCGAATTAGCCTCGGTGATCGGCCAGAGGATCGAACTCTTTTTTTTTTTTTTTTTTTTACTTTTGGTTATAGCTTATAAAAGAAAGAATCGACCTCGGAATAAATTCATACACGATATTCGGCTCGTGAAAGGCGACGAAAACATTCCATTATAAACATAAAAATATCAAGACGTTATTCTCGAGTCCGCGTGAATCACTCGTTTAAGTCGAAGTGGCGAAGAAGCGCAGCGAATTGTCTCGTTATTAAATGAGCTCGTTTGAAAGAGTTGCAAAATCGCATAGGATTTCTCTCCGTCTCTGTCTGTCTTCGTCATTCCCGAGTCGCAAATATGCCACTGCTGCTGCTGCTGCTGCTGCTGCTGCTGCATTGCTCGCGACTGCGTCAAAGACGAGCTTTCATAATTGAGAAAGCGGCGCAGAAGGACAGTTCAAAGTAACTCGAGAGAAAGAGAGAAATGCAGGAGGCAGCACAAAGTGCATCTGCTGGCTTCCATATACTCGTGCAAAAGTGGTAAAACGAGCCTGCGTTCGATAGACTGCGAACATATATATGTATAGGGAAAAAAAGAAAAGAAAAGCGGCGAAAATTTCACCTTCGATCATAGAAATGGCACGTGGATTTCGCCTCGGATATGTCACGTCGCGGCTACGTCGCAGCAGATAGATATTAGTAGTAGTAGTGCGAGGTAAATTCATTATAACAATGTATATGTACGTGCATTAAGCGCGCGACCTGCTTCTTTTCGACGATGTCATCACTTTCATTTCGCTTCTCGGAGCATCTCATGTAACAATATAGGCAACGATGTATGTATACAATAAATTAAAACGTGCGGTACACATTGATATCATCGTATGGAAAACCAAGTCTCACATTGTCACTCGCATGAATACCGCATAAATAATGCAAACACGAGAGAGAAAAATATGGATCATCGGTCACGGCGATAACGGCAGTATTCGCATACGCGATTTGCATTAATAATTCAAATTAATAGTTGCGCTAAACTCCAGAGAGCCAAAGAGTAAATATATAATAACATCGAAAGACACACGAATTCGAACGTCACGGATCTAATCGATATCGTCATCCGCGCAAAAACAGGGACAGGATACGTTTATATATACATCGACGATACGATCGCGAGCCGTTACGTCAAATTGCAATTTGATTCGAAGTTTAGCGCGCGCGCGCGAATAATAATAATAATATGTAACGAAAATTTCATCGGAAAGGCCGCGCGTTAATCCATCCATCGGGGATCCTTGGGATATATCTTACGTAACGATATTACAATCACACTCGGTGGCAGTAAGTCGCCTAGGCCTGTATAGCTGCGCCGCCACCCACGCACGTGCCAAGCCGTACGTAATACATAATACACATCATTATATATGAGTTGCGCGCGTATATATGTACGACGTGAAAAACCATCGATAAATACGTAACGCGCGATAATGTATAAATTATCGTATCGCATACGCATATATATTTCGCAAAGTCAACGCGGGGACTCGATTCTAATCATCCATCGCTCCACGAGAATCCGTCGAATCATCGCCGCGATATCCGACGAAGAGTAAGAGCTGTCGGAACAGCTGCCTGACCTGCGGAGATGCTGCGATCATATATATATATATAGGGCAGCTGACGCGTGCAAGACGTGTGCGCGCGTATACCTATACTTGCGTAGGTCTTACGCGCGTTCGCAGGTGCTATATGGATGTACGCATAGAAGAAGGATAACATAGGTATACTTGACTCGATCCGCGATCGTAATTAGCGGCTCATATGCAGGTGTCGGATCGAAAGTCGTCTCTCGACGTCAACGCGCGACGTTTAGAGAGACGGTATTTTCACGCGTCGATCTTATGATATACTACTTCCAATTAAATACGCACGCGGATCATCGTCGGCTGGCCTTATTTTTCATAATACAAACGCGGATCTTTAAAAAAATTCCGGACGTAAGACGTCGCGTGCACCTATATATACACACACAACAACAACATATCGACACACTCCAAATTGTGGCTTGGATATATATCTTACGTACGTTTTAAAATATCTCGAAACGTTTCGAGAGTACCTATATCGGCGGGCCCGTCGAGCGCAACAGCTGCCACAGCCGCCGCCCTTCTTTTCTTCCCGCGTGACATTTGCCAGGGTTGCTTGTACACTTACATACACATACGCGTTTTCTTTTAAAAAGGGGGCCGCTCCAACGTATATATATACCTTATGCACGTCGAGTGTAACGGCTCCTTTTTGCCTTTCCGGACTTTATAATGGTGGTAGGGGATTTCGTACACGCGCCGAGCTCGCGACCGTACGTACCGTCGTCTATCTTTTTCAGTTCAAGTGAAGCGCCGATGCTAGTTTGAGTTCGACTGTCTGATCGAGTGCATCCGTGCGAGAGAGCGAGAGAGACGCGTATTATATTGTGTCAAGTTATACAAGTTGTGTTATTTGTTTATATCGTATTCGACGCTTGGCCAGAGAGAGAATTGCAGTAGTGGTTTACATAAAACAGTGAGTGTATTATTATATGTCTGTTCTTTATCGGAAAATGGAGCTTCGTATGTATGCAGCATTGCAAAAGTTATATAGGTCCACTTTGCGCTCGCACGATCAAAGTCTACCTTCTATCCCTTTGACGCGTTTATTCGCTCCATGTATATATATGCAAAATGCGAGTGCATATACCTGTACGAGAACGAGCGAGAAAATAAGATCGTCGTTGCATACAAAGACACGGCATGCAAAATTGCAAGAGCCAAGGCGCGCTCGACAACAGCCCCTGTACATATTTTACGCGCCAAAAGTTCCTTCGTTCGCTTATATATGTATACGAGAGGGAGATTTTCATGTGTAGGTATCGCAATATGTGCGTGCATCGGAGAGCGAAAAATATATGCTCCTAAAAGTTCAAACTTGGCCGGCAAGAATGTCGTCTAGCCGAACCGGTAGCTCCCTCTCCCTATTACCTCTTTCTTTGCCGCTTTTCATCTTGTATTTTCTTGTTTCTCGACGAACGCGACCGACGACGCGTTAAGCAATACAAGAGAGTCCCGGGGTAACGCGAGAGCAATACGCGCGATGCATTTTTTCAATTTCATATCGCATTATCGCATCCTCGTAATTCTATTTTATTCAGGAAACTTGGACGAGTTTATCGATTAGTATCGCTTTCCATCATTATCGATTCACCTCGCCAAAAAATCAAAGAACGATAAATGTTGTGTCTAGCGTCAAAGGATCGATGGATACGTTGTAAAAAACAAAAAAAAAAAAAACGTTTTATTATCATACCTATATATGTTCGACAGATAGCTTGGGGCTCGGCGGTAATGGAGCTTCAAAGTTGGCTACTCTATCACCTCGTAGCCGTTGACTGTAATCAAGGTACCGAATGTAAAAACAGCATGCGTATCGAAAAAATCTTGTCGTTGTCACATCTCGATGTTTGTTGTTTATTATATACAAAATGTGTACGTAGCTTAGCACGTTTTTTTTTATCGATGTCAAACGTATTTGAGTAGTATACACATCATCGTCGCGCATTGTAAAACGAGAACGTATTATATGTGTGTGTGTGTGTGTGACACATTAGCATGTAATGTGTGTTTATGTGCATCGGAGCGCGCGGGAGCCACAACCTCCTCCTGTATGCACATGCAGCCGCGACGTCCTTCGCGTCCACGCGACTTTTTTATATTTCAATGCTCGATATTGCATAACTGCCGCACACAGCACACAGCACATCGTATACAAAGCAGCGGGTAGATGCAAAGAGACGATTATCAGGGCGTCGTTCTAGCAGCTGCGCACGTGCGCGTGTGTGTGTGTGTGTGTGTGCTCGACCAATAATATCGAGAGCTCGTCGAGTGTCTCTTTTTTCATATAACTTAGGATATATCTGTATGGAGTTCGATTTTTTTTCCTCTTCTTCTTCTTCTTCTCAACCCTCGACCCTCTTCGTGCCTCTGCACTGCGAGCCGTGTGCATATTATACGATATCGTCGCCCCGCCGCGTCACGTATATATACGTGTGACACGCGCTCTCGTACGTGTGGCCTACATATTACAATTTATTGCACCTGATTTATTAATTCTCTCTCGCTCGTTACACGTCGCGTCACTTTTTTTCTTTTTCACGCTTGTATACCCGTTTTGTTTTCGTTCTTCATTGTATCGTAGCCTTTAAAGTTGTTTTGCATTCACACACACACACACACGATATTGCAAGGCAGCAGCAGCAGCTCACTCGCCGCAAGCCGCACTGCCTCTATATAATACAGTATATAGTACACCGTTAATCCTGCAAAATTGAACTTGCGCGTCGTACTCCGTGTCATCGTGTGCGCCTGGACACGACTGCGTAATTTATATATTATAATATACGTATCCCTGCATTCACATCTATATATAACAGTCCGCTGTAACATAGCATATCGCCGCAGAGCTCCGACGATATTACGTATCGCCTCGGCCGAGTATTATTATTTGTTTTTCGCGGGCATGACACATACCGTAACACACGCATATATATATATATATATATAGCTCATCTTTCTCGCGTACTGCTGTACCTATATATACCTATACATGTAATGTATATTGTAAGTTGGCTTATCGCTCCGCGATATTTTCGTAAGGCCTCGGCGCGCACACGCGTGTGCCTATATATGTGCCATGTGTTGCTGTATCGTATAAGATATCGATATATTAGTCTGCTCCGATCGTTCGTCGTCGCACGTTGATATATGTATATGCATAAAAAGGAGTCGAGCGCGAGAGAGAGAGAGAGACTTTACTTTTTATTTATTCATAAAGTAAAAAATAAAAGTGTAGAAAAAAATTTGAACGTTGATTTAGCTGCGAGTTTTTTCGGCCAACGAATTCCTTGTTGATGTATATACCGCATTTACACGAGAGACGAGGTACGCTTACAAAATACTATTACATACACATTACGATATATATATATTATATATATATAGCAGCATCGCGAGCCGAGGAGAGTAATATTGCGCCCGGCTAGACTCATGCTGTCGTATAATATCATCGCTGCGGTATATATGACTCACGACGTAAGAAATTGTTATCTATTATTCGACGGCTTTGAGGCTCGTATGTATACCGTCGTGTAGTCGATGTATTAAGCACGACTTGTAGTATAGTACTGTACAGGCATTTAATACAAATATCCAAAAAAAAATCACCGTACAACGTTGTATCCTAATCCATCCCCGTCGATCTCTCTTACGTGCAGTGATGCAGTCAGCGGCCACTACTCCATCGGCTTATCAAATGGGTCCATCGTCGACCATCGGTCCTTCCTCGAGCATGAACGGCAGCAGCAACGCAAGCAATAACGGGAGCAGCGGCAGCAGCAGCAGCAACAGCAGAGCACGAGATCTGGGCCTGAGGGCGCAGAAAAAGATCCTGGGCAAGTTCGCCGGGTCGAACGCGGGCCGGGCGCTCTTCATCGACGACGCCACCGCCTTCATGCTCGACAATCTGTACAAGCTCATGGACAAGGCCGCTCGGGCGAGTCCGCAGCTCGACAAGAAGCAGCCGGAGAAGGTGCTGAAGAACATCGTCAAATTGTCGATAAAGGTGAGGCTGCTGCTGCTTTTAAAAATAGGTCTATAGTGGGGTGGCCTTGATGGTTTTTTTTTTTTTTTTTTTTTGTGAAAGGCCACGGGCCATTGATCCGAGGCGAGCATCGATTCGAGACGTGCGTCTATGATAACGGGGCTACATATGTTCAGATCCGATACATAATAACGAGTAAAAAATTTTCCATCCCTCGTTTCACAGATCGGACTGTTGCACAAGAATCAGCAGCTCGGGCCGAGCGACACGGCCAACATCGAGGCGGTGCGCCGAGCCCTCCACTCGTGCGCCATGACCGTCCTGTCCTTCTACGAGCTCGAGTTCAGCTTCGATCGGGCCTTCCTCTGCCGGTCCTTCGAGCGCTGCCGCAGGGCCGTGCACGACCTCGTCAGGCCCCACTTGACCGACAAGTCGCACGAGCGCTGCGATCAGGTCTTCGACTTTCTCGGCCATCCGGACTTCCTCGATCGGGTCTTCGCCCAGGACAGCGAGCTCAGGCCGATACTGGCCCTGCTGGTGCAGGACCTCAACAAGGCCCTGGAGAACGGACAGCTGTGAATCGAACGATTGGATGCCTGGCGCCTGATTTCCGGGTGCGTTTCCTATACAGTATTTCGCGATTGACGAAAAAAAGGAAGAGAGAGAGAGATCGTGTCGCCGGATGATTCGAAAGTTCTTTTACGATAAATGCTCTTCGAGTTTGTGGCACAAATGATTTGAAAAAAAAAAAAAAAAAAAAAATAGCAAAAGAAGCCTAGCCGGATTCTGCGTGTCTGTCGCTCGATTGCGCACAAATTACATGCCGGACAATGCGAGAGAATGTGTATAGCTTTATAAAAACAAAAGTTTAGTTTCGGTGTGCGAGTGTGTAAAGGACCTAAAAAAAATGAGTAAAATAAGTTATTGCAGTAGAAACCCGATAACACAAAAAATAATTGTAAATGTTTCTATTGCGCGATTTTGTTACGATTAATCGGTCGACGGGATAAATCGTTTATCGCGCGTGCAAATAATAATTCAAAAATGTAAACACTAGCCAACCTTTGTAGAAAGTTTTCTACTCAGCTGTACCAAAGTCAATAAAAGAAGATATCAATTCGTATTTCCTCTTTTACGTTATAATACGCGCATTTCACAAAATCCTTCGTGCCGCGTGATGCATTGAAAATACACCCCGAGTATTTATGGTTTTTGTATTTCCAAGTTTCGTATTTATTTAAATATCTGTAATGAGGTTTGAATTTCTTTTTTTACAAAAAAGAAAAAATTAAGTTATCGATTGTAAATCATACCAGGTAGAGTCGTATACATATCCCAATCGACAGTATTAGTAACTGTTGAACTAGTTCGGTTAGGTAAATTTTACAAGTAAAAAAAGAGAATGAATATATACTTAAATCAGTCTTAAAAAAAACACTGAACACTCTGTACAAATAATAATTTTCATCCTCGAGAATATTTTCTGTATAAAAAAAAAAGTATAGATGAAAATTTACATGTAAGATAATTATTAATTAAGAAACAATAAATATTTGTTATAAAATTATCTACTCTATGTCACTCGGCAATTTTTTCAAAGATCCTTTTATAATATATTTTTTTAACAGTAATGAGTAAGCCAAGTTTTATAATTTTGTATATTAAAATATCCATCTTTTTGCACCTCTCATTTATAATTCAGATACATTTATAGTTTGAATTGTAGGTATCAAACTTTACCACTAATTCAGCAAGTTATGTATGAAAATCTCTAAAAATTCATGAATTGCGTTGCATTCAAAATACGTACATTCCAGCGCGCGCGCGCGCGCATCGTAAGTTGCATCTGTGCTCGCATTTGTCTCCACCTGTCGACTGGTCGTCGAAAATGCAGTCGCTCTGTACACGCGTTCTTAAAAGCACATGTCCGCCAGTCGACAAGTTGCGTCAACGTGGAAAAGTGTAAATACATTTTCTTTACATCGATTCGAGTGCGATATATTGTTAACAGAACATTTACAAGTGCGGTAGCGATCGAGAACGAGTGCCGTATCGACCTTTTGTTTTTTGGGGGCGGAAGTCGACGACGATATCAAAGACTCGATTAAAAATGCCGCTGATCGAGACCGAGACTTACCAATCTCGTCTGCGCAAGATTAGAGTTCATTTTATGAATATGGCGAACGCGAACAGTAGGCGCAACGAATTTCGTCGCATACTATTGGACTGGTCGAAAAGGGTAAGGACCGATCGCGTAATGACCAGAGTTTTGAAGGAGACGCTGAACACCATGTTTCGCAGCCACCAAGACAAATGTTTCTTTCTCAAACGTTGTCTAAAAGATCACGACTACAAAATGCTGAAACTATTCGGCTCGAGCAAGCTGAAGATCAACAAGGTTATACTCGATTGCGGTAGGTCGGCGCTGCACTTTCTAGGCGATATGTACAGCGCGGCGCAGAGACTCGACTCGGGAAAGTGCACCCTGCAAATGATGAAGTATCTGCTGAACAATACGAGGAAAAATTACCAAGACAAGCTCGGCTTTACGTACTTGCACGGGGCCTGTATGACAGGCAACATCGCGGCGGTGAACTTGCTGCTGAATCAAGCCGGCGTCGACGTCAATCTCGACAGCTACGCGCGCTCGCCGTTGCATCTGGCCGCTCGCCACCGCCACGAGGACGTGGTGAGACTTTTGCTGGCGAGGGGCGCGGATCCGAACGGGCGCGACCGGGAGCTCGCCACGCCGCTGCACGCCCTGTCGCGGCTCAGCCTGTGCGACTGCGTGTCGCGCGACTCTCGCTGCGACCGCAGGCGCGCCTGCGACGAGATAATTCGGCTGCTCGTCGATCGCGGAGCCAACGTGGAGGCGCGCGACGCTCGCGAGGAGACTCCGCTGCAGGCGGCCTTCTCGGCCTACGATACGTCGCTGGTCAGGGCGCTGCTGAGGCACGACGCCAGCGTGGCGAATCTCGACCAGGACAGGATGTTCCGGGGCAGGCTCAGCCGGACGGCGGCGCGGAACTATCCCGTGACGCTGAACGCGATCGAGGCGACGCGCTCGCTCGCCTCGGCCGATTTCCGCATGAGCATCTCCACGACGCTGAGGATGCTGAAGTTTTGGAAGAGGGCGAGGGGAAACGATATCGATCATTGCATCTCCGGTCTCGATGGTACGTCGATTTGTTTATTTTTTTTTTTTTTTTTTTCTATAAAAGAAGTAGTCTCCACTCACGATTACCTTTGTTCGTTTACAGAGGACGACGACGATCGAGCTCCGAGCATCTTGAACCAGTACAAGAGAATACTGTATCTGCACAAAGAGTATGGCTTTTACTTCGACGAAAAAGCTCTGACTCACCTGCACAAACAGATCCACAAGTTCACCGTGAAAGCCGCGCCTTACGCCAACGGCGACTACGAGCCCGAGTCGAGCTTCAAGAAGATATGGACGAGGGAGATCGGCTACATGAAGTCCATCAAGTTGAACGAGCAGGTCTCGCTCTATCAACTGTGCCGGATGAGCTACAGCGAGGGTCACTCGATACTGAAAGATATGAGGGACTGGCGCTGCCCACCGATGGACGACATCTCGTGCAACGGCTACCTGGCCCACGTCTTCGTCAAGAGACACCTCGCCAACATCAAGATAAGGTCGGAGCTGGAAATGTTCGCGGTGGATCTCTTCATGACCGATCGTTTTAGCTTGCATCTGCCGTACACCGCGTGCCGTAAAGTCGTCGAGTTCTTGAGCGACGAGGAATTGTTCCGCTGGAGCGAGCAGACGTGCGAGGAGGATGTGGGTCCGCCGCCTAGAAAGAGACAACGCATGTGTCAAGTAAAACAAAACACTGGCCAAAATGCGTAAAGAGTTCTCTACTCGGAGCTATAATACCAAAGTCGTGACATAGACGACCCACGTAACGCTTGATATTATTTTATCGCGTTATGCTTTTTAACTTGCCTATACTTGTGATGAATTGAAAACGAGTGATTTGATGTTTTTTTATTCCAAAATTTTATGTTCACATTTTTTTTTTTTCAAAAACACAATTAATTTATGAATCGAACCGGTGAATGAGGTAAATATAGTTAAACCAGTATTAAAAACCACTAAACAATTTGAACAAATAATAATTTTTATCCTAGAGAATGTTTTGTATCAAAGAGATAGATAGTTAGAAATACATAACCTTGAACCAGTATTAAAAACCACAGAACAACTTGAACTAATAATAATTTTTATCCTACAGAATATGTTTTGTATAAAAGAAATAGATAGTTGGAAATATACATGTGATACAATTAATTAATTAAGAGACAATAAATATTTGTTAGAAAATTCGATTGCATACTTTTATTAATAAGAGATCACTGTTGATAATTTTTTGTTCCAAATTTATTTACACAATTGTATTTGTCAGTAAGAACGATACGATTACATTTCTAATTCAAGTAATACATAACTTGGTGATATTAGTAAGTTCGAATCGATCACGATTTGTCACACACACGCTTCAATTCTATCGAGACAATACAATGGCAATTACCTAACACACAATCTTCCAATTATTCAAGTACGTGAAAAGTTGAAATCAAACGGCGCAAGTAGTAGTTAATTGTTCATAACTTTTTGACATACGAATAGTTATTTCATCTCTTCATAAAATTCATTACCAAATGTACATCATTTTTTTCACTCAATACATATTTCATATCGAGTCACAATTCATTTCTATTTTCCCTTTTTTATGCATGATTCATTTTCTTTTTTTATTACTAATTACTCGCTCAACGATTAATATTATAGTTACCAGTCTTTATTGTTGTTTTGATCAATTAATGAATACATCGTATGAATCGTGCGTCTAATTGCAAACAATCAGTAGTTCTTACTTATAAAAATCAAAACTTGGATCAATTCAAACTATGCGATGAAAGATCAATGAGCGCAGTTTTCAGACTTAAAAATAGACTCTCGTGTGATGCATTAGTAGAATGTTCTCTACACTAAAAGTTAATGAATTCTTTAATTTGAGATGTAAATACATTTTTAGCGCGGTTGGAATATTGTTTCGATTGGTAAAAAATAAATGATTTATACAAATAAATTTCTTGAATCGTTAAGCGTTTGAAATCAATTGTTACGATTTACTTCACAATTTTATGAACGTTTGTAAACGGTTCTTGAAAGAAAATTTGTAAAACGTACATAAAGTATAAAAATAATTCTACAACTACGTAACGAAAATTTTCTAAATAAAAACATATCATGTTTACAAAAATGCATATTTTTGTACATGTAAACCAATTGAATTACTATTCTATTGCATGAACACGAATAAACAAAAAATATATATTATCCTGAACGTCATGATTTTGAAAAAGTTTTCCAAATTTCCATAATAACTTAATTATTAAAAATTGTATCTCTTTTCAAATATTGGTACATAACATCCTTAGGAGTTCATGACTTGAAATTTTCACGCTCTATATTTTCATAAACTACATTCATTAATACTATGATATTTTACTAAAACTTACTTCTTTTTTTACATATTTCGAGATGAACAAAACAAACGATTTCATTGCACGCTATCAAAACACATTTACACAATCACAGTTTACGCATCCTATTAGTCTTGCTATTACAATCAATGAATCACAAAAAGACTTGAAACAAATCTATTGCGTTATCATTTCCATCAACAAGAGATTCTTTTTTATTCGATTTCTCAAAGTTGATGGCATGTGGTCTTTCAAGTCTTCTGGTGAATTTATTTTGACTATGGATACACTAAATTACTCAATTATTTAATACACTCTAAATAAGAATTCCCTAGTACTTTATATGAAAATTTTAACGAATTAAAATATAATAGTACAAATTAACCTAATGTTTAGATTATGCACATAGACATACAATGGTACTTAAACTTAAAGTTTTCCACTGCTCTTTTAAAGTCTTACAGTCAATTTCATAAAATAATTTTTATGATTGTAGCTCCAATGTTAATTTTTTCAAAGCTTACAACAAATGAAGGGTGATTTTTGAACTACTCAACGAAATATAGTAAACTTATCTGGGCTACAAAAAATACACACAACAGTGCACATATTCGCCAACCTCAGGTTTTTTTTCTATACGTGGAGTACACGCTACCTGATACTTTTTCGGTTTACTTTCATTAAACACAATTTATGTACTCTAACTATCTAATGATTGGAGTTTTGACAATGAAAATGAATTATAATCAGATTCTAGGTCCGATTTTCATTGTAAAATAATTTGAGCTTTTCTTTCAAAAATTAAAAGATTATGGCATTTTGAATTTTCAGTATAAATCAATGGCGGCGAATGCACAAAATTATGAATTTTGATTTCAAAAGGATAACTAATTTTTACAATCATTTTAAAAAGCCTAATTTGATGATAAATGCGTATCAAAATATAGAACTGACGGTGATAGATCTTATCATATAATTCTATAAGTAATACGATATACTTATTGCCACAATCCTGCATAGTTTCCATATAAATTTGTTGGAAGAGGGCCGCCAGCGCAGAAAAGACGCGTTCCTGATGCATCGTAGCAATGCGTGTAAATGGCAGGAGTGTATTTTACATTATGGAATCCATCAATGTAATCTTCATCTGGAAACTAAATTTAAAATTTATCTCATGCTTGCATCTCTGATAATATAAAATACTTATCACATAAATACTACATCAATAAAATACTTACCACATAACCCTTGGAAGCCTTCAACATCACGGTCCTATTTGAATTAATAGATGATTCAAGATACTTCTGTGCCCGAATATCGTAAAACATCAACATTCCAAGACCGGTGCCAATTGTTAAAACAGAGCCTTGGAAACTAGCTGATCTAATACCACATCCGCTATACCTGTTGAAACAAGAAATAAAATTTTCAAATAAAATATTTGATAGGAAAAAAACCTTTTTAAAAGTAATTTACCTTGAAGGTACTTTTTTTATAGGCTGCAATGTTCTTGCATCAAGTAAAAGTGTGTAAGAACGGCAACCCACGGCGTACAAGCCCTCTTCGTGCACAGCCAAGCAAACATTATCTTGACAGGCAGGTAACTTTCTTGAAATTTTTTGCCTAAATGATTCTGCTGACCAGATATGAATATAACTGTTCATAGACAAAACTGCAATTTCTTTGTAGGCTTTGTTAAAAAGTAATGATCGTACTTTTTGTGCTGATTTACATTCTTTAATGCATATAGGTTGAATCAATCTGAGGGATTAAAAATGAATAATTCATAATTAAAGTGTTTAATTAAGAAAATAAAAAGAAAAATAATCGAATAATTCAATAAATACCTATGCGATGGAACATCAGCTTTTTCTGAAGCCGCTGATACTTCTTGATCAATTTGCCACAGAGCCATTTTTGTGTCTTTAGAACCCGAAACTAAGAACTCGTCGTCTAACCAACACATATCATAAACCCAGTCACGATGGGCAGATTCCCCGATACACACAGGGTCCAATGTTGGTAATCTATAAACAGCTACTTCATTACTATTCCGTCCACCAGTAGCTAAGAGGGTTCTGTTAGAATTAAATTTCATAAGAAATTAAATTGGAAAGTAATTTTCTGTGGTTTTTACCAAAAATATTACGCACCTAGATGGATTAATTTGTACAGAGTGTATACCACATTGTTGATCTTGAACATTACCCATTCCACTTGTAGAATTATTTCTACCACTAAGAGATGGTATTTGATCCAATTTTTGCGTTGCTACATCATAGACCATCAACTTATTGCATTTAGTACCAAAAACAACTTGTCTGTCACTAAGCCATTGAGAACAAAAAACTTTGTTCATATTATTTAAACTTATTGAATATTCTTTAAAGAGATCATGGCTTAATATGTGTCGAGAACCAAATTCCTTATTCACTTTTCGAATTTCATTTGCATTACTTTCTCGAGATCTTACATAATCAACAAAATTAAATGAAGTTTTCAAGTATTGGTATGAATCCATCTCTGTATCTTCCTCATCGTCGCTTGATTCATAGCACACAAAATCATCTGGCTTCTCTGATTTTCTATTTTTTTCCAAAAGCATTGCAAGTCTACAAGAAAAAAAGGTATTATTATAATTTGTATTTAGCAGTAAGCACAAAAAATTATTAAAACATCTTGCTGGCTTACTTTTTGGAACGCCTGTCATCAAGGCGAGAAGATTTAGCACAAGGAGGATGTGTTCCATAGGTGGACTTGCGCTGGGTTTCAGCCATTGCACAGATTCTTTTAGATTGCAGTTGCCCAAATACAGTTCTTAAATTGCTTCTTCAAAACAGAAAGATATTTCAAATTGAAAATTCTTTCTTTTTGTTGTTTGTATCAGGATCGCTGAGTATGTATCTGCATAATTACTGTAGATTTCCAGTGTCACACAAACTTTACTGATGGATGTGCATTCAGCGAATGCATAGTAATGAGTCCGTATTCAACAACTTTCAACATAAAGTAGTAACCTTTGACATGAACAAAAAGAACTGAATCAACATTTTTGAAAAACTTTGTATAACAAGGTACATATTTATTAGTCATTCACACACATCCTAATAATAATTTACGATTAATCGAGTTCAATTTTTTTCCACTTATTGATACAATGACATTTTGACAAAAACATTACAAGCATTCATTAGTTGTTTTAGCCTGAAATAACCATAATTGACTACACAGACGAGCACAGCCAACTCATTACCCATTGCGCATCTAATCTAACCTTATATTATATGAATTTAAAGAGCGTGTTTAAAGAGCCTCCAGTGTTTACACTGAGACAAAGAGGAAAAATCAAACTCTCGAAAAATTTTCTCCAATTTTTACCGGAGTTTTGTTGGTTACTTACTCATCGATAACTACTGCATTGGTTCGAATTTTAGTTATTGCTCGGATTAGCTAAAGATAAATATAGATTAAGAATGAAAAGGAGGAGCGTAGCCGTGCGTAGATAAAGCCTAGCAAATCACGAATTACATAAAACCATTCGGAGTCGGGTGAAAATAACTCGATTCAAGACACTTTGGAACAAAAAAGGAGCACGGCTATGGTAGAAACAATCCGAGAAACAGATGAAACACTGCACGGCTCGCTGCAGCAGCGAATCGAATATGGCTCTAAGTTGGAGCCTCGCGTGCTCCGAATGTAGTTTTAGAAAATAACCATCGAATTCGAGAATCGAAGGCTCTAAAAATCATCAAACGACTCGCCTACTCGCGACGATCGTAAGCTAGTTTCGTGTAGGAGGACAATGCCTTCGACGCCGCGATACAAAAAACACAAGGCAATGTACACACAAGACACTTTCGCTTGTGCTCCGAGCACAGGAACACGTCAAGCCAAGAGAAAAAAAAAACAACTCACTGGATCGATCATTCTCGCTTTGCCGGGATTTTCCTTTTCGAGCCTCGTTCCAGAAGAGCAGCGTCGTATTTTCTTTTGCCCTCGATTTCACAGTGATTCCACCGAGGCTTGGAAAACTGAAAAATTTCCGACAACTGTAACGCAGGCTCCGGAGCGCGACTCCGTAAAACTTCTACATACGTGCCCGTGTAATGTGCCTATATAACTGTATACATGAGTTTCACAACACTACGAGCTTGATAAGCCGCCATCTTGGATACACATGCTGTGGTGCTGCAGACCGTGCAGGCACATGCGTAAATGTCTACTCCGAGAGGAGGCGCTAAATATGAATCAAGTACAGTCCACGGAGTGGCGAACATATTTTTCGACAGTTCTTTTTTTACTGAAAATTGAAATCGTGCTTAAGAAATGACGTTTAGAAATTACAACGATGATCAACTAGAAGTGGTTTTCATTCTGAAAAACTATATTCTGTTGAACTATATGGGGTAAATCTGCTGTGAGCTATTATTTAAATAAATAATAATTAAAATAAAACCATAACGCAATGAACATTTTTTTTACTTCTTTAAATATTATATATTCGGAAGAAAATTAAAGCTGCACTTTTAAATTGTCAAATCTTTTTTTATATGAGATCAAAAACATCTTAAATACTAATACTCAATAAAAAAAATGAAACGAAAAAGTATTTGACGTTGCACCTCTGGTGTCTAAGCATATTAAAACAAAAATCACCAGAAGTGCAACGTCAAATACTTTTTCGTTTCATTTGGTTTATTTTATTTATTTATTTTTTTAATTTTTTACCTTTAAATGTGACTTTAGTTACACATCTTGCAGCGCTTCTTTTTTTTCTATTGTAAATTGATTTACTTGAATTTTTTAAATCGAATTACTCAAATTTTGTTTTGATTTAATTACTCGAATTTTAGATTGAATTACTTGAATTGTTTAATGTTCAATTCTTTTTTTAATGTTCATAAAGACGTTACACATCTTACAGCTGTTCTTATACAGCTGATTTTTTTTCTATCGTAAATTGATTTACTTGAATTGTTTAATGTTCAGTTCTATTTTTAATGTTCATAAAGACGTTACACATCTTACAGCTGTTCTTATACAGCTGATTTTTTTTCTATTGTAAATTGATTTACTTGAATTTTTTAAATCGAATTACTCGAATTTAGTTTTGATTTTATCGTACGCATACAATCATACACTAAAATTCATAAATATAAACATGTGCGCGAAGCTGTAAGATTTACAAAGTGTGCGTCGTAATGTATTGTGTCGTTCGACCGAGCAACACGCTCGTGCATGTATATAGCGGGAGAGAGTCAAGTGAGCGAGAGAGATACAGACACACGACGCTCTTGTACATAGCCGTTTCATAGACATGAGCGCAAAGTACTACATAGCCCGCGTTTGTGCCGCAGCAGAAGCGAACTAGCAGTAACTCGACACTGCCTAGCGTCGACCAATCGCAGCGCGAGAATCAAACAGACGCTACTGAGACTAAAAACCTACGATTATCGCGCTCGCTCGTTTTTCACGGATTCACTAGTCCAACGAGACATAAGACGTTACACATCAAAAGCTAATATACGATCACCTTCAATGAAATTTAATAATTTTGAGGTAAATGTATCAATTGAATTTTTAAGAACCAAAATAGGTTCCTTATGCACTTCAAGACAAGTATGTTCATTGTGTTATTTCAAATATATAGCTCACGCATTTATATTCTTGGAAAATTTTATTCACGGCCCAATAATGTGATGTCAAAAATCAATATTTTTAAGTTCGAGTGCGTAAGAATAAAAACAACTCATTGAAATATAAACTTCTTTTTTATTACAATTTTTTTAATACCACTATTTTTTATTGCAATTTTTTTAATACCACTATTTTATATTACAATTTTTTTAATACAACTATTTTTTATTACAATTTTTTTCAACACAGCCGTCGCCTTTTTGGCAATGGCTGTACTGCATCCTCTTCGCTCGCCTGCTCGCACAAACGTAATAAATCCTCGTGGCTCAAATTTTCGGCAATTTGACGACAAACAACGTATGGCAAATTTAATTTACACTTATCGTTCATAAAAAGATCGGCCGCCGCCAATTCCAAATGTTGCTTCATCCAAATATCCGCCCACTGTCTTTTCACAACGAGCTTGGAGAAAGTCAAGTCATTCAGCTGTTGTGGCACCTGGCGATTGTTGATTTTTTTCAAAATCGAGTAGCCCTCGTCGTAGCTCATTCGGCAAATTTCGTGGAGCGAGACTTTTTCGTTGAGCATGATGCTTTTCAACTGTGCAGTTTCCTGCTTTATTTCGTCGAGGAAACCTGGAGGGGTTTTACCGAGGCAGAAATATTTTCCTTTTTTCAATCTTCTCATTTCCGACCATAAGTAATCGAAAGATCTAGCTTCCATATAAAAACCATTAAAAAAATAAACTACCAAATGTCGATTGTTCTCAGTAACATAGCTGGGCAGTAAATGATAGGCTCCGTTGCCTCGAACTCTCGTCCAGCAACGTATCATCTCGAGTCTAGTAGCGAAATCCATTACGTATCCGGCCGACTGCAAAAATTCCACCATCTCGATCATGTTGAACGTCAAAGGACGATACTTCCATTCGCGCCTTTCAAAATGCCTGGCGAACATTCGTTCCTCGTTCAAACCGCTCAAACTAGCGCCGAGTTTCAGAAGGGCTCTAGTGAGCTCGAGATCGAAACAAGACACCGCTGCCTGCAGTGGAGTGTCCCCGTGACTGTCTCGCGCCTCGATGTCCGCTCCTTTCTCGACGAGCTCGACTACGATCTCGTATGCCGGTTTATTGTCGTCGCAGGAATGGCAATAATGGTCGCATTCGCACATGCACCAGCGCCGCCACGCCAGGGCGTGCAGAGGCGTCGACTTATTACTCCCCTCCAGGTTATTCGGATCGGCTCCTTTCTCGAGTAAAACTTTCACGACATCCGTCTGACGGTATTGAGACGCGATATGTAGCGCGGAGCACGCGTACGTTGCGAGATCGACATTTACACCTAGTTCCAAGAATTCCTTAACTTTAGCCATGTTTCCCGTCATGCAGGCCGCGTGAAAGTAGCTGTAACCGTGCTCGTCTTGGTAATTTTCCACTGAATCTTCCAGAAAGTAGTCCACCACTTGCTTGGCCATCTTGCCACCGACGTCGTATATCGGGCTGAATTCGTTTTCATTGAGTAAATAGTGAAGCGCTGATCTTCCATCTTTGAATCTGAACTCGTGGATTTTCAAATTGATCTCCTCTTGAAGAAATTTCACCATTTGAGCTTGCTTCAGTCGCACCGCTAATTTGAGAAAATTTTCTCTGCTCGTAAATAAGGTTTCATCCGTTATCAACACCCTACCGATCCTGATGAAAAGCATTCTTTCCGTTGAAAAATGTCGCACGAAATTTATAAAAAACACTCGACACCGAACCTCTTCATTTTTTATTTTACTCAGAGTAATTTTAATGCTCGCTACACCTTCGTTGAAATCTAACGTCGTCATTTTGGAACGTAATAAAGTCAAGTGCGACGATGGCAGATTTTCAACACTGAACAATTGATAGAATATGTCGCTGCTTAAAATTGCACTCGATAAAGATGGACTAATCGCGATGTGTTCTGTCTGACTGTAAAACACGGACTGATGATCCAGAGAAAGTTTTTCCGGAAGTACGTGCGCGTCGTGGCTGCTCTTGGTTGCTGCATCGGCCGGTTGTATGAGCGAGGGAGCCACTGTCCGCCATCCTAATTTAATTATACGATTTATAATGTATAATTTAGAGCGGCACATTATAAGCGAGAAGCACGACTACTATACATTTCACTCACCCGACCTCCACTGTCGACTAATTTCGCGCGATTTCATGTGCAACGCATACAGCAAGATAGGCGCGTCGTTTGCTACTGCCGTGGCATGGCAATGATGTTCGCTGGGAGATAGCTCAGACTTAATTGCGGGGTAACATTGATTTATCATTAAAAATCCAGAAAAAAAACCATGGTACTTGATAGAGGGATGTTTGAAGATTAAAAAAAAGAGCACGGGTAAAATCGAAAACATTGTTTTTTCATGTAGTTTTATGCAATTGAAAATGGCAAAATTAGCGATTTTTTTACTTTGAACCGCTTGTAACTCGTAAAATATGCATTTTAGAGAAAATTACCAAGAGTAACTTTCTCTTTAAAATGGTCTAAATTACCTAAAAAAATAGGTTTCAGGTGCAAATTTTTAATATTTCTTCATTTGTTTAAAAAAATTAGTTTAAACAAATTGGTGCGGGAAAACTCAGGGGTAAAATTGGTTTCCACATTCAGGGTGTCATTTCCGAGGGAATGACGTAAAAATTATCCATTAGACTATTTTTCCCACGTTTGCGACGATTTCGCCTCGACTAGAAATAGTATCGCACAATTGTGAAACACGCGCGAGTCAACTGAATTGATTCAATGTGTAGCTATTTTCATAGCTATATTATAACATCAACAATACTCAAACTGAGAAAATGTCAGTCTTCAGGAAGTAGTTCAGATAGTTTTAAAATGGAATCTCTATATCGAATATCAGCCTAGATCAGTTTCTGCTATTGAAATATATTCCATCAACTCGCTTGTTTCTTTTATAGGTTTCATTTTCATAGTCGTGCGTCACCTACCGGTGATATGTCTGAATTTCGCGTAAGTCATAGTACGAACTGCATAATATTTTTTTTTATCGACACGTGGAAAAGAGTTATAATGGAAAGCATAATAGTTTTTCTTTTAAAAATTGATACGATAAAGGTGGAACGTATATTTCATAATTCTTCGATCATTATAATATATTATTTCATCTTAATTAAATCCTCGACAAATGCGCAGCATGTCCTTCCTTTAACAACTTTAACAACTCTATACTTTTCCAAACCTTTGAAAATTATTCAAACATTAGCTTCGAAACTCTTATCTTGAATAAAACACTTGCGGTATTAGTATCACTGGATGTTCGTTTCAAGAAATATACGTTACATGGAGATTCATCAACTTGCGAGCACTCGTCAATGCCAATGCTCGAGGTTGACAACTAGTAACTTTTCCGTAAAGTACCGAACGCGAAATATAATTAAACGAATTATCGGTACGTCTCGAATCGAAAAATCGGTTTCCGCGCGCTTATCGCTCGCGAGTATTCCGCAACAAAAAAAAAAAGAACGTCAACGCGGACGTATTTGACGGACGGAAGCTAGATTCCGAAAATTCAACGCTGCAGCGGAGAGCTGAGAGCTGTGTTTTATTATCGAAGCCTCGCGTGACAGCCTCCTCGCACTTCGCTAGCTGCTGAAGCGCAATTGTCAATCTCTTATATATGCGCGCGCCAGTTCGATACGTCATTCAAAACGTTATTATCACCCGCGGCGGCGTCGAGAGAGAGAGAGAGAGATGAATCGGACGAGCAAAAATTTCCCTGTTGAAATCACGTTCGCTCTCGCGTAAGATTCGTTCGGTTTTCCTTTTCCTTTTTTTTTTTTCGTTCGTCATTGATAAGCTCTTCCTCATAGACACGTGGAATTCCATGCGACCGATTCCAAGCTTTATAATACGTATATATAAAAATACGCGTTAAAGTCGGAGTCGAAGCATCGGTGTAGGTAAAACACGTTTATCTCGCGCGCGCGGAGCAATCCGTTTGGGCTTCGGGAGCATAAATGTGTATATATATGAGCTCGCGCGAGGCCTGCCGAGAGAGTGATAAGGTGTCCTTCCATGCATATACACACACACACAGACAGACAAAGTATAGGTAGAGTAGTATATCCTCCGCAGTTTCAGTACACTATATACAGGCCTCGCGCGCGCGAGTCTACTCCGACGTGGAGTCTTTAATTCTCGGCAAGCGTTAAAAGTTGCAATACGAGTTTGCGTGCGCTCTGCAGTGTGTGTGCGTGTGTGTGTGTACCTATATATGCGCGCGCAGCGGCTTTGTGCTCGCTCGTGGTCTCTCTCACTTACATACGTATGTGTGTGTGTGTGCGTATTGGCAGGCCGCCCCGCACACACAGCACACACAGCTGGTGGTGGTGTGCCATTACACTGGCGTACGTTTGTGTGTGTGTAAGTGAGCAGTTCATGCAGGTGGACTCAGACACACACACACACACACTCGTGTATGTATCTCCGCATGCAGACGTTCTCGGCGCATTGTGTGGTGGTATGTATATATATAGTAGGCACTGCTGCTGCTGCTGCCGAGAGCCGGGAGTCGGTGCACTGGTGTGCGAGAAACTCCGGTGGGGAGTTTAAAAATGCCTGAGCAGCAGCGGCAGTAGTGGAGGCCGGAGACTGTAATTCAAAGGGTCCCACTATGTGTGTGTAAGTGTGTGAGCTTCGCGTGAGAGAGCAAGAGAGAGAGAGAAAGGTAGAAAAGAGAGGAGGACGACGATGACCATGGCGTATTAGAAGTGGTGGTAAGAGAGCGCAGCAGCAGCAGCAAAGCCGCTCGGCGCTCGGCGTTCGGCCGCGCGTATATACTCGCGGTGGTGGCGACAGCCGATTGTATCCTCCGCTTTAGTCGGGCGCTGAACCCGCGCTCTCTCTCTCCTATATTGCATAGGCACGGGGCTATATATACGGTTTCGTAGCGCTCCGCGAGCCGAGCGCCGAGCTTCGCTCCCCGATTTTGTGTACATCAAAAATACACAAATATTAAAGTATACCACGGTGCTTTGTATATTTTTATGGATACACGTCGATCGCGGGCGCCTCTTCGACTTATTTTTTTTTTTTCATCTCGCGATACGCGTGTGTGTAACGGTTCGTGAACGAATTTCAATCTTCGTGTAGCCGCTCTCGATCCCGCGAGCTTCGGTATTTTCACAACCAAAACTGTGTGAATCAAAGTGCAGATTTTTTTTTTGGTTGCCGGGGGCCAGGCAAACTATCGTCTATGAGAAATAATATCAAGTGTGTATATATGAGTTTCGTGCTTCGAGTGCCTTTTTATCGTATATCTCTTCCTGCAAACGCTCGTGCGTGTGCAGCAACAGCAACGATACCAATACAAGATATTGTAACGCAAAAATCTCTTGGAGGAGGCAAAAGAACAGAGAGAGAGAGAGACGCACGCAGACAAGCACAGTTGATGAAATTGAAAGTTGATTCGACGTTCCTCCTCGTTCGTTCGAGATAGAGTCGAGAGATCTCTTCCTCGGGCATCGGCGATATCGCTGCACTGTTGGTATATTTTCTCTCTCTATACATATACACACAGGCGATATATAGTTGAGCAGTGGCTGGCCGTGTGCAGGTCACGCTCTTACCATCCAGCGCCGGAGCGGCACGCACGCAACAACGAGCGACTCGCATCCGATTTCGGTACTCGCTTCTTCGTCTCCTTTGTACGCATGGTAAGTTTCTTTCTCTCGCTCGATCTCGCATGCAGTTTCATATATGTATATAGTGGTTAAAACGCGACCAAGTAAAAAAAAAAAAGAACACTGCACACGCATCAGAGTGCAGTTCTCTCTCTAACGCGCAGAGATCGAGAGGCGGCGAGTGTTTTTTTATTCGCGCCAATCTATATGTATATTCTATAACGTGCATGGCAAACTATACTGCACACACAGACGGCCATGACGATGATTACAACGATGAAAACGATGCAGATAGAGGGTTATATATATACGCTCGCAGCCATGAGCCCGCATACATATATACACGCGAACTGACTGTGTATACATGTGTATGTGTGTGCGCTCTACGGACTCTATACACGGATTATACTGGTGTGTGTGTTGTGTTGTGTATATATATGTATCCGTATATATATATATATATATTATTCACATGCCGTATATATATATACTTGTCCGTGTGTCTTAGGAAGGCAGAGCGAGCCTAGCAGAGAGCCTATATAGCGAGTGAGACCGCCGCCGTCGCCGCGCCGCGAATTTCCCGTTACACAAGACTTAGATGAGCGAACGAACGAAAAATCGACTATATAATACACACACACACACATATACGTATAAACATTTGCCCATGTATGCGTTGCAGCGTGCGGTGCAGCAGCTCGAGATAACGCGCCCTACCCTGCATACATACATAGTCGCCGAGTGACAGCAGCAGCAGCAGCAGAAGATGATGCTGCTGCTCCTTTTTATTTCGCTCTCGGTTTCTTTTTTTTTAATTTGTATATTTTCGTTTCGACGATAATTGGCCTGCAACTCGATACCCGATCATTTCGTACGTCACTCCTCCCCAAGGGCTCCTCCGATTTACATCACGACGGAGAGTAAGCGAGAGAGAAAAAAAAGGAGAGACACGCAGCAGCAGCAGCAGCAGAGACATTTCATAACTAAGTATATGCATGCGCGCAGCATTACGATCTCGCTCGCTCACACATATGCACACGCACAAGCGCAAAGTGTTTCACGTATACGTCCGAGTTAAAGTCGCCGATCTCGAGCTGCTTCGGCGGTATTATGGGTTCGCACATAATACAGGCTGCATACACGCATGCACACACATGCTGCTTATAGAAGCCGCCACCGATTTTACACATCGGCAGTTTAACTTTCCGCGTTTTGCTCTACATCTATCCTATATAATATACGCTATGAACACACACGAACCGTATACACAACGGAGCACACTTGACGAGGGACTTTCTCTTTTTTTTTTTTTTTCGCCGTTTTATCCAGTTTTCTGACACACTATTCTCCGGTACTATAAATATATCGAGACAGACATGGGGCTTTACTTTGTTATATCACGATGTGCTGTCACCCACTGCTGCCTGTATCGTCGTAGTCGCTCTCGCATTTGTATACTTTTATTATAAGAATGAGATAAGAGAGCGTCGTCGTCGGGCCATATTATTATAATATTAGGTATAAGCCGCGCGCACGCGAAAAAATAAAAGTTTTCCCGACCAATTTCGCTAATGCCTATACGTTATAATCTATACGATGTCTCGGCGGCACGCAAAGGGTTGCGAACATACCTAATGATACGCGTATAAGTACTTGCCATATACAACGTACCACACATTGTATACTTATACGCAAAAACACGCAGTAGCAGCAACGCACGCAAATGTGGATGTCTGCTCTCTTTTTTTTATCCTCTTCTTCTCTCTCTCTCTCTCTCTCTCTCTCTCACGTTGTTATAAGTAGTGTTTGTGAGTGTTTAAAGATAGATTCTCTCTCTCTCTCTCTCACTCATACTCGCTCGAGTACTTTTTGAGTAAACATTCGGAGCACGCGAGAGACTCGCGCGCGGATTTTTCGTAGGCGGAAAGGCCGCCGCAGCTATACTAACGATGCACAAAAGTCTTTCGAATCTCTCTCTCACTCCTATTTAACGAACAGCTTGCAATATAATTTTCTCTGACAAACGCAGAAGCAGAACAAATTTTCGTATACACACACGTGCAGTGTAATACAAAGCAAAAGTATCAGACGTACGCGCGCGTTTATCTACAGCACACATCGTATCCGGTAGTCGTTTTTCGTATTAATAGGAAGAATCGTATATACATTTTACACAGCCACACAGAGCACACATACATACATCTGCCCATCCATCCATCGCGAGAAGCCAAAGAATCCAGATTGCTTCGGCTATCGTGTGTATATTTTTCCTTCGTATTCCGCTGCGGCTGCTAGTATAACAGCAGCATGGCATGCCACGAGCGCATAAAATGTTGTCCTTATTTGCATTCGACGCGAGCGCGCGTCCCGGCATGGAAATTGATAAATCATGCGCGTGCGGGGATGATCCGCTATACGCTGAAGCCGGTTGGAAATTATCCATAGCAGGTTCGCGCGCGCGCGCGAGTGTGTAATTTTCCGCGAGCCTGGCCAGAGAGACATTACGCAATCTCGAGAGAGACGCACACGCACTATAGAAAATCTCTGGTATTTTTGACAGTTGACAGTTCGGGTCTTGTTTACAATACACACCCATCGTATCTCGAGCTTTCTGATACGAATTGCCGGCATGTCTTGAATTCGACAAAAAGTCACGTGTATAGTCGCGACGAATAGGCAAGTTCGATCATATTGGCAAACAATGAGCTTTTCCGACTAAAGCGTACGCGGATATTAGCTTTAAAATTTAAAGCCTCTGGCTTAACGTAGCAGCACATTCATAATATAAACAAGAATTATGCACTTTTGAGCTGTTGCTGCTGCTGCTGCTTTATCGAGACTCGTCGCGAAAATAGCTTATAGGTGTCGGGTAAGCTAAGATTAGTCGGAGGCAAGCTCATCGGGATATTGAATCCAATGTACACAGTCTCAGCCTCGGCAGCAGCAGCAGCAGCAGCAGAGACCAAACTCGTAATTCTCGCTTGGAAAAATAACAAATCTCGCGCAAATTGCGTAAGCCTCGCCTATAGAGAGAGAGAGAGATTCATTAGAATAATATGCCGCTGCTCGCTATACGTTTCAAGCACGTCGATCTGCAGCAGCAGCAGCAACTCACGTATAGGCGCATCAACATCGAGCGAGGCACGCGTATACGCACTACTACGTTGTAAATATAAAAATATATATCCCGGAAAATTAGAAGCCGATCCGCGCGAAAAACGAGTCGCAAGCTTGTTTCCCATCATCTCGTGTATGTGTGTGTGTGTGTGTGTGTGTGTATGCAGGTGCCACATTCGCTACACTGCACTGCATTATAATATATACATACATATACATAGGCTCGCGTCTGTGCGTGCGATAATCAAGTGCAAACGCACACATATACAGGTTCTCTCTCTCTCTCTCTCTCTCTCTCTCTCTCTCTCTCTATCCCTGAAGAAATTCCGTATAGGATGTGCGCAAGTTGAGCGAACCAGAGAGCGAGAGAGAGAGAGAAAAAAAAAGGACTACTCTGCGCGAAAGGATATTCACATGAGCGCGCGTGCTACGACGACGACGACGACGACGACGACGAGGCGTAGGCCAAGCTATATCCAGCCTGTGCGCAGCACCTCCAGTGCTGCCTCCTCTTCTATCCTTTATATATACATACACATCACGCAGGCAACAGCAGCAGCACAAGACTCAAGGCTCTTTTTGCAAACCTCGGTGCAACGCTGCATCATGCAACGGGCGGTACTTTATATACACTCCCTACGCGCGTACCTATATATATATATATACGTATAATACACTTTGCCTCGTGCGCGCAAAGTACGGCCTGCGCTGCTACTACCACTAGAGGAGCGACCGCAATAGTAGTTAAATGCACCTATGGATAAGAATCTGCCTCTCGTAGGTATATAGCAGTGTATAAGAAGACTCGGGATGCAATAATTTTTTTTTCTCCTCCTCCTCCTCCTCCTTTTGCTCCCCGTCTTTCGTTATGTATTACACGTTATGTTATAATACTCTCGGTGTGTAGATACGTATTATACCGCGATGCCGTTGCGCGCGCGACGTTATATATACAGTGAAATATGGAGAATCGGAGTACAGTTCTCCGCGACGGTCGGTATACGCGTCAACGAAAAAGTTGCCAATTTTACATAGAACCTGGATCCGTGCGTATATACGTGACGTGCAAATATCATCTTATAAATGTGTCGAATCTTACGCGCGAGGCGAAGAGAGCGAGAGGAATGCGCGCGAAACATGTTGCGCGCGCATAATAATATTATACTTGAATACACGCATTTACGCACGAGACTCGATGCCAAACAGGGAGCGCGAGTAGATGGATATCCATATCGCGCTTACGTGCCCTCGAAAGAAATGAGCGATTTAGCTCGTATGCTAAATTCCCAAAATACAATTGCTCGTTTTTACTTGCGCTCGCGGAAAAGTGTGTAATACATAGCGCGCACCCTAATGTGCCGGGCGAAGCTCGTATTCTACTACGCGTTAATACACCGAGTGGTAGCTGGTGGTGGTGTGCTATATAGTCTTCGTCGTCGGACGGACGGAAAGAAAACGTACGTCTAATGGGGATCACTGGGTCAGAGTTCCATTTACCCTGGCCAGCTATAATTAACCCGCTGAATTCTTGGCCCATCTTATAGTCGAGAGTTGAGAGAGAGAGAGAGAGAGAGCAGCAGATGATCATCATTGATGCCTTTAACTCGCGCGCGTATGCGTATACGTGATGAATATATTTCGAGAGATCGGCGGCGTGAAGTTTCGGTCGTGGCTTCGATATACTTCTTCTCTGTGTCGCGTTTACCTGGGCCTCGCCGAAGTATTTGCACGAATTTATGAATCAATGAATTATATTATTCAAGCTCGAGATCCATTGGAATTCGTCTCGTACGATTTGCGTGTGGTACAACTCCGTTAACGATTTCGATGCCGAGCGCGAAAAACCGGAATTTTTTTTTCATTTTGATAGCGCCGAAATGCTCGAACTTCATTCAAGTTTCATACGCTCGACACCTTGGCTCTCACACTCTGTCCATTTCATATCATTTTCGAGCAGCATCGTATCGATAAAGTCATTGCTCACGATCGCGATGTTTCCCAATTTTTGTTTCTGTTTGCATATAAAAATTACAGATGAAAAAGAAAATTTACGATCGTCCGTAAAAAAAAAATACACGTATACAATGCACGCGTTTATGTATACAATAATACGAATAAATAACCCGAATACCGGCCCCGATGATTTCTCTCGTCGCTCGCGCGTCTTGCGGTTTTTTTTTCGGTATTTATGACTTTAATAAACTTCGCAGTTCGTCGTATACGAGTCCGAGATATACATTTCAATATCACTTTTTTCGCTTATATAGCCGATCTGCAAACTATATAGATAATCGAGTCGCGGTATAGCCGAAGAACTAGCATATTGAAATCGATCTATCAGATAATGTATACGATTGCAAATGTTATCTGTAGAGCAAATATATTCAAGGTGTAATTTTTTACCATAGCATATAATCTTGGAATAAACATTGAAACTATTGATAATCGTTCTTAGAAGACACGAATCCGCTTTTATATATATATTTTAGATAAAGTTTCGACTTGGATGTATCGTTGAAGTATCATTATTATTCCCCCATCGCGCGATGACGTCGGTGCAACTAAGAGAGAAGATCGCACTCGTATAGTCTTTACACTCATTATGCATTCAACTTGCGGGGGCAGAGAAAGTATATTACAAGTCTGTATGCGCGGGAAAAGTGCAGACACATCAAAGCCTGCGTTTTATCATGTATTATTGTGCACATACACGTCTTATACTTGGCGCTTTATTTCGATCAGACTTGAATGAGACCGACAAACCAAAACTTAATGTCAAGCCGCAGTGCCACTGATGAGACGATTGTTGAATCTGCTTCGAGTTTCGCACGTAATAACGTGGACGAAAATCGATTGCGATGCTGCACCCTGTAACTCTCTTGGCTCGAGTCCTTCAATTTCTCGTACGCCTCAAGAAGCAGCAGCTTCTTCTCGAGTCGAGCTCTCCTCTCCATATAACGCGGACTTCATTACAAGCTCTTTGATGACGTGATTAATTCTCAACGAGATCGTGCGACTGACTTCCACGAGCAGTAGTGCAGCGAGGCATGTTGCGCAGCACTTCGTTGCTCGAAACTCGACGCGATCGACAAATAACTATATATATCTTACATTATATACGTATTTGTTATGCGCGCATTAAACTTCGTCGGGGCACACATTAAAAGGCCTGCGTTCGGTATAATTGAGTCGCGAAAGCAGCCGCTGCCGCTCGTTTACGCCGCGCGCGTCGACATTCTTGATTGAAAATGCGCGCGGCAGAAATTATCATGGATGCAAGCCGCGAGTTATTAATGTGGCAAATGGCGATCGAGAGTGTAGGAAAATTAACGAATCATTAATTCTCCAAAGAGAGTGACGTAATGGACGGTAAGGCGATTTGCAGTCGTTTTACGCGCGAACGTTTTTGAGATCACGATGCGATTTTCAACCGTTGTTTATATCTGATTGCTAAATGGAATATTATAACTGATAGAAAGTGCATCGAGCGCACAAATATCATCTTTTCCCAACTCCTCTCCAAGAACAATATTCTAATACAATGAATCAGTCTGTCTCTTTATTGTTTACGTAATATAAGTAAAGGATAGCTCGGCTCGCGCAAACGATTGTATAATGCACCATGTGTGTGTGTGTGTCTATATAAGCACAGACAAATTTGGAGTCGCTGCGTAGGTGCCGCGCGCGCGTCTATAAGAAAGGAGAGAGAGGCTGATTCACAAATGGGAATAGATGGAACTTTTTGATTTGTCAGTGTGTTATGCCCCCAGACACATAACAACGTGCTGCTGCATTTTCAACTCTCCGTGTATATATTATAAACTTGCGAATGAAAATAATCAAAAGACCCTCGAATCTGTATGAGAAAATGTGCGTAATGACTGCCGCGCGAAGTACTTTCAAAAAGAAGCAGAAGAAGAAGGAGGAGGAGGTAGAGAATTCAGGACCCATGCACAGCTCTTCTCCTCTTCCTCTTGCTGCTGCTGCTGCTGCACATGTAGCCGCGACGACGACGACGACGACGTTTATAGCCAAATGCTCGACCAGTTAATTACGTGCCGGTATGTAAAAATATATAAACAGCTACGACGAGTGTTGGTGGTGATGTTGTCGGAGGCGCGAGAGTAGAGTGCCTCGAAACGCGCGCGCGCGTTAGTGTATATAGATGCTGCTGCTGTGCGCCGCGCGTATATTTTAAGCGCGCGCCACAAATAGCCCAATCATTCCTCCGTATACGCGAGAGAGAGAAACAATCGATTTCGCTCACTTTCGTTTTCATCTCTCTCTCTCTCTCCATTATTTTGACCCGCTCATTTCCTGTTAATAATAATATGCTCTTAATTACGAATTATCGCCCGCCGGTATTATAATATTCACTCGTTGAGTTTGACCAAATTTTCCAGTCGTTATAATTATCCTCTCAACGCGCGGAGCCATGTATGTGCGTTCGAAAATGTATAATCTCGCTCTAGTGGGTATGTTTTTTTTAGGCCACCGAGATACTTTCTTTTCTTTTTTCTCCTCTGAGCGTGTTTTCTTATGCTAATAATTGGCAGAACACATGTCAGCTCGCAGTAATATTAAACTACATCTAATGCCCTAGAAAAAAAAAAAGAACTATTACGGTCGCGTGCGCAATTCTTCATTTCACATGTATACATAACGAGCGTTTGATAAAATACACGTCTACGGAACAAAAAAAAGGTTCAGCTCTTCTCGGAAGCTATATATCAATGCAGTTGTAAAAATTCTGAAAAGCCATAAGTTTATTGTTTGCTCAATAAGTGATATTGGGTGTAACTCTTCGTCAAGTGAATATATCGACGCGTCGTCGACGACGAGAGTATATATATATATACACACACACTCATTATAATTGCGCCTGACCTTCGACGATGTGCTGCTGCTGCTGGTGCTGCAACTGCACTGCACTGAGAGAGACTTTCCCGGCCGCAGACAAAGAAACGTTTCATGGACTGTACTCGAGTGCGCCGCGTATAGCAGCAGCAGCAGCGGCGGCGGCGACGGCGCTTATAAGTGCAGTACAGGCATCAGCAGCAGTTTCAGAGAGAGAGAAAGATTTATGAAAATTTCTGTTTTACAAATTTTCATCAATTGTCTATTATCGTGCTATTATACGTGCCTATAAAGCTCAGATCCGAGGAAAGGGAAGACAGCTAAATGAAACGCCGTGTATATTATAAGCTCTCTGGCTGTACGCGCGCGTGCGTGGATTACCTAAGAGTTTCCCACGAGCGTAACGCATCCTTCCACTCGATACATTAAACGTATATCTCTCTAGCTGACTCGCGCCTATAATATACACGTCGTATAGTGGGAGAGTCGAAGTTTGCAACAATAGAAAATACGACGAGAGAGATATAATGTATACGCGATCGGGCGCACACCAACACTCGCGCGCGCGCGTGTGTACGTATGTTTCAAATTTCGAAAGCAGGTGTTGTCGGTGTGACTAGCCGTATGTGCAAAATACAAATTTTTTTCCATATCTTTTGCTGTGCTGTGTGTTGTGCCGCGTGTCCGACACCCACGCACATACACAAACACGTATATGCCCACCCCCACGTCGTGTGCGTTTATTCGTTTTTCTCGATTCTCTGTGCGTACGGCGCGCAAGGCGCACATATAACTACCACCACTACTACGATGGCTTCTTATACCCGCAGGTATTAATTTACCACGTATACGTTAGGTACGTGTAATTGATTTTGTGCCGCGCGGAGAGAGAAAGAGAGAAGGAAGGAAGCGGCGCGCACTGCACTCGGTTTGCGACCTGCCGCTGCTGCGGCGTGAATTTTGCAATCGTGTTTTGTTACCGATTTTTTGCTTAAAAATCCCTCCCTCCTTCCTAGCAGCGCACCCGAGACAACACAGCAACAGCGACTTATCAATGTCAATTACCTATACTACGATGTGCTTGTTCGATTGTTGATGTGGGTCGCGCGCGCGCGCGCGCGCGTTCGTATATTTATATGCACCTACTGCGACACTCTCGATTATTATACACGTCGTCGTCGTCGTCGTCGTCGATTGCATGTGTTTATAATATGTAAAATATGTTGGAAAATTTCGTTGCCTATTTTTCAAGCGGGAAAAGAGGATGATTGGGAAATGCAGTACGTTGAGTCAATCATCTGAGAAACGTGAAGAAAAAAAGTCTGAGCAGCAGCAGCATATTTTGTAAATTATGAATGAAGCAATCAGCTGCGAGCGCTTAATCAAATTATTATTACACTCGTCGTTACACCTATATAATATTAATATCGGTTTTTTTGCCCCATCAAAGTTTTAGACGCATGTAATATATGCAATCGCTTTAAACGAGCCGCTTATAATTTTTAATTAAAAAACTGAATAATATATCCGCGCAATAATCGCGCATTGATTAATACTGATGGCTCAATTAATTTGTGTATTGTAGCTGTCTCCCTTATAATCCCAAAACAACAACAGCGGCAGCGGCCAAAAAAAAGTGAAAGAGAAACGCGCTGGAGCACACGTTGAAAAGTGAATTTTATCAATGACTCGTGTGCTTGTGTGTGTGTGTGTACAAATAAAAAAAAGCTCGCGCACAGAAACGAGTTTCCAGGACTAATTAGCCGATGTATACTCGTGACAGTATATTTATTCAGGTATATACGCGCGCTTTATCGCGAGAAAAAAAGCCCCTTTATATACGAATTCTTGCGGTCGTGCGGTCGATCGTTACTTTTATGTGTATATACGGCGCTCCAGAGCAGTTCATTGATATATTTATTATTGTCGTCGTCGTCGTCGTCGTCGTCTGCCGATAGATTGATTACGCCATCTCGATTATATATTAACGGGGTAATAATTGTGAGCTATCCCACGATGAGCATTATACATACATAGGTGTGTCTATTAATAAGATTGGCCCAAAAATCCACCGCGAAAAAGAGATGACAATCTCGTGCTTCTTGTGCAAGAGTTCGGAGTGCAGAAAAACGCGAGTCGGCGCGCATTCGGCAGCTCGGTCCATTCATTCGTTATAATTCAAATTTCGAGCCGATACGCGGAACGATCGCGTCGAGCGGCGCGATACGAAATCTATAAGCTGCCCCCCCGCGATTGCGAGCGCGAACGGTACCGCCGATTGATAGGGCAATAGGCGCGACGACGAACGCATTTTTTGCCTATCTACATGTGTCCTCGAGAAAAACGGAAAGCGTCGCGCGCGTAATTTTCCATCGGTCAGTCGTATATATTCTCTATTGCGCCTATATAGCTGCGCCGATCTGCTGGTGGACCTGCTGCTGCTGCTGCTGCTTCTTCTTCTGCTGCTGCTGGCCTCCCCCTCTTCGTACGTATAGCGTACCGCTATAGCAATAGCAGCAACTCCTAATTAAGGGCAATCTTTCTTTCCGCGGCTCTCTCGGATCGTCGCACAAACAGTCCAACTAGGTCTGTATACGCGTCGGTATTAGTTTTTTTTTCCTCTCTCTCTCTAACATCAATACTCTACTGCGCGCATGTAGTAGTCTCGTGAACTAAAACTTCTACTGCACGCAGCACTAACTGACTTTTTTTCACTCGATTCAACGCCAGAGAGAATCCGAAGATAAAAGTGATATCGATGCTCTCCAGGCTCTCGGCTCTGTGTGTATATATGCGTGTGCGTTTGTGTGAGCTCGAGCGCGCGCGCGCGCGGTGGGTTATATTTGCGGGGAAGTCTAGTAATTGCAAAGATATATAATTATATCACCACAAAAGCAGGTGCGCCCTGGCAATTCGCCACCGAAGCAATATCTTATGATTATGTATACATACACAAAAGAGGGGGAGTTGAAGAAGGAAAAAAAAACTCGTTAGCAATTTAATGCCGCTTATTGTTTTTCTCGCTAGTCTTTAGTCACGCTTTGGAGTATTTGATAATTGTGCGGCTTTTGTACTTTAAATTCCTACGGCTCGCGAGCTAGCTAGGCTCTCTTTGCTTATATCAGCAGCGCGCGCGAATGCTTATAGCCAAAATACTTGGCTTTTTTTTTTTTTTGTCAAGTTGCGTCGCCCTCCGTCGTGTCTGCAGTACTGCAAATTCCAAAAGGTATATACATGGCGCGAGGATCGTCGTACCCTACTGCTCGTCTTGATTTTTCATTCTCACGGACATTTTCAACCTGATTTCTCAGAAAATGCTAATGTTTCTCATCTTTTGCCCCAGCAGCGCGCGTGTATAAAATATATATAGAGTGAGAGAGAATGCGAATGCAGTGCTGCAGCTTATATATATAGTGTCTCTCTCTCTCTCTCTCTCTCTTTCGAGCTGCGCAGCAGAAGTTAAGGTCGAGATTCGCAACGACGATTATTACATCTCGCTCGCGATCTTAATTTTTTTCCAAGAAAGCGCGTTATACATACACACGAATTTGTACTAATAAACTCGAAGAAGAAAAAAATAAAAGAAAAGAAAATATTGTAACAAAGCGAAAGATAAACGAAGAGCAGCAGCAGCAGCAGCAGCAGCAGCAGCGGAGCTTATAAGTTGTAGCTCAGTAGTAGCAGGCCAGCTCGCTCGTCTTTGCGCTTTATACATAGAGTACTTTTCCGCTGCTCCTCGCCCGCCGCCGCCGACATCAATGGCACACACACACACAATTGTAAATGTCCGAACACAGGAGATACGCTTTGCTTGTATACCTGCTGTATCTAACGAGTTTTCTGCACCCCATTTTATATACATACGCAAACTCATTGCGTATCGCTTTTTCTGCGCGCGCGCGCTGTACGTTCATGTACTGTTTATAATTTATATGCGTGTATAAAGACGTAGAGCGCGCATAAAAGCTTGAAAAAAAAAAAAATAATACATATAAATATATTTTTCCCCCCCGCGCGCGAAAAGAGAGACTGCGTACTGCGGAATATAATGAAAATACACGCACACAAGAGAGAGAGAGAGAGAGAGAGAGAGAGAGAGCTCAGGAGAGCGAATCCAAATAAAAACTGGCGCGCGCGAGGAGATGGACTGCAGATTACGCGCAGTGACGTCGCGCATCGATTATCGTCGTAGTAGCTCGCGAGTCGAGCGCAGTTAATGTAGCATAGCATTAACGCAACGTTAATAGTGACGGGCAGCGGCGGCGGCAGCAGCAGCAGCAGCAGCAGCAGCTGATGCATCGATGATATCATTCATATAAACGCGAGCGATCTACTATTTATACAAACGAATGTCCTGATGCGTGATTCACGATCGAAGAGACACGACGACGATCTGTGTCTGTTGGTGCAATAAGTTCACGTATATACGACGTGCAAAATTAGGCTGCGATTGGCTTCGATCGTCCAAGTCGCGACCGGCAGCACGTCGTACAGTGTATATACAGAGATAGAGACAACGTCTCTCTCGTGTGCCTGCGATCGCCAATGGACGATTTGCAATTCACGACGACGATATTATTCGCGCTCGGCACGTACTCGGTTAATATGATATTTCCCGCCTCGCACCGAGCTATTTTATATATACAAACCGCGAGAGTAGCTGATAATAATGTTGCTGCTGCTGTTGTAATGCAATTTGTTTCAACCAATGTATAACGAATAACGATCGTGTATTGCTATAAAAGTGTATAGTACGATCGTTCGGGAGGCCGAAAATCGATTAGAAGGTGAGAGAGAGAGAGAGAGAAACGGTATTACGTATAGATATAAAATATATAGCGGTAGCGGCGGCGCGTCCAAGATCGGCAAGCGAATTGTAATATAAACAGCGTTACTACTTCGTTGCTCGCGGAGTCTTCTTGTTATTATTCTCTTCTTCTTCATCTCCTTACTTTTTTGTCGCGCTCATCCTCGTTCGGAGCCGCAGCGAGAGATGCTGCCCAGACAGACGACGACCTGTTATTACTCGCGAGGTTTGCTCAGCGCAAACAATAGCGACTAGCAGCAGCAGCAGCTCGTCATCTCTTCCTCGTCGTCGTCGTCGTCGACTAATTAACATGAATTTCGGGAGACGTCTAAAAGCTTTTTTTTTTTCGGGCCGCGCGCGGCTATAATATAAGCTGTGTGCTCGTCGTTCGCGCGCGCGAATATCCAATTAAACACCATGTATATTCGCGCAGCAGCAGCACCTGAAAACGCGAAGAAAGCCACAGGGCTCTTTGCTCGGCTCTCGGTGTGCGTGTGCGGCTTACTGGCTGCCATATAGTGTATGTATATAACCACTTCCAGCCCAGAGAGAGAGAGGAGAGAGGAGAGAAAGAGATAAAGAGCGAATACCGGTGTGAATATAGTGCCTTACTGCTGCTGTTGCAGCGATTTTAAACTGCAACACAGCAAGACACACACAGAATCAGAAAGAGAGAGAGAGAGAACGTCGGAGTCGGAGAGGCAGGAGCTCTCGGATCAGTTATATATACATACACACATATACACATGCTTTCTTCATGCAAGTGGCTCGACGAGCAGCAGCAGCAGGCCTTATTGCCTCTGTTCAGCACCTACGCCTGCGGCCGCGAGCTTATATACCTTTTCCTTCGCAGCTCCATGTGTGCATATAATATAGGTGTGTGTGTGTATAATCTCGGCTCAGTGTAAGCGAGCAGCCGCAACAAATACGACAAAAGTCAATCCGGCCGCGAGTCTCGAGCAGTTTGTGTGTAATTATACACAACAACACACAGTTTGTGTGTGTGTGTGTGTGTACACATGTTCGCATCTCTCTTGCGGCGGGGAGGAGGGCTGTTACACATATATAGGCGCGAATATATATAATCATGTATTAAGAGGCTGCAGTCGAGAAATAGGCGATCTGCTGCTGCTGCTCGAGTCCTGGCTGGGCAGTTTACACCACACACACACACACACACAGACTGGTCAATATTCATAATATCGTTCGCGGGGGAGAGTGCACATGCAAAGCTGAGAATTGGTGTGTGAGTGTGTTGTATTATGAGCTGTGCAGCTGGCAACGGTATACATTTATATATAAGTCGTCGGCTGGAAATAACTCGCTAAAAGTAAGAATTCTCATATCAAAACGGGGGATGTGTGTATAACAACTACTACTGCACACTGCATACTATACTATATATGTATAATAATACCTAAGCGGCAATCGGCGATGACGCGTTTTTCCTCCGACAACTTGTGTATGAATAGATCGTTCGTCTACCTATACCTATATATATGTACAAAAGTAGTCGCGTGCAGCGCTGCACATGTGCGGCTGTTAAAAAATTCAGTTGTTCGGCCGGAGCTATAATACCGATCGGTCGAATATATATATATCCATCGATATACAACGCAATTTCTTGGCGAGGCGCAAAATTACTTATCTCATCCAGAATTGCGACTCTGCGGCCGCAACGAGCTGCTGCTCTCTCTCTCTCTCTCTCTCTCTCATTTGCAATAAAGGAAAACTACCGTATAGTTGCGGGGCCCCCATTATGCATAACGTAATTGATTTGCGCGCGAAGGGCGCAAAAACTATATCGCGGAACTCTCGCGCCTCCAGAGTCTATCTCTCTCTGGAGTTGGCGTTTATTAAATCTAACTACTGTATATATAATATATGTGTGTGTGTGTGTGTGCGCGTGTGTGCAATACGAGGCGCACGAGAGACGAGATAAGCTGAGCTGAGCTGCTGCACCATCATCGACTCTCGCACACACGAAAGTGCACCCACAATGGCGACTATAACTTCTCTCTCTCTCTCTCTCTCTGCTCGCGTGTGCGTGCGCGAGCGAGTGTGTATTTGTGTAGACAACTGTATATATGTATATATATATATGCATCCTCCTCGCTCGTTGCAGAGAGAGAGAGAGAGAGAGAGAGAGCTGCAAGAAACAAGTGGAGGGAAAGAGAGAGAAAGAAAGAAAGAGAGCGATTGAGAAAGACGGCAATGACCCGAGGAAGGCTTGGCCTTGCCGCCGCTGCTGCTCTCGCGTGGTAACTTTGTGTCCGTTGCTCTTTCTTTCTTTCTCTCTTTTACAGCCTCAACTTTACCTAATGTTTTTAGCCAGTTGGCCGGGTATATATATATATATATATATATATATATATATATAGACACTTCGGGGCCTCAACAACAATATATAGCCAGCTACGTTTTTACTCCTGGCATTGTTCAGATCGATGTATATAACACGGGAATAGGCAGATACATAATATACGGAGCGACGAGCCGTTTCGTGTCTTCCTCTTTTCATGACTCTCTGCCGCGCGCGGTAGCTGCTGCTGCTGATGCTGCAGCAGCACGAGAAGAAGCTGCAACTCGGCGGCGGGCGGCGGCAGTTAAGCGCATCTGTCACTCGAGCGCGAGAGAGCCGAGCAAAGAATTTCGCTCCGTGCTGCACTTTAATATATACCGCGCGTACCATTACATATGGTATACGATCGCTGAGGCACGCGAGAGAATTTATATTTGGAACCGAGTGCGTGGCTCACTACGCACGGCTTTTCATGAAGGGATCATATGCGTCGTCGCGTTTTCTCTGCCGCCGCCGCCTAAATGCCTCGGAAAATTATCGGCCGGCGCAGCTCTCGCGAATGTCTGCAATCAACGCCTTTCTACTATCACTTCCTAGTATTATTATGTGTGCTTGCTTGCATTCTTTAAACGCCTTTAAATTCGGTAACTCGATCGTCTGGCCGAGTAACTTGAGCAACGACAACAAAAAAAAAAACGTATCCAGGCACGCGCGTAGACGCTTGGAAATATTTTCAATTTTCGTAAGAAAATAATAAATCATCGCGGATCCCGTTCGACGATTGTTTGGTCGAGTTACATCTATGGGAATATTGCGCGTACAGGTAAATTTCCAAACTTGCCGCATGTATCGGAAAAATCCTCCCGAACATGCAATCAACGATCACTCGATATAATATGCATACGAGTGCTTTCAATTCTGCAGTAGAGTCTATTGTACGCGTCAGCTATACGTAACAGAACATCTAAATAAAAATAAAATCCGTACTAATTCATTCGACTATTGTCAAGATCAAAAACGTAATAGACAGTCGGATTTTCTCTAAGTAAATTTGAATTGCTCTTATTTGAAATTCAAATGATTATAAAGACTTGAACTTATACAATTCCCTTTACTTCGCCACTTGCAGATTTACATATAATGTTACTCGCCATCTTGTTAGAAAAATCACCAAAAATGGCCAATTAACCTTTATTAATGTTGGATATTTTTCCAGAGCTTGAGTATACGTATTTCTGAAAAAAATTAAAATTAAAAATCCGTAAAAAATAGTTGTTTAAAGGCAGCGATTCACAGTGAAACTTTTCAAATGAAGAAAGAAAGCAAAAGTTACAATCTACTCATCTATTTTCCACTGATGAAAAAGTACGATGAACCTCAAAGTGATGTCGCTGAAAACGGCTTCCGACTATAATCTAGTCGCATTCGACTCTGGTCGCCATATAGGATACAGGGACATGGCCGCGGTCGAAATACAGCGACTTTTTTCACACAATCCCCGAAAAAAAAAAAAAAAAAAAAAATTAACGCATACGCGAAGCGCCTCGAAAAGTTGTACCATGTAGTTATCCTATAAATACAAGCTTCACACGTGAGCGTCATTTATGCCTACGCATTATATATTATTTGTGTATGGTGTTTGTGCGCTGTATATATATGTTATGTATATACGTGCTCGCTCGCTCAACGAAAGACAATACCGTAGTAAATAATGTAGGCCATGAACAACAATCTCTCGAAGCCCGTTTGATTTTCTGTTCTTACTTATGTTGTACGGGAAATTGCAATTATCAGACAAAGTGTGTGTGTGTGTGTGTATACGTATAGGTATATGGGGCGAATCACGATAGATGCCCCAGCGGTGTGCGCGAGTGCGCAAAACAGCCAAATCACGCAGTTTTTGACTCGCTGTACGGACTTCATATGCTATCTAGAAAAAAACCTGAGTAAGTGATTTCGATGTGTTTTTTCCTCAGCTTTCCAGTGGTGAGGTCAAAAATGCAAAAATCAGCCTCCATAACCTCAAAAAATGGACTTGAACATAAAACACGCTGTATCTTCTTTTTCCGCCAGGTTTAGAGTTTTTTTGAGGGTCTAGATCGAAAGATCTCGCGATTTTACATAAGAAATGACTCTAAAAAAAAGGGACTTTTTCGATTTTCTCGAGCAGTGAAGGAGGAAAGAGCGCGCGGTCGGCCGTTTTACACCGCCGCGGCCTGTTTTTTAGCTACACTTTACGTTTCTTTATTTATCACGCGTTGGGCTTTCACCGTAAAAATAAACAAATACATGTTTTTTGTGTATTTTTTCTTCATCTTTTCAATGGTGCAATTAGTTTTTGGAAAAGTTGCTTCGTTTCGCGAATAAAACGAAAATAATGAAACTATTAATCAAAAAAGTTAATTTATCTGCTCAAAAAAGCCAATTTTCCAAAAACTAATTGCACCATTGAAAAGATGAAGAAAAAATACACAAAAAACATGTATTTGTTTATTTTTATGGCGAAAGCCTGACGCGTGATAAATAAAGAAACGTAAAGTGTAGCTAAAAAACAGGCCGCGGCGGTGTAAAACGGCCGACCGCGCGCTCTTTCCTCCTTCACTGCTCGAGAAAATCGAAAAAGTCCCTTTTTTTTAGAGTCATTTCTTATGTAAAATCGCGAGATCTTTCGATCTAGACCCTCAAAAAAACTCTAAACCTGGCGGAAAAAGAAGATACAGCGTGTTTTATGTTCAAGTCCATTTTTTGAGGTTATGGAGGCTGATTTTTGCATTTTTGACCTCACCACTGGAAAGCTGAGGAAAAAACACATCGAAATCACTTACTCAGGTTTTTTTCTAGATAGCATATGAAGTCCGTACAGCGAGTCAAAAACTGCGTGATTTGACTGTTTTGCTCACTCGCGCACACCGCTGGGGCATCTATCGTGATTCGCCCCATATATACGTGCGAGCCCCTTTGCGCGGCGCGAGGTGTGTATATGCGCGAGTATTTTTAGGATTTTCGCTCGATAAGACACGTGCCCCGCGCTCGAGCAGTGCAGCGACGGCCTATAGCAGCTCTACGCGTGTTTTATATCATTAGATCAGTGCCAATTGGTTTTTTGGCCGTCTTTCTCTCTCTCTCTCTCTCTCTCTCACTTGCTACCCACACGTATATATACAACATATAAACGTGCTTTATAAGACACAGACACACGTTCTCCGCGTGGAATGTGAAATAAAAATCGCAGCTCCGTAATACAGTTACTGCCTCTAGATCGCCGCTGAATTAGCTAAAGTACTACTATACTACGGCGGGATATATATATATAACGCGAAAAGAAATCACAGCGCCAAGTGAGTAATTACGCTATTATAGGATATACCGGTGTGTTGTTTGCTTTCTCTCCTCTATAGCTCGGCGCGAGTCCGAAGTATCAAGCGAGCGAACCCATCTTCTCTCTCGGCTCTTCGCCGAGCGATTCTCGAAGCGTTAAAATAAAAGTAATGTATATCGAAAGGCGGGCGATGAAAAAAAAAAGTCGAGCAATAACGACACGAGAGTCGTTGCGCTGCTTCGAGGCTCGCTCGCGAGCTGCGGCTGCTAATAATCCGCGATGTGTATTAAAAAGTTTACGCTTTCCTTGCTACGCCGCCGCCGCCGCCGCCGCTGTATCGCTAGAACATCCCGGTGTCCGTGACTAATTGGCATAGCACCAGCAGCAGCCTCGAAAACACAATCCTTTTTCCTCCTTTCTTTATTTCGCCTTGAATCTTTCTCTCTCTATGCGTTATACGATCGTCGAAGGATCGACCGATCGAGTTTTTCGTTCTATCACGGAGTTGTTGTTATCGAAATCGTTGCACGAACGTACAATCGACTGGCTAACTTTCAAATTCCAACAATTCGCGAGCTTTGAAACTTCGTCTATTATTCTCGACGCGTATATACGCGTGCGCGCGCTCGTATATGATTTATTAAACGTTAATTTACAACAACGGCTAGCCTCTCAACCTGTTTCTGTCGATATATACGACGTTGATACGCACTCGTCTTCGTCGCATTCGGTCGAACCTTGAAAAATGCAAATCTATTTTTTTTTCTCGCTCGTCGCGATATTATGCGCGCTAATACGCGTGTGTGTGTGTTTGGATTTTACCACGCGTCTCGCAGCTGCCTAAATATTTTGTCAACTATAATAGTGTTCGAGGAATATTCATATCGAAAAATCATTATTCTTCAAAGCTTTCGATTTAAACGAAATCACCGTAGTTTCGCACCGAATGCTCGCACTGCTAACTCATTTCTCTCTCGCCTCTATTTTTTTTTTTTTTTATTAATGAAGAAAAATAATTCATCCTTGACTGATCGACGTATTCATGCTACCGTGCGCGCGCGCGCGAAGTGGGTAACAGAAGGAAAATCAGAAACCACCGCTGCTGTTGCTGCTGCTGCAATAACTGCTTGACCAAGTGGCACATTTTTTTTTAACGAAACTAGTGGGAGTAGCAGCGGCAGCAGCAGCAGTTGTCGGGTTTTGTTTCATAATGCGCAGTACTATACGCGACATCAACTGCTCTTACCCGTTCGTGTATATGTGCAACTGCGTTCGGCAAACCACATTACATTATCATCATTTGTTTTCTCGAATACGAGTACTCGTATATAATACGAGAAGATATATTTTATGCAACTCTAGGTCATATGTTACATCGTATAATTGGGAACGCTGGAAACGCTCGCTCTGGCTCGAGAGAGAGAGAGAGAGATGTCGTCTCGATTATATATATCCGAGTGCATATAAGCCAAGCCGCTATCTCGATAAAAGCAGCTGGGGCGTGACACGGTTCGTTTTGCCGCTCGACTTCTTTGGGACGCGACGATCGCAGTCGCGATCACGCTCCCGCGAAATTTCGTCTTCGCTTTGATAATTTACCGATTTTTTTAATGCAGCATCACGATGCTCGCGGATGACACACGTTTTTTTTTTTTTTTTTTTTTTTAAAAAACGCATGTAGAGCAGCAGCAGAAACAGCGCATCGGCGCAAAGTCACAAGCTTGTCAATGCGAATAAAATTTAAATACAATTTGTCGCGAGAGTCAGCAGCAGCAGCAGCAGAACACAACCCACCTGACATTATACATACATACATACATACTTACCTGCTTTGCGCGCGCGTGAGTACGCCTACTCGCATCGACACATTTTATTACGTCGTGCGCGCTGCCGCGAACGCATCGGAAGATTTATTCGTACAGCTCCTCGATGAAAACATTGGTGTTTTTTTTTTCTCAATGGACACGGTAAAATAATTCATAATTGACGACGATGATTATTGACGCCTTTTTGGTCTCAACTCCCGCAAGGAATCCGACTCATTCCAATAATGTGCATTAATTAACGTTAGTCGATCGAGGCGTGTGATCCGCGTGAGTCACTCGAGCTTGCGGGCGGAGAGAAAACGCCGATTCAGTGGTCTCGGCTATAAAAAATTTGTCATTTTTATCGGCTTCGTGCTCATAATATTATATATACACGCGGCTCGATCGGCATGTACTACTATACGCGAGAGAGATATGTTTCGAATTTTCTTACGTAAAATCTGCAACAATGAACCGCACTCGTAGATAATATGATCCGCTTATATATCTGTATACGGTGCCACACGTACACGTCGTATTATTATATACAGAGGAGAGAGAGAAAATTTCTAAATTGCTGCACACTCTACTGGTCTTAATGGCGATAAACTCGCTTCTTTTTTTTTTCTTTTCTTTACTCAATCTATGATTTCAAGTGGAAAGCTAGCTAGGCTCTCCGAGGCCTCGTGTGTGTGGAAAACGTGGCTTGCATGACGAATTCCAACTTTTTCTCTCTCTCTCTCTCTCTCTCTCTCTGTTGCGTGTACACGTGCAGTATGTGCTCAGCTTCGAGGCTAATTACAAGCGAAAGATAAAATTAGGAGATCCTTATAGTCGCCGGACAAGTTCATCCTCTTTCTCTTCGTGCGCGTGAGTTTTTCGCAACTATATAGCTCGCGCGAAGTGAAAACAGCAGGACATATGGCGAGATCGACTTTTCGGGCTTGGATTCGGAGCGCGCAGAAAAGGAAGCGATTAACACAGTTCTAGTGTAGTGTATATAGCGCTTAAGATATATCGTGGGGCGAAGCTTGCACAAACGCAAGCACACAGTCATCGTGTCATAACTATGCGTATAAATTCTTTGTGCCATGCAAATTGATTAATTCGAACGAGCTCTATAATGGCTTGTGCAAGTTGTATACGAGTTGATTTATTTCATCGATGTCCTCGTACTTATAATATGACGTCTCTTTCGACGTTTACAAGTCATTCGCTCGAGTTCGCTCGAGCGCTTCCTCGAATTTTCGTAAATAATACAATCAATTTTTTTAATTGCTTCCCCGTGTACATAGCCGAGCTTTCGGTCTACTGATTTCATATACATAAGAACGTCTAATGTATATGTATACAGCATAAATGTGTAACTCGATATTTTCAATAAGTCGGTGAACTCGTTCGTGTATTGTTTTTCTTTTCTTTTTTCGTCGAGCTTTATTAGACACATAGACACACACACACACACAAGTTGGCGGCGGCGGTGGCGACGAGAGAGCGAGCAGCGCCGAGGCATATATTGTAACATAGTGGCCGCTGACCTGCACGAGGAAAGCGACCGACGCCGCGTGCGATCAATGCGCGCAGTTCGAAAAAGCTTGCATGCCTCATGCGAATCAATGTCTCTCGTGTGCCTCTATATATGTATAATGCCATGCTGCTGCTGCCGCTGCACGTGCAAGTGCAAATCCTATACATCATATACAGTGTGTGTGCTGCATATATATTGCCAACGGAGAAAATATTGAGTTTCAGCGCGCGGGCATAATTTCTCACGGAAAAAAATGTACATTAAAATATGTACAGACACACTTGTTATATGGCGAAATTCTTATATACACGGATGAGCTCCCGCGAGTGAATGATATTGCTCGGTATCACGAAATTTTAAATGTTTCGGTCATTGCGTGACTGCCGCTGCTGCTGCTGCTGCTGCTGCTGTGTTGGCAGCGGTACTCTATACACTGCTATATATTCACATGCCCCGCAGCCATAGAGAGAAAGAGAGAAAGAAACTTTGTCGTCCTTTTTGTTACATTTCCTGATCGTGTGCAGGACGAGAAAGAGAGAGAGAGAGAATAAAGCACAGAAGCGGGTTGAAGCAAGAGAGAAAAGAAGAACTCGCGAGGCAATCGATGTGCCTATATGGGTAGTAACGTTGCGCCGAATGTTAATTTAGTTACCAAAAAAGATAGGCCGTGCATATTTCAAAACGTTACACAAAGTTTACGTATATACTCTGGCGTGCATGCAGAAATAATCTAACGAGGCCCTTCCTTTAATTTAGTGCACGCGGCGCAGCTGATCTTTATCCCCGCCGCGCCGACGAGTTAATAAAGCCGCGCGCAGAGCCCCCGAAAATTATTCACGAGCATTATTCAAACTGATATGCATGCATATATGACGCGCTCGTTAGAAAAAAAAAAACATCAAGTCCTGGAACAAAAGATATCCTTCTTCTCTTATATAATAATACGCGCGCGCGCGTATCCTTACCGATTTCCATGTATCACACGCGGAGGTGGTGTACCGGTCCCGAGAGAGACTAATTAGCGTACAGCCGCATAGATTTCCTAGATAGTATTTGGAGCATGTATATTATACGCGAGTAAACGCGATACACAACTCCTCCTTAGACGTTTCGTCGAGCCGTATGTATAAGCAACAACGAGAAAAAGAGAAAACTGCTGCTGTAGGCCGCGCGAAGGGGAGCTTCGCGCTATCGCGAAAGAGAGTGCGAGCGATGAAAATGTACATCTCGTACGTAAACGAAAAATTATACACACTTATCGCGTCGTTTTATTAAAGCTTAATTGATTGCGCCAACGACGACGACGCACGAGGAGGAGGTAAAGAGTTTTTCAAAACTCGACGCTGCATTTTTCGCAATGTTTTGTTTCTCTGCTATTATACTCGTGTGTGTGTGTGTGCGCGCGCGCACATGTAACCTGTCTTGCAGCAGCGGCCTTGCTTATTTTTTTTTTCTCTATTATATATACTGCACACTACACACAATATATATGCATATATACGTGCGATATATACATTCACATGATGCATTTGTACGCGCACCGCTACAACACACGCGCGCAAACACACGAGTATAGTAAGAAAGGTTGGTGGGTGTTTGCGTCAGGTCTCTCTCTCTCTCTCTCTCTCTTACTGTGTTTTTCTATCTCTGTCTCTCGCGTATTACCGAGGATAAACAGGCCTTTTTCCTACACAAATACAAGACTGCCGATGTGTTACATATATATATATATATATATATGTGTGTACCTAGAGACGTTTATTACAGTAATAGCTTGGACTTGTTTTCGTTGCCCGTGGTAGCTGTTGTGTGCCTTCGATTTACGTATATAGATACAATATGTCCGCGTGTGTGTGTGTGTGTGTGTGTTTTATTATTTCAGCAGCGATTTTTTGCCGAATTACCCCCCTCGCCGCATACGGTTGGGCCAAAATCGCGACGATCGCCGAGTATACATATCGTGTGCTTGGAAATTTACGAAATCTTATGTAAATGTGGTTTTTACGGGCACGTTATATAGAATATCGGTCATAGTGAGCTATTGCAGTCGAGGCGTTACACCAAGTAGCTTGTCAGCATTGCTGACATTTTGTTGTATCTGTATAAAATTTAAATCACTAGAACCAAGCGCGAGCGTCAAGTCATCGTAATAGCCAAATTTACTCGTCGGGAGTAGACAATTTTTCAGACTCAAATTTCATTGTTATCAGTAGGGCATGTTGCTCAATTCTTACTTATTCTATGATCTATCGTGCCTGGTATTCTTAAAAAATTTTAACGCTAGAATGATTTGCGCATTCTTATATGTAGAAACATCAAAATTCAAGTAATTTGAGTTAAATTTAAGGATTTTTTTTAATCCTATCGAAATAAATTTAACGTAAAGTTCTTTCAATTGAATTCCAAGTTCATCAATTTTTATGTATTTATATTAATTTTCCGCCTTTGTAATATACCATCGTAATAAATCACAATAAAGTTTGTAAAACTGTTTGGAACGGTTTTCTTATACAATTATTTGACTTTGCCACTTGCAGATTTGCACATGAAGGTACTAGCCATCTAGTGGTCATGGCTAGTTTTAATTTTGAATTACATCGATTTCCTTAAATTTGTTGTACACTCAATGGAAGAAGCTAAATCAACATTACAAAATTAATTTTTAATCAAATTATTTAAATTTGAATATGTAATCGTTTTTGTTCGTTTTTTCATAAAAAATAATCAATACGATGATGATTGAATTTAGATGAATAATTGTGCAGTTTAAATGAATTCCAATGTCTGATTATACACGAAATATGCTTTTAATTTAATTCTTTTTTTAACAGTGCAGTGTAATCGCCTGCTGCCGAGTACACACACACACACACACGTTCGCGTCGTTCAAATCACGTGGCGAAACCGATGCAACTCGTTGGGCTATTTTCGTCGGAAGGGTTTCGAGCCGAGGGCTGTTCTAAAATTGTAGCATAATCCGAAACAAAGCCCATACTTGCCATGCGCGTACACGAAGATTTTTTCTTGGCTTTTCCCAAATGCGCACGTACTACTGAAATCACTCGAGTTATTCCCCCTCTCGTTAATCGCCAAATGTCAAAATAATTCATGCCCGCATCATTTATTACGAAGTAACTCCCATAATTCCCTTGCACAGAACGCAAGGGAATATATGCTGCTCTCCGGCAATCGGGGCTTAGCGTACTCGCAGATCGGAGCACGTGGCCCGCTCGAACGATAAGAGCGTACGCCGAAAACAAGAACTGATTCTTATAAAAATTAATAATAATTTTAAGAAAATGTTGATGAGTCATCCAAAGATCTCCCTACGAAGTTTTAGACCTTAAAATCTTGAATCACGAGGACGACACCATTGAAATACACTGCTTATCACGGCGAATATCCGCACGCGTCTACTTTTGAACACTGTTTATTGAATATTTTCTAAAATAAGTCATAAAGCTTCGCACATTTGCGGTTGAAAATTAAATCATTCAAATAATACCTCAAAATTCCTGTCAATGGACAAGTGAAAGGACTCAAGAGTGCACTTCAACGCTGCACTTTTAGAGTAGTTCTACCGATAGAGGGAGTCTAGACAATTTCACTACCTAACAGATCGTAGTGAATTTTTCCGTTGATATTCGTTACGAAACGGAAAGAACAACTGATAGGTTGGTCGCATGCAATGCAACATCGACCACGTGGTCTCCTAAAACTATACGTAGATCGAGTACACATCGAGAAAAGATCTCATCGATCGCAGCGAGATATTCTCGCGAAGAAGAGGTATATTATCTCGAATTACAAGTGACTTTGTAGTTGTGCGCGCGAGTGTCCAAAACGATGGACAGCGACGATCCTGAGCATCGTCAAGCTTCCTAATGTAAGTAATCGCGATGGATTTACACCGTTGCACATTATCTGCATGAAATACCACGGGGACGACTTGGCGGAAACATTTTTGAAGATCTGTCGGGAAAAAAATCGAGCATTGCGGCTCGACGCCCGGGACAAGTTGGGTCGGACAGCGCTGCAATAGGCCGTAGTCAGCATCGCGCCGAAAACCGTCGAAATACTTTCGAATCGTGTCTCCGATCTGTCCAGCTTCGTTTTTCCCACTGAGGCTTATTTCGCCAAGAGATTGAAACCATGGAAACCAGCGGGAGGATTGACATTTGAACTAAGGTACAATTTTACACTGAAACTAACGTCTGGCGCGCTTTGATCATCATCGAAAGTCTTAAGAAAAGAGGATACGAATTGTATTTGAGCGACGCCCTGACCATCATGAAATCGTTCACCAAGTACGGATTGTTCGAGAAACCGAAAAAACCGAAGAAAAGTTTGAACGAACACAACAAGTTCGAGGAGTTCATGTCAGGATTTCCGGATACATCGAGAGAGAATCAGTTCGAGCACTTCGAGCGGTCGGGACCCGGCTACGAAGTCGAGTCGTTCGCGCAGGATCCGAAAAAAATTATGATACAACCGGGTTTGTCGCTCCACGACACGATGCAGCCGCGACCCCAAGAGGCTGCGAAAAAATGCACGTACGAGGACTACCTCGAGTTGACGCGCTCGAAAAAATTGAACGATCTCCCCTGGACGCACGTAGAGTATTGCACCGATCAGCTGTGCGAGAAACTCGCGAGAGGATTTTTCCGGGACATGGGCGCTGAATGCTTTCTACGGGCTGATCCACTATCGGCTGCCGATTCTCCGCTGCGAGATTATAATCGAGAAATTGATGTAATTGAGGATTTATGCAATATTCGCTTGGCGACTGCGGTCCGAACATCGTCTTAGTGACCATATATTTGTAGTATTTTTTTTCGAATGATATTTTTTAATATTGTATATTTTCCATTTCATCGTTCGAATAAATAAATGTAACAAAAAAAAATTGAATCGAAAATAAAATTATCTTATACATTTTACTTTTTTGTGTTTCAATTTAACTTCCGCGAAAACCCGATGACTTTCAAGCATACATCGGTACAATTCTTGCTCCAATCGGCACATTTGCGCATAGGGTGCACTTCATTCGATTTTTTATTTACAACCCATCGTGGCCTGAAATTATTATTGCCACACGAAGCCATCTCATACTTATGATTTTTTCATTATTATTTACTCATCGTAGTCGTTATGAGATTTGTTTTGCACGTGATCCTACCTTCGCTTCTTATTTCTGTTTCAGATGTTATGATTTATTTTCGCATCCAAATCATCATCATCATCATTACCATCATCACCATCATCATCATCGTAGCTATAGCATAATAGTCCGTATATACGTAAAAGTATAAGGGGAGATGCGGATAGGCGGCGCAGCAGCGATGAGCAATAATGGCAGTCGCTTACTCGACGGGTATCCTGACGCGCAACTCCTTTAACGACCACTACAATCATCATCGCTCCCATCCGAAGGTATCCTCGTACGGCGGCGGCAGCAACGAGAACCAATTCGCGACGAGCAGCAGGGCTCAACAGCAGCTACTGCACCAGCAGCAACACCAGCAGCAGTCGAAAATGTTGGGAGTGAGCCAGCAGCCGGGCAGCTCGAATCTGCGCCACTCGGCGAGCTTCTCGTGCCTTCAGCGCGGCTCGTCCGACGTCGGCCACAGGGCGCGCACCTCGACCCTGCCCCAGCAGCCCGGATTGTTCACGAGCGCGGCCCAGCTCGGCGCCGCCGGTGGCGGTGGCGGCCACCACCATCACCATCACCACCATCATCATCATCGTCACAATCAAGCAGCCTACGGAGCGGCTAACAACGGCGTCGGCAGTAATGGCGCGTCGTCGCTGCAGCTCGGCGGTCAGCAGAACGGCAGCAGTGGTCGCCAACCGGCGGTCAGCAACGATCTCTCCTCCTCCTACAACAACGCGGCGGACAACAACGAGTACGGCTTCGTGAGGATGAGGCCGAGACTGCACAGCACCAACGCGGTCATGCTGAGAGGGAACCGAGGCGGCAGCGAGGACGACGTCATGTCCAAGTCGACGGGCTCGTATCTGGGCAACGGCATGACGAAGCAGCAGAGCGTCGGCTACTGCGATCACGGCGGAAGTCATCATCAAGCGGCGGCGGCTACTGCGACTCCCAACGAGTCGAAGAACACGTTGCGAGGCGCTCTGATATACTTTACCAATTCGACGACCAACTGGTGGAAGAACAAGCAGAACTCCATGTCGAGCGAGCCGGACATCAAGTGGACGACGGCGACGACTTCGCCGGCGCAGGAGCGCAGATGTTGGCCACCGGGCGCCTCCTCGTCCACGTCGACGGCGGTCAAGGAGGCCAGCAGCAAGTGGCCCTGCGTCGGACGCGTACCGACCCCCGAGCAGCAGCAGCAGCAACAGAGCACGAAAGAGGCGAGAAAGTGGAGCACTCCGTCCTCGAGCTCGTCTTCGAACAACAACAGCAGCAACAGCAACAGCAGCGCCGCCAGCAGTAGCAACAATAATCAGGACAGACGATGGAAGTCCCTGGGAGCTTTGCTGAAGCCACTGCCGATCGGCAGCAGTAGCAGCGCTACTCATCACTCGTCGTCGAACGGTGGCAATTCGTCGTCGCATCATCCGACCATTCGCCACAACGCGAGCATGTCGATGGCCGACGATTACCGGCCGGGCGATCGCAAGTCCTCGAGCATGGACAACAACGCCTCGTCGCAGATGGCCAACTACAGCAACAGCTATTATCGTCGCAAGGATCAACAGCAGCAGCAGCAGCAGCAGCAGCCTCCGTCGCAGAAACTAGGCGCCAAAGCCAACGGTGGTGATTATTCGACGACGGGCGGCAACAACGTCGTCAAGAGCCTCGAGGCCATAGACGTGGATCTGAGAAGCAGGCTGGAAGCCAAAGAGAGCACCCGCAGCTCGGCCCGGGCCCAGAGCTTTTATCTGCTCGACGACTTTCTGACTCCGCAACCGGCCCGTACGTCGACCAACTCGAGCTCGAAGCTCAACGAGCCATTGACCAGCACCAATACCATGAACGGGAGTCACGCCACCGCTGCCTCGGCCTCTTATCCGCTGTTCGCCTCGTCGTCGTCCATGTCGTCCTCCTACTCGGCCAGGCCCTCGATGAACGACCACCAAAACGGCACGAACAACGGCGGCTTGAAAAACAATCTGGGCTCGTCGATCGCTGCGCGCGCCACGATCGCCGCGACCAACATCACGCCTCCGCGACGGCACAACTCCAGCTCGGACAGTCTCGAGGTGGCGGCCAGTCCGCTGCCCCCGCCCGTACCCCCGATGCCGCCGCAAATGAGCTTGACGAAAAGAAAAGCCTGCAGCTGCAAGGATTGCTTCGCTAATTTGCGACAGAAGCCGCTGCATAAAGAGGTTTGTGTTTCTTCACTTTTTCTCTTCTTTTTTTTTTTTTTTTTTTAGAAAGTAAAGGTGACGGTATCAGGTATATTCAGTAAGCAGCAGATAGCCGCAACACGTGACACACAAAGGAACCGTTTGAAACCGTGAAATTTTTTTCTCCCTCTCTCTCTCTCTCTCTCTGGCCCGTGTGTCGCCGAGGACTGCTGGAATTATTGAGTCATTTCTATCATTTTTATCGAGAAAGGAAAGGCATTTTTAAAAAGTTCAAGTTTCCATTCTTTGCGGTTAACGGTCGTATAAAGTAGTATATGGATCGCTATCTAATCGCGCGGCAATCGGTCTCTCCCTGAGAACGAGAGAGAGAGAGAGAGAGAGCCCCTGTATACCGCGCGAGATTTCCTCGTATACAAGAAGAGGTCTTTATTGCACCGATTTTTTTTTTTTTTGTAAGTAGAAAATTTTATCGGCCGCTAATATTTGCCACTTATAAATAATGGCGCCGTTCGGGTGTATCGTTTACGAGTGTTAATGAACCGTTAAGTTTTTTTGCGCGTGTGCGCAGTAAACAACGCATCCAGAATCTTCCTCCGCTCTCGCGCTCGGCGAGATGAAATTTTCAAACATATTTACATCGGGAAATTCTCCCCTTTGCTGAAAACGATATCGTAATCTCCTCCTCGCCCCGCGTATTCGCTCGCGTGCATTTGTCTAGCTCGCGCGAGATACAGTCGCTGCCACTCGCTCGCTCGGTGTTCGATCGTGCGGCCTCGCATAAATTCAAGTAGGCACCGCACGGCACTGCACTACTGCTATACAGGCGGCGGCGTTGGGTATATATATACATAAGATGCAGATACATTCATATCGCGTTACGCTCTCATTCAGAATTTTTTACACAATATAGTCCATTGTTCGCGCTTGTTCTTCTGCGCGTGTGCGCAATCGATGCAGCATATACGTGTGTATATGTCTTACATGCACACTGTGCAGTGCGCTGTGCAGCAACTACTACTACTGCGGCGGCGGCAGCGTGCATATAAGTGCATGCACCGTCTCGAGTCTTTTTACCCGCGCGCGCGCGAGTCCGACGTTGTTGCCTCCGCCGCCGAGGAGAGACTTTCAAAAAAGTTTCTATATGCACACACACACACGTGTGTGCATGTGTGTGTGTGTGTACAGAGTTGTCTTGATCAAATATAGCGATCGCACACTGTACGCCAACCACCTTCACTCTATTATACTAATGCCCGCCCAGCGAGTGAAACGTTATAATTGCGCGTCTATAATAATAGTACATGAAATTCTAATCCGCGTGAATTTTCAACCGTCTGTGAGTGGGCATCGGATCCTTAATTTGCTGCGTCTAATTAAAAAGCATTACGAGTCGTGATTTTCGCGCGCATTTTGACACTACAGTGATTGCGCATTTTGAAGATGTACACCAAAGTGCATCGCGACGATACACAGTCAGAAAATCACGTCCTCGATACATACGTATACATGCAGAGAAGCAATGCACTCGTTTCTGTTTTTTTTTTTTCACTTTGCCTCCTTTTAATTTACATGGTGCAATTAGAGAGAGAGAGAGAGAGAGGAGAGTACCGTATTAGTAGACCAATAATCACGGCACGACAGTTATTAATTATGGGCACGCGGGTAGAGCATGTGTATACGTGACACGAAGGTCGAGCCTTATGAATACCGAATGAACGCAGCCTTTTTTTTCCAGCTCTCGGTGTAATCGGTATTATTATACGAACTCTTCTGAGAACGATCGTTTTTTGTAACGTGCAAAAATCGACAGTCTGTATTCCGAAAAAGCTTGACTAATTGCCACCGCTCAAACAAAGCAAAGGAGCTCGGTTAAAAGGAGCTTGACGAGCGACGACGATCTATGGTTGTGCGTGTAACATATATATGTATAGTAAAAATAAGCCACTGATTCCAGAGCCATCTGACTCGAGCGTCGGTACACAAGCTCATGCCGGTGCTTTTTTTAGCCTGCGTCGATAATGAAGGAATCGACTGTCGGTGCGCGAGGCGAAATTCTACTTTCTCTCTCGTCCCGTGTAAGATAGCTCGACGTGTAATAGGTGCAACATTTGAAAGAAAGTAGTTGAGATGGCGTGCCACACTCTATTCCGTCGAAGCTTTTACCATGAATACCAAAAGTCAAAAAAACATGTGCGATGCAAATTAAGTTATTTCCTCATTGTATAGTACAGATGCTTGTAATAAATGAATCTTTATCGTTGTATCAATCATTTCTTTGAATCTAGTCCAAAGACATTATTGCTCGTTATTATCGTAAACAAGATATTGAATAATTAATGCTTGTATTTACATGTAAAGTAAGCGAATGTATGTTAATATCGATGTATGATTCAACATACCAGTGACGAAAGGAAATGATCAAAAAAAATAACTATCGGTCTCAACAGCGAAATCTTCCCTTGTAGCTTGCGTTCACTTCTGTACACGCGAGCTTATGATATTTCGCGTATCTCCGATGATTCACCATCGAGCTGGCTAACTGACTCTATACGCGAAGTAAACGAAACTCGCATAAACATTTGTATAAATCAATCGCGCAGCTTGTTCTCTGTTTTATTTTTTTTTCGTTCTGGGGCGAATCATATCGTGTGCAGTATTATAAATACACGCCGCGCGCGCGCGGTCTCGTTGCAACATTTTCTCCGTAAAAATGAAATCTCTGAAATCCAACGCTGCTGCTGCACTGCGCGCGTTGCGTGCATATATTCGTAAAAACGTCAATTTACCGGGACGGGGTATTAAGAAACTTTTACGCGGCTCTCGGATTTACAATCAGCGTTTGATTATGTTGAGTAAGCTCGTGTGCGCGCGTACGCGCAGATAGCTGTACACGTAAAAGTGTATATTACACGCTGGCGCGTAATAATGTCGGGTTTTCACTTGGAAAACGAGAAAAAATGGGCAACGATCGAAGTGTTAGTCAGCATTCAATTCCGAACTTGATGTATAATCTTATTTTGGTCTTACGTCGTTTGTGCGCGTTCTAATCAGGACAAGGGGCGACACAGAAATTTCGTTTTACAATTTCACTCTCCCGTAGTGCCGCGCGTCGAGGATCAGGGAAAATTCGTTACCATCGGTCGTTCAAAGTGATCCAATTATATAATGCCGAACGGTATTTAAACTGGCTTAGAATAAAAAGAAAACGATTAATATTCATTTGTCATGTCAAAAGTACCGTGGACACGAGTTTAAATCGACTCGATCTGCGCACAGATTTATCATTTATTATTAATATGAGTTTGCAAAAGCTCTCGCTTCATTATCTATTTTGGGGACCATGAATATCGCAGGTATTCACATAGATTAAAAAAAGACCGCGTAAACAATGCAAAAAGACCGCGTCTGGCTCGCGCGAATCGACTCAAACATTTTCGTATGCTCGTCAACCGATCGAACACGATACGCGCGAGCTTCAATAAGACGAAAACAGCGAATTTCAAGTAAACGTTGTGAAAACGTATAATCCATGCCAAGGATCCATCATCGTCGTCGTCGTCGTCATTTATCATGGTCCGAATCTTGGCCCCGGAGACAACAACATCGGCCAAACATCGCTACGTACACACATTCGAAAATCACCAAGCCCCGAACGTCCGTGTGTGTCTTGTGTGTCCTGCACGTTAATAAAAGCCGCAGGACAGGATGCAATACGACTACGACGACGACGAGGATACGTTATAGTGCACGAACACACACACACACACGTATTCAAGCAGCAGCAGTAAAAAAGGGGGCGCTGCCCGCGCGTAGGGATGCTGAAGAAGCAGCAGGACCCGAGTAGCGCTAGTTCTCTCTTCCTCATATATTGATCCCGCTATATACCAGTGTGGTAATAGGAGCAGCAGCAGCAGCAGCAGCGGAGCGAGAGAGAGAAAGCGGGTGCAACCACCCCCTTAACCAGTACACACACCCCCACCTCCGAAACGAACCAACGAACGCACACACACACACACACACACACACAACGTACGTGGAAGAGAGAGAGAGAGCGAGACTCTACACTAACACAGGGTCAAATAGACACCAATACGAGAGAGCGCATAAATGTATGTGTATGCGAGAGAAAGAGCGAGAGAGCCCGGCGTCGGCGCCTAGGTTCATCGTCGTCGTCGTCGTCATAGTCGGAGCCAGCAGCAGCAGCAGAGTCGTCGACGACAAAACTCTCGCTCTGACTCGCTCTCCAGCATCAGTGTGTAGTTCACGTCACGGCGCTGCATCGGTCACACGAAACACAGAGCAATATATATGCACACACACACACACACACACAGCAGCAGCAGCACACATACATCGCGTACATACACAGTGCACTGATTGTTATTATCACACGCGCGACGCGCTCGGCGCAGAGCAAAGCACCGCCGCACATCCATCTCTCTCTCTCTCTCTCGCTTGTATTATTATTCCTCCGATTCGGAGTGCGTTAATTCTTACATAGCACACACCTACACACATACTCGTACACACAATTTCTATATAGCCCTCTATCAAGCGCCGAGCGAGCGAGAGCCGCGGCGCGCGAGGGCACGAGAGTATATATATATATATATATACAGGAGTAGTGGTGGTGCGTGGGCGTCGACTGCACTCCGCGCTGCACTCCGCACGGCCAGTGTGCTGTAATAACACAAGTACATATAAACAAAACGCAAGCGAGAAGGAAGGAAGGAAGGAGGAAGCGCGAAAAGTGAAAAAGTGAGAAATAGTGTTGTTGCATACGTGCTTCTTTGATCGAAACGGGACACGAAGGAGTTGGCGTAACATAAATAATAATAATAATAATAACAACAACGAGTGTGTATCTAGATCTCTATGTGTGTCTACGTGAGCTTCGCATAATAATGTAAGTGCGTGCGTGTCGGCGGCTACGTATGCGTATGTATATGTGAGTGCGCACCTCAACGCAGAGGGTGCACTCACATATTATTACACACACACACACTTGGCACTACACCATCGACTGCGATGACGATGTTGTGTGTGTGTGTGTGTGCCGTTTGTTTGTTTATTTCGTTTCTGTGTCACACGACGACGACGTGCTCTTCTTTCGCTGTGTAATGTAACGAAGCGAGGCTAATTTTTTTTTTTTGTCTAGGACATTTATTTCTTCTTTTCATATACAAAAGAATAGGGCCAAATTGCACTGTTGCATTGCCAACCCCCCCCAGCAGCAGCAGTAGCAGCAGTTGTTCTCTCCATCTCCTTTTCTTACATTCAACCCCCCTGTACTATACGTGGAAGCGGGCGTCTTCTTGGGATAGGACAAAATTAAATTTACCCCCGTCGTGTTCCTGGCTATATAAAGTTCCGTTACTTTGTTATAGCAATTAAAAAACTTTAATTGAATCGCTAAAATCGTATGTATCCTCGAAATCTCGTGAAACTTCTTCGTGTGTGTGTGTAAGTTTTTAATGGGGTTTTTGCCTTGGGATGTCAACTCGGGCGAGCGACGACGACGACGAGGACGACGCAGAGTCAGCTGTCACAAATTATTACAAAAAAAAAAAAAACATTAAAGGAAAAAAAAGTCGAGCGTGAAACAAGCGACGAGATCATTCGACGAGTATCATACGTTAGGCCGTCAGAGAATCTGTCATTATACTCCCCCCTTTCAAATAAAAAAGCTATATAAGAGGTATATATGTAAGCGAGAAATTGAAAAGATTATAAAACAAAAGAAGTCTCGCGCGTTGCCGTGTGCCGCGTTGGGGGGTTATTGATTCAAGCTCGTGCCAGCGAGTAATTTTTCGTGTCAACGAGAGAGAGAGAGAGAGAGAGAGAGAGAGAGAAGGGACCCTTTGATGGAATATTTAAGCTGTGCATGCAGCATATACAGCCTCGGAGCTGTCTCTCTCTTTATAGATAGTTGTGGTGTGCGCACGGGCTGCGACGCGAGTCTTTTTTTTTCGTCGTCGTCGTCTTCTTCTTCTGCTTTTTTTTTGCCTCTATTACGACGACGAGTAAGCAAGATCTCGTTTCGCCTCTCTAACTCGTTTGAATCTTAAAAAAAACATAAGGGAAAAGAAGAAGAATAAAAAAAAAATCATCCGCTATATAATACTTGCACGAGTCGTGCGCGCGCTTTCGACATATTGCAATATACGTGCATAAGAAATAGAGTTGGAAAAAATATATACGAGCTTGCGATGCATCGTTGCGCGATGCGATCGACCTTATGCAATTCGAAGCAGCTCGAGTGGATATGTAGGTGCGTTAATACATCACTTATCTAAGAGTGCAGTAAACAGGCTATATACGTCGTTATAAAGCGAGAGATCTTTATTAAGTATATATTACTTACGCGCCTCGCGCTATAGGTCGCTAAATTCGAATCCCCCAACGAGTCCCAGGCGTAAAATGAATTTTCATCGGGCGTGTGCGAGGTGGCGGCTGCCCAAACTAAATCATCGCTGCGTCGGATAGAAAGAAGGTAGAGAGAGAGAAGTGTAAAGAAAAAAAGTTTTAAAAAAAGTCAGAGGGGGGCTATTACGAGATAGCTGCCCACAGCTCTCTGGCTGCGTGCGTGCGTGCATAGTATATAGCGAAAGACGTGTCCGCGCGCGTGTAATAATAGGTGCTGCTGCTGCTGCGGTGACTGCATATTTTTCACTCCTCTCTTTCTTTTCTCTGCTGCTGCTGCTGCTTCAGCTGCTTCTCTCGTACAGTACATTGTACATTTTTTAATTTAAAAAAAAAAAAAAAACAACTCGTCGACCATTTACCGGGGTTATTTATCAGGGATTATCGCGCAATTTGACGAGGACGCGTCGTCTCTCGAGATCTTATAACTTTCGCGTAACAAAAAACGAAAGAAAAAAAAAAAAAAGAAAGAAAGAAATAATCGATGACTTTACGCGTCTCTCGTGCGCGAGGCGAGCTTTCAATTACATCGCGCGTTGATCGTTATCGGCCGCCCGCCCATTAAAAAAATAAAATAATAAAAATAAGCTCGCGAAACTTTGCGCGAGCGAATCAATGGAGCGAGCGAAATCGACCTTTTTTTACGCGCGCGTAATATATAATAGTTTGTTACAATTATCACTTACACGTACATATATATACAGCCGAGTTAAAGATCAGAAACGACGACAACGACGACGTCCGATACTCGAGTTCTCTCTCTCTCGATCTCTCGTCGATATTACATCTCTATAATATAAGTCATGCGCAGAGGTAAATACGTCTTGGATGGCGGCGACGGCTCCTCGGTGTTAATCGGTCGCTCGGCTTTATATACAATTTCGCACAATTCTCTCCTCGATATATATAATACGTATCTCGTAATAGCCTTGCGCGTATTATATTATATTGTGTATACGATATAAGCGCGTATTTATACCTATGTAGCAGTACTGCGTGTATATTCCCGCGCAGCGGAGTATTATACGTATTTCTCGCGGCTCTCGAGAGCTGCTCCATAACGCAGCAGTAGTATAGTAGCGTATATAGAGTGTATATTTCGCTCCTGCCTCCACTCGTGGCTAATGATATTTTGAAAAACAATACCGCGTATAATGCCCCGGCTAATAGGCTGCCTATTGAAATCGAATCGAATCGAGGGGCTTTAAAAGCTGCTGCCAAGTGCAGCAGGCGCGCTAACGTAGCTGTATACAGAGAGTATAATTTGTGTCTGCTCTCTGTCGATTTCAAGCTACTCTCCCTGGTGGTAGTACGTGCTGAAACCCACGCGCGTTATTGCACCGAGCAGCACAATTTATTAATAAACAGGTGAGAGAGAGAGAGAGAGAGAGCAAGGCGTATGCACACCAATAAAATTGCGTAGCTCACGCGCGAAAGCTCGCGAAATTCCTCTCGTCGTCGTCGTCGTCGTCGTCGTCGTCGTCGTCGGCGGCGGCTCTCTATCAATTCAGGAACGCGAAAACTAGTTTGGTTTCTTTTGCGTGTGTGCGTGTCCGTGTACTTGCACGTACACACGCTGCATATATACAGGCACACACGGCCGCCTGCATTATACATGAGCCACGCCAAAGGCTCGCGCGTACACACACACACTAAGTAAAACGATAAGATATTGCGCCGTAGCAGGCACCTTATGCCAGTATATACAGAGCCGTGTTTAAGAGTCTGTTAGGAATTCCCTCGATAGTGCCTGGGCTGCAGCGCGTGCGGGCCGCGCCGCCGAGTATGTACACCAGCACTCGGCATTACTAATCGAATGAATAATGAAGATACCCTTGGCCCTTTGATATATACGCAGATACTGCACAAAGTCGCGCGCGTCGAGCGAAATTCGTCTACTATATTGTATATATACTTATTGAGCGAGAGACAAACAGGCTGCCTTCTCTTTAACATTTATTCGCGCGCTGCACGGCCGATGCGGTGCTACATCATCATCATCGTCGTCGTCGCTGTCGTGCATTTATAATATATAATGCGCCGCGCACAATAAAATAAAAATATAGGATACGTATAAATGGCCAGGAGGCTGGAACGCATCGCGCGAGCTGCCGCGAGAAAGAAAAACGCGATGGGGAAAGAAGAGAATATCGCGTCGTCGACGCGGGGGGGGGGGGGGGGGGGGGGGGGGGGGGGGAAATAAAACAACGCGACACGTCCGCTCGTTGGAATCCTATTCGCAGCTCTCGCCTCGCCTCACTCGCGCGTTCGATTTTTTTCTCCTAAAAATTGCCGTACATATAACGCAGCAGCACACGAGCGAGGCGAGGCGCGTAGGAGAGAAGAAGAAGAATTCACGGTATTTTCTCTCTGGCTGGCTGGCTGGCCGCGCGTGTCTCGTGTCCCGTGTGTCGTTCTCGCTCGCGCGAATCACTGGACCTGTTCGCATTCTCTCTCGTCTCTCTCTCGCTCGCGATATCCTCGTGCGTATTCCTGCGTCGTGCAGGTTTTGTCCTGACCGAGAGCTGCTGCTATATGTGTATTAAAGCACATCTCGCACACTATATATACAGAGAGCAGCCAAGCCGCAACTGAATAATCTGTCGTCATTAATAACGTCGTCCGTCGTGTCCCTCGAGCTCGAGTAAGCCTCTCACTGTATGTATGTGTGTGTTGGCCAACATTGCAGCACACACGGACTCGGGCATTTATGTACGCATCAATGTTTCGTGGAATCGGACCTCCCATTTAAAACTCATCTTTGTTCGCGCGCGGCATATATAATATCCGTCACTATATACGCGCTCGAGCTTGCTCTCTTGCATATCTTTCATTTGCGATAACAAAATTTCGAATATATCTCGACTTTTATGCGCGCTTATATTCAGCATCTGCGTGATAATTCAATGAAAAGCCCCAGCGCGCGCGCGCGAGCTGTGCAGCTTGTAAATCGCTAAATAATCCCTCTATGTATAACGCTTATATATATTCATAGGCTAGAGGAGAGAAAGAGAGAGAGAGAGAGAGAGAGAGAAAGAGCAAAGGGACCATCGAGTTGGCATTAGTGCTAGACCGTATACTGGCGGCGGCGAATAGAGCACACGTATCATACATATAGATATTTTAAGGCGAACAAGGGAATAATACTGAATAAATGGCCCTTGCGGGTGTCACAATTAATTTGACCTCGATAGAGAGCTTGCGCCATTGCTGCCGCTGCACGCCGAGTAATTAGAAAAGTTTTGCTGCCCTCCGTGTGTTTGTTCAAAACTGCGCGCGCGAGTATAGTCGTCGTCTGATTACGCAGCAACAGTGGTAGTGAGCGACGGCGACGGCTCTCTCTTAACTCGGCGCAACTGTACTACTCCTACTGTAACAGTTGTTTAAAAGCTTTGGCAAAAAATAAACACTCACGCGGCGTGAACGACGACTATAGGCGGCACAAGAAGCAAATGAAATTGTTTTATCGGATTGCAGCAGCCGAGCCGCGATTGAATCGTTAGCCTCGGCTTTTAGCTTGTAAGAGCAAAGTCGCATACAGACACAGAAACGTCAATATTAAACATCCTTCGTCGTGCTTTATAGCGAGTTTGTGTGTGTGTGTATCCATCGAAAAAAAACATGTAGACTGTGTAACTGAAGACCACAAGGATCATTGAAATTTCAACGGAGAGCTTTAATATCCGCGACTCGTGAGAGATAAATACACAAACCGAGTCCGAGCGATTCTACTTTATCGTACGATCCGAGAATCACCAATACGAACGCCGCGCGCCATGGACGCCCTCGAGCTGCAAGCCGCGCTGGTGAAGCTCGACCCGGCCACCACCGTCACGTCTTTGGGCGTCTCGGGCAACGTCAATCTCGTCGCCGGCTACAACAACAAGAGCAGCAGCAGCAACAGCAACAACAGCAACAGCAATAACAGTAATAACGAGCCGTCGCAATCGCTAAAATTGAGCGGCAGCAGCATCAGCAGCGGTAGCGGTGGCGGTGGCCACCATCACCACCATCATTACCATCATCACACGTCGAGCGGCGGTGGCAGCTGCTGCGGTGGCAACGATAACCAGAAAGTCGGGAGCAGCGTGTCGAGCTCGACCACCACCACGACGACCTGCCACGGCGGAGCTTGCGGTACGGCAGCGGCGGCGGCGGCGGCTCAACGCAGCAACAAAGTTCAGAGCAAGAGCACGGCCAGTCAGACGGTCAAGTTGGTCGAAGCTGCTGGCGGCGGCGGCGGTGGTGGTGGTCATTTTGGCGGTGGTGGCAGGTGACGTCAGACCTGCACCAGCAGCAGCGGCCCGGGCTGCGGGCCCAACGGCATCACCGTCTATCACACGTATCCGCCGCACCGGGCCGCCGGCCGACACCATCACAAGAGCGCCACGAGAGAGAAGAGGCACCATCACATGCATCATCACTATCACACGCTCCATCACAAGAAGGACCGCATCATGGTAAGCGATGATTGATTTTGTGTGTCGTGAGAGAGGGAAGAGAAAGATATATCTATCGATTGACTCCCAATGAGGCACGATTCCATTTCCCGAGAAAGACGCAGTTAAATGTATATATCCTATTCGATTCTTGGAAATGCGTAGGTGCAATGTTTTATTTGTGTATAGTATCCGACGATCGCAGCGGGCGAAATTAGCTTACAGCACGCCAGGCACACGAGTCGGAGGATATATAAAATATTGCGAAACTTATATAATGTGTTATTTGTCGGATACGAGTTTCGTATTTTTATATGTACGAGAGCTGCTTAATCTTCGGTCGATCCCTTTCAACTTGATGAGTGTATAGTAGCAACCCGGGCTTATACATAATAAAATAGCACAAAAATGGATTGGTTATTGAGAGAGAGAGAGAGAGAGAGAGAGACAAATGAAATTGGCTCGTCGGCGCGGGCCTTGAAATTGCCCGTTGAATCATCCACGGCTCACTTTTTTGTTTCTCGCCGCGAGGAAAACGACTACCCACGCACCTAACGCGATTCCCTCGCGCCTCAACGGAGAGAAAAAGAGAGTCTATGTATACGCATACACGCACAGATCCGAAGGTGAAGCTAACGAGATATATTGAAAGTTTACAGTGCATATATAGGTATATTTATATTGAGATGTTTACGATAAATGGAGTGAGCAAGGATTATTTGTCGGCGGCGGCGGCGGCGGGGGAGGGTTGTACATACACGTATACGCCAGCGCAAACAAACAAAAAGTAGGATCGCGCGTTATATAGCTCGAATATCCTCCCCCGCGTTCAAACTTTATATAGTCGACTTGATGACGCGGGCGGGTGAAAGCTCTTCTCTCTCGTTTCTCGGAGCAGCAGCAGCAGCAGCAGCGGCAAAGCTTTACGCTGTGTGTGTATATATAAGCGCGCGTCACTTGGTTGAAGCTTTCGTAATAATCCTCGTTTTGTGGCGCGCGCGCGCGCTCGGCACGCGCTATCTTTTATAATCACAGAGCAGAAACGGCGGTACAGTAGTTGGACTAGATCTCGCGCCCGCTTCCGTGCCCCTTTTTTTTCCTCATTTTTATTTCATGTAATTGCAGCGAGAGGCGACAACGAGCGACTACTGTAACGGGCGCGCGCGTCATTTCAAAATTGCCGAGCTTTTCGTTCGTCGACGTCGCTCGAGGCCGTTTATTATTTTACGTATATATACCGTGTACGAAGTCGATTATAATTGATTTGATTGCAGCCCCCGCGCGTATATTATTACGAGCAGCGATACAGGCCAGTAAGTTTCTGATACGGCCGCAAATAATTCATAAAAACGCGATATTATATTTCACGCGTGTGCGGAAGATGCGTCGTACGTTCTGTATTGTATGCGCGCGACGCAACACAGCAGCTTAGCGCGTGTATGTGTGCGACGAAGAGAACGAGAGAGATACCGAGAGAGAGCAAGAGAAATGAACGAAATCGAGGTCAATGAACATGGGGGTGTTTTTCTACTGCTTCTGCCAGTACTGCTGCTATTATGGACGCGCCGAAAATCGATTTTCGTCCGGCGGCGGCTGACTGGCTGTGTGCTGGTTTACGCGCAGACGCTGCTGCTGCTGCTGCTGCTGCGGGGTACTTATACACACTCGCACGATGCGGCCGCTGTATATATGGGCGACGAATACACATAAAAGCACATACCTATATACCGGCGTGTGGCTACCAGAGCTCTAATATAGCTATGTGCTCTCGTGTCGCGTGTATACTTCGTTGTAAAGTATAGTAGTGGAAGTATACAGATTCGGCGACCTAAACTTTGCGATATCTGCACGCGACGACGACGACGACGACGAAACTTTAACTTTGCCATCGCGCGAGCTTTCGCGCTCAGCCCGCATCCCAACTAAAAGAGCGCGGCCGACTATACATAATAATATCGATCCTACGTATCGAGCCAAGTCGACCGGATAAATCGAGTCTCGTGAATTTTGCCTCTTGATTTTTATCGCTGCGACTCTATACATACGTGTATATGTACGCTACACAGAAGCAAAAAAAAAAAAAAAAAACGCAGCCAGCTAGAAAGCTAGCTCGCACACACGGGTGTGTATATAATAAATCTATATATCATGTAGTAGCTGGGTATATCAGCAGCTTGTGCGAGAGCTTGTCGCGTCTCTATTGGATTACGAAGCAGGTTGAAACTCGAGCGCGCCACGTCGTAGTCGGTAGTACCACCATCGGCTAGCAGCAGCACCGCCCACGTATCCACACTCACACACACACACACACACACACACACACACACATTTACTGTATAGAGGCGAACGCGGACGTTGGTTAACTTAATAAGGAGCCCTTGAGCACTTGGTCTTCGCGTGCACTACTACTACTACTACTACCACTACCGCTATATGGTATATATGTATCGGACGAAATTGAGAGCAGAGCCAGCCTAGCACACACACACACACACATACACACACACACAGCTAACAGGGCACTCGAGAGCCGTGGCCGCGGTAGCACACGACGTCGCGCGCGCAGTTCTGTATAGTCTCGGGCCTGCTGTCCGCGAGTGTGCGAGCGTTTTAGAAAGTGCTGCTGCAAGCTCCGGCCAGTGGTCGCGGAGCTTTTTTACTTGATTTTTCGTACGGGTTTGTCGATCGATCGATTCGCGCGCCGAGCAATTACGCGTGATCATGACTGTGTCTCTGCTGCGCGTACTGGTAAATTTTAGAAGACGTTTCATTATTACTGTATGAAATTGCCCCTCGTCGCCGGGAGGGGTCACCTACCGCGGTGTCGTATAATATTGACGCGCGTGTACCGCACGCGTCTTTTTTCGTTTTTTTTTGTTTACCAAATCGCGCGGGGATGATTAACGCATTCGATGGCCTCGATCGCGCGCGAGTTTCCTTCTCGTGCCATCGTCTGTACCTCATTATTATAACGATCCATCGAGTATATATGATTTATATTTGTGATCCATAGGCCACAGCTGCTGCTGTTGCTGCTGCTTCTATATTATGTGTTGCACTTGCGCGCTAAAAGCGACGCGATCGTCTTCTTTGCCAATATAACTCGATCTTTTATTTTGCGACGACGACTATTTTCAGGCCGCATCGATCGTTCAATAGTTTCTTGAACTTCTATATATATACCACACATGCGACTTGCATATATATTTGTTTTCATTTTATTATATTGAAAAATTATCGTCCAGCGCGTTTGTGCACTCGAAAATAACTTCAAGGACTTCGACTTTCAAGTTTATATTTAAAACTATATTTATATAGCTGCGCTTTAACGCTATACATCATCGTCGTCGTCATCGTCATCTTTGACTTATCGGTCGTTTGAAGCTCGAGAGCGAGAAATACAAATTAATTTCTAATTCGGACCTCTTTATCGGCGCGACAATTACTCTATTTATCCCCAGCCAAAAGTCCAGACGACGAAAACAATCGCATTGTCTCGACGATTCCTTTGTATACGAGATTCGGAATCGACGACGAAGCAGCAGCAGCAGCAGCAGCTAAACAACTACTTACTACGGACTCCTGTGTGCTATGAAGCAAAAAAAAAAAAGAGATCTTGAAATGTCAATTACAGTCACGCGGGCTGCAGCTGCCCATTGTTGTGCCCGCAGCAGCAGCAGCAGCCAGTGTCGTTGTGCGCCACTAACTATATATTTATACATCTACACGAAAATCACTGGCGCAAATCCTGACGCACACGAGGAATCACGTACATAGACAGGCAACTTTGGTTTAATTAATTATTTCGTCCACTTTTGTTCGAATCGCAGAACCGCTATATACACGTGCATGTGTATACGCGCGCGCGCGCGCGTGTGTATGCGTTGGTCATCGGGGAATTCTGCGAGCTCCGCAGCTCTTATAAATTTAACTTACGTTATTATCTTCTGCTCCTTTATGTGCTGCGTGTGTATATACCCGAAAAATACAAGGCTCTCTCGCTCTCGGCTGCGCACTTCGCTCCGCGAGCACAGCTGCTGTACAGATAATACGCACAAAGACACCAGCGCCAGTGCATGTGAGTGTGTTCCAGACACGTGTGTGTGTGAGTGAGTGCATGTGCATAAACAAGTTGCTGCAGCAGCAGCAACACAAGAGTCGAGAGTCCGGTCTCTGCGGCCGGGAAACCGGTTATCGCACTTCTCTCTCTCTCTCTCTCTCTCTCTCCCCCGTGTTCTCGTTCGTGCGTATAACTGCAATATCTGCGGGCATCGGGACACACATTTCTGATGGTATGAAAACTTTATTCTCTCTCTCTCTCTCTCTTTCGCTCAGGAAATTTACTCGATATCTCGTGTGCAGGCGCGCGCGCGCAAGCCTGCACCACCGAGTGAATGTATATTCTTATTGCCCGGCAGTATGCGCGGTATTTTCCATGTAATGTATGCGCGAACTTCGGAGCTGCTACAATCGAGAGCTTTGCAGATAATAATTGACGCACTTTGCGCCGATTTTTGTTGCTTTATGGCACTCGGCGAGAGGTAGGAGGGGGTTGCGTGGTGGAAAACGCACGCGCGATCCAGCTGTGTGATCGTTATCAATCGTATATTATAACCAAGGCCAAAGGGAGGTAGCGTAGCGCGCGTTGAAAAGGCGAACCCCATTTTATCGACCTTATTTTTCTTTCTTATGAAAAATTGACGTGTCGAACGACGTAAACAGTTTCGAAGCGATTCAGTTCTCGAGCTAAGCTACGAAATAGAGCTTGCGGAATTTAGGGTGAGCAATGAGCGCTAATATACAGTGTCTGACGTAATAAAATTGACATCAACTTAGGGGCTTCAATATTTTATTAGATTATTGCAATGATTAATGTACCTCATTTTCCTTGGGAAATTCATTCGTTTTTTTAACTTAAACTTTGTTTGTACACAATGAGATAACATGGAAAGAAATAATAATATTGTTATACATAACAAATTTTAAATTATCATCAAAATATGTAAATCAAATTGTATACGTTCATGAATTTGTGTTACGTGAAGGGTGCACTCCATGGATATGCTTCCGAATGTGCTTTGAATTAATGTGAATTTTGAGATTCTTTCTTTCGGAAAAAGACCTTACGCAAACATGACATGTATGTGTGACACTATTGTGCACCGCGTCGATGTGGATTTTGAGATTTTTCTTTGCTGTGAACGTCTTTGGGCATAAATCACATTTATGTGTGACGCCTCTGTGCACCGAATCAATGTGAGTTCTGAGATTGCTCTTATGTCTGAATGTCTTGCCGCATATATTACATGTATGGGTGACACCGTTGTGCATCGCATCGATGTGGGTTTTCAGATTAGTCATTTGTGAAAATGAATTTCCACAAGTATCACACGCATACGTGATACCCTTATGTACCGAATCAATGTGCTTTTTCATATAACCCCTGCTTGAAAATGTTTTTCTACAAATATCACATGCATGTGTGACATCATAATGCTTCGCATTAACGTGAGCTTTAAGATTACCCCTAGTTGAAAATTTCTTTTCACATATTTCACATGAATGGGTTGTATCATTATGCATCCCACCGCTATGTGTTTTGAGCTTATTTTTATTGTTACGTTTTTTACTCATTCCTCTTTTTTCATTTGTTTCGACAAGTTCACAGTTGAAATTCGAATTCAATTCTTCTATAACATCTCCAAAAAATTTCTGTTTCACCTTCTTTACGGTTTCAGTTTTGATTATGGTTTGAGTTTTAGAAGCATTACTATCTTTTATATTGTGAAAGTGGTTTTGAGAACTATCGTCAATTTTCTTAATTGCTAGTAAATTAACGTTGGGTTTGACGTCTTCACATTCAACGACTATTTCCACCTTGTCATCTAATCCATTTCTATGATTAACATCACATTTTCCAAATGTATGGTTCTGTTGAAAAATCAAAGCTATGTAAGATTTTCCCATAAAAAATATATGTGTATGGTACGAGTTACATATAATTATTAAAACTTACTGTATTTACTCGCAGAAATGGTAAGAGCTGGGAGTTTTTAAGGTCGGATTTCTCGTCCATCATTTCACTATCATTTTCCCTAGGCGACACATCGATAGGCTCTTCTTTCACTCTGAAATAACCTCAACAAGATCAATCGTTATAGGTTATAATTGTTTTATAATATCATTCTCACAAAGTGAAAATTACCTGACTACCCAATTCAGTATATTACCACTAGATTCCATTGTTCTCACTTAGAGTTTCGTTAAAAACTAACCCGTCTGTGATAATTTCACATATCAAGCTAGCTAAACCGAAAAACTGGCATAGAGCGATGTATTATGTTTGCTATACTTTGAAAAACTGCGTTTATGCCTATATGAGTACCACAGCTTATGCGCGCCGAACTCGGCGTACAGCTCCTCGTTGTAGTTCTATGGCATGTGCGCGGCAAAACGACGGAGAGGTCATCATGCATGCGACACGCACGACGTAAACAACGGATCTTCGCCAGTTCGGCTTGAATTCAATTTACTATAATATTTACAAATCATGCATAGTCGAATTTCGAAATTTTCAGTGCGAACCGAAACAAACCCAAGTCGAAACATTTTTCCATCAACGAGTACATTATTATGGAAAAATGAGAAGCACACAGCTGATTTAGCAAGAGCAATGGTAATACATAAAATCGTATTGACGCAGCAATCCAAGCGTATAATACAGTCAATTTAATGCAATAAATCAGTTGGCAAAACAATGGATTATTATAAAACCAGCTCCGCGGGATTAAATATATAACGAAATAGTTTTCATTTGCAAGCGCACAAACACACACACGTGTGCGTTGGTACATTTTACACAGCATACGCTTAATATTGTATTCGCTGCGAGTCTACCGAACCGAGAAAAATGTTCACTGCAGTACCTAGGCCTCACCATACATGCATGAATGTGTTGTGAAGTTGTAATACAAAACTCGCGCCGAGATTAGATGATTCAGATAGTAAGGCGCAGGGATATAGCAAGTCACGTGTGTAAGTGTGCATATGTGCGTATATGCACTAATGTTTATATATATATATACGCGAAGCTCCGTATCTAAAAACGCTTTGCGCTCGCGCGCGTATATTATATGTACGTGTATACGCTATACGCTGGTCGAGGTGCTGACAAGTATAAAGGCGCGATTATGCTATGTACGAAAAATTGGATAATAAGCGAGCGCGAAAACCTGTAACTGCACGCGGCTTTAAAAATTTGATTTATTGCGAGCGAGAGCATAAAAACACAATTGCACACGTGGTATATACATTGTGTCTGTGTGTTACGTAGTATATATACACATTGAAAGAGAGAACGAACGCAGTGTCGAGTTTTTTTTTGCTACAGCAGCAGCAGCAGCAACAAAGCAATAAGAGAAAATCCGGAGCAGAGCGTGTAATGCATTGCGCGCCGCGGCGTATTATCGATCGGTCATTTTAATTCTTTATACCCTATTGGTACTTTCCATTGTTTTATCACTGCGCGAGTTGCAATTGTAAAAAAAAAAAAAAAAAAAAAAAAAAAAAAAATCGTTACTAGTCCACCGTAAAGATCTCTCTCTCTCTTTCTCGCTCCGCAGCCGGATAAGATAAGGAAGCCTGCAATTGAGCGCAATTGCGGGCGCCCACGGTAAAAAATTCAACGGGTGCGTATTATATATTATATATAGGAGGTACACTCGATCGTCGGTCCGAGATGAGCTGTGCTGCAGAGGCTCCGCGCCGCATCCAATATTTAGCCCTGGCTCTCGCGTATAGCAGTACTAATTCGATGCTGTATAGGACTGCACACACTCAATCGCACACACACACACACACACATGCGAGTGTTATATTTCGGGACAAAGAACTTTAAGAGCAGCACGCGTAGAGGCTAGCACTATGCTACCTTTAGAAAATAGGCTATAGCAGTTGTGCCTAGATATTTTCGACTTTTGGCACTACTTATAAGCTTCGATGCTCGCTTTAGGTATATATATATAAAAATAATAATAATAATAATACACCTCTCTATCTCGCGAGCGCGCTCAGCCCGAGAGGAGCTTGACTGCTGCTGCTGCTGCTCTGTGACCTACTTTCCGCGCGTCTCGATATTACCTTTTTCCCCCTTCATATTTCTGTACTTTGAGAACCTGCATGTGTGTGTGTGTGTGGAGCGGATGATCGCCGAGCGAGATGTTTTTCGTTCGTGCATATACGTTTCCTCGGAAAATTAAACTTTTTTTTCACTCGAGCTCATCGATATACGTATGTGTAAGAACGTATATAAAGCTGGGCTTATTACCGCCTCGCAACTTTCGGCGTCGCGCGTTCGAACTTATGATATCGAGCTTGCAAGCTCGCCGTGCGAAAAAAAGCTCGAACTTTATGGCTGCGATATATTGAGGGCCGAAAAAATTATTATCGCACGTTAAGCCGGCATTATAAGTCCACCGGTATGTGTGTGTCAGCGGCCTCACGACGATCGTGCGTGTGCACTGGCTTGTTCTAAAAATTGCCCTCTCGGCCGCGTTTCGCATTAGCTGACGCACTGCACTCTTACTCTTTCTCGCTCTCTCTCTCGCTGCGTACGGCTTAGCTTAGCCGCTGCTTTACTCCTCTCTCGCTCTCATTGCGCAACGAGCGACAAAGAGAGAGAGACAGAGAGCCTATATAAGTTGATGATTCGAAACGAGGTATATATCAGCTGTTGGGAGCGAGAGAGACACTCCTCTCTTGGCCTCGGCAGTAGCAGCAGTAGCAGCCGCAGCAGTCAGCGAGACGCCGTAGAGATCCACGCAAAAGCTAATAAGCTCCGAGCCGAGCGAGCTCGCGCGAGCTTTGATCTACGCGTAGGCGAGCTTTATTGCGAGCTTTCGCCCGAAAAACACGTGTGTGCGTGCGTTAAGTGCAGTATTGTTTGGTGGTGGTGCCGGAGAGGTGTGATCTATATACATCGAGGCGCGTTTGTGTTCTGTGCACCGGTTGGGATGATCATCGGCTCGGGCAGTTTGAGTGCACCGTTATATCATGAATCCATAAGTGCACGGCGTGCGGATTACGAGCTTTTACTCGTGTGTGTGTGTGTATGCGTGTCGGTGACAATTAGCTGGCCTAACTCGAGCTCCGACCAAAGTGATCTTAATGAGTAAGCATCGTCGTCGTCGTCGTTGTCGAAAGCTTCGAACCTTCGTGTGCTAGAGAGCTGGTGGCTGCCTTTGGCCATCATCGATTTTTGGTGTTTACCCCCCGATCATCCGATCCAATCCTATAGTACTCTGTGGTAGTAGTATATAGTACCTAGTAATCCCGCGTCGCCGCCGCAGCGATCGATGCTGCTGCAGCTGAGATGAGCTCGAGCTTTTTCGGCGCGCTCGGTTTTTTCGATTGTGCTCCTGCTGCCGCTGCCGATGCGGCGAGCCCGGCGCGCGATCACTGGATAAAAATGAAATTCTTCGTCAAGTACTGCGAATTCTTCAGCGTCAAGTTCTCGGTGAGATAAAACAATGAGAAATCGAAGGCAATTACGATCGATCAGCTGCGAGCTTCGTCATCGTATAACATACCCATGCGCAGCTTTTTTCTCATGCTTTACTCTACATCATGATCTCTATAATATATTTTTAAGCTCGCACGCGGCTTATCATCGGAAAAATTCACACATCATCGACTCATCGCTTCTTAAATAATGATAATAATAATAATAACAACAACAACCACGATAACGATGAAAAGTCGTTGGCTCGGCGACGTATGACTCGTCGCGCGGTAGCATTACTCACGCATTAATTAGCAGCTATGATACTTCGGCTAAGCCTATATAGCATAGCTTAGCGTGCAAAGCTACCTATTAGCCGCGCGAGTCGCATTCGTCATCCCATACGGCGCGAGCGCGAATCATGCGCGCGGATTTGAAAATACGACTCGACGACACTTCCTGTGTGCGTAATGCAACAATGCTGCATTTTCATCATTCGTTATTATAACGCGCATAGGTATATATATACGCGATATTTCGTGTATTCGGCACTCAAGTCGAGTCAAGATGTTTCGTATATATACACTTCGTTATTGTACGGCGCGCTGCGGATAATTGCGTTTCGGTGCGTGCGTACGCAGTAGCAGCAGCAGCAGCAGCGCCTCCTGTACGGCGCAATTGTGTAACGAGGACACAAAAAGGAAAAGCGCCTTAGCCGCCTTAGCCGCCGCCGCAATTGCATAGATACGCGACGCTGTCATGTGCAGAGTGCAGCGCCAATATCTATATAGCGTATTATATATGTACAACGAATCTTCTGAGTCATACTACTACACAGCAAGCGCGCATAGACACAAAGCGCAGTTGCGGAATGGGAATAGCATACAATCGGGAAGTGCACACACACATACATACATACATGCATACAGAGTCGACGAACGAGTGCAATCGAGCGCATGCAATAACAACGCAACTTCTCTCTCTCTCTCTCTGTTCTGTCCGAACGATTATCTTATACAAATGCGCGGCAAAATTACGCGCGCGCGCGCGAGTCGTGCATTACTCACGCTATTACAGATTCTCGTTTATTTTTCATTCGCTTTTGTTTCGTGAGAGAGAGAGAGAGAGAGAGAGACCTGGCCTGTGCTGCACGCGGCTATGCACACATGAAAATAATAATAATGATAATATACACGGACATTGGCGTGGGGCTAAAAATAACGATCGTATGTACAGAGGAATTAATTCGAAGCCGCGAGCTTTAACGAAAAAAAAAATAAATAAAAAGTAAAAACGTGTTTTCGGTTATACACGAGCGAGGTGAGCTTTTTGGTATACGATATATCAAAAGCATATGATCGCATGGAGCTTAAGTGTGCGCAGTTTCCACGCGACTTTGGCAGAATCGATATCCTAGGCAGCAATTATCGCCGCTAGTCGAGCTGCTGCTGCTGCTGCTGCCGCCGTTGTTATTCCGCTGCAATCTGCGCGGCGAATATAATGGGACGCTGCTGCTTGCTGCTGCTGACTCTGTAGCTCTCGTGACCGGTGACAATTGACCTCCACCCTGCATCATGGTATACACGAGCGAATTGCGCTGCTATTGTGTGCGTATTTATACGTGAATGTGTCTAGCTCGCGGTGCGGATCCTATTATGTGTGTGTGTGTTTGTGTCGATCGTGTCGTGCGAAAAACACGTTTCGAGTCCAACACAACACACAGACCGATCGACCGAGAGAGTAATTAATAGGCGTCCCGCGTGCGCCACACACACACCGATTATACACACCGATTGGTAATGACCTCGTCTCTAGGCAGCGACCTATGTAGCTTCGAGCGCGAATTAATCGGGTCACGAATCGAGTTTTCGTCAGAGCCGTGTAATATATAATCTTTGGCAGCGGCCGCAGCAGATGATACATTATGCGTAACAATGCGAAAAAATTGAAGAAATAAAAAACATTTCAATTATTAATCCAAGCGAGCGCGCGTATACGTGCGAGTGGCGAGAGAAGAAAAAAAGATGAAATATTTGACGCGCTAATGGGCCAAATTGCGGACGGACATTTTTCATGCGCGGTCAAAACTTTGCCATCATCGTCGTCATCGTCGTCGGTCTTTATCTGAGGAGCGGTAGCAGCGCAGCTCTTTATCGTGTGCGGCCGGGTCATATAAAATGCAGCGCACGAGTCGCAGCGGCGAGGCAAAATATAATATAAAACGTACTCGAGTAAGAGAGAGAGAGAGAGAGAGAAAGAAAGAACTGCGAACGAGCGACGACTCGAGTCGATGAACTTCTTATTTATATGCATATGTACGCGTGTACGCTGCTATATGCACGAGCAGAAAAAAAAAGAAAGGCCTTAACTCGCTTATAATGCGCCTTCTGGATCTCGTCCATCAACTTTGAGAACGTTTTTCCTATACATATACTTATAACATTCTGTTGTGTGCTTTCATCCTGAATAACTTGTACATCTTCGAATTCAATAATTATATTTTCAATCGATTTTTTAATTTTTTATAAAATACTCACGTTTTGATATTTTTTTGTTTCAGGTAAGTAAACTGTTGGAGGCGCAATAAAAGCAGTACAAAAAAATGATATGGCATAAAGTTCATTGAGCAGAGCAGTAAGTAAGCTGGTCCATCATTCCAAACGTTTATATACAGATGAAAATTACTCGCTATTCGTATTTATACTTTTCGCTCTATTTGCGATTAAAAAAAAAAAAACTACTATACAGCGCGCTGGGCGCGTACATAATAAATAAATTGAAAAACGAAAAAATGTAGTGCGCACTCCGGGTAAGCGCGAAATTACTATACTATATACCGCAGCAGCAGCAGCTGCACTCTCGAGTAAGTAGAGCGTGGGCGGAAAAGGTTGTGTGCTTTTTTTTTCTCTTTTTTATTAATATCAGCTAGCGCGATTCGTGCTCGCAACACTGCTGCTGCTGCTGCAGGTATTTTTACTACGAAAAGTGCAGCCGCGGAAAATATTATATTGTCGCGCGCGTTTCGCACGGATCAGCTGTCATCGCATCGCCGAGCTAATAATTTTATCCTTTGATCCGAGCGATAGCTGCTGCCCCTTTTTTTTTTACGATATCCGATTCCCGATGACGCGCGTCGCGATCCGTGCTGCTCGTGGCCGACAATAATCTTCATCTCTCTCTCTCTCTCTCTAAATCCAAAGCGCCGCGGAAAGCCCACAAATGCGCGGCTGGCTCTCGCTCTAGCTGGAAAAGACATTGATCTTAATACCACTGAAGGTTTCAATTAGCCGGGGCTCGTGTGTGCGCGCGCGCAAATAGAGAAATAGCTGCAAAAGAGCGAGAACGATTAATTCAGGTCTCGAGTAAGAACAAAAAAAAAAAAAAAAAAAAATTAGCTGCACAAAAAAAAAGGTCAGCTCCGCGAGAAGAGTCGTCGCACACACACACATATGCTATAGCCTAGCTCGAGCGTCGTCGTCGTCATAACAAGTCTCGTTCCTCGCGCCGCGCGTATATATACCGCAGCAAGTGCACTGACCCCCCTTATCTCTCCGGATCTCATTCACGGAACTCTTACACATGCTGGCTTGGCTGGCTGTATATACCTATACTTACAGACACACACGACGACGACGACGACGAGAGCTCGCGGCGCACGTGACTGAACGCCGAGGTGTGAAAATTATAACGAAGCGCTGCAAAGCTCGCGCGCACTTATCGCCCCGCCGCGGCTCGCAATTTGTGTGCAGCGCATTTTACAGATTTTCCGAGAAAGCATAATGCGCCGTATACAGAGTTTACGCGTCGATCGATATGCATATTTACGCGCCGACGAAAACGCGCATGAAACGATCCGTGCGCTGTGGCCGGCCGCGAGTCGTGTGCTTCGGAACGAGACATTTCTCTCTTCTATAACAATGATGGTTGAAAAGTACGAGGTAGACGGCACACAAAGAGCAAAGAAACAACGGACTGTTGCGGTGCTATGATAGCCGTCGCCGCGCGCCAATCGATCATAGCTAAAGATCTCGTCTAATATAAGAGACGCGAAACATGCGCGAGTTTGTCGGGCGTTGCCAAATTGCCACACTGCCATCGAGCTCGAATAATCAATTGGACTATCGAGAGATCGTGAGCTGCAGAAGTCAATTCGATTTCTGCGACCGTTATAAGTTCATACGCTGGATCGACGCGTGTGCAGTTATGGACAGCAGCAGCAGCAGCTCCGAGACGCGATTTTTGCACTTTGGAGCTAATTTTTTAGCGCAGCTCTCGGGACAAAAAGCAGCAGCAGCGCCTCGAAATGAATCATAATTCCCATAATTCGTGTTATATATATGATCGTTATAACAGTGTATAGGCAGCACAATGGTCAACTTCGCTCTCTCTTTTGCTCTCTCTCTCTCGCTGCACAGTCGCAGCCTTGGATGTACTTTTACGAACACACACACACACACACATACACACACACACAGAAACGCATTTATAGCCGCGCGCTCGCAGTCGAATTGACACACGCGCGTGGCGCGCATTATTTTTAAAACTAGAGATTGGTGTTATAACGCGCCAGAAGACAAAGCCCGCGCGAGTAAGAGAGAGAGAGAATTTACGGAGCTGCTCGCGATTCGTATCTTTGTGCTCTTTGTGTATAGCAGTGCTGCTGCTGCTGCTGCTGCACAGCTGCTGCGTTTAAGCTCGATGATTTTTCCTATAAACAAAACCATTTTCGATCGGCAGCCGATCTCGCTCGTGCAAAACAGCTACTATACTACCGAGTCTTTTATCCGGCAGATTTTCTCTTCTCTTTATTATCTTTGTGTCTCTGCGCGTTGAGTAGTCCTCTGCGGTGCGGTGCTTTTAACGAATGTGACTCGCGCTACACGTTATAACGCATCGACGAACTGCTTCTGTGAGCATATAACGACCGATGGCGATGATTTTTCAATGCCGATCGTAATGCACACTCGACTCGGCGCTAATAGCACACGAGGATTTCTTATGATATATATAGTGCCGAGATATCATTATCTCTCATCTGCGCGGAGTCACCTTCCGCGCGCGCCACACTAGTCGTCGTCGTTCTATTTTCGTTATCGTCGTCGGTCTTAGCTTTAACGCGCGCACTTACGCGCGTGAGAACGAATTGTCTTTGGACTCGTAAGAGACAAAAAAAAAAAAAAATCCGCGTTCTTGGTCGATGAATTTTGACGTGGCGAATATCCTTTGTGCTCGTGCACACAAAGACATCGGAAGAAAGACGTGGAACTGTCGAATCCAGAGTCACATCCACTTTTCGATATTATAATGCCGAGCGACGTGCTCTCTGCCAAGTTGGCTCACGATCTCGTCGGATCCGACTCTCTCTCTCTCTCTATTATGTCTATTTACCTTTTGTCTAATAATAATAAAGAGCACAGCGCTATATCGCTAACCGCTAATTAACGAGAGACGAGCGAAGAAATTTTCCTAGATTATAATATCAGACATACGCACGTACACACGCACACTTGGATGAGTACGAAAGTACAAGTGCACACACCCGCGTGCGCGATCGTTACCACGGCTCGATGAATTTCCGCGTGCTATAATAATTACCCGAGATAACGGAGAGCATGAGCTTTTTCGTCTATCTGTAATAATTAATTGATCGATCAAGGTAACATCTGCCTCCTAAACCGATTTTCTAATTTTTTTTTTCGTTTTTTGCTCGAAACTGTGTCAACGTGAAATATATCGTCCGATACATCGAGTGTGCCAAATTTTCGTAATCGTGCGCGCGCGCGCGGATCGATCGCGGGACTAATTGTTTCTAGTACATTCGCGACGGAGTACTTGTAACGTTCGAAAGATAAGTACGCCGCATTGGTATAGACTACAATACGTATATGGCAATTGCCGTTGTTGCCTTTTTTTTTCTCCCTCTCGTGCCTTCTTCGGGTCCATTATATTGTTTATAAGTTATGCAGAGGCGTGCAGCAAATGCTCCTCCGCTCGCGATCCATGCAAATAAACACACAAACACACTCCTCTCTCTCTCTCTCTCTCTCGAAGACGCTCTCGCGCTAAGAGGTAGAGTAAGTATACCTTCGATGAAAAATGAATGAAGCTCTCTTCTCTCTACGAGGCAGCTCTTTTCTCTTTCTAACCCACTATACATAATATAAAACGTCGTCGTCGTCGCCGTGCTATGCGCTTTTATATCGCTCTAGCGTTATATACTATAGTCCTTTGTTAAATGTCTCTCACGAACGGAAGAAGATATATATATACGTATACACACCGAGCTGCACGTGACCTGCATCATGCTCAGCTCGGCACACACACACAAGCAGTTCGTCGTCGTCAGCTCGACCCGCCTATGTATGTGCGCGACGAGTGTATACGATGATGAAAAATAATATCATCTGGCTCGGTGCACTGTGAGTGCATCGCAGGACTCTATAAGTCTTCTTTTTCTTCTAAGAAATAAAATTGTTACGATTTGCTTAAAAAAAAAAAAAAAAAAAAAAAAAAAGAAAGAAAATCTGCGCGGCGCTAATTGGTAAAAAAGCTCGTAGGGCTCGTAAACGAGCGATTGCCCGTCGCGACTGCGTGCGATCCTTTGTTATCCGCGTAGCTCTCACTCAGCTGCGAACGGCTGCGAAGTGAGTCCCGATGAAACCGCTGCTGCTGCTGCTGCAACGCACACTTACATAAATGGTATATATATAAGAGCGCACAAGTGCATCGGTTGTGCAGTATGTGCTGCGCGCCTCGCTCTCTGCGTCATGTGTGAATGTGTATACGTGCGTATAGATCGTCCGGGGGGACTCGGACGCATGCACACATGCGTAGCGCAGCATAACGCCTAACAGCATGGCAGCTGCAGCTGCGGCGCTCGTATTCCTTTTAGCGCAAAAAAAAAAGAAAAGAAAGAGAGAGAGAGAGAAAGAAAAAAAAACACATTTTATACGCGCCCGCGATGTGGCGAGTGCGGTATGCATGTATAAAAGTACGCACCGTACTTTGCACCACTAGATATATATGCGCGTGTATATAATACCGTGCACTTATGCAGAACGTGTATATAGAAATTACGTCGACGCATATGTGCCCTATATATACGACGAGCACTAATATTATTGACTGCTTCGAGTAGTCGCGCGCGGCTCCTCTTTTCCAGGAAGAGAAAATCGATTCACGAATCGCCGATCGGCGCACTGCTTATGCCTCGAGGGCAGGGGGGGGGGGGTTTAGAGGTGGTGCAGCGGAGCTCGCGATCGCGCGCAATCAATCTCGTCCTAGCGATATTTCACATGCGTATGTCGCGTTCAAGACGTAGGTGTGAAATATTTTTTTGGATTAAAAGAAGGAAGGAAGAAAAACTATTCTCACGCGGAAAACGATTGAACATATATATATGTGCGATATACCTTACAATGGGTTGTTGCTACTCTTACGGTACTCGCTATTCATCCTAGAGCATATATACTAATGGAAAATTTTTTCGCCACTTGCGAGATTACGATGCTCCATCTGTGGATCGAGTCGAAAAGCTCGCGCGCACCGATGCCCACATTATATACTCGAGGAAATAGCTCAAGCTCAAGCTTATACCCATGCCAAACGCGTCTGCCGAGCGATCCATGCGGGTGATGTAGTTCGTATGGGAAAATCGGTGGCCGCGGGTATGCACAGCTGATTTCGGAGGGTCCCCGCTGACGCGATACCCGCGCGGGTCGATCGCGACGTGCCCCCGAAGAAAAGAAAAGGCCCCCCGATCCTCCAGAGCATATATCGCGCGTGTTATAATACGAAGTGCGTCGTATATATAAGCACATCATACACGCTAAAGGAGAGGATAAGGCGAGTTAGCGCGATACGTGTGGGACTCTTGTGTTATTATATATATATATATACGTATATACTGCACACGAGTCCGTCCGTCTCTCTCCTGACTGCGCACTATACGCCACACGAGGCACGTCGACGAGAGAGAGAGAGAGGGGAAAAGGGGGCCAGCAGTGCGCTCCGAGGTTTGCAGTGCACGAGGCGCACCGCACCGCACCGCTGCAGTACCTTATTTATACCTATATAGGTATACGTATATAGCGGCGTTGCTTCTTTCTTTGAACCTCGTGGTGCGCACACAGAGACACAGACACAGACACCGGCAGGCAGGCAGAGGCAGGCAAGAGCGCGGCTCTCTGGCGCAAAAATATATATATATATCTATATATATGTATACGTGCAGTATATAGTGGCTGGCTCGGCGGAGCTCCGTATTATAAGCGCGCGCGAGTAGGGGGAGAAAAACGTAAAGGCAGGCAGCGAGTGTGTCTGTAAATACAGGCAAGAGCGACTACAACAAGGCAGTCGGCCTGTGGCGACCATATCGCTAAAGAGCCGCGCTCGCCGCACTATATATAGTATATACCACGACGAGCTCCGAGCAGCTCTCTTTTTTTCATTCGCGCGCGCAGTTTTGCGTCGATGCGTGCGTGTGTCTCTGCGTGTTTTCTGTGGTGCCTGCGCGCGTGCATGCTGCAGAGTGTCGTCGGGCGCTGGTGGTGCAGCGGTGTTGCAGTCAGACTCGGTCCGCGGCCGAATACGCGCGCACACACACACTCGCGCACGCACGAATAATCTAATAATATTTCTAAAACGCGTACGCAGATGCAACAACAAGGCGTCTTCTCGATGCCGCTGCTCGTGCGCTTCGGCGCGAGCGCGTGCCGTTGCTGCTCGGCCGTATAGCTGCTGCCAAGATCGTCACCATGTGATCGTCGACTTTTTCTACTTTTATACGTTTCCGTTTGTTGCTTGTTATTGATTCTCACTCTGTGTCACCTTTATCGTCGTCGTCGTTTTTTTCCCTCGTGCCTCCGTGTAAAATAAAATAAGATAAAATAATAAAGTAAAAAAGTGTCATGGCGTTGTGAATCTCTCGCGCGTGTTTGTGTGCTATGTTACCGGTGTTACAAGTATAGTAGTGGTGTTACACAGTGGTGCTAGTTTTGCATTTCCATATTATATATATATAATATCCCTCGTCCCATTATAAACCGCACGTCGGAGTCGTGTCGTGTATCCTCGTGTGTGTGTGTGTGTGTATCTCATCTCGTGCAACATATATTTGCGGGCGCACAAGATTTTTTATACTATCATATAATAAAAAGAATAAGAGACATGCCGAGCCAGACGACGACGATCCTGTTGAAGTGCTCGATGGTCGACGCGCCGGGCATCGACCACGTGAAGATGAAGCCGATCTTGTACAGAGTAAGTTTCGTTCTATACATGTGACTCCTCCTTTTGGCCAAGTTGCGTCCGACAATTATTCTAAATAATAGCTCGTATCTGTCGCGAGAGACCAGTGCAGCGACTTATATATCGTGCATTTGTACATATCCATGTTATGCCCGCGCGCGAGCGAGAGCTGCAACAGGTACTCTCTTGTATCGTGCACACACATCGCGGCGCAGTCGGCGTGTGCGTTTGGCTATATAGTTATAAAATAGACGGCCGAGGCATTATAGGTGAAGAAATTGTGCAGCAGCCTTAGATGGATCATCGTGTGTGCTCCTGCCTCGTTGCAATTTTTCTCTCTCTCTCTCTCAGCATATATACACGCACATGCACGTGCTGTATACATGGTCTCACGAGTACTATGTGCTGCTGCTGCTGCTGCTGCTGCTGCTACTGCACTCGAGCGTTGCCGCTTGTATGCTCTCACTTTTCATATACATATATGTACAGCACACGCATATAGATGAATGGTCTACTATAACGTCGCGCGCGTTTATAAGCCTACGATACATATTTTATGTGCGAATTGCGATATACAGCGTCGTTATACGAGTTGTTGCCCAGCCGATGCATACGTTTATAAGTTTTTACGCAACGGAATTAATATAGTGGACGGGGCGACTATTAGCGCATTTGTCGCGCGACACTGCACACACACACACACACGTACGCACACAGTACAGATCGCTCCGATTTGTACGTCTATCTTATACGCGCGAGTTTTATAAGGAGGTTAATCGAAGGAACGCCAATGAAAGAGAAAAAAAAGACGTCTCGAGAGGTTATGGATTTCGCGATATATTATTATTATTATTATATATAGCGGATTGCAAGAAGCGAAGAAACGAGGCATATAGGAGGAAGGCAGAGAATCGATAAAGAAAACCAGTCCCGCTCCCTAAATCACCAGAGAGCAGCAGCTCCTCTTTCGCGAATAATATACACGGCTGCTGCTGCTGTGTTATGTGTGTGTGTGTATAGGCGTGTAGTAGGAGCAACAACAAAAAAAAAGACGAGGCTCCGGCTTTAAAAAGCCACTCGGGGAGTTCAAGGCCCCCGAAAAACTTTCGAAATAATAGTCGCGCGAGTGTGGGCACTCGCACACACACGCACACACACAAAAGCCGCGACGACGACGACGACGATGTATATATATAAGTAGACTTTGTCTCGTATAAGGATTATATATTTTTTCAACGTCAAAGATACTCGACGGTATAGAGATGGATGATCGGTGGTTTAATATACCGTGCGACACGACGATCGAGGCAATGGAGCGGGAGTCCTTTTTTAACGCGCGGTGACGTGCTCGCCGAGCGATGAATCAATTGGGAAAGTATTACACGGAATTTCGGACACACTCGGCGAGCGAGCTGTCACATTTCACGTATTATTGTTTACATCGCTGAGCCACTCCGCGAGCAGACGTCGCTATGTTATGCGCGATAGCGAGTTGAAAAAAAAAAGAAAAAAAATTATCGGACGCTGCCCTCTCGCGAGCGAGTCGAGATTGGAGGCTTGCCCCTTTAAAAAAGTGCACATTGCGCTGCGGTGCAGCGTATGATACAGAGTCGCGCCTATCTCTCTCTCTCTTTCTTCGTGCGGTGCGTGCCACGGCGCATGAGTCACGCTTATAGCGGCAGTTTATACATGCATTGTCTATACGTACAAAGTGTAAGCGTATAATAAGTAGTAGTATTAGTACTTCGCAATCTTTCCGCTGCTGCGTGGAAGTCCAGCATAACGTATCATACGCACACACGAGAGAGATTTGATTCGAGAAATTATTATCTTATAGTCGCCGCCGAGTCGCCTCGTGCGTCGTATCGTCGCCGTGAGAGAATAATTCGCAGCTCGAGGCGCAGAGTCGTCGTCGTCGTCGTCGTCGTCGTCTATGCACAAACACACTGCCGATGTTTTTTTTTCTTGCTTACCCTCGACGCTAAATACTCGTAGCTGCTTCGACGAATTTTGACGCGTTAAATATATAAATAGTCCTCTTACTCTTGCTACTCTTGCTACTCTCGCTGCTGCTGCTGCTGGTCGCGAGTCGTCGTCGGGCGGCGAGTGATCGCGCTCGAACTCACACGCTGTGCTATACGGCACTGACCTTGTGCGAGATAACATAAATAGACCCGCGTGCACTTGCCCTCAACTACGTATAGTAGGTAGCAGCTGTAGATAATGCATGCGTGGTTCTGTGTGTACACTTGCGCGGGCTCTTACACCGCAAGCACGAGAGAGAGAGAGAGTGCGGAGAGATTGACGAAGAAGGGCCGAGCTGAGTACCTCGGGGAATCGCAATGAAAAGCCACAGCCGCATCGGGGAGAGCTTTTTCTCTTTCTTCTATACCCCGTTTTTCTCTCTCTCTCTCTCGAGACGCGCAGAATCACGGGCTAAAATTAAAAACGCTCGCAAGCGCGCGCGCATCTCGGCAGCTACTACGTCCAGTGTTTCTGCTTTTTCAATATGTTTATTATTATTATTATTATTATTATTATTATTATACGACGTGATGTATACCGAGTCGCGCGCAACTTATCTAATCGGGTATTAAAGCGCCGATTTGAGCGCGCGCGAATTAACAATATTAAACCGTAGCATAGATCTTATCGTGGACACGAGCTGTCCCCTACTTGTCTTTTGTCACTCGAGATCTTGGTCGCTCACGCGGGTGACGTATATACGCCTCGAAAGAAAGAGCGAGCTTTAGAGCTCGGGACAAAAAAGCCGTACAACGTGTATAGTATATATAGGGAGGCGTCGAAGCGAATTATCCTCTTAATTTTCACTTTGCACTGCTGCTGCTGCTGCTGCGCGTGGAAAAGTTGTCCATCGTAAACAGTAATGCGCGCGCGGTCAAACGCTGCTGCTGCTGCTGCTGCTCGTGTGTCAGGAACGAGCCAAGGCAGTGCAGCTTAATAGTTAAATGCACCTCGCTCTCGCTCGAGTAAGAGGGACTCTCGAGTGCACAGTCTTGTGCAGGCTCGCCCGCTCATCCGGTTTTGTTTATATACGCGCACTGCAGAAAAAAGCAGCAGCAGCAGCAGTTCAGCCACACACACACACACACATCACGAGGGAGAGAGAGAGAGAGAGAGAGAGAGAGGAGCAAAAGAAGAAGAAGAAGCTGCTGCACTTACGGCGTTATACACGTACAAAGGTGTCCTTTGTGCATATAGCGCACCAGATAGATGCGTATATAATGTGTCCCACACACGCTATAAACGGGAAAGTATATAATATACGCGACGCTTTTCAAAAGACGCGGAGCGCACACAGTGTCGCGTACTATATAGGATTTATCAATCGCTCAAAGTGTGTGTGTGTGTGTGTGTGCTCCATCTATTATAGCCTAACGCGCGCCAACGACGTAATTCCGTATAGCAGCAGCGGCAGGTTTCCCTCGTTTTACACGCCGATGACTGCTGCTGCTGTTGCTGCTGCTCAGGGCACCAAAAAATGACACAGAGATTTATGTATATTATTACGAGTACAGCTCTACAACATCGTCGCGTTTGGGAAAGTCTCTCTCTCTCTCTCTCTCTCTCTCTCTCTCTGCTGCGTCTCGTCATTTGCGTCAGCGCGCGAGTGCAGGTAATTCTCGGCACCTATACACCGGCTTATCACGTCGCCAGCCTCTTTCTCTTTTTCAACGTGTGTACACACATCATATTATATGCGCGCGCACTTTTACCCGCTGCACACACACACACACACACACACACACACACACTGCACGCGAGGTGCGCAAAAAATTTTTATACAGCCGCGACCGAGAAAACGTGTGTCGTATCTTCGGGCGTAGTGTGCATGTGTGCACGTACATCGTGTCGTGTCTTGTATTAGATATATATATATATATCTACGGGCAAAAGTAATAATATAATAGGCGAACGAAGAAAAAAAAAATTCATTGGAGAAATTATATCTGCGGACGACATCTCCTTGGGCCCGCGAGGCAGTAGCAGCACTTGACTCGTCTCGCAGCTTTCTATGTATGATTCGAGCGACACACGTTGCCCGAATAATATATTACACGTCCTGCAATGATATAGCTTATACAGCTACTGCAGTCACGCGCCTGGAACGTATACACGCTTGACAATAATCGATACGTGATATCACTTGTCGAGTGCTGCACCGCCGCCGCCGCCAGCCAGCCAGCCACCACTGCCAGCAGCAGCAGCCAGAGAGTGAAGAGAGAAGAGAGAAAGGAGCTTTTCAATTGTATTTGTTTGCTGGCCGGACGACGACAACCAGCGAGAGAGAGAGAGAGAGAGAGGAAAGAAGTGCCTGTTGAAACTATCAAAGTGCAATTCTACCTCTCGGATGCGCCTCTATACATATTGTACGTGTGTAATGTACGTATCAACTTGTCGTCGCGTCCCCCGACGATGATTCGTCTATTATGCAGCCTTTGACACGACTCTCTTACAGTTTATGTATAGGCCTTTGTGCGCGAGCAAGTTTTATGGTTCAAGAATGTAATTTTTCTTTTTTTTTTTTATAATACATCAATAACTCGTTAAAGGGGGGAAAAATGTCGTAGCAGCAGCTGTTTTAGCGTGCGGCGCAGACTCCACCCGCATGGTGTAGCAGCACAAAAGAAGGAGCGAGCGAGCGAAAAAAAGGAGCAGTAGTCGAGCGAACGAATATCGTATACGTGCGCGCGCGTAGATGTGTGTATACAGTCTCGACTACTTCCGGCGAAGAAAAAAAGAAAAAACAAAGATTATTTAAAGGCATCGTATAGCTGCGTATGGGCTTGCCGATCGGGCATCTATATTACCCAATATATATGTACGGCGTGGCGTGCGAATAACGCATCTAGAATAATATCAGTAAAATATTGTTTATGTTTGCGTTGAGAAAGAAATGTGCTATATGATACTATATTCGCTCGTTCGCTCGCTTCTGCTTCGGAGCTGCTGCTGCTGCTGCTGATGCCTCGCTGCCTTGGGCGTATATTATGGATCCTCTTGATTCGCAGCAGCAGCAGCATCAACAAAAGCGCAGCCAGAGAGAGCAGTCAGCAGAGTCCCTGGACTTTTAACGCTCAAACCTGTTTTCTGACGCTGTGCGCGAGCTGCACGCGGGGAGAGAGAGAGAGAGAGAGAGAGAGAGAGAAGAGAGAGAGAGAAGAAACGTTGTCCTTTTTTGATGCGCCCAGTCGATTCGACGACGACGACGACGACGACGACGACGACGTGAGGAGCTCTGCGAGCGCGAGAGAGGCGAGGGCACGCAAAAGCGGGTATATATACATACAACAACAGAAAACGATCCGGCTCCGCATAGCCAGGCAGCAGCAGCCGCAGCTTATTCGTGTATATATATAGTACGCGATGCGCTCGAAGGAAATTATATTTCGCTGCCGCTGCCGCTTCGCATGATGTTGTTGATGCTCGTGTCCGAATTGCCAAGTGACGCGTGCACGAGTGCGAGACTGGCGCTGCCCTCCTCCTCCTCCTCCTTCTCCCTGCTGCAGCTCACGTTGTTTGCTGCAAATCGATCCCTCCAAGCCCCCGTGTCTGCTGCGTCTGTGTGTGCGAGTGTAATAATGTCACGCACGCTGTATATATATATATATATATATAACGGTGTGGTGCACCGCAGTTTCCTCGTTGCTCTCTTCGTAGTGCGCTTTTCGGGGCTCTCGCCACATGTATGGCACTTTTGCGCTCGCGCTCGATCGCAATTGCGCGCGACTCGTGTGTCCTGCTGCTGCTGCTGCATGTGTGCAACGTGAAAAAGCGAAAGTGCAGCAGCACGGAATATACAGGCTGCAGGATAAACAAATGCATACGTCTACTGTGTAATACAGTCGATAGTACACGTGTAGATGACTATTTGGTTGGCGCATGTATGCATGCATATACGAGTCGCCGAAGCGAAAGCGCGACGCAAAAGTTTTAGATTTTGAAAGTGAAGAAAAAAAGGGAAGGTGGTAGGGGGAATGGTTGCAGCCGCACGGCAGCGACCGTATAGAACATTATTAGCTTCCTTATATATATGCACTTATTATGCGCATATTGTTTGGCACCACCGTATGGTTTTTTTCCGTTCACCTCTCGCAGGCTCCCTCGCAAGCTTATATATTGTAACGCGCATACAAGGCTCGAGGCTCTGACGCGACACTCGCGTATATTTTACGAATCTACAGCTGCGCACATATACACGAGGTAAGCGCGAGGAAATTGGAAAATCGTGTAGCCGCGTGTGCAGTATCAGCGACCTTGCTCGATGGAGCAAAAAAAAAAAAAGAAAAAAATCAGCAGCGAGAAAAATCTCTTTGAGCTATTGCGAGCGCGATGAAACAATCAGCGCGTGGCAGCAGCTCTGCAGCAGCAGACGTATCACGCGAGAGTTTAGATTATCTTTGTGCGCGAGCGGCAATTCGCGTGCTCGCTCGTCAGAGACTCGATACACGCCGTGTGTTGTTCGTGTATATACACTATAACTGATCTGGAAACGCGGAATAGGAAGCCAGATAGCGCGCGGTATAATGTCACGGTTCGAAGGTCGGTTACACACACGCAGTGTGCGAGTGCATTATATGTATATATATGTTGAGGCACACACATATACACACGGTGACCTGGCTTTTCTTCGCTGCTCGGGCGCGCGGGGGCGTATATCGTGCAGTAGCACACATTCAACTTGTGTCGCTAGCACACGCCGCTCGCGCCGTGGCAATTAGAGCGCGGAATTAATTAGATTCGATAAGCGCCACCCACCCACCTACCTACCTACCTACGTCGTCGTCGTCGTCGTCGTGGCTGATAAATAACACTCGACGTCGGCTGGAAATTTCGCTGGCCTGAACGCGAGTGCAGCTGCAGGGCCGGTCACGCGCTGCGCAATTATCATTATTATTATTATATACGACGAAGACGCGCCGCTGAGAGATTTGGGATCACGCCAGAGAGAGAGAGAGAGAGAGAGAGAGAGAGTCGCAAGAGCATTATAATACAGCACATCTCGGAAAAATCACCTTCCGTCGTCTGCGCGGCCCCGCGAGAAGCTGCTCCAGACAGAGATTTCAAAGGGTGAGTGCGAGAGAGAGAGAGAGAGAGACAGACAGAGAGTTGAAACGACGTGTTTGTGCATTACTGCACACGCAGTGCGCAGCAGCAAGCATCGAGCAGGCGAGAGAAAGAGTCGGGCAATTATACGCGTACGTATACATATACTCGACCAACGCGTACATAACACGCATTCGTGTGCTGCAGCAGCGAGCGGCGGCATAAGCGAGAATAAATTACACAGACACAGCGACTGCGCGCGAGGATCGGAGTTTTCTCGTATGTATACCGAATAAATTGCGCCCAGCGGCGGCGGCGGCGGCGGCTGCTACAGCATTTTATACCGCGTCCATCCACACTATACACAGGGCGCGTTCGGATATACATACAGCGTACTTGCAGCAGATATAAACATGCTGCTGCTGAGCAGAGATTGAATTTCTATATAAGCGCGGATCGCGCTGAATCACCAGTGCTAGATTACACACGCGCAGAATAGAACAAACATACTTGTAAACTTCTTTCGCTTTTGTTACGATACACCTAGATATAAGTACTGCTGCTGCACGACTTTTTTTTTCCTTTCTTTCTTTCCTTTCCTGTGCATACATATTTGCTGAAATCCTCGACGCGAACCGCAGCGTAGCTATATATTTTCCTCGCCCGATACACGGCCATAGGTATGTATCTAGGATGTATCTGGAATAGGCGTTATTATTCGACACGGCGGCGGCGGCGGCAGCTTTCACCGATTAAGACGAGCTGTGCTCTGTAAACGCGCGCGCCTCTGCTGCAGTGTGTTCCGGCTCAATGGGGGCCGCGTCGCGCTTTTCAGCAGGCATTCGGTGAACGCATAACGACGCATACACATTATACACAAGATATATAGTGCGTCATCACAATAGACAGCAGCAGCAGGCTCAAGGAGAAGAGAGAGAAAGAAAAACTAAGCAAATTGTCCAAAGATACCGTTGCACACAGAGTGTATTTTATGCGTATATATGCAAGCGGCGATGCATATGTACGCGTGTTTCGAATGCGATATATAGGAGCAATTTTTGCAGCCTCGAATCTCCAGCAGCAGCATTGGACGCTTCTATACAAGAAAGACATACACGCACACACATACAAATTATAAATGATCGACGCGCTCTCGGAGTCTCGAGTAGGATCTTTCTCTTCTCTCTCTCTCTCTATCGAGCTAAAAAGAAAGTGTGCGTACGCAAGTTTCTTACATGTATGGCCGGAGCGAGCGCTATTATCGTAGTTGCATTATCAGCAAAAAAAAGGCCATCAGTCATCCCCGTATAGCTGCTGCTGCTGCAACGCGGGCCGCTATATATAAATGTACATGCGATCACGCGTACACTGGCCGAAAGACCAAATCAATCAGTCTCTCTCTCTCTCTATACGCTGCATAATATCTATAGCAATACTCGTGTTTATTTGCGCAAGCCGTTCGTTCGTTCGGTTCGCTCGTCCCGCGCGGCCCCGTGTATATGTATGGCATGTGCAGCAGTTGCTCAATGATCCAGCTGATATAGCATGAGCACAGACAGTACGTACATTTGCATGCGTGCGAGTCTCGAGTGAACAAAAAGAAGAAGCAGAAAAAAAAAACAATCCGCATTGTTGCAGCAGCAGCAGCAGCGGCGGCAGAGCTGGTTCAAGAAAAACGCCCGGCTTTTCTTTAATCTCGCGCGAAAAAGAAAAGGGTACAAAACGAGTCTATCTGCCTGGCGTGCATACTACTGCCGCGCGCGATAAATGAGTTCGCGAACACACGGCGGCTTTTTATCTGCTGGCAGAAATTTTTCCGACTCACATCCGCCGCCGCCGCCGCAGTCGGCAGATTATACATGTACACAAATTGTATACCAGCTGAAACTCGCAAATTTTCATCGGCGACGAGACGCCAGCCAGCCAGTCTCGAGCACAGCTTTTCGAGCGTCTTCCAAACGTGTTTTTTTTTTTTTTAATTCACGTAAGAAGCAAAGAAAAAGGAGCTAGGGCTAACGAGGCTCGGGTATCGCGCGTATATAAGTAAGAAGCGAAAAAAATGAGATTCTTTTCAAGCGCCGCGGAGAGAGAAATTAAAAAATCCTCTCGTATGCTCCTCGAAAGAGTCATTACTACCTTTAGTATGCGGCTTATTCGGTCAACGCAGAGTTTCGTGCTCCACCATGCCAGCTCGTTCTTAGCCTAGCAGTATATAGTAACTCGATACATTAAAAAATACATTTCTATACACTGCATTAGGTGCGGTGCGCACCGACCTCGTATTCGGAATATATATATGTATAGTTTCGCAGTCGGCCCCAAAACCAACACGGGAATGAAAAAACCGAGAGTAATCATCGCAACAAAAATCGCCTCTCGATTCTCGCTCTCTTTCTTCTCTCTCGGCGAAAATCGAGAGCGCCGCGCGTGCTGCAGTATACAGAGCAGTATAGTGGCCTCGTTGGTTTCGCGGGCCGAAACAGCTGCTCTCGGGGCTCTGCCTGTGCAGATGAGCGCGGCAACCAGCAGGTGCTACTCGGGGGCCAAATAAAATCTCGCGTGTGCCGCGCGCTAAAATATCCATCGTCCGTTTCCTCCTCCTCCTCCTAGCTCTCTCACTGTTCTCTCTCTCTCTCTCTCTCTCTCTCTCTCTCTCTCTCTACGTATGTATTATATATATGTACCAATGATTCTCTTTTCTATATATACGCGCGCAGATGTGCGTGCGTATATATATATGTGTTTATATATAATAATATACGTATGCGTGGCAGGCTGCCGGACCAGCACACAGTCTCGATTCCAAGAAAGCGAATCGTTTTACTCTCGCACCCGGAGAAAGAGAGAGAGAGACGCACCTTGCACTACACGCGCGCGCGCGCGTGCGTCTATATCTGCATTATGGATTCGCATATAGCTTATAAAACGGCGCAGTACAGCTTGGGCCCAGCCGCACATATATATGTGATCGAACCTATAGGCGAATCATATATATATATATAGAAAAGCTGCACCCATTTCCTTTTATTCCATCCAGTGCAGAGCTCCTAGTCGCGAGCGATCGCGGCGAGGTGTTTTGGTATTCCGCGTGTGTGTGCGCGCAGTACTATTATACATGCCCCCCACCCCCGTGCAAAAATTAACTTATCTCTCGGCTGTGGCGGCGGAATTTTTCGACCGACTTCTAGCTCTCGTATACGCTTATATATTTTCAATAATAAGAAGAAAGGATACGTTGTCTTTCTAACTTGTAACAGTCGTCGTCGTCATAGCGATCTCTGCACTCTCTCGGTGGTGCACACAGAAAACTCTATATTATACGAGCCTCGAGCGCGAGGTACATTGCGCAACGTTGCGCGCCTTTTCTCTCTCTCTCTCTCTCTCTCTCTCTCTCTCTCTCTAGTTGCCTAGTATATATGCCTCCCAATCAAGCACGGGGCATTGTTTATTCCAGCTTCGTAAAGTCGGCATAATTTCTGTTAATATTACCTCAAACCAGTCGTAAATAAGCTTTTTTTCCTCTTTCTTTCTTTCCTCCACCTTCTCCTCGCCGTCGTCGTCGTCGTCGTCGTCGACTCGGCAAAAAGAAAACGTAGTGTGTATACCGTAAGCAGAGTGCACAGTGCACAGGCGCATTTATATATATATGTAGGTATATAGCGGACATAAAAAGCGAGAGAAGGAAAAGCTGCATATCACTCTCCTCGGGGTCCGCTGAGATTTAACGACGACGACGACAATGTTGCCTGCTGCTACTCGGCTCGGCTCTTTGAATTTAGATAGGAGCGCATTAATACGTATACGCGTAGCTATATAACGTGGCATCTATCGAGCCAAGACACGTACACATACGTACGACGATGCGTGTCCTTTGTTTCGTCGTCGTCGGCGCAAAAAATGCATAAGACGTGTACCGTATGCGCCTCTAGCTCCGAGGCGGCGGTGGCGGCTACTGCCAACGCAAAGCAAATATGCACATTGCAATCGGCCGATGTTTTATTTCTCCTTTTTATTTATAATATATCACGCGTGCTAGGCCGCGAGTACAGAGAGAGCTATGTAACCTTTGCCCTCTCGCTGCTCCTCAATCGCATCGTCGGTCATCGTCGTCGTCGTCGCCTCGTGTGCCATGCACGCATTATATTAATATATAAATATGTCAATAGCTCGTCAAGTAACTTATGTATATCTCCTCGCTCTCGGCTACTCGTCGACAAAGCTATGCTCTACAAGCCAATCTCTCAGCTCTGTCTGCCGAGCTTTCGAGCCAATTATATTATTGAAACGTGCCTTTTGTGCCGCGCGGCGCGTCTTCGCGCTCGGCCATCATGATACACAGTATATTATTATTTTAAATTATGACGAAACGAGTCTGATCGTCGTCGTTAATGATTTTTTTCGCTTTTTTTTGTTGTTACTCGTAGAGTCCCGGCACGCTGTACAACAAAGATGTCGGCGGAGGCGGCGGTGGTGGCGGCGGTCACGTCAACAAGACCAGTGCTAAGAGCATCGGCGGCGGCGGCGGTGGTCTGGGCGGCGGCGCCACCCTCACCTCGCTCTCGGCCAACATCGGCAATTCCGTCAACGTCGGCCGCAACAAGAACGCCCCGATACAGGCGCATCGCGAGGTAAGGATCATCGTATTATGATCGTCGAGTTACATTATTATTAAGACCCGACCTAGCATTTCTTTTGCGCAATTCGCTTTTTTGCGCCCGGCCCATTAACGTAATTACCGATAATTAAAACAAACACGACGGGCGAGCGAGCGAGACAAATATGCGCTGCGCTGCCTCGCAGGTACATGATATCATAATTTCATATTAGCTATTCGACTTGACTCTGACGCAAGGGTGTGTTGTGTCGTCGTCGTCGTCATAGTCGTAGTCTATCTGCTCTATTTGCATTTACGTGCGGTTCATTTGCGCAACGATATTGCACCTACAGTCGAATGTGCGCGACAAAAAAATGTGTGCCTGTAATATTGTGTCCTGTAATATTGCCATCATCGCAGCACACCGGCCACACGCCAACGGGGTGGGAGAAAAAAAACACCATAAAGAAGAGAAAACGTTTTCACCGTTTCCCAAGCGTGCTCACACAAAAAAAAAGAAAAAAAGGTGCATCGTGGAAATCGGTGCTGTTTATAAACGCGCGATACATTTAAACACTCGAGAGCTCTTTCTTTCCTCGCTCTTTTGAAACTATACACGGTGACTCGAAGAAAAAAACCAGAGAGAAAGAAGAAATTAAGAATCCGAGCTCATCGTCGTTTACCGATCCGGTTTTAAATATATGGTTTACGCGCGAGTGCAGCAGCAGCAGCAGATGCACTGAGAGCTTGCTGCTGCAGGCTGCCGATCACGAGCGAAAAAATGCGTTAAGATAATGCGAAGAGAAAGAGAGAGAGAGAACGAAAGAAAAGAAGCTGCCCCGCGCGTACCAACTTTCATGCGAGAGCTGCCACAGCGATTCTCGGTCAAGAGCGCGTGTATGTATACGCAGATATCTTACGACTGTTATAATGTATCCGAGCGAGAGAGAGAGAGAGATGAATTTGTAGGGTATCGGGCCAAACGTGGAATATTGGCTTTTTACGCATCTCGTCGAGCGCGCGCGCGGATGATCGTCATTTTTTTTTCATAATACACACCGAGCGGTAATTTAAATCCTCGTCAGTGGGGATCTCCACGCGGAGATATCGTCATTACGTATATGTTATTATTATGTATGGCGTGTACGAGAGTACAGGTCAAATAGAATATCTCGAAACACTCGTGCATTATATAGTATAACGTAATTCACTCGGACTGTGCTCGCGACCGCATCACCGCATATATTTTTGCTCATGTACGCAGGTACGGAGAGCCCATGCGGAGAAGAAGAAAAAGCTCCTCGCTGCTGCTGCGCATCTCTCTACCTAACGGGACACGCGGACGATAATCATTTTAGCACGCCAACGTAAATAAGGGGGCAGTAGCTAAGGAGTGTATAGGATCGTTGTCGTCGATCACGAAATATATTATAATATTTTATGTATAACCCCGGCGAGAGCTCGTGCGCGTGTAGCTACTTTAGCGAAAAACTGAGGAGATTCGACATCTCGAGGCTTTTATAAGCGAGTATAGATGATGTAGCTGCGACTCTAAGCGTGTACTATACGACGAACGAGGAGAAAAAAATTAAAGCTCCCGCGAGGTAGAGGTACTACTATACTACTACAATATGTATATATATATATATACGCAACGCACGACGACGATCGCAGAGATAGCGATCTCGGCTGCGAATCGGAGGAACATTCAGCTACCGCGAGTAGCTGCAACGCGTTTAATATAATATGTATATATATTGTGCATATACGAGCAAGAGAGTAAGAGAGAGAGAGAGAGAGAGAGAGACACATTCGCTATATAGCTCTCTGTGTTCTGCGACTTACGTAAGGCGCAATTAGGTGACTGAGCGCGCGCGCGAGTTAACTTTCTAAAATGCCATAGAGGACTGATGGCTGCACACACACACACACTCGTGTGCACAGCTGCAGCGTAGTTTATATCAATAATGCATCGAAGAGCTGTATATGTATAGCAGTAGTAGTAGTAGTAGTAGTAGCGCGCGAAAGCTGCGCGCAAAAATGTATCCGACCGCCGCGCGCTAGGCAGGCCCCTGATTAGCCGCGCGCGCGCGCGAATCTTCGAGAGATACATCGCGAGCGTGGCGCGCATCCAATTGTCACCGCACTCGCGCGGTGGCGCATGGAAAATGTATCGATACTCATTTATTTATCCGCGTGCGGATCGCTTGCACAATGGACTTTTTTGTTGTAATTGCAAGGCTAGATAAAAAGCCCGTCGGCGATATATATATCCACCGAATCGCGCGCTGAAATCGATTTCTCGCCACCTCTCCGCGGCATCGTAATGCGTGTACACATGATGAATATGGATTATTTCGAATCGCGTGCGCGCGAAAAACGCTCAAAGCTGCGACGACGCGCTCGATAACAATATTGCAACGGTGCGATATAAAGATCGCAATTGCTGCATGTGCTGGGAGTAGCTCGAGGTATATACGGTTTGCATACAATATGCTACATATATGTATATATGCGAGTATAGCAGTGGCGATCGCTATTATATATTGTTGCATACGCTTTGCGTTATAAGGAAGGTCACGGTGCGACGTTGCTGGGTCATCGACACCGGCTAGCTCCGTGTACAGTACGAGGCGCGCCTCGTGCACGCATGCTCGTGTGTTTTTTTTATACCGTACGTACTTATGTATTGCATATATTATGCGACTTACCCTCGAAAGAAATTACTCGATCGAAATCGTGACAAGTGCGCCTCGGCTCCTTATCGGAGAATAGCGAAAGATTGAAAATTAGGGTACGCTCTTCCGCGCGGATAATAAGTGCACTGATAGAAATTTACAAACTCCTTCATGAAATCCGCTGTGGTTGGCTCGAGAATTGTAGGATTTCATGAAGGAGTTTGTACATTTCTATCAGTGTGCGTATTGTGTGTCGCGTGTGCAGCGTTTATTATGTATAGAAAAAAGAAGCTGCTGTACTGCACACGTCTGACGCGCGAGCCTAGGAATTCATATACACCCGAGCGCGAAGAAGAAGAAGCTCCTCTCTCTCTACACATTATGTGTGTGTAGCCGCGAAGAAAACGTGTCAAGTACGTCATCGTCGCGCGACTATATGCGATCGTCGTTTGTGTGTGTGGCGCAGCAGCCACACGGTAAGCACTCGCATGCGATCTATATAGCTATATATATGTACGGAATATAGCTAACCCAGTGCTGCGCCATATAGGCACAGCTGCTGCTGTTGCTGCACATGCACTACACGCGGTGCAGTGACCGAGTATAGCTGTCGAGTATATATATATATAGACGCGCAGCACTCGCGGATCGTTACGAATCTCGGGACTCGCTATTGTGCACAGCTCTCGGTGCAGCACTCACATGTATACGTTAACGCACGTATACATAAACAAAGGAGCGACTCCGGAGCTGGTAAGCCAGAACGCACACTTTTCTCTCCGGTTCATTGCCTCGCTTACACACATACATACACAAATATCGCCGAGTATCTTTTTACACATAATTTAAAGATCGATATCGATTTCGGAGTAAAAGAGAGAGAGAGAGGTTGAGGTGGCTCGAGGCAGCTCAGCATTATCATGGGTAACCCTTATTATTGCGAAAGTGGAACGAGCCGAGGAGATTTTAATTTATTCCGCGACTACACTTGCGCGCAACTGACTATGACTATATATTGCCTGGTACACAAAATCATACATTATCTGTCGCCGCTATATACCGCTGCGATATAACAAAGACCCACCGAGCGACCCCCGGTCCCGAGTACCCGCAAGAGGCAGCTGATCGCTACTCCTTTATTCGGATCGATTTCGTAAAAATATTGCGCTGCGGTGCACTGCTCGCGGCGTCTATATTTTCAATAGCATCGTCATGATCCTCTCTCGCGATTCGCTAAAAGCCAATAATACATGCGCGCGTTCGGATTTCAGAGCTTTGTGCATATTATGATATAATAATATAATGTAATATGTGCCAATCCCCGGCCGACGACGACGACGACGACTCGTCCCCGCGGATCGCGATCCGTTATCTTTCCAAAGTGCGGTACAGATTTGCGGTAGCCGCAGTACATATCATCGTGGATCATGTTCCTGCGCCCGCATACAATGTATTCGTGTATATAAAGTCGGGGTCACGAGCTCGCGCGCGCGAATGATAATAATTGCCATCAATGGGCGATAACAAGATCGACGTGTATCGTCGGCTCGTGTATTATATACTACTCTATATATATATATGTTCGTCAACGGGGCGCCAAGTGGCGGTGGTGGTGGTGGTGAAAGTTCGCGGCGCGGCGCGCATTATGTAAAAGATCGGCTGGCTGTACATGTATGCCGCGATCGTGGTCGCATCGACCGATCAGCCGCGGCAATCAATTGGCCGTCGTTGTCTTCTCTCTCTCTCTCTCCCTCGTTGTGTGTTGTGTGTTGTGATCATTGTCATCTCTCTCTCTCTCTTTGGAGCTAGCCATATAGTCTCACTCTGCACGAGAGAGAGAGAAAGTTTTTGTTTTTTTCGCTTTCGCTTTTTGCGCTGCGTCGGCGTCGGCAGCTGTCAACGAGGATCAGGCCTATCATCGGCCGACGTACACTATGTATGTGTATACCTCGATTAAAGCCCCGAGCTCGTAGAGAGAGAGAGAGAGACGCGACGACGAGAGAGAGAAGCGGTAATTGACCGAGGCAATGAGCCGCGTTATATGCATATATATATATAGGGGCCGGAGATTAACTCCTCGGCGCGCAGCTCGCTCCGATATTATATGCTGTACATAATATATCGTGCGGTGTACGCGTACGCGCCCGATCGGCCACTCGAGCTTTTGATTACGGCCGGCCGAGTATGAGATGCGATTATAGAAACGTTGTGTGTTATATATATATACCGTGTGTCGCTTTGATCTCGCTATATACTCACGATCGAAAGCTTTTCGCGATGCGACATGTTGTTACGTTGCGTGCACCCTCCCAATCCAAAGGTGCAGTTAATACAATGTAAGAAAAACAGACTCGTGCGATATTCTCGCTCAATAAGGCTCAAATACTCTCCTCGTCGAGTGTATATATATTGACTCGCCCTGCCGTCACGACGACGCGGGCCGCGCTGCACACGTCAATACGCGTATACCTGCTGCTGCTGCTGCTGCTGCAGGCGCACTTCCGGAAGGCTCGAGCGTGACTTCCCGCGCGCGCGCGCAACGACGAACGAAAAAAAAACAAAAAAAAAAATATTTGCATGTAGTTTCGACGCCATGGGTTTATGGATAATGCATACGCATTTTTTTCTCTAGGCTCCCCCCCGTGATCGTTTGACTCCACACGTATACGTAGTAGTAATATCGTTTTCAACGTCTCGAATTAAAATTCCCAAAGTAATTTCGCGCAATAAAAAAGGCCGCAGCCTATATAGGTGTGTGTGTGTATGAGTGTATAATAATAAGACGGAGCTCGCTTCATAGGTTCGCTCAGAGTTCGAGGGTACTTACACGTATTATACGTACTCATACGTTCCGGTACAACGGATTCGTATCCGCTGCTGCATAGTCGTATAATTACGCGCACATGTGTGTGCAAGCGCGATTGGCCCCTATCGCTGCCGCTGCTATGCGCGCCGCGAGTTGAGATTATTATTGCGTCGGGTAGGTATGGTATACGTACACGGCACATTGCATATAATAGCGGAATATGCGCATAGCTTCTCTCTCTCTCTCTCTCGCAGCGAAGAACTTTCGTTTTCTATTGTATATTATACGCCGCTATATAGCGCGCAGCTATGCGCGCGTTAGTAGGTACAATGCGACTATACCTATATGTGTATACCGCTGTATATATCTGGGTTAAAAAGCGGGGAATCGAGGATGTAAACACACGACGACGATCGTCGTGCTTGCGAATATGCCATATAGCTAACAGCGGCCTCATGTATAGCATGCATGTAGGCTATACGGGAAAACAATTCGAATGGCTTAATTGAGCTGCGCGAGCGACTACGATTAACAGCCAATGCGCGATCGTCCGCAAGTTCATTTGCGCTCCCGCGAGATAGAGAGAGAGAGAGCTTTGTTGTTGTCGCTATACTGCTACTGCTAAAAAGACGCGGAGTGCATCAAGATCAGGGTCATCGGCTGTAGTGGCAGCAGCAAAAAAAACCTCGAGCTAGCTATAGCTACTAGGCTCTCTGACATATATTTTCACCGAATAACAGCAGCTCGTGTAGTCGTCGTCGTCGTCGTCGTCTTCGTCATCGGACCAGCAGCAGCTCGTAGTAGTAGTAATCGTCACTTATAAGCTGCTCGAGTTCACGGAAGGCATTGCAATTGCCTTCGTTTCTTTTTTAGCGCCAGTTACTTACTCGCGCACACACACACACACACATGTGCGTGAGCCGCGTGTTCGCGCAATCCTGCACAGCAGCGCAAGAAAACTGTGCCGCTTTTTTCTCCGCGCCGAGCTCGCTTTTGTAAAGTCGGTCGCGGGTGGCTGCCTTGCTTGCTACCATCGCATAGTATATATATATATAGAGCTCCTTGTCGTTGTCGTCGTCGTCGTCGTCGCGTGCCTCATAAATAATTCACTATATAGAGGAGAGCTGCTCGTGCTTACTCGTCGTCGTCGTCGTCGGGAGAGAAAGAAAGAAGGAGTTATTGCCTTGTAAAACAGTAATTGATAATGGTTACGGCGAAAAGTTGGCTCTCGCTCGCGCCACATTATATCTCTGGAAATGCCAGCAGCAGCAGCTCGTGGCCAGCTGACTGAAAATAACGGTGCACAATGTACGAATGTGTATACGCGCGCATGTGTGTGTGTGTTCGCTCTTATCTTCGTGTGTATATGCCTTTTGCAATTAGTCAGACATAACTTCCTGCGCGATCGTTTGCCACTGCGACGTTATTATACTTATCATATTGTCTGCGTGACTCGAACGCGCGCGACAGATCGAGGGAGCCTTTTTACGGAATTTACGTTATATTCGTATACGCACGTTGAAAGTGCAGTATAAGACTCTTTTTGTCAGCGTTTATATGCATTCGCCGTTAGGGCCGAAACTAATGGCTTTATTTTGGAAGCACGGAAGCATAAAGATAAAGGTCTTCACACGGATGTTTTCACTTTTTCGTGTATTATATATTTTCGGGGATGGCCCGATCGTCGATTTCGAGCACACAATCGCGCACTGCTTATAAATCCGTTTGCAGAAAGGACGATTGCGGATCGATTGGATTTAAACGTCGTCACGCTGACTTTTTTTTTCTCGCACCCATCGTAATAACAAACTCTTCGCTCGTTGCCCTCGTTCGTGCGTATATATACATGCGGGCAAACGAAAAAGCTCGGCAGCGGAGCGTTCATTATAGCACGTGAGTATATTCGACCGATCGCTTAATATTATAATGGAGCGAGAATTAGGCAGGCAGGATCGAGTGTCGTCGACGCGTTTCGGTCGCGAACATGCGAATATTATAGGCAGCTGATGGTGGCGCGCGTGGGAACACTATATCCGCGCGCGAGTGAAAGGCCATTATCATCGCGGCTGCACCCCCCAGCTCTGGCTTCGGTGCCGTATATAAATGTACACGTTCTCTATCTCTCTCTCTCTAGCTCGACGGACAATTGAGACACGCGAGCCAATCACGCGCGGCGCTAATTGCCTTTGGCACACTATACACACGGCTGCCTGCCTGCCTGCCTACCTGCCCGTGTGCGCAGCAGTGCTTTTTTTATTCAACCTGTTAGCCGAGCACAGCTCGCGCGCAGCGCGGATTAGTTATACGACGAGGAGGACGAGCAAGAACCGATGCTGCTGCTGTTGTCCCTATATAGTACAGAAGATATGAGCTCGGTGGAGTTAATATATAATACGCACGCGCGCGTGCAAAAAGCAATTGATTCTCGTCGGCTCGTGCTTATGGGCTCGAGCTCGGGGCTTTGTTTATGACGCACATTGCCGACTTATACCGTTAACGTTTATTTGCGCCGTTGAGAATGGAATTATATATTCTCTTCAACTTGTTGCGCGCACGCCTCGTGCGTATACGCACTCGATGTGCGCGCGTGTGCGTGTGTCACGTATAATATTAATTCTCGCGAGATACCGAGAATATGCGAATCTCAACGTCAGCTTCTTCCCCCCCGACAACTGCGCTATACTTACATTTTTGGATTACATTGCCGAATTAATCTTGCACGCTTTTACGTGTTCGTGTTGTATATATACTTGAAAGCTGCGATATCGAGTACGGGGATCTTCGTGACACGGAAATTTTCCAGTCGCGCGAGAAAAACACTTTGACTTTTTCATTTGGTCGTCGTCGTTGTTATTATTATCGTTATAAAACACGCGCGAAGAGCTCTAGGCCCGGCGGCGAAAGTGTCAAGTGCACATGGCGCGCGATAACGGTTTTTTATCCCATTTTCACGCGCGCGACGCGCAGAAAGCTCTCTTGCGTGTAGCATGCAGCAGCACAGACGTACATTATTTCAAACGGCTGACCTTTAGAAACTCAAGCTCTCTTCTTCTCGGCTTTTGAGAGAGAGAGAAGACTGAGAGAGAGACAGAGAGGTCATCAATATTATGGACTGCTGTAAGTGACTTTTTATCTCTCCTCTTTTCTCTTTTATACTTTGTGTTCGACAAAGAAGTGCACTCGGAGGGAAATTTTCAATATATATACATATATTGGCCGCCTACTCGCAGACACAGACACGCAGGCGTGTGCGCGTGGGATGCGCGTCGTCTCGCGCATGTGAACTCTCCGCTATACGTGTGTGTACGTTAATGGGCTTTCAATTTCCCGATCCCGTGTCAGGAGCCGAGCAGAAGAGAAGAGAGTATAGATAGAGTCTCGATCGACCTCCACCTTGACGCAATGATTTCTCTCGTCGTCGTAATCGCAAGCGCTAGTATAGAGACGCGGGCTCGTGATAATGTTGTACCGCAGATATCGACTATTATAGCATAAAATATCCAGGCTCGGGTGCGAGAAAGAATAGCGTGCAAAATTTTGCACCCCGGAGCGACGAGCTCATAAATATACTACAGGTGTGTGTGTGTGTGTGTTTATGTGTGTGACGCATCATCGGAGAGGATTGAATATATCATAGTATAGAACAGAAAAAAACTGTATCCGAGAAATTGGCAACGCGATCCGAGATGTTACTCTGCGCGTACGTATATACGCGCGTGTACAAGGATAATGCGAAATTGCACGCGGTAATTGCCCCGTATATGGAAGAGACGCGACCTAGCTAGCGATCTTGTGCGCGAGCGTGCGAAATAATACGTGCAACTACATATATAGGTACACTGTAACAGCTGCTCAGCTGGCTTCTGCGTGCGTGCGAGCAGCCGCACACAGAGCGACAGATATAAGAAACTGAATGGAAAGAGATATCCGAGGCGCAGTGATTTCGCGAGCTTTTCGGTGGGTGGGTGGGCGTGTCTCTCGCTCGATAAGATTCGATTTTTACCCCCCTTTAAAACATTATATTACGCATTACATTATGTTCGCCTGTACGATACACGGACTCTTGGTATATATATATATACACGTTACGCAAAGCCTTGCGGGCATTCCTTCGTAATTAAACACGACGCGCGGCTCGCATGCGTGTAAATGTATCCTTAGCCTCGGTATACGTATACATATCGTACGCGTTAACAATAGGAAACGAATAATGGCAGCGGCGCGCGGAGAGCTGCTGGCCTGCATAAATCGATGCATATAGTAGTGTCCACTCGCGACGACGACTGCTTCACATACCTTGTGTATTATATTATACATCATAATATCGTTATTGTTGTATACTGCTATACGTGTCGAGTCAAGGCGCGATCTATATGGACGGCGTGTCAAAATGATCCGTGCGTTGCGTAAGCGCGTCCAGTCGAAAGCTCGCTTCGTCGTCTTCTTCTTCGTCCGTTGTCTCGTCTCGAGCCTGCATCACTACTCCTATACATTGTCTTTTTACCTATATTTACGAAGCTGCTCTGCGGTCCGTCAGTCAGTCGAGTCCGAAAATAAAGAAATAAATAAATCAATCGGAATTCGATGGAGGAGGCGAAGAAAAAAGAAAATATACGTATTAAAAGCTCGCGATCGCAGCTTGCACAATTCTCTCCCGAGGCGCGGCGATAAGAGAGCCGACAGCAGCCGGTCAGTCGCGCGTTTTATAATTAAACCTGTAGTCGCTCAATTAATTTTCTCATCCACTTGGCAGAGTGCATAATTCACGCGAGCTGCTGCTACTGCTGCTGCAACTCGCATACACATACACATGCACACACACGCACTTTTCCGACCTCGTTGCGAGAAGCGGAAAAAGGGGTCAAGATCATCTCTCTCTCTCTCTCGACTATATGTTAGCTGCTGCTGCTTTACGCAGCTTTTTTTCCCAAGTGCGTACCTCGCGAGACACATCACAGAGAGACAGAGAGAGAGAGAGAGAGAGAAAGAGAGATGGATCGAGGAAAACAAATGTTGAAACTTTTACTCAGAGTCCGACATGATTTTTCCTTTAGCGCGCCTCAGCTCTCTCGCTGGCTATCTGTTATATACGGCCGTGTGTGTGTATTCAAGCATGCCTCGAAATATAAGCACTTTTTCTTCGACTTTTTTTTCTTTTCTGCTCTTTACCCGCATTTCGATTATGTTGTTTTCACTGCGAGGAAATTGCGTTGCAGCTCGCCTTTTATATATTTATACCAGCGCTGCTGCACTGCCAATGCCTCGGACTTTTTTTTTACACAATGCGAATGTCGATATAATACGCACGCTCGCTAATTACAATTGGAAAATCGTCCTCTCCTCGGCTTGCTCTCTCTCTCTCTCTCTCTGTGAATTAAAGCGCCGGCTTCATTTTACCCCGGATGACAATTATCGAGTCGTTTACTATACCGACCAGTGTATAATAATAATAAAAGACAGCACGCGCAGAATCCCGGAGAAAAAGAAAACTACGCGCGCGGCGTATTATGTAAATGCACAGCCACAGCAGCCTCCACTCGTGCAGATGCACGAGCTAATAGATATATTAGAGAGAGAGAGAGAGAGAGAGATTTAATAAGCCGAGAGATGGATGAAGTTGTCTATGCGTGCAGTTAAGGCGAAAAGCGTGTGCGCGGCCGCGACAAATTCATCGTAAAAGCACACCGCATACACACGCACGCACACACAACTCGAATTACATCCGTCCGCGAGCTGAGAGAGAGAGAGAGTGCGAGCGAGCGGATAATTTCGCAAACGGTTTTTGCAATTTTAATGTTGCTCGATGATAGCTGCTGCTGCTGCTGCTGCTGCAGAGCGTCGATTGCATGCGCGCGTCAATTATGCACGCGACTGTTCGTATCTCTCTCTCGCCGTCGTATTACACGCTATACCACACGTATACATTTGACTCTCTCTCTGAATGGACGCGTATATCTCGTCGATATGTATAAAAGTGTGTTTTATAAATAATAATGACTATACCGAGAAATAAAGAAAAAATGCGTTTACGCGCGTTCTCGCTCGCGCGTTTGATCGACGTTTCCGAGTACATATATATACTTCGCTAACGTGCGCGCGACTCTCTGCAGTGGTGTGTGCATCTCGCGCGCTCGAGCTGCACATATGTACAACCTTGACCATTTTTTTTTCTCTATATATACTTCTTTCTTTCCTTGCGAATATAAATCCAGAGAGTTGGAGCATTCGTCGTAAGTACGTGTCTCTGTCTCTCTCTCTCTCAGTCGGTCGTTTGATGATTTTCGCGTGTGTCGCTCGACAATGTGTGTGCGTGACATCGATCGTTTACGAATACGAAAAATATGTAATAATATGAGAGAAAGAGAAAATTTTTGCGCGTCATCGGCAAAAGAGCCTCGACAACTCGTGAACAACAAAAAAAAAAAACAACCTCGGAGCGTAATTTCTCCCTTAGGAGCGTAGATACGCATCGAATCGATATATGTATAAAAGACGACGGTGGCAGGCAGGCAGCATTGCTTTCCGCAATTTTCGAGCCTAGCTGTGTATATATGTACGAGCTGTGGGCCGTCACTCGCACAACATATATATACACACACAAACACAAACACATAAAAAAAGTCCATGCCAATTTCTAGAGAGAGAAAGAAAGAAAAGAAAGAGAGAAGCAACCCTCTGAATTCATAATGCCCGTAGGACACGCGAATGGAAAACAAAATCGTACAATACAGGCGCGGTATGGCGGCGTTCGGTCGTCGCCTCTCGGCATACAACGCTCGTATTATATATATATTCTACGAATTAATGCTGCTCTACCGAGAAAGTACGTGTGTGCGCTAATAAGCGTTTTTCGATGATAAAAGTAATTCCCGACTTTTCATCGGGAAAATTATAGTACCCGAGCTATATATATGCTATCCTATTAAAAGCAAAATCCGTGGAAACGCGCGCCTGTCTATACACAATTTATAATAACATAATGTTTTTTTTTTATCACGTTCGCAGGTACTGCCGAGCCTCGGCAATTCCAAGACACTGCGGCTGGATCACCACCGCGCGTCCTCGGACAACAACAACGTCAACAACGCGAACGCGAACCACATCGTCGGACTTGGCGGCGGCGGCGGTCATCATCATCATCATCAACTGCAGGACAATCCGTACAGCAACAGCACCGGTCAGTTGCTGACGTCGACGGCGCAAACGACGACCACGACGAGCGCGACCGACGGCACGGCCTACAGCACCAGCAGTAACAGCGGCGGCAAGCGATACCCGATGACGCCCGAGCAGGCGATGAAGTACTACGGCTCGAAGCTCACCGAGTTCGAGCGCACCGAGATCGAGAAGTACTCGGAGATCTGGTATCTCGGCCTGTCCGCCTGCAAGATACACGGCGAGGAGGGCGCGGCCCAGAACGGCGGCTACGACGACGACAACGGCAGCTACAACAAGGTGCTGCACGACCACATCTCCTATCGCTACGAGATCATGGAGGTCATTGGCAAGGGCAGCTTCGGCCAGGTGATCAGGGCGCTGGATCACAAGACCGGCCACAACGTCGCCATCAAGATCATACGCAACAAGAAGCGCTTCCATCATCAGGCCCTGATCGAGGTCAAGATACTCGATCATCTGAGGAAGAAGGACAAGGAGACCAACAACTCGCACAACGTCATACACATGCTCGAGTACTTTTACTTCAGGAATCATCTCTGCATCAGTTTCGAACTTATGAGGTGATTTGATTTTTTTATTATACTTGCACCAATTCTACCTTATACAATCTGTTACAATAATGTTGTTTTTTTTTTTTTTGTAGCTTAAATCTGTACGAGCTCATCAAGAAGAACAACTACCAGGGATTCAGCTTGAGCCTGATTCGAAGATTCGCGAGCTCGTTGGTGAGCTGCCTGAAGCTGCTGCACCGCGAGAACATCATCCACTGCGATCTCAAGCCCGTGAGTGCTCGTACCCAACAATTACCAAAAACTAAATTTGTTGTCATAAAAACGATTTTTCGTCGCGCAGGAAAACGTGCTGCTGAAGCAGCGCGGCAGCAGCTCCATCAAGGTCATCGACTTCGGCTCGTCGTGCTACAGCCACCAGCGCGTCTACACCTACATACAGTCGCGCTTCTATCGCAGTCCCGAGGTGATACTCGGCCTGCCCTACGGCACGCCCATCGACATGTGGTCGCTCGGCTGCATACTGGCCGAGCTCTTCACCGGCTATCCGCTTTTTCCCGGCGAGAACGAGGTCGAGCAGTTGGCCTGCATCATGGAGGTGCTCGGCAAGCCACCAGACAACGTCATCAATCACGCCTCGAGGCGCAGGCTCTTTTTCGGTGAGTGATGCGCTACACCGACGAGCACGACGAACGAATCGCGACAACTAGTCTCTATTTCTCTCTCGGTTTTTCTGCAGATTCAAAGGGTCAACCTCGCTGCGTGACCAACAGCAAGGGTAAGAAAAGGAGGCCGGCGAGCAAGTCGGTCGCGTTGGCCCTCAAGTGCAGGGATCCGCTCTTCGTCGATTTCGTCAGTCGATGCCTCGAGTGAGTATCCAATTGAACAAATTCCAACGAGAGGTCAGTCGATGCTCATGCACGTTTTTGCAGATGGGACGCTAAAAAGCGCATGAGTCCGGACGAGGCGATGAACCACGAGTGGCTGTTGGCCGGCTCCTCGTCCTCGCATCAGCTGTCCACCTCGTCGACGACGATGAGCATGTCGATGACGGGCAGCAGCAGCGGCTTGGTGAGCTCGGGTCTCGTCGTCGACCAGAACCAGACCAGTCACGGCCAGACGGCCGGAGGAGCGACGAGCAGCGTCGTCTCGACGAGCGTCGGCATGGTGCCGGGCGTCAACGCGGCGGCCCGACGTCAGCGCGTCGACAGCGGCAGCCAGCAGCAGCAGCAGCAGACGAGCGTCGACGACCACGCGGAGCAGCAGTTCTACGCGCTCTACCGGCTCTACCGGAATCGCAAGTGCGCCTCGAAGATCTCGGGATTGGACACGACCGACAGCAGCAACGATCTCAGCCAGTCGGCCCAGGTGGCGACCAGCAACGGATCGACCCAGACCAATCAGAGCAGCCAGAGCAATCAGAGCAACCTCGTGAAGAGCAAGCTGAGCGGCGTCGGCGGCTCGTCCAGTCACGCACTGGCCGCGGGCTCGCAGTCGTCGAGCTCGAGGCACGCCTCCACGGGCGACATCGTTACCAACCTCGAGCCGAGCCTCGACGACTCCGGCACGTTTCTGCCGCACATACTCTCTTGAAGCCGGGTGCGAGCTAGCCATTTTTAGACGCCCAAGCGCGCTCAGCTTGCGTAAATACGTTTGTTGAAAACTTTTGTTGCCTCTTTGTTGAACAAAATATTAGAGACGCGCGCGCGCGCGTGTGTACGTCGATGCGAGCGAGCTGCGAGGCTTTGATCAAGACTGTTCGTTTCAATTCTATGCTACCGTGCACGAAGAGGAATCGCATCGCGCCTGCTCGCCTTTCTTTTTTAGTCTTCGTTTCGTCTCTTTTTTTTCGTGCATTGACGCTAATAATAATATTAATAAAGATAACGATATTCATAACGGTAAAGTGCAGTCGTCTTTTGTGGCACGTACACGAGTCTTGTCATCGGAACAAGGACTCGTTCGCCGCGGAAAATTAGGCGCTGGATGAAAAAAAAATGGCTGGCTCGCGTGCGTGTTCGTTTGCGCGCGCTACGGTCGCGCGATGAGAAAATTAAGGAAAGAAAATGGTCGAAAGCGATCAAGCAGCTAGTGTTTAGTTAGGCTAATTGTCCGACTGTCGTGTGTATAATATATGTCGATCCAAGCTTTAGTGCAACAAAATACGATACACGAATCTTTTACGTTGAGTCTAAATTCGGCGTGTGATTTTTTGTAAGTGTGAGAATTTCTATAAATTATTATACGAATGAATAGTTGACGGCGTTGAGAGAGATAAGTATTTCTGCGAGCCAGGGCGTTTATCGTTTGCTCGCTTCGTGAGTAAATCGAATAATCGATGGCTTATATCGCAATTATGATCGCGTCGCCTGTAAGGGAGGGATGAGAGAACTTTTTGACCAAGCGCGTACTCGCGCCCCCATTATATAGTATATTAAGTATTTTAACGCTAGACGAATTTGGCAAAAAGTTCGCCGTCTCTGTTGATGACTCCTGAAAACAAAATACATAAAATATACATAAATGAAGTAATGAAATATATATACAAATATGTATATATAATACACATTGATTATCAGTGAAAAAAAAGTCTAATTATAATGAGATAAGTCTTAATTAAATTGATGGTTATTTCCCAGTGGATTAATCTTTCGTAATCGATATGACCCCGTTTTTTCGCGCGAGGCCTGAGTAGTCTTATTGTGATATTAAACTACCACTGTCTTACTTGGATCTCTTGATATAATTGAGAATAATTATTGATTATAATAATATTAAATAGTAATACTGAAATCATGACGACGAGAAAGCGATAAAAGTAACATCGTTTTCATCGAATATTTCATCGGTCATTAAAATTTAAGTTATTACAATACCGCCTCATTAACTACGTATGGTTATTTAATTATTTCATTGAATTAAGACCCCCCGGTTAAATTAAGCATGTACGAACATACAACTTGTAAGTTATTAAACATATAAATAATATACATATGAATGAATATTATTTTGTTATGCTTTCGAGAGCATGGCATTTTACTGCCAGCACTACGACTGTAATTATTATACATAGACATTCTTGGGAGCAGAGAAATAAAAAATACCTTGCGCGTGTTACAATTTTTAACAACGATCATGTATACTGTGCGTAACGCGCTCGCGTGGGTGATAAATAAAGAGCGTTCCTCGGCTTTAAGCACAAGCTCGACGACGACGAAAAAAAAAAACAATGAAACGGAATCGATTTTAAAGTCTGCGAATTAAAGGATGTTCAGCGGAACACAAAAAGTCTGCGCGTATACTCATGAGTGAGCAGCATCGCTTAGCTCTAATAAATCATTTACTGCATCTTATAGAACTTTCATTTACATTGCGTTTTTTTTAATATATTTATTAGCTTAACAAACGTTTCGTCTTTGTCCTCCCAAGCCTCATTTTCATGAATATTCATTCTTGCGAACTCGTGTATTACGTACGTATATAATGGAGAATGACAAGTACTTGTCGTCTTTTCGTGTGTAAATATATTTAAAATTAAGCGTATGCAAATATATATTTTCATTCACCATTACTGACGATCCATTTAATGGACGCTTACACTGTGTATGCATTTTCGAAGAATTAACATTCAAATTTTTATGTCATGTGTATATTGATATTATGGAATGTGTGAAATTAAAATATATTAAAACAAACTTTTTTGATCGAACAGAAACGATTGTGATAATTTTTTACCTCCAATTTCCTTTGTAATCTTTTTACCCATTACAGTTGAGGAGCCAATTCTGAGTTTATACTTAAGATGGATAATTTTAATTAATTACTTTTGATTGCGCTAAATAAGATATTATTAACTTGTGAGATTATACCTCAGACAATCGCTGTTATAAATAGAACTCAATCCCAGGAACTATTTGCCTCCGCACGCCTCAAAAATGACCAATCTTCGGATGAGTGCACCTAATTGGACCACCGTCAGCAATGTAACTTTGAATTTATAAGTTTTACAATTTAATTTAATTATGGAGACAGAAAAAAAGATTTTCTCTGATAAATAATCGAGAGTTTACCGATTGCACGAGACATGCACGAGATTTAGCGTGTAAACTTACATTGACATCGATAGCTAAATTCCCATTTCAATTAGTGTCAATAAAATTAAAAAAACCTTTTCGTTTAGTTAATCAAAGCATTAAAAAAATCATGAAATTTGGTGATCGACTACGAAAAACCATGACTAATGCCGATTGCCGTGTTTACTGTTCTCCTAGGTACTACCCAGTGGCCAAAGAGGGCGTTAGAGCTCGATCGAAAACTTTCTAGCAGACGCTCTTTAACTTGTGCCGTTGAAATAGGAATCAGCAGTGGCAAGTTACCTCTCTCAAAACCGCACGGCCGAGATTTATAAATATACACACACATCGACTTCGCAGTCATATGCTTGCATCCATAACCTAAAGAGGCAAGAGAGTGAGAGTCGTCGTCGTCGCGATGGCGGTCGCTACCGAATCTGTCAGCTTCGGTGAAAATAATAATTTCGATAGCTGGTTGAACACAAAGCTCGGCGAGTTGGAGGTCGACGAGAGTGTCTTCAGTAGTTACATACGCTCCATACTCGAGGACGATGAATCCGACGACGAGAAGAGAGAAGGGCTCGAGTCGTTGCTCTCCGGCGCCACGGTATGTATACTCGTACAGTAAACACTTACGCGTGGGTGCTAGCAGGTTAATATGCCAATTCTTTGTCTTCTTCAAGTTGACTTAAAATTTTCACTATTTTGTGTTTTGTTATTGTTTTCAAATCATTCAATAGCTTGTTCAGCAATTTTGAACATTTATTTTTGTTATTTTTAAAGATTTATTTACAAATTTGACAATCAGTAGTGTTGCTTACTATCCATTGCTCTGGAATGCTAGAATCTATATAGTTTGCAATTGCATTTGTGTTATTCTAGAATGAAGCTACTGCAGAGAATATTTTCAAACATGTAAATGAAATTTTGGAAGCATGGGCCAAAATGAATCAACCAATAGAAACTCTAATTGATAATACGCCAAAAGAGGATGTTGATGTGCGATTGGCCCGCTTGCTTGAATCTCAAAGTCTTGCCACTACCTCACACAAAAATCATTACACAGAGGAGGACAAAAAGATTCGAGATGCAATTTTAGCACAATACAGTCAAATGTCAGATGACAACGAAAGCGACGGTGATGATTTTGAAGAAGGTGGCGGTGGTGGAGGTGGTAGTTCTGGATTAGAAAAGAATACAAACGTTGCCAACATAATTCAAGCACAAAAAGAAAGAAGAGAACAAGCTAAACTTGAAAGTATGAAGAAAAAAGAAAAGGATAAAGAAGACAGGTATCTAAAAGTTTTGTTTCATTTTAAATACCTTAGAAAATTATTTCAATTGATTCATTTTTTTTTTTTTCAGAGAAAAACAGAAAATAATGAAGGAAGAAAAGAAAGAAAAGCGTAAAACTGTTAAAGGAGAGAGGAGAAGGTAGCATCAAATTGATCCAAAGGTGTCATTTTTATTAAGTTTCTTTACCATGAAATGCTATTGCGTTTCTCTTGATATATACCAATTTTAATTGTTTTATAAAGTCATTGTATTCTTATTGTGTTTTATAATGATCTCCGTGATATACATTTCGTAAATCAATGCCAGCATTATGTACAATAGCATTAAAACTTGTCACATGAGTTTAAATGTCAAATACAAACGAGTCATATAGCAACTATATTTAAGCATATTTTTTTAATCATGCCAATTACTTGTGTGAGCCTAATTGTATGCTTTTAGTGTGAACATGTTAGGATTTAAAATTTATGTTTTGTTTGTTATAACATTTAATAGTAGATTGTTAATTCAGTGGATACTATCCTTTATTTTTATTTATTGTCAATAATAACTTTAATTCCAATTGATTTTTTTTTATAACACTTACTAACGATTAATAAAATTATTGGAAATTTCAAAAAAAGGGATTGGATTATGAATAAAAATACTTGAGTTTACTTGCAAAATACCTTTTATTACACGATTATACGATTCATTAACATGTTTTGAATATGATTCATTAACTTGTCAATCTAGATAGGTGTTTACATACTCAGCCTTCTCATAGTTGCTTTTATTTTTTCTCACTCAGCAGTTTTCTTCACACTTGAAACTTTCTTTTAATACTGTCACACATTTTTTTAGCATAATGTATAAAATCTAAAATTGTTTTTCACTATTTAGACATCGTTATATAATCATAGGTAAAGAACATACATGTGCTAAGACTTACCAAGTCACATTTGAAAAAATGAACTATTTTTCATATTTAAATCTTTGTCCATTAACGCAAAGCGAATATAGTCTTATTTATACTGCATTTTTCAATCAGAAATCAGTGTTTGTTTTTTTTTAAAGATCTTAATTTTTTTCTCTATTCAAGTACATACATTTTTACATTACTTATAAATAAGTTTTTTCATCTTTTTACACATATATTTTATACCTTTTAGAATACTGTTATATGACAATTTATTTATATGAGCTATTTGCATCTCATCTTTCGTATTCTCGCGTAAAATGATTTGGCTCTTGATTTTGCTGTATGAAATACCGATGGTAAAAACTGAAGTTACTCCTTATATTGTTTTAAAAAGAAAAAGGTCATTTGATTGAAAATATACTGCATTTTAATGTAATCGAAAATTATTGAAATGAAAGTAAAATAAATAAATTCGATGGGATAAAAGGATAGAGCGTGGATGGGACTGTGCATGAAATAGTCATACAATAAAGTTAAAGCATAAAAGATATTAATAAAATATTAAACGAAAAATATATATTATTATTATTGACATGTCACAAAGTCATAACTAATTTTTTTTCTATTTCGAGTTTACAATCGTAACAGAATAAAAATTATAAAGAAGGAAACGCAAAAATACCATTTTAAGACCGGCTTTGACGCTCCAACGCAACATGAAAAGCGTTAATTTTTTCACCTCAAATATTATTCACCCTACCGTGAAACATGAATGCTCATATGCATAAGAAGTAAAAATACAAGATATAAGTGACTATTTTTCACACTGACACATAGTTTCAGAGATATGACGCATTAGAGTAAATTGTGTAGCGACAGACATTGAATGTTGATGCTTGGTAGTTTTTTTTTTACAAAAATAGCTATTTGCAAAAGTCGCTCATTTGTCTTTCAAACCGATAAGGAGAATAATTAAGATGTGACAAAAATTTTGGAGACTCATACACACCTCGTTTTAAATCATATTTACGCGTTGTCGCACTTAGCCGGAAATATTTTATAATAATTTATAATCATAATAACAACGATAATATTAAAAATGGTAATTTTTATACAATTTTCCTTAAGTAAATCTTTGCTGCAAGGTTTCCTTTTTTACATAAGTATATCTATACTAGAGAACTTTTGCATATTGCACATTAGCTACTCTGTTTCTTAAAATTGAAATGCAATATGTAAAAGTTTCTAGAAAAATTTGAAAAGAATCGTAATTTGGTCATTACACAATCAACGTAGGAAGTAAATTTTACCAATTCATTAAAGTACTTTTTTTCGTGATAATTTAGTTTACTTATTTCTTGGCAAAATTACTAATCCTATGTCGTAAGAGCTACTACCGCGTGCCCGATAGAAAAAAAAACAAACTGAATTAAGAAAAAAAAAGAATTTCTTTATTATGATGGCTACGGTGAGACCAGATTTCACACAAAACTACTTTTATATCGTTCGTGACTGATCTGCGTGAATGGTATACAAACTTAAAATCAATCAAAATTCAATGTTCAAAAATGTAAATAAATACAAAAAAAAAATTGTTTTCATCATACCACAGCTGACCATGTCAGACAAAATGAATTTCATATAAACTGGCCTTGCAAATAAGCTCTTATCGATCCAATGGTATTTATTTTATACAGAATGTAAACTAATAATTACTTTTTCGTACAATCGTTGATTAATTAAGGTTTCGATTAGGAAAACCAATCATTGTTCGTTTAGCTTAATTTGGACTAAATTTAATAAGATGATCATTCGCAAGGCCCTTACAATCGCTGTCACTATAACATAACAGTAATAAATATAATAAGAATTATAAATTTAATAATTCAATGTTCAAACATAAGACCTTCTTTTCTTTATTTATGGCGGCGTATGTAAACAAACGAACCTCGCATAAAATCTATAGTACTTTTAATAGTTTTTTTTTTACTTTGGTAAACTCATAAGTATCTATTGATGAAACGGGGTTCATCGTGAAATCACGCTTAATTCATATAACTATTTTATATGACTCTTTTCTCGGTTGAAAAACCACCAAGTATACTTGCACGTAAGTACTCGTTACATTTTTAAGTTAAACATATTTATCCAGCAATGATTACAGCACTCTGTGATTTTATCCTAAACGTGTGCACTTATTCACTCGCACTGCTTAAGAAAAGAAAAAAAAACTAAAACTTTTGTTGTTTGCTCTTAAGTAATGAAAAAAAAGGTGCGTATCGAGAAATTAAGTTACGAATAGCTCAGAAGGTAAAGCATTGTGTTCGGCTTAACGCTAATACACAATAAATACATTATTAATAATAATAATTATCAATAATTTAACATTACCACTAATGACGAACGTTTAGTGCTGTAAAACGAGGAATCGTACATGGTAAATTAAATACGGCATATACCTACATTCAGATTTTTCGTATAATACCTAAGCAAAAAAAGTTGTAACAATAGCTTAATATAATTGTACCTTAACTAATATAACAATGTAGTAACAGCAACGTGATACTCGCACAGTTGACGATGATAACAACAAATGTTTATCACTTGATTTAACTCTTGTTCATCAATCTACCATGTAATGTGTTTTAATTCTTAAAAAGAGGCTACAAGAGTTTGTCACGTAGAAAATAATATTGAACTGTTCGATTATGTTTAGAATAATCAAGACGTGCGCACGTGGGTTCACAAACAAGAGAGAGAAGATACAATATCTGATCTTGTTGTAGAATAATAATAAACGATGCAACTGTTACTTCAGAAATAACGAATTATTAGATATAAAAATTGAGGCATCTATTCAAGCATACAAAACCCAAATCTATATTGGCGGTAAGTAATACGAAAATTCTTCACCCAAACACTCCGTGCTTAATCATGTATATTGTTTTTCTCGCTTCACTTATATTCAACTGCAAACGTTAGTGCTTTTATTGGTTATTTATCAAAGTATTTTGAAGTACTTTCTAGATGTGTAGTTTGGTTTTTGCATATAGATTATTTAAGACACGTCTTTGGTATTCACCCACGAAACATACATTTTTGTACCGTTTACAAATATGACATAAATGTTAGTTCATACAAGATTGAAAAAAATCTGACATTACTTTTATCCATTGAAATAAGTCACGTAGAAGAATGATTATACAAACTGACAGAAGTTATATAAAAAAGAACGAGCTTAGTTTTCCCCGTAAGTACAGAAAAATGTATTTACGAAGACGGACATAAGTATTAAAATGTTCAAACGTGCTTAAAAAGACAAACATGCTTTCATAAAGTTTTTCGATTGTCTCGACGAAAAAATACGAAAAAGTTAAAAAGCTACAGAAATTCATATATATATAATAGATTCATATATAAATGTAAGAACATCAAAAACCGTTCGTGAACTTCAAAAAATGTAGAACTATTTACCATACAACATACATGATAATTACGACAGCAAAAGATACAGTATAGTGAAAATATAGAAAAATACGGTGGCAACAAGTTTCAACATTAACGAGGGGTAGTAAAATTTTGTTAAAATAGAAAACATATGTTTGTAAGTGGGTAATAACCCAAAATTTGAACAAATTACGAGAGACTCTATCGTACGTAATTTGACTCGCAAGGTCATCCGGTTCGTTATCTCTGGTAACTTTTCGGTACATTTTTCTCTCTCCGTCTTGTATAATTCACGTATTCACGTAAACGAAGTTAAATGACAGTTCGTGAGCCACAAAAAGTATTTTCTCAATACTATCAGTTACAAAAAATCTATTATCATTAATATTAAACGTTCAAGTTATTTCTTAGAATTAAAGAAACTAAAAATTAGTTGCATACGTTTGGGTGTTAGGAACAGTTTCTCACTCCACCAAAATCAGGTATGCAGCGGAAAAAATTAATGGACTTCGATCCATTACAAGGTTAACTTTTTTCGTTACTCGATCGCATTTCTACAGTTAAGATAGTAATCTTCACTAAGTCATAGTGAATAATTTTCTGTAATAGCGAATAATCCAGAGAGAAAATATATCTATACAATAAATGAACGTCATACGTTCTCTTTGTTTCGATAAAACTCCATTATACAATATATGTCTCATATCACTATTATATATTTTTTTTACTCTTCTGTATTTATTATTTATATATTCGTATATAAACACTTGCGATCTAAAAAATTTTTCTAACTTTTTCATCTTGCTACTTTTTTACATTCTTATTACAGAGTCTTTTTTTTTTTGAGAAAAAAATTTGTTCTCTCTTGTCGCACCGTGAATATCAGTATACCGGATTTCTGCGAGCATACCTTCAATACTATTATTATTTTTGGTTTATCATTTTTCTAATTTTTCTCTCTTTCTTTTTCAATGATATTTTGTTTACGATTTTACGCATTGTCATATTATAAGTAGCTCAGTCGTCGATTGTATGTTACATAATACTCGAACGTTCATTATTTTACAAAAAAAAAATATGCATGTATTCCGTTGTATTGAAGAAATTTTGACGTCAGAATGACGTTATACACTTTTTTTCTATTAATATTATAGTCACAGCTCAAACATCGTATTGTTCTGTGCATACATACCCACACATATTTATGACAGGCATACAAACATATACATACATATAAAGTTGCTTATGTAGCTTCATTATAAAAAAAAACGTACAACAATCGCAATTATTTTTTTTAGCCACGTCTTAATATACACATATACTTTTTCATTTCTATTCTACTCTCGTTCTCTCATTTTAATGAACTTGTTAAAAGCTATGGTCCAATCATCACCGTTGTTGTCCTTCATTGAATCAAACCCAATCAGCCAACCTTTTCGCGTTAATGTTATAAATTTACCACTTACATCAAAATCAATACTCTTTTCTACAAAAAAAAACAAACAAGTGCAATAGCGCAAATTTTTACGATGAGAGAAAAAAAATTGCCACAAATTCGTACATAACAGATGTATACTAGTGAAAAGTGGAGACAGAAATTTGGGAGTTACGGTCAACCTTTTCAAGATTAAAATTTTAGCTGTTACAATACAATATTAATGCGTATTTACAATCACGTTTGTTTTTTTAGCTGTTTATCTTCAATAGTTAGCTGATGCCTAGGTACACTGTGAGAGTACTTTTCGTTTTTGGCGACACATACATGTGCTTGCATGTTTTTTTGGTACAATGGTGATAAATGTAATAATAGATTGATCATTAAATGAGAGCAATAGAGATGGCTAGAAACAAATATAAGTATAAAAATGCAGAGATCGTGAAAAAGAAAGAGAGAAAGAAATGGGAAAGTAGAATGTATGTCTTCTTAAATAAATAATAATGACGTATGTGGAATCCAAGAGCGAAGAGATCAAGGATCGGATCGTGCGATAGTTTAAGCGCAGCAAAGTCCGATCGTTTTTTCGTTTTTTTTTTTTTACGGAGAAACAGACATGGCATGGCGACTCCGCTCAATAGTGTGTACACGGTCACAACGTCACAGGCCACCTGCTGGCAAACACAAAAAAACAAACACACGAACAGGTTAGTCACCACCACACTGGATAAATAAAAAAAAATAGTAATATACAATTAAACGTAGATCCTCGTTAAAATATCGATGCGTAAGCGTTAATTTGATTATAACACAATTTGCGTGTAATTTACGTCGGACGGAGGAAAATAGCATTTGTGATACAAAATTATCGAATAAGCATGATTTACGAAATTAGGGTGATTTCTCAAAAATTCATTACATATAGTAATACAATGTGATAAAAACAATTCAACATAACACACACTGTTTAAGAACATAAAAAAAATTTCTTACGATCATTGTAACGAGGATCTGCATGGGTATAAATAGCATTGATTATATAATTTTACACAATTTCAGTAACATTATGGAACACTCCGTGTCCAAAATAGCTCGTAATGACATTTATTCTTAAACAAACTGCAAAATTTCTAATAAATAATTCTCTAGAGGCAAATTCAATTGTTGAATTAGACGAAACTTGCTAGATTATGTAAAAAAAAAAGAAAAACGTTTCCCTGAAAAAATTAGACATAAAAAGCATTTGGAGGCAACATGTTGGCGCTAGGTAACGAATAGCTCACTACTCAAATATTCGCAGGTATAAAATAACAAAATAATATTCTACAATCGAAACCATGATATGGCAACAAGACAAATATCAAAAATCATTAAAGAAGCGTGAAACAATAATTATTAGTTTGCTCGATAGAATAACAGCGATAATTGTTTATGTCGTATACTGTACATGTTCTTGTATAAGGCGTCACGAAAGAGTAAATAAATTTGTTAAACAAATAATAAACAAAAATAACCACAAATAGATCACACTCAAGTAATTAAAGTCAGTCTTTCATGGAAGGAGGAGGCATGATTATTGTATTTTTAAAAACAAAAATATAAGTGAAATTTAAAAATCCTCTACGGCACATTGAAAAATTCCTTTTTCAGTTTTGTTTTAAAAATTTGGCCCTCTGTAGTACTTAACCAGCACTTTTCAAAGCCGAGTAAGTAAAAATACTGGCCAAATGATTAATAAGAAAAGATCGATATACAGTAAATCCCAAAATTATTTTTCGTGTAAATTATATTTATTTCTTATTTGTGTTTTAACATTATGACAATGCGAGTTTTTACTATCAAGAAAAAAAATTGATAGAGAAGAGAGAGGAAGCTTGATTGTATATAAGAAAATCAAGTACAACGTAACTGCGTCGTGTTAAGATGTAGATGACGTTAGTTTTTAAAAAAATATACATTACAATAAACAAAATCTAATCGTCAACCGATGAAATAAAATAAAGGAAAAGAAAAAGAAGATAGAGATATAACTGTCATCGACAGAAAAAGTGACGGGCGTAAAGTTTTTTTTTTAACAGTTCATTCAGACGACAATCGAATCTTTGAGATAAATGAACAAGAGGATTAAGTTATATTTCAACGACATAATGGAAATGTGAAAAACTGTCAACAAAAAAGAGTGCGATAAAAACTCAGTTTGGTTTTATTTGTCTGCAATAAAAAAACTGCAACAAGAGCGTATGGAACATCAGATTAATCTCGTTGATTGTTCATTTTATATTCATACTGTACGAGGTATTGGACACTTGCAACAATGAAATCTAACTTCAACATCACGCAACTCAGCGGAAACAATAATAAATTCCATCCTTTTTTTTTCAGCAAATGATTTGTATAGAGTGCGAGATATTTTTCCCCAAACGTATACAGCTTTCATAGCAAGAAATCCCTTAACTTAATTTGTATTCTATCCTATTTTCACCAGATGTGCTTTTTTCTTTCAAGTATATCACAGCTGCGCTTAGTATACATAAATATTAAGTTCGATATACTATCATCAGTGACGAATGACTATTATGTGTATACGAGGTGTGTAAATGTAATTGTACGATTCAAAAAAAGGAACTTTGAGAGATTTTAGTATCTTAAAACATCGTAATGTACTCTAATACTGAAAATTTTGACTAGATGTTATTTCAGTAACTGAAATTAGAATGTCTACTTATAAATTAAGTAAAAATATCCGCGTTGAAGATCGCGAGGATAATTGAACACAATTTCATAATTTACCTATGAAAATACTTAACAAGAACTAAAATTGATGCACGAGCTTTTTTTCGTAATTATCAACACGAGCCTCGTTTCTTAACCATTATTAATTCAAGTTACTCCAAGTTTTTATCCGCCCTTTGACAGGGGGAGATAATTTGACGACTCTGGCCGTTTGAGATAACTCGGCGCCGCTTGGGGTCTTCTTCATTGGCAATGGGGGAAATAGGAGAAGCCAAGCGGAGCCGAGTTGGCTCGACTGGACGCAGAATCTTTGACCAGTGCTAGTGTGTGTAGTACCTACTAATGGGAAAATCGTCGACACCGGGCTAGTAAGGCTTGCAGTTATCCTTCGACTTCTTCAATTGAACTTTAAGTCGTTTGGTGCCGATCTGGAAGCCGTGCATCATCTGTATAGCTTTCTGAGCGCTCGACGCCTTGTCGTACGAAACGAAGCCTTGAAATCGAGAAAATCATGGGCCGAATTAGAGAAAAATAGAATAAAAAGGAAGCGGTTCGTCGTATCGACAGTACACTCACCGAAACATTTGCTCTTCTTGGTCTCCTTGTCGATGAAAACCTTGGCGGAGAGCACATTTCCGAACGGCATGAACATCGTTATAAGATCTGTGTCCGTGTAAGTATGCGGCAGATGATAGATGAACAAGTTGCAACCTTCGGGACCCTCGATTTGTTTAGACAACAAACGGAAATCGTTGAAGGTTGGCGTTGTGGGTACTGATGCAGTTGTGGTAAATGCAGGAAACCCTGCAAAAAGGCATTGAGCAGATTTTATCGTTTCTGTCCGATGAAAATTCTTCCGATTCATGAAGATAAAACGTACTAAAGTTTCTAGTGCATTTTAACTCAACTCGCAACTCAAGATAAGCGGCATAATATTCTATAACGGTTCTGATAGCCTAATGAGTGAAAAATAAAAAAAAGACTCGTCTAAATTCGGATGTGAAAAAACGGTTTGGTTTCACAATCTCGGTATGCTTGCAGAAAAAGTTCATCTAATTCAAATAAAAACCAGTGTCAATACACAGGCAAGCTGCTTCTTCCTAATTACTTTCATTTTTACAACTTAAAAAAGGCAATTATATATTAATACGAATTATTATACTTTATGATCGAAAACGTACAATTGTAACTAAAGTAAAAATAATAAAAAGCAAAAAATATACGAAGAGAGCACTACTTCGAAGATTGTAATAATTCAATAAAATACTATCAAATGAGAATGAAATGAATTTGACTGTAATATTTACAGTAAAGCGGCAAATTTTCAAAAGAGTTATATAAAATTCTACACAAAAAAAAAACAGTTTTACAGATTAGCTTTGCCAACTTTTTTCACTTTGTTACTTACTGTGTAATTCTTTCTTTTCCACAGTGACCGTAGTTTTTCCAATGAGAGCTTTAGTAATGCACAGATATACAGATTTTTAAAATTAAAATTATAGTCTCATTGAAATCCGCGCGTACTTTTCTTTCGATGAAAATCGAACTATTGTCATCGGCAAAGACAATGTATCCGACTATAAAATAGAAATGTACGCACCTGCATATTGTTGCAAGCTTGAGTAGGCGTTACTCAGTGATTCTTGGAGTCCACTCAGCGGCGCACCTGTCAACGAATTGAGCGCCAATGAAGTGACAGGGCTCAAACTGCCGCCGGATGACCCTGTAAAATAATTTTTTTTTTTTGCGTTTAGTCAAAAGAATTTCAGTTGCAGGTATTTTTTTTGTTATTCAGCACGTAATAAAATTACACAAGACTGATTTATGTACGCTACGGTTTGAGAATGTAAAAATAATATTTGCACGATAATAATACATAACGAGATAGTACAAAATTTACATGTACATATAATAATATGTAACAAAGCATGCGCCGTACCAGTTTTGTGTGAGTAAAAAAGCAATTGTTAAGATATTTCGATTGGGTTTAAACTTTCAATCGGTATGAAGGCAAATCATTGTTTCTAAACATTATCATTTCGAAATTCCATTAGAAATCTCCATAGTCACGAAGACGGGGTTCTTTTTTATAAAAAATGCTAATGATAGATAAATTTATTAACAATAAAGCTACACAAAAAAATGAAGTAAAACAGAGTAGCAATGCTTTAATTGCTATTCAATTGACATGCTGGTCTAGATTTTCAATCTAATAGTAAAGCCGGCTTGGCTTTACTTACAATGTAGTATCAAAAGAACACAACAGGGATAAAAATGAAGTGCAAGCAATATACTTTGGTAAATCGTTTCGTCAAATCGTTAGACTTATTAGTGCTGAGTTAAAAGTGTACACATGTTTATTTCATCAAGCTATGTATGAACGGCAGAAAATAATGCAGTATGAAACCTTGTACTTCAATAAATATAAATAATTACCCAGGAAAAATAAATAAAACCAATACATATTCATAAAACGTATGAAACAAGTTAGGAGTTTAAAGATTTAAGGAAAAAAAAACACAAGTCCAAAAAGACTACACAGCCCAACTGTTTACAACAAACGATTTCTTGAGTCCAAGCTCTCGGGTCTCACCTGTGTTTCCTGTCTTTCCGAGGAGGGCTGCTGTTATATTGTTTGTTTTCATGTGAGAGTGATGAATGTCAGGCAGGAAAAAAGTTTATTTTTTATTAACAAATGCACTCTCTGTTTTTTTTTATTGGTAATTAATACTGAAAAAAAGATTTTATCGAAAAAAAAGGAACTCGACGATCGGCAATGTCTTTATACAAACACGTTTAGTACTCTCGCGAAGAAAAAAAGGATGAAAGGCAAAAAAAGTTGTTTTAATTATTTAGTAATGGTTAATACTATACCAGGCAATGCGACACGTACATAGTGACATACCTGCTGTAGAATTGGCCAATCCATTAAGCGCTAAAACACATTTACAAATGCAATAATTAAATACAGATGCTTGACAGAGTGAATTTAATAATTTTATCTTATCCCATGTACCATATAATGAACGATTCATTAAAATTTATTTGAGCTCGCTCAAAAAAAAGTAATCGAATCGTAACCCCGGTGAAAATGAAGTTAGAAATTGAAGTAATGAAATTATAAAAAATTCATAAGACGACGAAGAAAAGTTCATCGTGTGTTAAAAAACAAAAAAAAAATAAATAAAAAATCCCTTACTGTACTCACTGTTTGGCGAGACTTGCAGATTACTAGTACCACCTGTCATAGCAGCGAGAGTAACGAGATTCTGCATGCTGATCGGCGAAACTCCGGCATTGGCTAAAAAAAGGCAGCAATTAAAGATCAGCGTCCAAGCGATGGATTCTCACTTCTCAAAAAAACACCTACCGTAGTCGCTGGCCGAGCTGCCGAGGGACGCGAGCTGCGCCAGGCTCTGGAGATTGGCGGAATTGATCTCGGGCACGGTCGGCACGCTGGCCTGCTGGGGCGTCGTCGGCGCCACGCTGCTCAGGCCCAACTGCTGCTGGAGCAGCAGCTGGTGCTGCACGCTCGTCAGGGCGTTGGAGGGCGCGGGATTGGCGGCGACGGGCGTCGCCGCGGCGCTCGTCGTCGCCTGCAACTGCTGCAGCAGCTGCAGCGACGTCTGCGCCGGGCTTATCGTGGCCGGCGTCTCGTTCGCCGCGATGTAATGCGGATTCATGTTGACGCCGGCGATGTTCCAGAGATTGGCCTGCATCTGCTGTAGCCTCTTTTGGTCCTTGTCCTTTTGCGTGTCCGCGAACTTGACCACCAGAGGCGACGAGCATCCCTGCGTCAAATGTCGTTGCTCGATTACAAAACGCAAAAGTGACCGAACGTTTTGTCAACGTCTCGCGAATTACTCGCCTATTTTGCAATCGAACCGCGAACGCGTATAGTCAACGACTGGCGCGCGAAACGAGTAAGCGCCCCGCAGGCGTTAAAATTCTTATTAATCAGTAGCTGCGGCGCAGTTAAACGCGACGTTGGATGAAGCTGTTATCCGCGCGCGAATAATCCCAAGACACGAGTCGTCGAGTAATACAGCGCTGAGGGTTCGCGCGACGAGGGCTCACGACGACGACGACGACGGGTGTGTGTACGAGCGTACCACGGCATTAAGCGCTTAATTTGCAAGCGCGCGGCGTCGGCCGAGTGCGAGTTGAAATCGTGTATATACGGTATATATATATATATAAATGCGTGTTCAACGCAAGTCGTTAAGTCTTTGCAAAGCTTTCTGAATTTTCTCCTCTCTCTCTCTCTCTCTGCGCGGCTCATTTTTCTTTCTTACAGCACAGGCAGGGCGGCGGCGGCGGCTGCCGGCCTAAACGGCTAAAAGCTTGTACAAAACGTGTCCGAGCGTCGAGACGAGTTTAAATCAGTATATCGCTTGCTCGGAGAGACAGAGAGAGAGAGAGAACTATTGGGCAGCGAGCCAGCGGATTTCACGCACTACTCGCGAGCCTATATACGATATAACGCAGAGGTTTGCGTCTCGCACATTACGTGGGACGACGACTGCGTTAAGATGGGCAGCGAGAGAGAGAGAGAGAGGCGAACTCGTTGGTTTATTATACGGCGAACGGAAGATACCGGCTAGCTAGGCGTGCACGCAACAAGCAACAAAAAAAAAAAAGAAAAGACGACGACGACGAGCGTTTAGAGATTCTGCGCGTGGCACCTGCTCGCGGATATAAAGATATATACACCATAAATTCACCTTGCGGTCTTGGTATGGTACTATATATAATATATATAATGCCATGCATGGCTGTGGCGGCGGACGCGGCGTGCATGCCCGATATGCAACGCTGAGGCTGCTGCTGCTGCAACGTGAGTAGAGTATGCGTTGCGTACTATACAGTATAACAACGCGACACTCCTTCCGGCGCAGAAGAGAGAGAGAGAGAGAGCCTTTAACGGAGAACAAAGACGTACATGTATAGTTGTATAAGACGCGAGAGGCGAGCAGCGGAAATTTGCACGCCAGCCGCGCGCTAAGAAAAAGAGTACACACACACTGCTGCAGCAGCAGCAGCAGCCGCACTTTGCATAAAGACAAACGGATTGATGTATCGTTAGGTCGAAGCGAGAGAGACATCGGCTACGGGCACTTGGCGCGTGTACACCGTATAGGTTTTCCACGGGATCCTCGACCCACTTCGTTGCGACGCGCGCGCGCGCGCGTTATCGGCCGCTCGTATATATATATATAAATAATAATATCAACGTCATATCGACTCACCTCCATGGTCTGCGAGTGGTGCAGGCCCTTGATGGCGAGATGGGCCGACTGCTTGCTGGCGAACGTGACGAAGGCGCAGCCCTTGCTCTGGCCGTTCTCCCGCAGCACCGAGCACTCCTCGATCTCGCCGTAAACGTCGAACATGTTGCGCACGTCGTTCTCCGTGAACTTTTTCGACAGCATGCCCACGAACAGCTTTCGATCTGTTGTAACGCAAAAAGTAAAACAACAACGATTATTAATCGTCGTCTTTGTTTTCACGCATATTCGTATTCGTGTGATTATTACAATGACTGAGAATGTAGGAGGGGGATGGGGGCACAATTGCGCAAGGAATCGATCGATCTTTACTCGTATACGTATATGTATCCCATCGCGATGCATGTGTGTGCATTATATGCATAATATAGGAGCGACAGCGTATAAGCCCAATACTTAGTCATTATGGAAGAAGGCATTACGTAAAAGTACATCAGCTAGAGAACTCGTATGTGTATGTATGTGTGTGTGTGTGCATGCGAGCGAGAGAGGCGCCTGCAGCAGTGTGCCAACTGTTGCGCAATGCCACACGTACTAGTGCAGCAGCAACGCCGAGCATAGAGAGAGAGAGAGCCCCGAGAGCGAATCTATGTGCAGCTGCAGCAGCAGCAGTCGACGAATCGTTATAACGTGTGCAAAATATGCATAGTAGCGGCAGCGGCACACTACAACACACGGGCGGCTTTAAAGGTGCGCGCAAACGGGATGCACCTTTTTCGAAAGGCAAATTCGTGTAGTTTGTATATAGTCGTGGCGGCGGCGGACGATCGATTTCCAGACAGAGAGAGAGCGAAGGAAATTGTTTTTCGGCTCCGATGCACGTGTGCATCGTGCAGAAATTTTTCGGAGAGCTCGAACGCGCGTATAATGCACCAGAGGCCGGTTTTCCTTTCTTACTTTTTTTGTGGTTGTTGTTGTCACTGCATCCGAACGTTATATATACATATATATCACGCTTGGCCAAAGGAAAGCTCACCAGAGCCAATATCCACCCCACACACACACACACACACACACACACACACACACAACACACACCACACACACACACACACAGAGGCATATTATATAGAGATTCGAGAAGAGGAGGACCGTCGCGAGCGAGCGAGAGAGCTGTTTGCTCGAGCAAAAGTGCATCGAGCTATCGCGACGACGATCCTGTTACTTTTTTCTCTTATATACAGGAAGATCTCGCGACGATCGAGCGATGTATATGGTTGTGGTATAGCGATGTGTGTGTCTATGGTTCCATTTCGACAATGTCGTTCTTTCGAACGCGTACGATTTTCGCGTCCTATACCTTGAATGAAAATTAGTTTAAATAACAACTGAATCCATAAGCGCATGTTAAAAAAAAACTCAATTCTCTCGTACGAGCTTTTTTTTATTATTAAAGCTCGATCCCTATATTTCAGCGGGTACAAAGAGCGAAAAAAAAAATTCCCGTGCATTGTGATTTTTTTCCCCAACTTTTTTTCTTCTTTTCCCTCTACCATCGCCACCCCCGTAGTACCACTAGGAAAACGGGAGAAAATCTGATCTGCGACTGCGTGCAGTGCAGCGAAACACACACACACACACATGCAGTGCAATGCAGTTAGCGAACTGCTGGTGCGCGCTCGACAAGCCAAGGGTTTCCGCCGCGTGTGCGAGAGCTGCTGCTACAGAAAATTAATTAAACCAATATACGCATGGGCGAGAGATGCAGTCTCTGTGCACTCTATGTGGCTCTGGGGCTCTGTAACAGTACTACTACTATAACTACTAGTACTACTATATGTGCTCTTCGCTATAACAAAACATCACCACCTCTGCGCCAATGCAAAAATATATATACGTATGGTATTTTTCTAAGCCTATTCGAAAAGCCTACAGTTTCCGATATTAATACTCGTTCGAGAGATAGAGAGAGAGAGAGAAAGAGAGCGACGAAAATACTGTACGGGCGCGCATAAACCCGAGAGAGGCGGGTATTCATTCTCCCCCGTATTTTTCTATTTCATTAAAGCCTCGCAACACCACTAAACGCAATAAATGAGTAAGAAGATTTTATTTTTAAACGCGTATAAAATATATTTTTTACTCTCTCTCTCTCTTGGTTAAAGCTATACTGCGCATGCGAGCGCCGAGACTGCTGCAGCAGTGCTTCTAATCAAATTAGCGCGCGCGAGCCGACCAACACACGCGCACAAAGTCTACTTTGCGCTTTAGCACAGTATCATCATGCGGGAAAAAGATAAAAATTTACATAAGCTCTCCGTACCGTACGTATGTGCCGTTGAATGCGCTTGAGAGAGAGAGAGAGAGAGAGTGTATTATATGTGGGAGGAATTTTTTTGCTTGCTTGCTTGCTTGCTTGCTTGCGAGCCGAGGCCTAAGCAAATATTGGTCGAGCGAGTGGCCCCGTGTCTTTTAGATACTTTGCGCGTATACCGTATAGCAACGTCGTCGTCGTAGTCGGTTCGCCAAACACACACACACACACACAGACGCGCATACCCACGTGCTCGCAAGATTATAGATTGTGTAGATCCAAAAAGACAATATTTCCAGCGTTACCCGACCAAAAAAAAAAAAGATTTGTTTTTCTTTCGAGTGTACGTAGGCCCGCTGGTGTTCTCTATGGGTTAAAAGTTTGTTTTTCCAACCACGGCCGAAAATAGCGAAACTTGATTTTCGCGCAAAATATCCACGCGCATTCGGTCGAATTCATCCTGACAGTTATAATGCGGCATTTTTCTTCGTTTGTCCCCGTCTGTGTGTCGTGACTGCCGCTGCGCTGCTGCAGCACAGGCCGAAAGACCAAACATCGTAAACCGCTGCTGCGGCGTTGCATAAGAAAAGAGAGGCAAAAGCTCAAACGGTGCGTAAAGTTTCGAATTTCGGGCGCGTGTTTGAAAGCCGAAACTTCAATCAGTTTTACCATAACAGCAGCATGAGCAGCAGCAGCAGCATCAGCGTTTGTAAGTACGCGATATTTTAAGACAGCTCAATCGAACACACAACTTTGGCCGCAGTAAAAAAGCCTGACCAAAAGAGAGAAGGAGAGCGAGCGAGAGCCATTTTTGACATAACGAAAGCGCGCGCTCAGACATGAGCCATTTAGTGCAAATCGATTTTCTAATAACGGACAGCAGAGCAGCGCGGGAATGTATATTTATTTTTAGAGCTATATCCATAGAGTTTGCAGCTCGAGCTGACGTTGCTGCTGCAGTCGAGGAATAATTTAAGCGAGTCAATCTCCTCCAGCCGCGCACGATCATTGACTCGAATGACGAATTTTATTAACATATCGTATGCGGAGCTATAGCTGGCTGCAAGGAAAACTTTTTAATCTACAATGTGTATCGAGCGCGACGAGTTGACAGCACCACATCGACAAGACAACCAGGAAGTTTGTTTTATATTTATATTGTTCGCCGCTCGACATCGCGCAAGCTTCGACAAATCGTCGATACATGTATACTAACAATATCCGCCAAAAAAAAAGAATCTAAATTCAATTTCCAGGTCATAACCGGGAGGGAGAGGCAATTACGTACGAAGCGGCGATGGTCGAATCATAAGACGATTTCTGCGCGCAGCTTGCGCGAGTCGAACTACTATAACGTCGACCGCGCGGACGAATTGGTATGCGCGGCGAGTTTGTGCGAATGCGCGCTGAAAAAGACGCCAAGGCGTAGTAGGTATATGTATATATGTACGGGACGGAAGAATAAACCGCAGAGGCATCGAATTCCATACAAAATGACCAATTAAATTGTCTATGTGCCCCGGGTTCGACCACGAACAGAAGCCACCACCACCACGTACTTTTTATTTTTCTTCGGCGCTGACTTGTGTTTCCTCAACTTCTTCTCTACCTTCTTCCTCTCTCTTTTTTTTTTCTTTCTTTACGCTTTCTTTCATTTGCACGAAATTCAGTTTGAGCCGATAGCGAGGAGAGTTTAGCATCGTCGTTTGCACAAGAATTATCTGATTTACTTTCGATTCTCTTTCTCTCTCTCTAGCTCTCTGTCTACGCCTTCGAGCGAGTTCGATTATTTAATGTCGTCGTTTGAAGAAAAAGGCGCACTAAAAATAATCTTTCCTGCTGCTGCTGCCTTCCCACTCGACAGAGAGAGAGCGAGAGAGAGAGAGAGAGACGATCGCCCATTGATTCGGCGTTACGATAATGCGCGCCAGCACAGAGTCAATAAATATTTATCCAGCATTTGAATACATAAATATTGAGCGAGTTTGGGGCTGCGGGGTCAAACGTCGTGCGCGCGCAAAACTCGACTCGCGCGAAATTACGCTTGTAACGCACGTGATACCACGTTGTGAAAAATCCGACGTCGCGGCACGAAAATCGCGTCGCGTATTATGGCATTTCGCACGCACGGAGTAGTAGTCATACGCACGTATGCGATACGCGATATTTATGAGTTTATTTACGATACAAATTACCGCCGCCGCCGCCTCCGTCTCACGCGAGCGTTTGGCCAGTTGCATCCCATGCATGCTGAGCCGACGCGAAGGCGTCAGCTGGTCCACACGTGAGCGCCGAGCTTTTCATATATCCATCAAGCTGGCGTCACGCGCGTATAACTACGGAAAAAAACGTCGGGGATGCAAACACAGAGAGAGAGAGAGAGAGAGAGACGACGACGACGACTAGTCGATAGATCTTTGCGTACGGGATATCTTTTTTTCGCTATAGATTTTTTTTTCTATTTTTTTTTTATTTCAACGTTTTGTTGTCCGAGAACCGAGCGAGAGAATGATTTATGCGTCGCTCATAAATCAGAGAGTAGTGCCCCGCGTGCGCATCGAGAGGTAGAGGTAGAGAGAGAGAGAGAGAGAGGGGTATTGTACCGACAGCCAGTGACGCGAATGTTTTTAATTGCTGCTGCGCTCGCTCGCTGTTATAGTACAGAGAGGATGTGAAATTCAATATTTGAGCTTGTGCTGCACTATTGCCTAGAATATCGAATGTTTATACCAAAAGTCTCTCTCTCTCTCTCTCTCTTCGGGGTTTTGCACAAATTTTATCTCGTGTACGCGACAAGCTGTCGGGTCGTAATCTAGCGATATCTCTATATACTGCACACGTATACGTATATAAACTCGACAAATCTGAGGCAACGAGGCTCTCTCGATTAGCTTTTTTTTTTATTGCTGCACACACACACACACACTACACACGCACAGACGTAATATCGCGTCGCGCGCGCGGCATTCCTGGCATCGGTGCAAACCAATGGCAGCAGCAGCGTACGAGAGAAAGAAAGTTGTCGTATGTATACATATACTCATCGCGAGGTACGACGCTATGTGTACAGCAGAGCTCGAGCAATGTTCGAGATTAATGGCGAAAAAAAAAAAAATAATAAAAATAGTCGAGACTGTATATACGCAGAGTTGAGAAGCTGTGCCGCCGCCGCCGCCGCGAGAGTTGAGTCAGCAAGCAAACATGTATATTACTCCCAAGGTTGACTATGGGAGTATTATTATACGGTGCTGCGCGCAAGCGAGCGAGCGAGAGAAAGAAAAAGGCCCTTATCTTATCGGGCGTTTACAAATCGCTGCAGCTGGCTCTCTTCGCTTTTTGTCCCCCTTGGCTCTTGGCACACAGCACAGGCTCGAGAGCTGTGTGCTCCACGGCTCGCTCCTAGATAAGAGCAGCAGCAGCAGCGGCTACCAGCAGGTGTGCAAAAACACTTTTTATACATGCCCTATAAGCCAGCTCCAGCTCCATAGCTCGAACTCGAGCTCTCCTCGATTCGAATGCTCGCAATTTTTTTCGCCGCGGCGTGAAAATCAAGCGAAATGTTTTTCTACTAGCTCGCGAAAGTCACGACTGTATATATACACGTGAACGCGTCATGTGTAAGTATGTGTGTGTGTGTGTATGTAGAGTGCATCGTCGTGCCGCAGTCGTCGTCGTCGTAAACGGCCACCAACCAGCTACTTTCACAACGAAAATCGCATCGAACGCGCAGTTCAAGCTAGTAGTAACGATACTTTCTTGAATTGACACTTGCGGCCTGCAAGAAGAGTATTATTATAGGTTGGAGATTTTTACGCGCGCACACATAGGCGCTGATTAGCTCGTTCGCGCTAATGTACTTTTCTTCTCGTTATCACCGCTGCGTAGCGTTCGGCACTGTATATATATATATATATAGTGTCTCGCGTTGCTAACGAATCGCTCGAATTTCCGTCGGCGGCGCGTCTGACGCTGGGTATTGTAGTCGCAACGACGACGACCCGGTCATTATTTCCTCGACCATTAGTCCGCACAACATTGCGCAACGACGACGACGCGTACATTGCATATAGAGAGAGAGAGAGAGATGCACAGCAGCAGCAGCAGCGGCAGTTTTTGTGAGAACGCGAAAATGTCGCTGCTGCCGCAGATCATCGTGCTGCGCTATCATAATATGCGCGCTTGCGTGAAAAAAAAAGACGTCGTCGCGAACGCAACAGCAGTGCGCGGCATATATGTATACGTTTGTAACGAGCGTAAGTAGGTTAACACGACGTTAGCAGGCAGGTAGAGGCTCTCTCTCTCGAGAGAGAGAGAGTGAGTATGTATATGTATGCCTACACGCGCATGAGAGAGCCATATCGTCACTTCGGAGCGCCGCGAGTACGCGAAAGAGAGACAGACGCATCATCGGCCATCAATTGTTCGCCAAAGCGTCGCGTATTAGTCTATCGTTTTTTTCTCTCTCTCTCTCCTAGGCTCTCGGCACTCGATAATGAATAATCGACGACCGACGACGAGCCCATACGCAGAAACGTTGGCAAAATTACATACACTGCACACGCAGGCATATTATAGCGCAGGACAGGATATAAGAGCCATGGCACGAGCAGCGAGTCGTCGTCGTCGTCGTCATTGTCATTGCTCGCGCGCGTCTATAGCTATATTTATACACACATACGAACGACGTGAATTCATCATACATAGCGCGAGTATAGTCGTCGTCGTCGTTGTTGTCGGTCGTGCACTGCGGCCTTTTGTTTCGCCCGATGCCTTCGTGTGTGTATGTGCATACACGCGTGCAACATGCACGTATACGTATATAAGCTGGAGAATCGCGTACGCAACGGAGCTGCTATATAGCAGTAGTAGTAGGAGTATAGGTATGGAACGTCGCTGAGTTATTACTGTGACGGCAAGAGAGAATCGAGTCGTGCAACTGCGACAGGTAGTTGCACCCATCAAGCAGCATTGGATGCTATATATCCGCGCCGCGGCTGCTCCGAAACTAGCCGCAAACGCACACAGATAAAGTACGCAAAAACACATATATAAGAAACATTTATAACTCGGCGCGCTATACGGACGAGCAGAGAGAGAGAGAGAAAGAGAGAAAGATCCAGTGCACAATTCCGACTGCAGCGATGGCACACAGCTGCTCGCCTATATGCGGCACAGATTAAAAGGTCCGATTAACAAGTATCTATCTGCGGAGCGCAGGCATTGCCTGCTACTGGATGTTCTTCGTATAATATACGCTTCTTCTTTGCGTTGTTTTCGCGTCCGCGTGTATATGCGGTGCGCCGCGTCGTTTGCAACGCGCGACCTATGCGGTAGTTGCATCTCTCTCCTCTCGCGCGCCGTGTAATGCTCGTGTATTACAGAGCAAAAAAAAAGAGTAATAATAATAATAATGCTGACGGTAACGTCGGTGGCGACCGCACGAACGAACGACAATAATGAAAGAGCTGCATCCCATCTATTCGAGGATCGACTGCTGCTGCAGCCACCGTACATCATATACACCGACTGACTCTATCTGCCGCGGCGCATTTACAAGCGTTACGACAAAATTTTCAGCTCTTATGACCACCGAGATATGTACGTATGTACCGAATCGAGATGGGGCCGCCGCCGCGCGCACTGCACTATATATAATACACCTACGTGAGCTCTCGTGATTAGCATGCGTGCAACGGAGAGAAATACAGCTCGCGTACGCACTGCGTACGTATCGCAATTTTTGCTCGCGGTGCGTCGAGTATACGTGGTAGTAAATTAACGATAATCAAAGAATCAAGAGCGCGTATTAAAGTTTCGAAAAAATCTCTATGTGCTCGCGCGTTTTCCCCCCCCCCCCCCCCTCGTCGTCGTTTCTGCGCGTGCTGTGTGCTGCAACACTACTACTCATGTACTGCATCGCGGACCACATGGACCCGCGCGAGAGAAGAAAGTCGACGCTTTATAATATTACGTTTATGGCTTTATTATGCGCTCAGCGCGAGGTAAGTCGAGAGCTGTACATGTACGCACGATTAGAAACGGAGCAAGCGTGCAAAAACGAAACTCGAGCGAGCTTGCGCTGTATCGAAAAATAATGCTGCGAGTGCGCGCAAAAACAAATCCGAGACGAGTATTAAGTTCTCTCTCTCTCTCTCTCTCTCTCTCTCTCTAGTTCGAAGAAGCTCTTATCACCGCGCGAGGCCTGTGTTTCACCGGCTACTCTCGATACGATTTTTCGTTTTGTTTTTGTTTTTTTTTTCAATACATAGAATGCGCGCCTCTAGCAACTTGCATCGAGTTTCGAATTTCTGCGCGCCTATCTCGCTCATGGGCTCGTCATCAAATTGCCTATACACACACAGAGTGGTGCCCACGCGCTCGTCGTCGTCTTTTTTTGTTGTGCCTCATTCTCTCTCTCTCTCTCTCTCCCCCGCACACACAACGCAGCTCTTTCTCTCTCTCTCTCTCTCTTGCAGCGAGCGCGATGATTGTTTTGATCGTTGAGCAAGAGGAATGGTTTGACGGAATTGCAACGAAATAAACGCGCTCCGCGTGTTCCTACGCGCGCGCGCGCCATTGCATTAATACACAAGCCCGGCCGTATATACTACTTTGAATTGTTATACTCGGCAGCAGCCCACATCCATTACGTCGTATTTACGTAAAGGATAGACAGACGCGTGTAATCGCGCGTATATATATATAGCTGCATAAACAATGGCTCGAGAGACGAAATTGTAAATGACGAAAAAAGAAAAAAAGAAAAATTGCGTGGGCGACTCGAGAGGTGGATGGCATCGCGAGAGACTATACATGTACGCAGTTTCTTGATACTCGAGTATCGAGAATGATAAGGTACTACTCGCACTTCTAATACATATATTACAACGGCGTGCGAATGGAAGAACTACAGCCGCGCGAGTGACCTTCGCGTGTGCGTTATACCATTGCTGTGACTTTCATCGCGTCGAAATTACATCGCAAACTATTTATTTGAACGGCCTTTGCATGGAGAGTAAACGATACAATTGATACTAACTTTGATTAGCATGAAAAACGATCGAGCAACAAAAATTACCATTAGACCTCAATAGTACGTGCACTCGAACTTGCGATCGTCAAATGTTCATTGCACTTTAGGCTGTATAAGCATGTGCACTTCCTGGTCAGAGGGCACACGACGACTACTACTGTGCTACAACGTCGACCTAACTGTATATACAGAAACGATCGGAGGATATCCCACACACGTGTGCGTATATACCGTACCGAGAGACACTCTCTTATCTCGAAAAACTTTTCGAATTACGTACCGATCTGTACACGAATTTTACCTCTGCCGCACACACAAACGCGTCGTCAAATCATGTATACATACGAACTGTGCACGTATAGATAGGTATACATCCCCGCGCAAATCGATATCGTTGCATACATTCGGAAATTTTTTATTTTATTTTTTTTTCATCTCTTCCTTCCCGACCTTTTGTCTTTTTACCGCACACACAAGCTATTCTCTCTCTCTAGTTTCTTTTTGCTCGTTTCTTTCTCTCTCTCTGCTGTTGGGAGAAAACTAGAAGGGAAGAATAAGAAGAAGAGCTGAAACTTTGTTGTCGATGATGTGAAACTTGAATTTTCGCACACACAACGTCAGTCGCCCTAAGTATATTTCTCGCTCTCTCTCTCTTCGTCTGTATTATTACAGGGCACAGGTATAGCTGCCGCTGCTACGTGTGCCGTGCGCTACGGGGAGAAAAAAAGCTTCAACTTTTGCCGCACACGGGTATAAAGGCGAACTTGGCATATAATATGCCAGCGATGCGCGCGCGTAGCCGAGGTGGCTAAGGCTCCACAGCAGCAGCATAGTTTTCGAGTGTATATACGGTAGCGGCAAAGCTTTGGAATAAAATTTTTTCTTCTTCTCTGCCTCTATAGTCTTTCTCTCTCTCTCTCTCTCGACGCCCTGGCGCGTGCACGCGCGCGAGTGTGTTGTAACAACCGAGGAAGGAGGAGGAGGAGGGCTTGCAACGAAATAAAACTTTTCAAATTATCCTCTGCGTTGCGCGGACCGGAAAGAGAGAGAGAGAGGGAACGTAGTTGTCGAAGGTGCGAATAAAAGCTGCGGCGAAGATGCGCTCCGCTCGCAAGCGTGTCCGAAAAAAAAAAGAGTAAAAGAAGAAGAAAACATCGATTCCGTAAATCGTACACATATTTACTGTGCGAGAGTATTTGTACAGCCGCGAGAGCTGCATTAAAATGTTTTAGCACGACGAAGCTGCTGCGCGTCAGTTGGAATTCGCGCTGCAGGATCATTGCGCCTCGCGCGCCGTAAGCCATATATAGCTACTCTCCGTGCTCAACGGCGCGGGTTATATATACGTTACACGTATACAGAGAGAGAGAGAGACGCACACTTTCAAACATCCTTGACTTCTTTACGCTAATTCGCGCGCACAGGCTGCTGCTGCACAAATGCCGTCGTTGCAAGCGGAGAGCCTCGTCGTCGCGGCACGTTGAGATAGAGATGGAGAGAGAGAGAGAAGTCGAGTTACGCAACACGAATACTACTACTATACGTGCTATGTAGCCACTGCGCTATCCGAGCGCTTGGAATATTAACGCAGAGCGCGCGGCAGCTCGTATAGTTCTCGCATATAGTAGCGAGAGAGCAGCTCCAATTGCGCACGGACATTTTAAAGGGAGAGATGTAACGCGCGCCACGACGAGGATTTAATTTTTTTCGATAAAAATAGAGAAACAAGACAAAATGCGCTAGATTCGGTTGTAGCTGCGTAAGATCACGCGCGACACGTTGCACTTTACATTAGCACATTTTCGGAGTCGTTAGGTTTCTTTCGAGTCCAGTTAAACGTACGAGCTCCTAATACGTGCGTCACATACTTGCGACGGCATTGTTCTTTTTGAGTAAAAATTTGTACACCACGCGCGCGAAGGAGCGAAACGTTCGATATGGAAAACTCGGCGCGTCGATACCAGAGACTCGCGTCGGGCTGTATCGATCTCGTACAGCGATAAACAATATTAACTGCCATTGTGACATCGAGGACGCGGTAATTAGACTATAAAAAAAAAATTATCGAGACAACGCGAGTAAATTCACGCCCCCCCCCCTCTCGCTCGCACCGTCGTCGTGGATTTCTCAAGCAACAAACGCAGTTTTCGTTCGAATATCCTTCGGGCTGCGATCCTACGAGCTAGCGATATTATAATCAATTTGAAGCGCGAGCAGCAACTTTCTATACAGGCAACACACGGCGATCGGCAAAGAATGTCATGGCCTCTCTCTTATTGCCCATTAGATCAATCTTTTCTAGCAGATAATACGCAGCGCGCTCGAAATGCGAAAGAGCGGAAAATGTGTACTACTGCATCGACCGGCGGCAGCGGGGCACCGCACACACGCGAACGCGAATTCCTCGCCACCGACTCTGCCGCTCGCGTAACAAAAATATAATGCTACATCGTTCGGCGCGCAGCAGAAACGTTCAATTTTCATCGTGTACAATGACTCACGCGTTCGGGGCTTTTATAAAAAGTCAATTAATGCTTGCTCGCTCTCGAGCCCCCCCCCCCTCGATCACCGACCGAACGAATGATAATAATCGGCCAGCAGCAGCGGCAGTCGTATTGTGTTTTGTTCGCCGAATCGTGTATGCGTGCCATGCGCATTGATATACCCTGTGCACCTATATGCATATGACTTTTGTCGCTTGCAATAACGAACGTGACCGCGCGCGGCGCGTCAAAAATTCCAAGGATATATCGTTAAGGCTCGCGCAGCAATTGACTCGTCAAATGATAACTCGTTTTTTTTTTTATTTTTCATTCCGTTCCGTTCTTTTTTTTTTTTTTTTGCTGGAAAACGACGATGAGCAACGCGCAGACAGAGGTACGAGCGTAAGCGGGTAACTAGAAATTCATAAAAACACACAGTCAGGTGAGTACGTATAGTCGCTGCTATGTATACATGCAGCACTAACGCGGCTTACTCGCGCGAATGTGTGTGTGTGTGTGTGCGCGCGTTAGTGCAACGATAATTCGTTGCGCAATTGGATTCAGGGTCATACGGTATGTAGCTCGCGGCGGTGGCGGCTCTCTCGACGTCGTTGTTTTATGTTGTTTTCCTCGTAGATAATCGTCACTCTATATAGTTGCAGGGCTAAAACTTATCATCGCGATAGATAAGGTATAAGTCATTCCTCGAGCTAATCCGCTGCGCATCGACGATATAATATCTATAAGGACTCGAGATCGAGCTTCGTCCATTGTTCCTCGGCTGCATACAGGGATGCGTCGAACACACGAGCGCGTATTACGACAAAGTATACGGCACTTTTCTTCTTCTTCTTTCGTGGGTCTCGCGCGCGTAGGAGAAGTGACTTCTCGAGCCCACGCGCGCAGGTATAAATCGGCGCGAATCAGCTGCTGCCACCGCCGCCATATAATAGCGCCATATTACTAACGATCACAGTCGCGCGCGCGCGTGCATACGTGCAATTACGGAATCGGATAAAGAAATATCATACATATACGCGTGGAGGCTATATATACGAGTGCGGACGTGCGCGCACACGACGCAGAGCTATAGCCAGAGATCTATGCCGACATCGCGCGCACGCACACGAGAGATAATGAATAGCTGAGAAAAACTAGCCGTGTCTCTCTATGTGTGTGGGTGGGTGGGTGAGCTGTTGCGCACCACTGCTGCACACGCCGACGCACACACACACGTGCACACATCCTAGCTTATGTATTATAACGTGTGTATATATAGAGAGAGAGAGAGGTTGGCGATGCATGACAGGGACGACCGGAAGTGTTATGTAGACGCGATTCTCTCGGCGAATTATCCGGTGATAAATAATAGCCTAGTAGGTATATCGCGCTATGCTGTGTGTATGTGACTGTGTGCGGGGGCTTCTTCTTCCGCGAGCTTCGGTGCATATAAGAGCTCGACACGGAGGATCGATCCTCGCGACGATGATCAATCGTAATTAACGTCGTTCTCCCGCTTCACCGATCGCCGACGACGACGACGAATTTTCACGCGGCGATACGCTTGTTTATTATAGCGATCGCGTCGCCTTGACGCGCGAGTACGAATTTTCCCCGCGTGTGTCGAAGCGAACACAGAAAAAAAAAAAAAAAGAAACTCGTTTCGCAATTATATCTCGCTTGATAAAGTATATATGTGTCCCTGCGTGCTGCGAACGCACAGAGGCTGTCGCGCTATACGAGATAAGTATACATATACGCGCTTGTCAGCGCTTCGTCTTCTCTCTCTCTGCTCGGCCTAGTTTCGATTGAATTATTCAGAATTCGAAGGCTCAAAGGATTGTAAGATAACGAGGAGGTAGGCATTTTTTTGCGGAGCTCGCACATCATACGTGTACGCAGAAATTCCGTTTGATACGAGTCGTCGTCGTCGTCGTCGTACGTCTCGTATCTGCATCGCTGCCACCATGGGTGCAATAGCGACGCGATAACGTCGAGTATAGTAAGTGTGAGTGTAAGTCTGCGACGACCGAGTACACAAACACATATGAACGAGTATAGAGAGAGAGAGAGAGAAGAACTGCGGCTAGATAGGCAAGAAGAAGCAACGGTAGGCCCTCTTCGCACAAGTCTCGGAGTCGTCGTGCACACACGTAACAGCAGCAGTACTTCGAGGCTGTACAGTCAAGGTGTATATCCGCGTGTCTTACGTCTATAGCAGACCCACAGAGCGTGTACAGATAGAGGCTCAAATATTGACGCTATATACCCACCGTCAACGGGGGGGGCGAGAAGTAGAGTCGGCATAAATTTAGTGCGCATCTCTCTCTAGGATAGGTTTGCGGAGCAGCAGCAGCAGCAGCGACTGTGCGAGGCGAGCTGTTATGTGACGGATGTCTGTGGCGTCTTAAAGAGTCACTGTCTCTCACACACACATTCACACAGTGCCCTGAGCTTCGCTTCTCTCTCTCTCAACAGTCTTCTCTCCTAATTTATTAATAGAAATGGTTCTGTGCTGTTTCTCTCTCTCTCTACTCTGCAAATGCGAGTCAGCACACGAGAGCATCAGCACAGACATACAAGCTCATCGGTGCGCACGCAGCCAGCACCAATTCACACGTACTCTGTTTATTTATGCGCTCAGAAGCGCGTGGCGAATGCTCGCTCGCATCGGTTCGCATCGGTTCTTCTCTCTTTCTCTCTCGCGTTAGTATCCCTCTCGTATATTCATTCTTATTTCAATTACCGCACGCGGTTATAAGAGAACAGTTGCAAGGGGGGAGTATAGAGGCACGCGCGGGGCACGCGAGCCATAGGCTGCCCCGAAAAATGGTACCGATTTCTCGATATACAAATTATATTCAGAATTTCAACTCGCTCGTGCATGTATAAGCATTATACATTTGTCAGCGTCGAGGGACGACGACGACGACGAGTTGCGCCGTGCACGTATAGCGAGTTCTCTTGGACGAGCCAAGGAATGAGCTTATTGATTTATTTCGAGATTGTTTACTCTATACATACGCCTTCGTTGCAGGTATCGAACGACGATCGATGCGTGCACCGTACGACGTATCACGAGAGATACAGATTGTATTTTTATATCGCATTTATAAATATAATAGCACGAGGCGCATCCTTGACTCTATATCTAGGCAGCAGCGGCGCATAGCGCACGTACAAATGTACTACATACACAACGAGCGTATATAATGTAAGTAGTAACGATCGTTGCTGCCGCTGCTTACGCCGTCTTTTTTTTTGCCTCGCGATTATTATGCTGACTGCACAACTACGACGACGACGACGACGACGACGACGACGCTAGAACAAATTGTCGTTCGAGAATCCGTCGGTATCATACAGAGTCGACGGTATAATGTTTCTCGGTCGTTTCACACACGGCGCGGCGATCCGCGCGAGCTGAATTTGCATCTGCATGCGGCTCGCACACGCTGCAACGCAAACGTATAATATTATTGTACGAATCGCGAGAACATATATATATACACGACGTGTATACGCGAATCGTCAGTCCTCGGCCTCTTGCGACTCTCTAAACGGTCCGCCGCTCAATTGCATTCAATCAAGCGCCTCGCGACCGACTCTATACTCGTGCGGTCAGTTTTTTCCTCGTAAGTCGTGTATATATAAGTATCGACGACGACAACGACGACGACGTCGCCGACCAGAAGACAAATACACATGCGTTACAAAAGCTCGATCGATATTCGACCAAGTATATAAAAAGAGACGTATAGTAACAAGTGCGGCTATCGCGTATATATACACGTTAACTTTAATAAACGCGTGCAATGCGCAGAGAGGGATATTGTGTGTGTGTGCAACAATGACACATAGCATATAATACCCGTGCATAGTGCACGATAGGATGGGCATCGGTGTCGCATATATATAGCCGCCTGCACACACACACACACACACACCGCTTTTAGTCGTAAATCTAGGTGATATCGCCGCCCCGCATCCACACGCATGCATGCATGTATCTCAGCCGTTAAACAACCTGATACAACTCGTATGTATGTATGTGTGTGTGTGTGTGTGTATTCGTGTTTATGGTGGTGCTGCTAGAGCTTGGTTATACCTGGAACGGAGTAAGGAGCAGTCTGAGCTTGTGGCGCCCAGTAGGCCTGGCTTATGGCCGGATAATACTTGGGCTGGCTCGAGTGGTAAGTGCCGATTGTCTTTCGGCTCTTCATAGCCATATCGTCTTGCGTGCCGTTGTCCTCGGGGATACAAGGAGCGAGAGCGCGAGATTTTTTTTCTTTTCTTTTTTTTTTTATATATATAACAACACAGAGCGCGGACACGACGACGGACAGAAGACACTCACACACAGAGAAACGAGACACACTATTATACTCTCTAAACTGCTGCTGCTGCTGACGACGATGATGACTGCAACACACAAACTGCACGGCCAAAGAGAAGCCGCGTATTTATAGGACGTTGCGCACTGTTTTTTTTTTCTTTTTTTGTTGCTCGTGTGTGCTTCGGCACATGCACAACGCGCACACGGACACGCACAGCGACGTCGTCGTCGTCGTCGCGTCGAGCATGCACGAACAAATCGACTACGACAACGTCGATTCGGTTGCGCGTCGAATAATAATATACGGTGCACTCTCCAAGTTCACCCGAAATTCGAATCACTCTATTATACACGCACGCCCTGACGCGACGCGCGCGTCGATAAAATACAAAAACACTGTATGTATATATATATAAATTTACCGGGGTAAAAAGAAAAAACTCGGGGATTTTTTCGGGTCGAGGGATTTTCGTAAGAGCACAGAGCGGCAGCACGTCGATGATCGTCGAGTATTACGTAATTTTTTTTTTATACTGAGAGACTCGTACAAGAAGACATTTTCGTTCCTTCTCCGGGACTCTTCTTGGAGACGACGTAGACAGCTGCACGGTCGCAGCAGAGAGAAGGTGGACGACGATCGACGTAGTTGTAGTAGTATCACAGGTCACACACACGCACACGGAATAGTATCCTATTGTAGGTGTTGGTCGTGGACTGGCTGGCTGGCTGGCGCGCGCGCGAAAACTCGCGCTAAGTCAAGGAGGAGAGAGCACGTGACGGCGGCGGGCCGGCTTCGCAACAACTGCACACACACAGCCGAGAACTATAAGGCCTGCCTGCCTATAGGTATACAACGACACACGCGCGCAAACGACAACAACAAATATATATAAATGTACGAGAGAGAGAGGAGCGGACCGTCGGATATGCTCCGCGCTCTCTGCAGCAGTGTTTTCCCTCTTTCTCTCTCTCTCTCTGTCTGTCTGTGTCTGTCTATCGGCGTGTGTGCCTGGGCTCTCGGTAGTACGTCGCTCAACAAGTGAGCGCACACTGCATGCACCGCCTGGCTGCTCGGCTCAAAGCTACCGGTGTGCTGCTGGCTGTGCCGCGCGCCTTCTTTCCCCACCTCCCGCGCGCTTCTCTCTCTCTCTCTCTCTCTCTGCTTAGGAAAGCTATATACACGCGCGTTTTGCACAGCACTAGCTATATATATATATATATATATATATCTACCGTTGTATTGTACTCTACCACTATACCACTACTCTACTGCGAAGAGCCTCGCGTGCGAAGAACGTCTTGCAGAAAAAAAGGAGTAGCGACTGCCGCGACTTTCGACCTCTCTCGGTTTCATTGTGTCTGACGCGGGGATATATATTGGCTTTATGTATCGTATCGGGCCCGCGCAACATTTTCGGAAGATTAAATGCCAATTTCTATTGAGCGACGATCGTGACGCGCACTTTGGTTCTTTTTCGTTTTTATATATATATATATAAAGAGGAAGAGAGGTTTCCACTATTGTACTGTGACGAGTGACGATCGCTGCTCGTGCCCAAGCAGTTTTTCTATACTTATACTGGTCCTAATGCAGTCGAAGCACGCAATATATTATTCACGAGAGAAAATTCTTTTTTTGTTTTCACATCATGAGAATTTGAGAGAGAGAGAGAGAGAGAGAGAAAAGAGGCTTGTAAACACCGACGATTTGCGGTCGTCGTCGTCGTCGTGCCGGCCGCAGCAGCGGCAACGCAACTGAATCGCACCAATCGATTATTCAAAACAAAAAAAAAATCTAGAAATAAAAACGGTAAATATTTATGATCTTTGCACGACAAAACATTACGGCTTTTTCTCTCTCTCTCTCTCTTCTACTACTATTACTATGCTATATAGGAGACTCGGTCATTATTACCGAGAAAGAGATAAAGACTATATTATTCGCGTTCGGATGCGTATCTCGGCGCGCATTTATATTTATGAGTGTTATATTATATATACAGTGCAGCGCAGGGCTCTCGCCCGTGAGACGACGACGACGACGACGACGACGCGCGACGATACAAGGATAATTTGCACGCACAATTAGACAAAAGGGTAGGCCCTTTGTTCCGTGGCCTTTTTTTCTCGTAGCCTCTAGATGTAACGTGTTTATGGGTATGCTATATAAGTCGCGCGCACACTTTGTTTTATGCTCCTCTCTCTCTCTCTCTCTCTCGCGAGCACGCATACGAGTCGCAGCGCACAAACGGACACACAAAGACGATTTCCTGTCTGTGTGTATGTGCCATCATGTTAATAGTGCTTATATCTTTCGCGGTCTCCTTGCTATTATATATATTGTACATGTGTACGACCTAACGTACCTACGTATGTGTGTGTGTATGTAAGTTTGCACCGCAGAAACTTTATGTGTACTGTTTCTTTGAAGCTCGACCCAACCACAAGATGTGCTCTCGTCTGCTGTGTGTAGTGTGTACCTTGCAGATTTTTCGGACTCGAGCGAGAGAACAAAAGTTTGCCCTGTGTCTGTGTGTGTGTGTGTGGGGGTATGCGTTCGTTGCAGCGCTTTATGGTACATACACGACCGCACGCAGGAGTGTTCGAAATCGCTCGAGATTTCGGAGCCAAGTCGCACAGAGCTCGGACTTTGATTTTTTGTTTCATTTTATTTTTCTATACACGCGTACGGAAAAAATAAATCATTTCGGCCTCGGCACTTTTAGCAATTTTCCATCCTCTCTCTCTAGGGCTCGGTCGGAGGGGGAGAGGGCGGCTTTCTTATGCATTATTTCGCGCGAGTCGTCACCGGGACAAACTGCACACGAAATACATAATACATTGATATACCGAACGCCACGGAGCGGACCACGAGGCTGGAATTTTAATTCGATCGCGCGCCGAATGCAAAAGCGATTAACTTTCATGCTAATGTTGCGTAGCGCAGTGTCGTTGTGTATTGTATGCGACGGACTCTCTGGCGAGGCCATCTCCTCGAGTCGTCGACGTGCCGCTGCTGAAACTCCTTTCGAGCTGGGGCTATTTACTTACGTATAATAATATATACTTTACTTTTTCAACGCGACACCATGCATTTTTGAGAGCTGCACAGTATTTTCCGTTATTTTATTCTTCGCGGCGCACAGCGCACTCGCACACGTCACGCAACTATTGAATTTTACACGCGCTGGGTTTGCGTACCAAAAAAAAGAAAAAAAAGAGTCGCAACGCGTTACAAAGAGCTTACGCGCGCGCGCGCGAACGAATCCCGCGGCGTCGCGAGATAAAACAAAAAAAAGTAAAAAAGCAGCGGCCTGAAAGAAAGAATGGAAAATTGAAAACAACGATATATGAATTCGAGTGTTTGCGGTGCAGCTTGGCGCGTGTTTATCGATCGATGCCGTATAGACGTGCGTTTCGATCTGCTGCGATTCGCGCGGCGCATTCCGCCGTTACGCGATTTGTCGAAAGCTCGATGCGCGCCGCCGCGCCTATGTGTGTATAATGCGCGGCCCGCAACGATGTCAAGTCTCGCGACTTCGACGAGCTATACATGTATAGAGCCGAGTGCAGAGCGAGAGAAGGAGGAAGGAAGAACGTGCCTCCGTACTCTCGTCGTGTATGTGTGTTCGAAGTAAAAAAAAATAAAAAATAAAAAAAAAACCGAGTACAGGCGCGAGTAAGAGGAGACGATCTCTGTGTATACATTCGTGAGTCATGCAGACGCAAACATAGGCATACGTGCATGACTCGAGCAGCTCGGGGCACACACACACACACACACATACTGCGAGAAAGAAGGAAGAACGGAGCGCGCAAAAAATATCGACCGGAAAGAAAGAAAGGCGCGAGAGGCCAAGCGCGAGAGAGAAATATAATATTACGGGCTCGTACGTGAGAAAAAAAAAAGAGTTAAAACTCTGGTCGATTTTCGGTCATAGACGCGAAAATTCGCGTATGTGCGCCGTGTCTCGATTCGAGTTACATGACAGCAGCAGCAGCAGTGGACGCTTACGGCACACACACACACACACATAATATAACGAGGTGTGCGAGAGAGGGGGAGGAGTAGGAGGTCGGAGCGGAACGGAGCGGAGGAGAGGAAAAAACAAAGCCTCGGCTGCGGCGCGCGCCTAATACATCAGACTTAATGAGTGCCGAGAGACGCACGAGAATGTGTGCTGCACACCAGAGAGAGAGAGAGAGAGAGAGAGGAGAGAGAGAGAGAGAGAGAGAGAGAGAGGAGGCGCAAGTTTTTTAGAAGCATCCCGAGCTTTATTTATACACACACAAACACACTTATAACACATCCATGGCTTGAAGCGGTCAGCAGAGAGAGAGAGAGAGTCTGCTCTTCTCTTCCTGATGCCACAAGTGCATCTGTGTTTTACTATATATATTATAAGCCTTATAGACGCGAGCGCGCGGATTATTCGGTCGAGCTGTGTGCTGTATAGCTGCGCTGCCTACGTAATCTCCGACTGTTGCTCGCTCTTTTCCGGCTACTGTACGTACTCACTTTTTTCTTCGTTCTCTTTTATTTGCGCTCTTTCTATTTCTCGCTCGACCCGAAGAAAAGGCAAGAGAATCTATGTATGTGTATGTGCGTGTATGTGTCGGACGCCAATGGGGTTACGTCATGTTCGCGCAAATGGATTGGACAGAAGTGAAAAAGTTAAAAGAGAGAGAGAGAGAGAGAGAGACCATACTCAGTGTACTCGGACGTACGTTTCTTTTCTCTCGCTTCGCACACACACAAACACTCTCTGAGCTTCGACACATGGTTGTCTCTCTCTCTCGTTTTTTTCTTCTTCTTTCCTTTTTTTTTTGCACGCGACCGATAGACGTTTTGTTGGCCGGCTGACAAGTTTGAATTAATCGTGTGTTTTGACAAGATAATATCGCCGATAAACTACTGCGCTCGCGACGGACACAATCCGCTCGTCCGATGTTACAGCGATATATTTCACATTTTCAGCGTCGTTTTTTTTTTTTTTTTTTTACAGCTCCAAATTGGAATCGATGTCTGAGACACTCGCCAAACGATGATATCAATCGGAATGAATGGGAAGCATTATAAATAAGGTGGTAAACGTTCACATTGTCAAAATGTGCAATCGAGCTGAAAAGACTATCACACGATACACCCTCGAGGTGTGTTCCACGACGAGTGAGATATACTTCCATGGGTATATAAAATGTATGCAAAAGAAGACAACGGCGCAAGCATGTCAAATTCTGCACGCAAGCTCTCCGCTACCGCTGCCACACGACACGACATACCGCCACGACAAAACCACGTGTATCGCAGAATTGCGAGCTTTCTTTCTCGTCTCTCTCTCTCTCTCTCTCTCTCGCACATGCCTTGGCTGCTGCATTACATAATACAGGCACATACATACACGCACCGTATATAAGAGCTCAAGAAGGAATAGATGCGCACTCGCGTAGGGTATATTATAATATATATACATTTTCGCAGCGACGAGAGCTAGACACAATAACTCGGCGGCGGAGGTTTCGACTTCGCGCCCGGAGAGCAGCGTATTATAACGACGACGTCGATTTGCTTGGCCACGCATGCGTGTATATACGTTTACGCGCTTGTGTGTGTGTGTGTGCGACTGTTACGGCAAGCCTAGAAAGAGAAAATTTGGCTTTTGGCCAGCTATATATAGGCGACTCGGCTGTGTGCAATAATGCATCCACGCGTGTGTGTTCGTGAGTGTGTTTTTCTTGTGCCTCGAGTAGTCCATCCTCGTTGCGTCGTGTATATATACGAGAGACGCTCGTTTGCATTTTAAGCTTTTGTTTCCTTTCCTCGTACAGGTTTATAACAATGTAGGTAGAAACCACACACACATACGAGACTTTCGCTTTTTCGAGAGAGATATCTCTCGCGAGCATGGCTTTTCAAATGAGCGAGAGGTAGGTGGTGTGCACTTACTTCGCTCCGAGTTTTGCAAACGTTCCTCGCTCGAAAAAGGTCACGTGCGCGCCTGCTAGTGTTGTTTTTTTTTTACCTCTCTCACTGTATGTCTTTACCGAGTTCGGACACGCGCGTGCGTTGATATCGTCGTCCGTGTGCCGTTTTACATTGTACTTTTGTCGAGGATATATATACATTATAATGAAACGTGAATGGGATTGACAATATCGTCGTTATCATACATTTTCAATTTGTCGAATCGATAGTATAAGTAGCTGTATATATGGGCTGAGCCATAGTTAACGTGATGGTCAAAAAAATTTTTTTTCTGAAATTATGTACTTTTGAAGAGTACATTGAAAAGTGAAAATTCTGAAAGTTTCAGCCCTCTAGGTCCAACCCTATTGGATTTTCAGGGCCTCAAAGTTGGATTTTCTTATTCTGCTGATATTCTGCTTGCAATTCTGATTTTCTGGGGTTAATATGAAAAAATTGTTCAATCATGGTTTTTAATGTAAAATTTGATGTAGAATTCAAATTTGTACTTAAAAATCATATATACAACTTCTAGACCCATAAAAATGATATTTTCAGGCATTTATCACATAGGGGTACAAAAATAAATGTGTTCGTCTCCTTCGATTAGGCCAGTACTGTAATATGTTCATCGATACATCAAAATACAACTTCTGATAAATTTTAGCTATCGGTAGACAAACAGAATTTATTATTGAGCTTAATATGAGTCAAGAATCAAGGAAAATTAGAGAAAAACCATGTTTTTTGCCTATGATTAGTAAGTACAAATTTGAATTCTACATCAAATTTTACATTAAAAACCATGATTGAACAATTTTTTCATATTAACCCCAGAAAATCAGAATTGCAAGCAGAATATCAGCAGAATAAGAAAATCCAACTTTGAGGCCCTGAAAATCCAATAGGGTTGGACCTAGAGGGCTGAAACTTTCAGGATTTTCACTTTTCAATGTACTCTTCAAAAGTACATAATTTAAGAAAAAACATTTTTTTGACCATCACGCTAACTATGGCTTAGCCCATATCTATACAACAACGAGCTCGAGACTCGATTGAGCGAATTAAAGGCGGACGCAAGGGCTACAATATATATGTACGTGAAATTCCTGGCGCTTACTCTGCGTACAGTACTCTTTCCGCGTCGTCGATCGATCTGCGCAGCAGCAGCAGCTGCAACGATAACCCTCGTGAGAGCTGCTGCAGAGGCTACTACTCTCACTCGCTGGCGTATCGGCTAATCGAGCTTCTCTGCCCATGAGAGAGAGACAGAGAGAGAATAGCCATAGCCGTCTGTGTGTGATTCGGAGCTTTGCGGAGCGTCAAGGTGATGCTGATTGCTCGGCGAGCTGCTCAAAGCCCTTTAGTCTATGTGTAGCGTAGGCCCTCGTTCCACCCCTCCCCGTATAATGCGCTATCCGTATCTGGCTTCTGTGCACAGGCTCTATGTACGATGCAATCATATCGAATTCGAATAGCACCCCACGCACGCGTCCAATACGCATACAAGAGCTGGCCACGTCTATCGTAGCCGCAAATTCCACGCGAGCAGTCGCGCGCGTTCGATTTTCTTTCGCCGATCGTCTCTCCTTCTATACCAGCCGCGTTCGCGCACGCGTCTCGACGAGCTTATCGCGCACGTATATATATATACATTTTTTCTTTCTATATCGCGGCGATAGTTCATCGTACGCAGAAACAGAAACCGCTGCGCGACTCGACGTAAGTATAAAGATGTAAGACGGCGGCAAAAGTTTTTTTGAGGCGATCGCGCGCGGCGCGTCCAACTTTTTCCCCGTAACGCTTTAATGTTCGCGTATATAATATGTGTGCGCACTGCGCACGTGTGTGTGTGTCGAGCCATGAATTTATGATACGGCGGCGGCGATATACGGTACGCTCCATGTATGAATAATACTTGTGCCCGTCGCTCGTCGTCGTCGTCGTTGGATCTAGGCCGAGAGAAAAAGAGGGAAAAAAAAATGTAGCAGTCGAGCGTACGGCTGACACATTCGCACATGCAGAAACGCGCGCGTACACTCGCACACGTATGATACGCGCGAGAGCGTGTGAAAGCTCGCGAAGAGCCCTGAGCTTTCGACGACGAGAGAGGAAGAGAGAGGATATGGGGATTATATTCGAGAGAAGGACAAAAGGCCAAATGATAAGTCATCTTTATGGGTCGAAAGTACCATTGCCAGCTGAGAGAGAGAGAGAGACATCTTTCTAGCTGCGGAGAGTAGTAGAGCTGCTATATGGGAAATTGGAATGGCTCTGGCTAGGCTGGGTGGGATAGCTACTGCTGCCGCGATGTGTCGATCGCGCGTTGGCAGAGCAGCAGCAGCAGCAGCTGATTACTGCGTGTTATATATATTTGGAGATTCGATCGATGGTTGCGCCATTGTTGTTATTGTTATTACTATTATTATAGTTTAAGCCAAATTCGAGTTACTTACGGCTTCGATTCTCGCTATCGGCGGGCTTCATTTGGATCGGATGCAGTTTCTGAAAGGAAGAAAAGAACACCGAACATTAATTTTCTCCAATATAATATATATTTCGACATTCGTGACGAAAATATGCTCTTCGCAAAAGGGCCACATCACAAATAAAAAAACAAGAAAAAAAAGAAGGTAACGCAGGATGCGTTATTCAAATCGTGTGAGCTGCTACGCCGAGGAGAGAAAGTGCTTTGCGAGCGAACGAGCGAGCGAGCGGGAGCTTTATAGCATTGTATATACGTCGGTAGGTGCGGGGGTCGGGTCGGGTCGGGGGAGTAATATTTATAGGTAAGCCCATATGCGAGTCAGCTGTGGGTATACGTATATATATACGAGCAGCGCGTCGGACTTGCATCATCGTCGTCGTCGTCTTGACCTAGTCTCTCTCTCTCTCTCTCTCGCGTATCTAGCTGGAATAGCAAACGTACGTGTAACGTAACGCGTACATCGCACACCGTATGATATATCGCACGCGCAGAGAGAGAGAGAGAGGCTGATCCTTCAAGTTGCATAAATTTAAGCGTCGACTAGGCAGAGAGAGAGAGAGAAAGACGACGCGTCCAGAGAGCAGCCCTGCTACTATAGCTATACTACCGAAACTAGGTTGCAAGCTCCCCCACGAGAAGAGCCTATATAGAGCTTGCGAGAGACGCATCTGTGTGTGTGTGTGTGTGCGTGGGTGTGCTTATAATTTTGCCGACTTTATTGGCGGTGGTCGTCGTCTTTCGGCCGCGTCAAGAATACAACGTATCTGTATATATAGCTAAGATGTTGATGCAGTTTGTAATTGTATACGTATATAGCTGCACGCGGTGTATGCGTAACGCGCGCGTGACGCCGGATGTCCGATGCGATTACCTATTCGGCGCACGACGACGACGTAGAGGCACGAGTCGACGACGATGCGTTCGGACCCGATTGGTCGTGCGAGTATAGCCGAGAGAGAAACGAAGAGCGGAGAGGACAACAAGACGGATATGCAACGTAGCAGTAGTAGTAGTAGTAGTAGTAGTCAAAGTAGCGACGCTTCTTGACTTTTCGCGCGTACGCGTGGACATGATCGTCGCAGGCAGCAGTTTCCGTGTGCGGTACACACAGTGCCGCCGTGTGTATGACTTTAACTTTGCACGACTCGTCGTACTGCATAACACACACACACACACCCATTAAAGTTGACAAATTTGGGGGGTCCAGTCGTATAATAATTCGCCCAAAATTTACTACCACGTATAGAGCTACGCACGCAACTAAGTTTGCCGCGCAGCGCGAAAAACGGGTTACAACGTACTTTCGAGCTGTACCAAAGTAAATTTACCAATTTCCATCGATACACACGCGCAGCGGTATAGCAGCAGCAGCACATAGAGCCGCGCACTGTTCGCGTCGACGGGGCCACCACCGTGAGAAGATCGTATACACAGGGCGGCCCGTTTATGCCGCAACTTGTGTATACGTACAATTTGCATGTGTATGTACTACGATGGCTTCTCTCGGTTGCGCGCATAAACGCGCGCGCATTTCGCCATAAACTTTGTGCGCGCGCCGAGTGCTGCTGCTGCTGCTGCTGTTGCTCTTTGGTTGCGCGCACACATTAGTTGCCGCCCGAGTGGAGCGAGCGAGCCCTTGCCTTTCTGCAGCACAAAGAGCGTCTTTCAGAGCGGACCTCTCTCTCTCTGTATATATCGGCCCTGTTAATATACACCCACGCGCGGTCACACGCGTTTACGTATATATATATATATATATATATGTATACGCTATCGCATGGCTGTCCATCGCGGCACTTGCGGCGGCTCGCTCGGCGTTTGCATGCACCAGTCAAGCCGGCTACACATACGATTCGAGCTTTTTCGACGTTCGACTTCCTCGATGTCGAATCCAGTGCATGAAAAATCGATACATTTTTGTCGCGAGCGAGTTAACGAGATGATTGTCTCGTTATTCGAAACTTATTATACGATAGAGCGGATTTTCGAGCGAGTATATAGCAATTTTTTTTTATCTACGCATTTTCGGAGTGATTAAATTTCTCGAGAACGAGTATATAGCGTATAGAGTTTGAAAAAAGGCAACTCTTTTCACCCGTTCGATGTATAGAGGAGACGAAAAAAAAAAAAAAAAAATGAAAATGAAAGAGTCGTTAGGATACGCGATCCTATAATGCACACAATGAACCGGTGAATCAGAGCGGAAGCTCACGAGCTGCGCACCGATCCATTTCCCGTTGTGTACGCTATATTATCTATACATCATTCTCTATCAAGCACTCATATATACTATACACAGCGTTTCTCTGTATATATACGTGCGACACACGCACGCACGAATTTCAAAATAATTTCTACCTTTTTTTCAAGCTACGCTGCTAGCTGCTGGGCGGCATCGACGGACGTCCGATGCATTCGCTCTCTCGGAGGAGGAAGACTACTAGCTATTCGAAGTCAGCAGCTTTACTTGTATATAACCGATCTACTGTACGCCGGAGAAAAAAAATCCTTGGCTCTTTGCCTGTATGTACGATTCTCGCGCACGCATACAGCCTTACACATAGATGTTATGTATAAAGAGCATGGCAATGTTACTTTTTTTATGCGTCAAGTGTGACGTTATTACGCGTCGAAATATTCCGGAAAGTTTCGTGTAGAGGACCTTACCCCCCCGCGCGCGCCTTTTTCGCGCCAAAATGAGAAAAATTTTAATCATTTATTATCGTGCGGTAGGAAGCAAAATGTTTTAAAATAAACGGGATTAATACATCGCTCCGACTCTGAGAGTTGAGCGACGCGTTGTGCGGCGTGTGACGTAATTTTCGAAATGAATTTTTTTTCTCTTTAAAAAACCAAAATCTTGAGCGACAAATAATGCGCAGTAAAGAGAGAGATAGTTGACTAGCTTCGAGAAAATTGAGCACGCGTTTATACTTTTCCACATCAAAGGACATAATTCAAAAAGGGAGTGACAAGAGAGAGAGCGCCTTATTCCCCCAGAGAGGAAATCGAGGTGATAAGTAGCGCAAATTGCTCGTGTCAAGTGTCAAGTAGCCCACCACCAGCAGCAGCAACGCCAGCATAACCTCGTATAGCAGTAGTCTATATACCGGAAATCGAAAGTTTTCCGCTTGAACGAGGAACGAGGAAAGACGAGTATATAACATTCGGTTGCTGCTGGTGTATATGGCGTCGCGGAGGAAATCACGCAACTGCAGACAAGCTTTTTCTCTCTCTCTCTCTCTCTCCTCTTCGCAATACAGACGCGCGCCTCGTGTACAGTATACAGTACCAAAAAGCAGATTTGCGAGCGTCGTAAAAATTACGACTCGGAGCTGTAAAAAAGACTTTATTGTTCGATTTGCGTTGACAATGAGTATATATACCCACGCGTGTGTATACGCTGTTTTTCGCGCGCCGAGGCACCGCCGCCGACGCTGTTAACACACAACCCGCAACACACATACAGCCCCGAGCCCGAGCATAAATCTGTGAGGTAGATTCGAAAGCTGCGCAGAGAGAGAGAGAGAGAGAGGATACCACCAGCACTGCTACTGCGACTCGACTCTCCGGTCCAAGCCGAAGATTGGAAAAGAAGATATAAACTTGGCATCCAAGCAGAGGCAGAGATTTTACCACACGTAGCAACGGGCGGGAGTGTGTGTGTGTGTGTATAGCCCGAAACTCGTAAAGTCTAATAGAATCGCGAAATCCTATCTTTGCATTCCTTCTCTCGCTATGATATATACATTTCGAGATAATAATTCCACCGACTTTTCTCTCTCTCTCTTTCTCTCTCTCTCTCTCTATATTCGCTACTGCGCCGTACTCCCAATTATCTTGGATTTGCTCGTCGCGTATACACCGCGCGCGGCGGCTGCTGCAGTGATAAAAATAGTGTCTGTATACGGGTCCTTTGGGCCAAAACCAAAAAAAAAACATTGGCTTTTTTTGGGCTAATAGTTCAAAAGTTCAAGAAATTTATTTTTAACTTTTTCCATTGTTTCGAGTATGTGAGAAGAAAAAAAGTTGACTTCATTATTTCTTTCAAAGTATTTTACAGATCGTAAAATTGTGCGCGCGGTGACAGAAAAATAATACGCGTGCTTGTGCCGTACAGCACAATACGCGAGCATGGAAATATTAGCCGCGTCGCTAATTCGCCGAGCGAAGCTCACATGTAATACCTTGAAAAATTCCGAGTAAAAAAAGAAGATTAAAAGTCCACGGTCATCGCGAGTTCTTTTATCTTTGCGGAATTTTCTGAAATAATGGCTCGGAAAATCGTAAATAAAACAATCACCCATGATGAAAATCAGTGTCGAAAGCTCACGCGTAACACAGCGCTCGTAACAAAAGGCTCGCTTCGAAACGTCACGCGCGCGGCGCAAAAGTGCAGTAGTTGCGCTCTTTTTTTTATTTTAAAAACAGCATCCGCGAGATGTAGGTTAACTCGAGCGCTTCGTGCACGCGTCGCGCGCGTCTATTTGTTCGAATGATTTATTTTCGGTTCCGCGAACGGACCGACCGAGAACAGAGAGAGACGAAGACGAAGAAGCGAAGTAAGAAGAAAAACAACAAGTCACTCGCGTATAGCAGCGGCACAAGCGTGTCAGGTATGCTTTCTTATTTCAACGCCGCGCAACGAGTTGAGTATAGCGTCGCACCATAGAAATAGATAAGAGAGAGAGAGAGAGAAGCCAAGTTTATATGTTTTGCGCTCGAGCTTGTAGGTATTATGTAGGCTCTAAACTCCTCTCTCTTTCTCTCTGGTCAGGGTTGAGCTTAATATTAACCGATCTCTGTGTACTCGTTTCGTCGTCGTCGTGTGTGGCCGATACCCAACTTTTCTCAACCGGATAATCAGGGGAGAGAAACGAGCCGATCGCCATTACGGAATTTAGTTAAGGAAATGCCTTTTCCCGTCGGCACGTTAAATTTTCTCTCCCTTTTTCCATCCTATAGTATAGACAGCTAGGTAATTCGAGCATCATCGCCTTTACTCTCTTTCACCTGAACACAATCTCCACATTTACGCATGCTCGCGCGAAAATCCAAGAGACCGTAATACCCACTTTTACGCTCCAACGAATCAACGTCGTAATTTCGTTTGACTCTATACTCTCTCTCTCTCTCTCGGTCATTATACATACTTTCACCCCCATCACAGTCGAAGGAAAAAATAGAAAAGTTTATTGGATTTTTTTTTAATGCGTACGCTGTGTGGCTTCAAGGTTGCTGCTGCTGCGACGGTGGCGTGGCTACAAACAAGTATCTAGGCGTGTGTCGCTCTCGCGGGGGGTCTCTCGGTAGCGCACAGACGATAATAACGCGCGCGATCTTGGACTTTAATGAGAGATTCCACGGGACGGCCGCGACCAAAGGCACGCGCGATGGTATAGGTAAGGTGGGTATTGGGGGGCTTTAGGCAAACCAGCGAGATGCTATAATATAGGAGATCGGAATCGACGCATCCACCACATTCGCTCGTGCGGCGTCTTGCGACGGTGGCGCGCGTACCGCTGTACATCGAAGCCTACGCAATGGTACAATCAATTTTTTTTTTTTTCAGTTCGTTGGATCCGTCCAACAAACCCCTAGCTATCGAATATTTCGTAGGTAGCTTTATTAGTCGACTACCGAGTGTAGCTCAACTTGCGCGTTGGGCAGCGGCAGCAGCTTTCATTGTTCGCGGCTCTTTTTTACACGCGCGCCGCGAACGGGCAAAAATCAATATCGCAGCGAGAGAGAACAATAGCAATCTATGAATGCCTATACCTATATATACATATTACATATACTCTCTTCGCGTTCGCGGTTATTAACGCCGCTCTGTGCGCAGTAGTCACTTCCGGGCGAACTATACATCGACGAGGAGTCTGCGAGTATACGGCCCCGTGGACGTCGCGCGCAAAATTCCTCGAGCTCGGGCACGACGTCGATTTCATCGCGAACGAGAACGGCGACTCGGCGCTGCGCGTGGGCCACTGCTCAACCAGAGAACGGACGTCGTCGAGATGCTGCTGAACAAATCTTAGGTGCGAATCCAACAAAAGTGGACAGCAGAAATTGAAAAAAGATATTTTGCTGCCACAACAAAATTATTGGACTTCATTTTTTTTTCCATAAGTAAGTCGGGCGTCGAGTTACGAATTAAAATTTACAGAGCAAAATGCTACAAAGTAATAATAGCATTCGATCGAACGGTGAGTGCGTCGTTGCACATCGAGGCTCATTTATACTACTATAGTGTATTATTTTCCAATGCCGGTGCATAAATTACAGCTTCGTTGATTAAATTTCATTCGGTAATTTTTACACGACTCAATTATAATCGATAATTATGTTGTTTTCAACGCGGTGCTCGATGGCCGATGACCGTGAATCGATGTATATAATACCCGATCGTCGTCGCGCGGTAAAAGCACCGCGAATACGTTTTACATCGGTGTAGCGCGCGCGCAGTGCATGGCAAAGCGCCAGATTTAATTGAACATATTTTCTATCAGTGAGCGAGCTCGCGTGCATGTGATGCGTTACGAGAACGAGAGAGGAAGCGATCCCAATTGGTGCATAAAACCCAATTACCATTATCTCTTCGTGGTCTCTCTCTCTCTCTCAAATTAATTCGGTGATGCTCAAAAATGATGACACGCGTCGCTCGGCTTCAATGCCCATCCTCTATCGTATATATAATAGATCGCGTCATCCGGTAACAATGCGTGTAATTGCTAAAAATCGACGTCGATGGAAACTCGCTTCTGCTGCTGCGGCTGCTTTTATATATACTTCGTATCTTGCTCCGAACGCGCGCGGCGCTCGGCTCGGCTCGCGCATACAAAGATGAATAGCCCGTGTGTAATAGAGATGCCTTGCCGTAAAAAAACTCCGCCCGCGTTCGACGCGTACAAATCGAGAGTAAATCGAGTTGCGAGAGCGAGCGAGAGACAGAGACGAACGAAAAAAAAAAATGAAGCGTCGGCGAGTTGGTAAAAAAGAAGTAGAATCTCTATTTTGCTTCTGCAATCAAACATTCTCGTGCTGAGTGCGCAGAGTTTATCATCGTCGTGTCCATATATATGTGTGTAATTAAAGACGCGTAAGCTCGAATTTCCTGCGCGTCGCATTGTCTCCACTTACATATACAATAATATTTTTTCTACATGTACAAAATTCATCGAAACCGCGTGAAAATTTTCAATATAAAACTCCGAACGAAAGTCCGCGATTTTGCGTCCTGCGCGCGCGTATATCAACTGATTCTCCTGAACGCACATATATATATGTAAACGCGCAATTATTCTCTCGTCGAACAATATGTAACTGCAGCCATGGAAAACGCGCGGAGAAATCAACGGAAAAAAAATCTAATAACACGATTAAAGGGGCCATTATTATTAATTGTCGTGCACGTACGTATAATATGTGCACTGACCGCTGGAGGGGAACGCGGCGAAGGACTTTCTATATGGAGTCAGGCGTGCGTGCAATGTCACTGTTTCACAAAAGCCCCGTGCGGCCCACAGAGTGACTGTACTGCGCTGCACGGAGTGGCGTTAATAACCGCGAACTCGAAGAGAGTATATGTGTTTAGGTACGCATTCATGGATCGCTATTATTCTCTCTCGAGCTGCAATATTGATTTTTCATGCTGCCCCAGTCGAAACTAACCTTTTTCGTCCCGGCGGCCAAAACGAAAAAGTTAATTTCTGCTGGGGGATTCATGAAAAATAGTGTATGCACCTAAATGAAAATGAAAGAGAGTATGAGTATGAAGCTAAAAAGAAATTCATTTGATGTTGTTAAGGTCGCCATAGAGCCTTTTGGAGAAGCATTCAGTAGAAGTTTCAGAAAACGGGATTAAAATTTTGATATTTTGGCTAGCTTCTATATACCCTTAATTGGTGGACTGTACAAACGATTTTTTACAAGTGTGGCACTTGATGATTCTTTCTTTTGAAATTGGTGTTGTTGTGTAAAAAAAGCAGCTACTTTAGAACAAGCTATTCAAAGGCCAATTAGCAAATGAAATTAAAAATCAAAATAATCTCAGAAAAAAATGTCTGAAAACGTAAAGTCACTCAAATTTTTACTTCCGTTAACTTATTTTTGATATAATTTTTGGTATTGCGATAAGGTGGGAGTGATAATTTTATTCGACGTAATTTTTAATCTAAAATTTGATAGGCCATCAACATATTTTATTTAAATCTCGATAGTACAAATATTTCAAGTTACTTTTGTTTTCGTCGAAGTTTCTATTTCAGATTTTTTCCCTCCATTAAAGTGCCCTTTGTTAAATCTACCGCTCGATATAATTCATCGCTCGGCCCTTAATTAATTTTAATATTAATAAATCAAATCGCATTAAAATTACTCGTTCGCTCGCTCGCATAGCGCGGGAGTGTCCGTAACGGCCCTGGGGCGCGCGCCATCACGGTACATATAACGGTAAGCCAGAAAAATATCGAGCTTGCGCGACTCGACGAAGCTCTCGCGCTTGCGAGGTTAGAAGGAAATATCGTAAATTTTTATTGCTCATTATCCTTTGTGTGTAAAAAGGAAGGGCAAAAAAAAAAGAAAAAGAAAAAAAGATAGAAAGAAAGAAGAAAAACTTACCCCGTGGAAGGTCTTGATGTTATGCAGAGCATTCTGGGCAGCCAGGGCGGCCTGCCTCGTGTAGAACGTAACGAAGCAGCAACCTGAAAAACACGAAACGTAACGAGCTTTCGTCAGTATACCGTTCTTGCGAAACATATGTGATATATTTTTTTTTTTTAGTTCGGACGATGCTGCTTCTGCGGAGGCGGTGACGGAGATCGAACGAAGGGGAAACACGTGTAGGTATATATATATAAAAATTGTAAAAGTCAACGCGCTGCCAATAGTAATGCACGAGTTGATAAAAGTTTTCTTGTCGCGCCCAGGGCGCCTCGGGAGTTTTTCCGCACGCAACCAATATTGCTCGCTCGTTGCCGCGTAACGCGGAAAAAAAGTAAGAAGCAGCAGCCAGAGCCATCAGCAATTGCATTTATTTGCCTATGTATGTACTGCGAAAAGTCGACGCGCCTCGTTCGTCGATACACACATAGTAGTAGTAGTAGTAGTAGTAGTAGTAGTAGTAGTAGTAGTAGTAGTACATAATGTTTGTAAGTTCGATTCAAGGAAGGAAGCGGCCACGCAGGGGGTGGGTTTCGCTATATATAATATATATATAGCTGTCTACGCGTCTATGAACTTTTCGGCTTCGACTGTAAAGCTATATAAAGGCTCGAAGAGAACTTGGGGGTGGAGGGAGGGATGCCAGGAAACCAGCGAAAAGCTCGCTCGGAATAAACTTCGATCGCAAAAGCCTAAATCAGATACGCGCCCGTAAAGTTGAATCGGACGCGCAACATCTCAATAAGAATTGGCGCGGCTCTTATGTTACTCGCATTAAACGAGAGCGTGGATGTACTCGGATTACTCGCGCGCGGTGCATATAAGCAGCAGAAAAAAGTCGACTGATTTTCGATCTCGCGGAACTTTCAATACTCGCTGTTATATTATATACTTACGGCTGGCCATCGCTCATATAGCTTTAGCATTGTATATATATACATATTGTGTACGTAATTGTTCGCTAAATTTCCTGGCAATGCGCCTTGGAGGCTTCACGGCTATATAGATCAGTGGTGCAAGGCCTCTATTTGGCATTATATATCTATAAACGCTTGTATAGGAGGCAAATTGTATATATATATATAGGCGCGGCCAGCTGTGCGATGATCGAAAGGACAAATTATGAGCTGTGCTACTATATACGTGGGTGTGTGTAATGTGGCTCTGCCTTGAGAGATATCTAGCGTCAATGGCTTTAAATTATACCCTTCTCTGCTGCTGCTGCTTCTGCAGAGCAGCAACGAGGGCATTAGCTAGGCAGCGTGGCCGATTCATACGTTAACTACATAGGTATGTAGGTGAGCATGGAGAGAGAGAGAGAGAGAGAGTTAGAGATATAATATATGTAGCGCTCGCGACGGCAGCCGTGTAATGCCTCGTGTCCCAACAAATGGCCCGCCATTCGTTATAACGCGGCGACGGTGGCGGTGCTGCTGCTGCCAACGCCCTGGTTCAGAGGCGGCGGCTCCAGAGCTCTACTCCACTCGGCAGCGGGGCTGCTATTTTTCAACGAATTGACCCTCCCGCGCGCGACAAGACAAATGCGCGCGAAGGGCTACGAGCGCAAACGGGAGAGAATTTGTGCATGCACGATGCCCTCCGCGAGAAAAAAGGTAGGGCATTTATATGTACTCTCGACGAGAGAGAGAGAGAATTATATGTACGAATAATTTTCTTGTCGGCCAGAGCTTCAAAGTGACCAGCCGACCCAGCTCTCAGGATCGACGTCCTCTCCGCTTATCGACCAGCTCGCGCGTCTATCAGATTGACGAATGGACGCGGAGACCGCGATATATATGCGCAAACAAAGTCATTGACAGATCGGCGCTGCGACGATCCTATCCAACATATCAGACACAGAGAGACAGAGAGGCCAAAGTACGACGGATATATGGCGTGTTTATA